>JAYESA010000012.1:52537477-53262773 GCA_036927795.1 Iris macrosiphon | reverse complement strand
TATATTTTCAAAAATGTTGAATAAGAGAGATGGTTAATATTTTTAAGTGAGGTAAATTATATGATTTTTTCTATGGCAAAGGAAACTTTGTCGAATCATCGAATTTACGAAGGAAACTCTGCCAATTTTTTGGCATAAATTTTTAGAATCTTGTAGTAACTATTAGTTAGCCCACCCTATTCCAAAATCCTTGCTCCGCCCCTGTTTATAGGCTTTGAAGAGAACTAACGTTTTCTACCCTAACCGATGTGGGATAAGTTACTATGACAATATAAGAATATACATTATATTAACACTCTAATTACCCTAATTACCATTATCACAATCTTATATGGAGATACCAATTATGAACCTCATGTTCAGCCCAATAAACTAATTGGAAATTAACACTTTTGTAATTTTTATTAAGAATTTTGATAAACAGTGGTGATTTGAGTTTGTGATTTACGTTTAGTGTCTTACACCTTATTAATTTATCGACAAGAGAAATAAAATAAACGGTCATACGAATGAATACACAAAATGAATAAGAGGGAAGAGAAGGGGAAAAAAAAATCTTGTCATATTATAACTTTAATGAGTTAAATTGTAATTACTATCGGACTGATCAATTGTAATTAATTAGTGAATTTAATGTAATATCAAAAAGTTCAATATAAAAAAGAAAAGAAAAAAAAGACAATGTGCACAAAAGTATGACAAGACACCCATATTATTATACTGATAATTAAAACATACGGTGGCCAAGATTACAATTGAGACCATGACAAGTCGATCATTATAAGACAAATTACGTACAGATAGTGAAAGCACAATTAACACAGTCGGCACTAATGATAAGGCAGACGAGCCAGCATCATACAGTAAGGTAAGAAAAATAGTGACAGCACAATTAACACTTAACCGCTCGCTAATGATATTGATTTATTGAAGGCAAGAAGGAAGGCATGCAGTCTATATGCCATAAGTGTTGTTTTCAGTTTAGCAACCACAAGGATACCTTGGTATGATGCCTTTCAAGGAGTGGAAACCATCAGTAATCGGAGTGACTCGATTAATTATATAATCACCTGTGGTGCCGGGGGCATAATTGATTAGAGCATAAGTGTTTCCTTTAAATAGGTATGCTTCATTTTTCGCTTTGGCCGAAAATGCTGCATCTAAGCCATCCTGGAAAACTGTATCTTTCAAAGAAGGGAAACTGAGGGTAATTCTTTTGGGACCCTGAATTATGTAATCATTGGTTGTACCCGGTGCAAAATTAATAAGCGCATATTGATCTCCTTTAAATATATAGGCTTCGTTCCAACGGGAGGAAGCAAAGGCTGCATCGATACCATTTTCGAAAATTGTATTTTTCAAAGAGTGAAAGCTATCTGTGATCTTCTTGGGTCCTTGAATAATGTTGCCACTCTCAAAGTTGATGAGTGCATATATGTTACTTCTGAATATATACGCCTCGTCGTTTCTAGAGGAGGTAAATGCAGCATCGATTCCGCTAGCAAAAATAGTATTGGCCAGAGAAGGAAAGAAACTACCGATGCTCGCGGGTCCTTTAATGATGTAGTCCTTGGTTGTGCCGGGAGCATAGTTGATTAGCAAGCATTGATCGGTAGTGAAAAGAAACGCCTCTTCCTGCTTGTTATTGACGTTGAATGCACACTCGATGTAATGCCCCACGCTACAACCTCGGTCAACATAAGGCTCCTCTGTAGTAGTAGTAGTAAGTGATGTGCTCGTGGTGTCCTCCAGCACGATGTCTCTCTTCATTCTAACTTGGGCAGCAGCGAACACAACGTTGATCATAACTTCTCCAACTGTGGGGCACCTAACATTTCTTAGGCGATTCATAAATTCTTGAGTGGTTTGCCCGCTCGAAGTTGGATTGGGATTAAAAAGACCATTACGGTAGATTCGATCTCCATATGGGCTATAAGTTGGGAATTGTGTGTCAGATCCTATAACTACATATGGACGCGATGTCCGAATATATTGACGATTAATGCCACCTGCAAAAGCGATTTCCTGCTGATTAGGATAATCATTATGCTCACGCAAGGTCAGCACTGCATCAATTCCCCCCGGTGCAAATATCTCATACCGATAAAGAATGAGATCGGTTGTCACCCTGGGTCGCCAACCAGTTAACCTTGTCGTGCTAACAAACACAGACCCATCAGCAGGCGAGGTATCTGACGGGGCTCCTCCACTATTTACATGGCGCTCCAAGTTGTAGTAATCTTCCGGACTAGTCGAACCTCGTTCTCGCGGAAGAAATCCTGTTCGAAAAATCTCATTATAGGGACGACCATCCCATCGGTACACAGCCTCCACAATATCTTGGTTGTCATTAGGGTCCCGATATAGAATACTTGGCCCTTGTGTATTGAATAGTGTTAAAGCTGCTATATGGTCCTGGAGTACACGAATACCCTCTCCAGAAGCCGGTTGAGCAATCGCAGCTGCAACTCCACGATATTCTGATGTAGGTGGAAGTGCCATATCTACAAGCCAAGTTAAGATCGATCAAAAGAACAAAATATATCAGACATAATAATGACAATCGAAAGAACATCTCTAACACAACTTAATTGAGTTCGGCGTCATTTCAATTCGGGTTTGGTTGGTCGGGTCGGGACCCACCCGACGTACGGTTTAGGTTGCCCCAACTTGCACCTCTAGTTACTGTTAGAAAAATTGTCGTTTTCTTATTGAAATTTTTTTGAATAAAAATTAAAATAAACTGATGTTACCGCTCTCTGGAGAAGTCGTGCACGAAGCACTGCCCTAAGAGTTGATTCGAGATCTGTGTACAGACGTTTCCCAAAGTTCCTAGTGGTAAAACCTCCGCACTACCGGTATCTCGTAGCCGCACACGACTCGGAGAGAACGACCAGGACTTAGCTCTGCCCAGAGCTTGTAGACGAGTGTAACGACGAAGATTGGACAGAATAGAATGTTCAGAAAATTTACTGTAGCGAAATAAATTTATATTTAATTTATCTAACCGAAATAAGTTTGAAAAAATTGGGAAAAAAGTCAGGCTCCGCCAACAGTGTTGGCGGAAAACAGCAAAAAAATTAAAAAAAAAAAAAAACGCGGGCCAATTTCCGCCAACAGAGTTGGCTGAAATTGGGGGGGGGCCAATTTCAGCCAACTCAGTTGGCGGAAATTGGCCCACGGGGCCCTGGTTTTGTTTTGTTTGGTTTGGTTTTTTTTTTTCTTTGGTTTGGTTTTTTTGTTGGTTTATTGTAA
Organism: Iris macrosiphon; assembly: GCA_036927795.1. Classification (NCBI taxonomy): domain Eukaryota; kingdom Viridiplantae; phylum Streptophyta; class Magnoliopsida; order Asparagales; family Iridaceae; genus Iris; species Iris macrosiphon. The sequence goes on along the minus strand of JAYESA010000012.1, from coordinate 53,259,518 downwards.
TTAGTTATATTTCTGTTTTATTTATTTAGTTTAGTTTAATTTTGTAATTAGAGTTAAGTAAATTTATTTTTAAATAAATTAATTTGAAAGAAATATTTAGAAATATTATTTTCGAAAATTTGTTTCCAAAGCATCAAAATTTGTATAAATTACATCTAAAACATAAAAGTTTAAAAAATTACGAAAAAAATATCAATATGAATTGGACGATTATATTTAAAAATATTATATTTATATCGTAATTTTTTTCGTCGTTAACAGACGCTAAAAAATAATAATATTAAAAATTTGCCGTAAGACTATTACGTCTGCCGTCGAGCAGACTTCGAACGGCCATAACTACTTGTTTATAAATCATTTTTTGTTAAATAATAAGTCGATTTGTATGTTTTCGACGAGTGTAACACAAATCATGTAGAAAAAAAATTTATCCGAAATAAGACGCATATGTTACAGGCAAAAATATAAATTTTAAAACTTTAAAGTATCATAACTTTTGACTGGGAGATCGAAACAAGCTCCAGTTTGAGCCAAAATGACCGTATGGAAAAGTACTACGGGATAAACCGTTTCACCGTTTGACGGACTTCGAAAAATTTTAGAATCGTTAAAAAACGATGTTTCGACCTCCAAATTTGACTTTCGGTAATATTATTTTTGAATATTTAAAATTTACTGTAGTGAAATAAATTTATATTGGATGTGGGGGCCTACAGATTTAAAATGATGTTTCGATCTCCAAAAAAAATTTAAAAATATTTAAATTAATTATGTTATGTCTATTATGAAAAAAAAAGTAATAAAACAAAATAAATAATCAAACCAAACCCTAAACCAACCAAAACAAACCAACCCAAACCATCAAAAAAATCCGTGGGCCCCACACCAAAATTCAGCCAACATAGTTGGCGGATTTTGGGGTGTGGGGCCCACGGTTTTTTGGGGTGGTTTGGGTTGGTTTGTTTTGGATTGTTTTGGTTGGTTTTTTGTAGTTGGTTTTTTTGAGTTGGTTTTGTTTTATTATTTGGTTTAGTTTTTTTATTTTGTTTTTTTAGCCAACAGCCAACCAACATTTTTTTATTTAGTTTTTTTATTTACTTTTGTTTTGGATTTTAATTTATTTAGTTTTGTTTTGAATTATGTTTTGCTTTGGTTTTTTTATTTATGGATTGATGTTGGTTCAGGAATTGGTTCACGTGGAAGGGGATCTCGGTTTGGTTTAACAGGAAAAAAAGAAGACACAAAATTAGAGGACACAAATAAATACTAGTTAAAATAATTTATTTTCTTCTTTAGAGGACACAAATAAATTAGAGGACACAAATAAAAAATTAGAGGACACAAATAAATTAGAGGACACAAAATTTTTTCTTCTTCTTTATTTACTTTTTTTTTTATTTTCCGAAAATAATATTTCTAAATATTTCTTTCCAATTAATTTATTTTAATTTTATTTCGTTAAAATAAATTTACTTAAATCTAATTACAAAACTAAACTAAACTAAACTAAATAAATAAAACAAAAAATATAACTAATTACAATAAACCAAACCAAAGAAACTAAAAAAACCAAACCAAACCAAACGAAATAAAAATTAAGTGGGCCCCAGGGCCAATTCCGCCAACAGAGTTGGCTGAAATTGGCCCCCCCCAATTTCAGCCAACTCTGTTGGCGGAAATTGGCCGTGGGGCCCACTTTTTTTTAAAAAAAAAAAAATTTTACTGCTTACGTGTACAGCGGTTGTGTTTTCCGCCAACGCTGTTGGCGGAGCCTGATTTTTTTCTAAAATTTTCAAACTTATTTCGTTTAGATAAATTTAATATAAATTTATTTCGCTACAGTAAATTTTCTGTAGAATGTTGGCAGCAATTGTTTGAAGAAAATATTCTGATTTTGTTTACAAAGAGAACCACTCATATATATATATATATATATATATATAAGAATCCATACACTATGTAACTGTCTGAATTAATTTTCTATTAATTCAGCCGTTACACAGTCACAGAGGAATGAATCTGGACACAAAAGTATTAACGGTTCAAAATTAATTTTCCAACGTTCAGAAAATTAAATGAAATAATGAAGATGAGCAAAAAGAATTTTAGGGTCCAACTCGAAGAGAAAAATCGAATCGGCATTCGGCGCCCGCAGATGTGCGCGCGTATAACGCGCATATACGCGCGCACCAAATCGAACCAAATCGAACCGAGCCGAGCCGGACGACGACGGCGTGTGGCCCAAGGGGTTCCCAACACAACAACTTTAAGAAAGAAAAGAAGAGAAACTAATATATGTACACCCATCCGATGTGGGACTAAAGAAAAGAAGGAAATTGAGTTTTTACTCAAAAAAAAAAAAAAAAAAAAACTAACAGTTACATGCCATGCGCTATAATACTATATGCTTAGAAGCACCTTTTTTTTACGGTAAAGCTAGCGACACAGAAAATGAGATGACAGCTTGTGATTGGATAGAGAGGAGATTAGAGAACCCATGAATGACACACAGAATTCTGTGTTGAATTTTTCGGTGTCGGTAGTGGGACTCCTTTTTCTTAAGGTAGCAGCAATGTGGTATTAATATGAAGTCCTCTTTGAATATTTAAATGACAAAAATATAAATACCTTGCTTGTGTAAAAGCTATGATTTTGAATATGATTGGAAATAATACCTTGCTTGTGTCAGAGATCGGTCGAAGACAAACTGATACTATAACAGATGAGAAATATAAGTGAGACTAGACGGCTTAGTGGGTGAATTGATTTATAGAGGGGTTTGGAAGTATTGGACGGATGAGATGAATTGTCCAGAGAGAGAGATCTCCACGGCTCTGAAACAGAAATTGCCAACACATACGAAAACGACATAGCAATAATAATATATTTCAACGTGAGCCATGTGAATTACAATTAGAACATCGTTCATATGGTAGAATTTTTCTGAAAGAGTGGTCGAATTGGTTGGTCGACAATTGAGATCGGCAAAAATAGTCGGCAAAATATTATCGCCAAACAACCTTAATAAACAAGTCAGCAGCAGGCAATAGCTGATAAATGTGAAAATTTCAGTAATATTTGTATTTTATAAAGTAATTAACAAAAAATAAATATGACCAAGAAAAACGTGTCCCAACTGGATACAAATCTTGGTTACTTCCATGCTTCCAAGATCTTTCTATTTATTAGTTATTACTAGTGTGACGTTTTTCTACTTCACTGATTAATAAAAACGTGACAAACATTATTTTAGTGTTGTCATTATATTTTGAAAACATTAAAGTAATTTCATTTTCCTAGAAAATAAAAACAAAAAAACTTTGTCCATGAATGTAGGATTGATGGTGGCTGCTCTTATTTGTAGTATGTGGCATTCCCAATTGGAGAATCGTGGGCCTCCCTTGGAGTTTTTCACTTCATAAAATTGCATAAAAGGCATTCAAATTCAAGTTTATTTCATAAAAGACATACAGTTTAGAATATTTATGTTTACAACATACGATCGTCCTACAGTATAATATAAAAACGATGGTGTATATTAAAAAAAATTATATAAACATGTTACGTCCCTTTTTAGTGTATAACTTACAAACTTATGTCCTTTTTTAGGCCGTAAGTTAATAAAAATATAATTAGAAAAAATATTAAGCCCCGCCACTGTGTATTATAGAAAAGAGCCTAGTCGTTAAAATCCTGTGGTAAATGAAAAAAAAACACAGCCAATCAACTTACGCCCTTATTTAGGATGCAAGTTTCCAACTTACGCCCTTGTTTAGGGCATAAGTTTACTAAGCATTTATTTATGCAGGTAATTAGGGGTGGTTAACATTTGTTAAGGGAGGGAAGGGGAGTTACGTCCTTTTTTATGCCATAAATAGAACTTACGTTCTAAATTTTGGCAATCTTATGCTCTTTCTATATTTTTTTACAAATTTTATGCTTTTTACATAATAAATTTAAATTTGAATGCTCTAACTGCAATTTTTCGTTTCTACTTAGCCTATGGAAACTTTAGTCCCATGGCGGAAAACTACCATATGTATATCTCAATATATAGTTATGTTTTGTAATGGTATATGCACATGGGGTGTGATGGCCCATGTGGGTTAATTTTCCTTGAGGGATTAAGTTTGAACCACATTAGAACAATCTTTGTTTTGTCACCATCTTTGGGCTAGTCCCTTAGGAGCTAACTCGGACGAAGGGTACAAAGTGGCGCTTTGATGGCGTACTTTGTACTTCGCACATTCGCATCAGGTGTGAGGCAGTATGCGCAGAGGCGTTATGCCCACGGCACTGTCGGCGGGTGGCACAGGAGGTGCATAGTACTCTGACACTCTAGATTCGCGGGATTTGGTCGCATGCGCGTATACGCGCGCAGGTATTTCTATATGCGCATAGGTGCATCTGGGCTCTGTAAATAGAGCTCCTCCTCCTTATTAAATTTGGTTGGTTGAACATTAAAGAGGAGAGAGAAACTCGAGAGACCACCATCCAGCCAAAGTCCATGCGCACATAGCTGCCTTAGGCGCGCACAACAACATTTCGAGAGTTCGTATTTCCAATCCGTTTCGAAGGTGACTCAAAGCTTTCCAGTAGTACATTCTTGAACTTGCTGGATCCTGGAAGAAGATCGCAGTAAAAGGCGAATCTTGCTTTAAGCATATGTGGTTTTGACCACCCCAACAAGGAGTGTCTTTGTATTTTCTTTTTGTTTCTTTTCCATTCTATCTTATTATAGCGTCTGCGAACGCAAAGAGAAGAAACTTTTACTTTTGTATTTTTATTTTCTTGAAAGTCAGTTTGTAACTCTTGAGTTAGTGCTTCTTGGAGTAGTGTGTACTAGAGATATTGAATTTTGGGTCTTGTGTATCTCTATACATCTGCAACAACTTTGGAAGGTAGAGAGCAGACTTTCAGATCTCGCGTGATTCTCTACCTCCATTTTGATATCTCCATCTTGATCTATACTTCAGTACTATAAAAATCTCAAAGCAAGATTTAGATAAGATGGAGAACCGCTCAACTCTTCTCGATACAAGTTTTCACAAACTTGAAAAGTTTGACGGTGAACACTTCAACATTTGGAAGAGGAAGATCTCCTTGAATCTTCAGCTTGTAAATGTTGGTTATGTGTTGACTGATCCTGAACCTTTCATTCCCGAAGATGGATGAGATATTGCTACTGGGATCGCTCAGACTGAACTTGCCAAATAGAAGAAAGACAATGACCTCTGCCGATTGTTGATTATAAATTCTATGGACGACTCCATGGCAGAGTCCTACAGCAAGAAGGAGAAAGCTAGAGATGTTTGAGAATATCTAGAAAGGTACTATAAAACTAACGAGAAAATATCTAAAATCTATCTCGTCAAAAAGTTTGCTACTTGCCAATTTAAAGACGAGAAGGTGATGCTGCCACAAGTCAAAGAACTTCTGAAACTGCAGCAAAAACTGGACGATGAAGGGATGAAACAGGAAGACAAGTCCATGGTGGGTATGATCGTCACTAGGCTTCCTCCAGGGTGGATCAGGTTTAAAATCGATATGTACCACAAGAAGATAGAGATCGAACTTGAAGATCTTATGTACTATATCCACATTGAAGATGAAGCCATAGCACAATTAAAGATGGACTCCTTGTCCAAGCAGTTGGCTAAGGCCAACAAGGTACATTCCGGTGATCCAGAAGGGAAGCAAAAAATTTCCTACAAGAAGAAGAAGAAGAAGGAAGTCACCCAACTAAAGGTGAAGACGGGTCCTTTCAAGCCAAAGTCATAGGCTGATGTGACATGCTACAAATATGGCAAGAAGGGTCACTACAAGAGCGACTGAAGGTCTAAGCCCTAGCCGAAAGAGCATAAACAGAAATGTGAGCTTAACATAATTTCTATGATTGTGCAGGTTGAGTCACAAGGCGTGGACACTGACTGGTGGGTGCACACTGGTACATCATGCCACATATGCTCAAAGAAGGAGCTGCTCACCAAATACAAGCCTACTTTTGAGAAGGTCTCGATGACGAATAAGGCTTAAGCTGATGTTCAGGGGATCGATACCGTGGTGATGAAGCTGACTTTGGAGAAGTCACTTACTCTAGAGAATGTGAAGCACTTACTGATGATTGCCAAGAACCTAATCTCTGGGAGTCTTTTGTGCAAGGCAGACTTGAGGATGGACATCAATATCGGTCAGATAGTGATGTCCTACAAAGGAGCATACTTCAAAAAAGTTTTTTGTACCGAAGGAATGTTTAAAATGTAACTTGTAACTCCTTATGTTAGTATTAATGCAGTGGCTACTTCTGATTACTCTATTGAGGTATGGTATAATAGACTAGGATATGTGCACTGTAAGCGCATTAATAAAATGTCTAGTCTAGGACTTATCTCCAAATGTGAGGGTAAGGAGGTGGAGAAGAGTGAAGTCTGTGCGCAGACGAAGATTGTCAGAAAGCCGTTCAGACGGGTGAACCGAAGTACAGATCTTTTGGAGTTGGTGCACTCAGATATCTGTGACTTCAAACAATTCTTCACAAAAGCCGGAATAAAGTACTTCATTACTTTCATTGACGATTTCTCAAAGTACGCATTCGAATATCTTCTCAAATCGAAGGATAAAGCGTTCGAGAAGTTTAGGGACTTTAAGGATGAAGCTGAACGTCAAACCTAGCCAACAACTCAAGACAATCTGGAGTGATCGAGGCAGAGAGTATCGTTCTTTGGAATGCACATCGTTCTGCAAAGAATATAGAATTGTCAATAAAATGACTGCTCCGTATTCTCCCTAATCCAATGGAGTTATAGAAAGGAAGAACATGACGCTGACGGAGATGATGAATTCAATGCTCTTGGCGGCTGGACTTCCAAAGTGCTACTGGAGAGAGGCTACGTTTATGGCTATATTCATTCTGAATAGAGTGTCGTTCGTGACATCTGACATTACCCCTCATAAACTCTAGTTCAAGGTCAGACCCAACCTGAATGTCATTTGTGTGTGGGGGTGTCTGGCCTATGTGAAGCTTCCAGACCTGAAGATTCAGAAGCTGGGCACAAGGACGACAAAGACCATATTTCTGGGCTACGCTGAAAAGAGTGATGCTAGGAGGTTCCTTGATATCGAATCCAATCATATCATTGAATCTCGTGGCACAGAATTCTTTGAAGATAAGTTTGCTAGGCACAAAAATATTATTCTCGAGGATGTCCTAGAGAAGTTGCTAGCACTGAGGAGGCAAGTGCTTCTCAGGGAGATATATTCCATGAAGAAGCTATTGTAGAAGAGACAACAGTTGAACCAGAATTCGCTGAGCCGAGAGAAAAATGACTGAGGAGGCCGAAGGTTTTCAGTGAAGACTTTGTTACCTATCATGTGGAAGCTGGTCTACTTACCTATGATGAGACAATGAAGACTAAAGATGTTGTTTCTAGAAGAAGGCTGTCAATGACGAGTTCGACTCGATAACTTCTAATAATACTTGGAAGTTAGTCAATCAGCCTGAAGGAGCTAAACCTATCGGATGCAAATGGATCTTCAAGAAGAAGATGAAGGATGATGGAACTGTTGATAAGTTCAAGGCTAGAATGATAGCCAAAGGGTTTGCTCAGAAGTAGGGGATTGACTACTTTGACACATATGCTCCAGTTGCGTGGATGACCACCATCAGGATGTTGATTGCTCTACGTGCTATTCACAAATTAGTGATTATATGGACGTCAAAACAATATTCCTGAATAGAGAAATGACTGAGAAGATTTATATGCAGCAACCAGAAGGTTTTGTCGTCAAGAGTCTTGAAGACAAATTGTGCAAGCTGGTAAAGTCTCTGTACGGTCTGAAGCAAGCTCCCAAGTTATGGCACGAGAAGTTTGACAAAGTCATCAGGTCAAATGGCTATAAGGTCAGCGAGACTGATAAGTGTGTTTACACAAAGTTCGTTGGTAAAAGAGGTATCATCGTTTGTCTCTATGTGGACAACATGCAAATCCTGGGTACGAACGTAGAATGTGTCACTAGAAAAAAAGATATTCCTCTCGTCCATCTAGTCGAGGATATAGCATGTAAAATGGGTTTGAAGGACCTCTGATATTGTGTCTTTATAATCCTACCGTTATAGTTTTATGCTATTAGTTCAAAGAGAAATCTACTAGGCATCTAGCTTTTGGTTCAAAGGAGGACTATTGATTGAGAAAATATCAGGTACAATGGTTAGTTCTTCGGGACAGTATGGGATACGTACCCAAAACTACCGTGGTCTACTAATTGTTCACTATATTGAACAAATCCTGTGACAGGATGGCTTCGACACCTTAATGAGTTCTCGGACAGAGTGAATGTCCAGCGTGCGTTACAGGAAGCACGAGTAGTTCAATATTACAAGGGATGTGTATCCCATGCTACAGTGGTATGACACCACATTGAGTTAAAATATGTAAATCCTCGACCTTGGGCCATGTCACCGCGGCAGTAGCACCGCATATAGGCAGGTAGCCTAATGCTGAAAGATAAAGAGAGTACACTACTAAGAGGCTTTTGTCCTTATTCTACAGTGGGTGACACCACCAGAGGTCACAAACCTTGGCAGTTACCTATGTCACAATGGCTTAGCACAACACAGAAGTGCCAGGCTTCATGTTGGGAGTGGTATGACACTACTAAGAGGCCAGTAACCTCATGTTATAGTGGCATGACACCATAAGGGAAGGAATTTATGCCTTGGACTATGTTATAACGGCGTAGCACCGTACAGAAGCACAATGCTTTTAGCCGGGTTATATTAAAACTCTCTAAGAAGAACTCACTTAAGTGTATAGAAAGAGATATAGACCGTCTCTTGACGGTAAGCTTGTAGAAACCCAAGATACATACACCAAGACCAGGTCAGTACATGGCCTTTAACGTGCGGCCAGAGACACAACTGAGGTCATTATATGAGTGGGAAAAATAGCAGCTATGGTAGATAATTCAAGGCTTATTCCATTCTTGTATCATATTGTTGTTTGAACCATGCGAGAGGATTCAAGTCGTTGGCGACATTTATCCTAATTCATGATGGCAGTCACTGTAGGGAATGCTCAACCATGTATTATGAAATATGTGGGGGATTGTTGGGGTTTTTTACTTAGCCTATGGGAACTTTAGTCCCACATCAAAAAACCACCATTGTGTATATCTCAATATATAACTATACTTTGTATTGGTATATGCACATGGAGTGTGGTGTCCCATGTGCGTTAATTTTCCTAGAGGAATTAAGTTTGAACCATATTAGAACAATCTTTATTTTGTCACCACCTTTGGGCTAGCCCCTTAGGAGCTAAGACAAGGACTCAGACTCAGACTCAGACTCGGGCCCGAGTAAAGGGCACAAACTTGCACTTTGATGGCTCACTTTGCAATTCGCACATTCTTATCAGGCTCATGGAGCTTGTGCGCATATGTTGCGCTTTTACGCTCATTTTATGCGCGAGGTAGTATGAAGTGAGCAGTCATGCGATGAGCGTCATGCGTCGGGCGTATCCGCTGAGCGTTATGCACTAAGCATTATGTGCGGGTGTATGCGCGAGGCATTATTCGTAGTCGTATGCGTGGGCTGTATGCATGGGATATTTGCGTTGGGTTGTATCCGCATGTGTATGCGCGTGCATATGCAGCACAAGGTGCAGTACGGGCAGCGTTGTCAGCGTACGACACGCTACAGTGTACGATCTGCGCAGGCGACGTTGTCGGTGTGAGGCGCATGTGGCACTGTCAACATGCGGCACGGGCGACACAGGCGACGTATAATACTCTGACTCCCTAGATTAGCGAGATTTGGTCGCATGTGCATATGAGCGCACAGGTTTTTCTATTCGCACATAGGTGCATCTGGGCTGTATAAATAGAGCCCCTCCTCCTCATTATTTGGTTATTTGAACATTAAATAGAAGAGGGAAACTCGAGAGACCAACATATAGCCAAAGTCTATATCACGATCCGCACCCAAAATGAGGGTACGAGTATTTGGGTACGTCCAGCCTACGCCGCAACATAAACGGTAGAACACTGTCTAGGTCAACATATCTCAGGCAATATATTTAAGGTACCTGTCATGATATCTCAACTCCAAATGGAGGACAATATAAATATGATAATCAATACTCAATTACAATATAAAACTAAAGTAAGATAAAGGCGCGAGATATAATAGAAAAAAGAATCACAGAGTCACAAATATAACCATGTACAAGTCTAATAGTCTAGCCATAACACAATAGTCTCAAATATAATATACATGCCAAAATATTTAACTGAGACATATACAATATAATAATGGCAATAACTAAGTCTTCTTAGTAGTCGGCACTAGATCTTAATGCTCTAAGGGTGCTATCTCAACTGTCTCGCCATCTTGTGGCCCGTAATAGGTGGTACACATCTCCTCTAACCAATCATCTGAAAAATATATCCAGTCAGGATTGGAGCAAAGTACAAAACTCTGAAAGCAGTTCCAAATACATGATAGAGAATATATGACAAGTAATAGAGAAGAATACAAGATGTACAAGTAACTAGGAAATGGAAATATAATTGAGATAAGCAGGTAAAATACTGGAAAGATAAATACATGTAATATGGAATAAACTAAAATAAGAGAAACTAGAATACTAACTAAGTGCCTTTGAGTAAAAGTTCATTATGTGATTGGTTTAGGTTGAACACATTTATTCTAAGGTAACTCGATTATTCGTGAGGTGTGTAATCAAAATGAACACGAATACACTATAGGCTTGATCACATAACCAACTTCTACTCCACCGTCCCAACCAATACTCATGGATCTAATCATGACACGTTACATACATGAATATAATATAAGTACACAGAGAACACAAATAAACACGAGCACAAGGAATACCCGATGCACAAGATAAAGTACATATGGAAGGAGTATCTTGAGTACACAATAAGGGATAACATCTCCTGACAGGATCCATACAGTACCAGTCCATGTAACCATGTGTCAGAATCAAGTATACAGTTCTAGAACAAGTGATATTTACACTATCATGTAATAAAAATAAATAGAGAGATGTACTCGCCTGTGGTCCTGAGCAAGTGATGTAACTCGATGTCCGAGCTGGTGTCATACCAACCTATATAAGAAATATCATGTCACTTGGGTGTAATAAAGTGATAAATAACTAAAATGAGTCCAAATATGCTTTCTAGGCAATTTCTAGGTCATATTAATCATACTAGGTCAAACTAGGTATTTACCTTCCTTTTAGGTTGGTTACAAGGGCAAAATAGTTAATACTAGGTTATACCTTGGTTTTTAGGTCCATACTAGTCAAACTAGTTAATATCACTACAAAACTAGTTACAAAACCCAATTATCTTGATTTATTGCTACACTAGTATCTTAACATTAACTCCATACATAATACTGAATAACCCGCCACACACTTGAACCCCCAATTCCTATATACCTTACTCTGAAACTAACTTACTTCTACCCTAATCGATCTCACTGATACTCTAGCCTTTAAAGGCCCAGATATGCATGTAAGGACACAGTGCACTGCCTACATTAATCTGAGTATACACACATATCTCAGGGCCCCATTCCTTAGGGAACTGGAACTCTAAAATATACTCCAATACATCTATATACCCACAAGCACACATAGACACCCACAGATAGCCACACCACCTATCACATTACACCCTAAGCTCATAACTCGCACTATAGTATGAACACTCCTACCTGCATTCTCCCCTCCATGTTTCTACTGCAACAGACCCGAGCCCTCCCCCTTAGAACACATGTTGTTGAACCAACAATACACTAAGCCAAACCCTCAGATACACTTGTATCAGAGTGCACTCTTCTTATCCCTGCTGCTGTCTTAATACCCACATCAAATACTCGAGTCCCCCTCACACACACACACACACACACACACACACACACACACACACACACACACACACACACACACACTCACAATCGAGCAATAACACCCCAGTTCTCTCAACTTAAACAAGTATCACAGTACCTTACATATATCTACATATATAGATATACACACTTATATGTTTAACATATATGTACATATATATACACAGATCAACCCTCTCATAATTGAGCTTCCCAATTGTAGTACATGTTGTCCCTGACCCGAGCTCTTACTTTACCATTCCTGGCATCCTTAACTCCAAGTGACCAGATATGTCTCTTACTGCCTGCAACAACTTGCAGTAGTTGCTCATACACTTCCAGGTAGCCACCCACTGCACAGATCGACCTATTTCCCTCACTGATACATCTCTGCCTATACCAACACCACACACACACAGTGAACACAGGTCACCCACTGCTCACACTAACACACAATGACCACTACACACTCACTGCACTGCACCCTCCTCCACAGGTCTGTGCTTGGCCCCTCACTCCACACACAGCCACAACATCACCAAGCACCACAATCACCCATATATATATATATATATATATATATATATATATATATATATATATATATATATATAAAGTGTTGTGGGTACATATTCCTACCATAATCATACATATATCATATTATGAAACACACTAGTAGTCAATACCTCAATACACCTAAGATTCACAACTTGGATACTCATGATACATGTAGCACACACTTCCCGAATATACTAATAATAATATGTTAAATAATAATATGTACATCTTTAGGATTTATACACCAATAGGGGAACATTAGATCCTTAGTACTCAATGAAGCTCATTCGAGGGTTTGGAACCATGGATAGGCCATTAGAATTTTTTTGATAATTTTCTATAATTATTAATAAATAAAATATAACCCTATAGGATTTCTAAGAATTTCGGTTGAAAAACTAAAGGCCAAATTTGACCTCAAATACTTTTTAGGGTTTAATATTCAGTTTTATATTTTTTAGAATTTTTCCATAAATTTTTAAATATTTTGAAAAAAAATTTGAGTTATTTTAATTAAAATAATTAATTAAATATGTTTCTGTAAATAAAACTAAAAAGAAATTGAAATACCCAGTCAGCCGACCCCCTATCCCGCTTGTCAGTCGGCCCCAGCCAACAGGATGGTGCCCTACCCGTCAATGACCCCACGGGCGCGGGTCTGAAGCCGACTCGGTCTCCGAGTCAGAGATCGAATCTGAGCCGAGCTCGGATTTGCTCCAGTCGAGCCGCGTTCCGTATTAGCCGTTCGATCAGAGCAGGGATCACCCCGATGAGTGACACATGTCCCACCCGAGCCGCTGACTCCCTCTCTCATCTCTCTCTATATATATATATATATATAATCTATGATAGTTTTAGGGTTTTCTATCAGCCGATTTTTAACGAGATTTGTGGGGGTTATCATCTAGGATTTCTCGATTTTAAAAAAGTCATTACTCATAGCTCCGGACTCCAAAATTATCCCATTTTCTTATATTGGAACCATGTTGAGGAATAGTTTCTGAATATCTAATTTTTTTAATAAATTCTGAAACTAGATTTCTGAAAAATTTGTAGAGTTCAAGTTGTCCAAAATCTGATACATTATGGTGTTTTCGAGATTCTGAGAGATCTCGAACTCAGAATCATGAACCGCTAGAAGTTTTGAAAATCTAACATGATAACCACTATGGCGTGCTACCTAAGGTTCCGTTTTCTTAAGGTCACAATACAATTCCTTGTATCACCATCATGAGTCACATCTGATCCCTAGCATCTAGCTATGTATTCCCTAAAGTATTCCAGTGCATTAGAGTCAAACCCTCTTTCCTTTCTTCCAATACTTCCAAATTACTTGCTACTTATAAGGAAGGGTGAGATTCTTTTAGTTCTAGGCCTCTGATATTATATTCAATTCTCATGCTAAAATCTATACTAACTCTAGTATATAGGAATAACCTATCTACTATCCTACTAAGGGTAACCGTCTTCAAAAATTTATATCCAGCATAACTTCTTCTGCCTTGACGAGGATCTGCTTCTGGAGGAAACATCGTGCACGAACATTCATCTCTCCGAAATAGGAAGAGATGATAAACAATAATAAGGATGTCGAGGAGATTTGAAAGAGTACAATTACGAAGTCCAAGGGCGATAATCAAGTGCTAAAGAATTTTCAAGTCAGTTGTGGATTAAGATGCTAACACTGCTAACTTTGATTACAGGCTCGCTCGGTACCGGAAAGTAATCGAAATAATTTAATCGAGACCTGCATGGGCCACCACAAAAATATGTCACGCCCCAGTCCCAAAATACGTAGGACTAGGAATACGTAACATGCCAGCTACGCATTCGACCAGACTCTGGTTCGATTCGAATACGTATAAGCTGTACTAGAAGGGTTACTATCTATAAATATCTATGCCCAAATACACAATAAACGGAATATACAAGAATGAGCTACATGTGCTAAAGTCGGTCGCCAGTAACCCATAAGCTCGAATAGACTCGAGGAAGGAATATGAGTCTATAAAACTAGGCTATATCAGCAGATGAATAAACAATATGAATAATAACCAATACTCCGGAAGAAATGATACAAGTACCTGGCACCAATTCCTGCATGACAAAGCAACTAACATCAGCAACTCCAGGCAGTCTCCACAATGGTCTATGCTGCAAAACTAGCAAGGGACCAGGTCCTCAGAGGGACGTAACAAGGTACAAGAAACAACATGCCAAAATAAATGCAGTATATGAAATGTATCATTAGGGCAAACTATGTAACCATCTAAGTGATATTCAAAATGAGAGCAACATTAGACTCAGGCTGAGACCACTACAAGCTCTGTGTCGGGGAGCCAGTAGCAGTGATATCATGCAGTTGTCTAGCTCGACGTGAGACTACGACGCCGTCACAATATAATCAACCTGTAGCCTGTGTGTCTCTCCCCACCCAATATAATCACACGTCTCATGTCCATGACACGCAAGATCAAGTCTAATGCAGCAAGTCATAATGAGATCTAAGCATGCAATATCTACGTCATGAATCATGTAACCTATACAGAATCACCATGAATATCTCAGGAATATTCTGTCTCATGAATAGTGTCAGGTGTCCTAAGGTATGTCGTACTTGATAATGCAAGCATGAGAATGTATAGGGTCTCGATATCCATGTCTAGGTGACATTACACAACTCTGCATACAGTGTTGACACCCGAATATTATTCGGACGCTAAGTAATGTCACACGGTCCTAAGTTAAGCATGTACATCATATAAATAAATCAAGATAACAATATGAAGCAGGTACTGCAAGTTTGGCAAGGTACACTTGCCTGGTGCTTGGATTCCAACTACTGTTCTGGTATCAGCAAAATTTGCAGGTACTCCTCCGAATGCTGAAATAAACGTTACCATCAGGTTCAAAAGATATCAAATAGCTAGAATTGTCTGTCCATAAGTCCAATTTGGACACAGGGGCAAAAGTGACAGTTTCTGGTCAAAGCGGGGTCCACATGTGGCCGGCTTCGCACCGACAAACGTGTCAGAGACAATGTTCTCCAAATTCGTCAAACTTAGTACAAGTCCAGAACGACGATACGAACCCAACGGAATGTCCAGAACGGGATTCCGATGAGCCGATCACAAAATTGCCCATCAAGTGGAGCCGTGGAGCCCATGATACGGGATTTTGTCAACGTTCTCAGAATCGAACCAAACTTGGGTCACAGGACCAACGTATTGCTACGAGTACGATGGCGTAAGTTTCATTTCGATACGACGTGCGTACACGAAGTTACAACGAGTTCCAGGACAGGGCCGATATGGGGTGTTGTCGACGGATATGCGTTAATTCTGGTGTGCACGTACATCCAAATTAACTTCCGCAAAATCCCACACGTCCGTATTAACGGCGCGCACCTTTCGGTGAAGTCCGCACACGACCAAGTCGTCCCATTTAGTGGGCGCACTCAGTTTCGGGAAAAATAGGGTGTTAATTTTCCTGATTTTGGATCGCAGTTTACGATCGCCACAGGACGCGACACACCGAGCGAGTTGCACGGGTATCGAGAGGGTCACGCAAGGTTCGCGTCACAGCAGACAGAACGGGAAATGGGGCAACGAGTAGAGAGAAACGGTCACCTGAATAGGGCTCCGAAAAGACTGAAAATACACCCTTGCGAGGCGTCGCGACACGGTGGCGTCTAGGGTTTGCTCGCCGGAGCTGCTGCGGTCGTCACGGCGAAGGAGGTGGCTGCTCGTCTTCGTCGTGGCGGGGTCGTCGGGCTTGTCGTCGAGTCGAGGCTGCCGGAGCTGGAGTGGCGGCGTGCTGGCGGAGCTCGTCGTGGCGGCTAGGTCGATCGAGGAGATGGGGGAGACGGCGCGGCGGAGGAGAGATGGCGGAGGAGAGTTGGCGGTGGCCGTCGCAGCAGGTCCAGGATCAGCGGAGGAAAGAGGAAGGCGATGGCGGTGAGATGGTGGTGAAGGGGGTGGCTGAGGATCGGGGAAGTCGGGGACGACGGTGGCGGAGAGTGGGGATGATGGCGATGGAGAAGATGGGTTTAAATAGGGGCGGACGGGAGGAGAAGCGGCAGGCGGTTTCAGGCGACGAGGAGGCGTAACGGTTGCGGGGGCGGGGCGTAACTGCCGGAGAGTCGCGACTGGGAGAAGAACGGCCGCGGGCGGAGGCGTAACTGCCGCCGGAGGAGGCGATCGGGCGGCGGGGGAGTTACAGAAATTGGGGAAAACACTGTAGCAGTCCTAATGGGTCGGGTTACGGGTTTCGGGTCTGGTTTAGATCCGACCCGACCCGCTAGGGTTCAGGGCTGGTCCGGTTTGGGTTGGTTCGGTTCGGTTTAGAAATAAACCGGGTTTATTTTGGTTTATTAAAAATATTAATTTTTAGGTCTTTAAAAAATGGTTCTGAGGTCCAATAAATTCCAGGAAGATTACACTATGTCTAATATTTTATTCAACACAAAAAAATATTATTTTTATAATATTTTAATATTCAATAAAAATATTTAAATTTATTTATTTCCAAAATACCTTTATTTTAATTAGTTAAAAATCCCAAGAAATTCCAGAAAAATTGTGAAATTTAATTTTTAAAAATCCTAAAAAATCAGGGGCTTTACACATGCAACTGATGAACACTGAACAAGCACGCAAGCAAGCACATAAATCAAGCGATATGGCCGAAGCTCTCAATACTCTTTGCCTAATAGTCACACCCTCCCGTAAGTAAGGTTTTTAGGCCTCAGGGCGGACTATTAGTCTAGATCACACAAGTTCAAGCAAGTCCAGAAGTTTCCATCTCTTTACAAGCAATCAAGAAACATGTTCAAGCAAAGCTAACTCTTATAACAAGTAACAAGCAAGAACAGTTCTATAATTCTAGCATGCAATTCTATCTCTTGGACAAGCATTCAAGTATTCCAGTTTAATCATACGATATCAAGAATAAGTGCAAGCAATCATTTACTTTTTGTTATTAGCATGGCAGGGTTCGTTCAATAGCAGTGTCCGTGTGACTGAGCATGCAATAACTTCTCATATCTCATTTGCATAGCAATGGTTCTATCTCACATCAGACAAGCATTTCCAGTTCTCTAGTTAGGCAAGCAATCAAACAGATTTGTTTCAATGACAAGCTATGTGAGTTCTCTTATTAGCATGTTGAGTCGATTCTATCATTCTTCTTATGAAACAACCTTCTCAAGCAAACAAGCATCAAAAACTCAGATTCATTATTAAGTCGTGCAAGAATCAGAGAATACAATTCTGCCCACTCACTTTGATCAATTGGTCGAGAACTGTCCGAGAAGACTTCCATTCGAGCAAGCAAGGCGATATCACTTGTACATAGTGCCTACGCAGAGCGGGGCACTACAGGGGATGGGGTTAAGCCCATAAGTAAAGTCACTAGCAGTGGCAACCCAACCGAGTCTGACTGGAGATCCCAAGAAGCCGGTTCAATGGGTAGGAACAAGCTGGACTTAGGTGACTTTTATGGAACACTGACCCGAGATTAAAATCTTATTATTGCCCAAGAGGCTGTACATGCATACAATGATTCCCCATCCCTATGGTGACAGTGTTCTTGAGTGATGTGGTTAGGATGAGTTTCAAAACTCTTAAAAGGTCCAAACTGATATGCGGGGTTGAAACCTATCACCAACCCTTAAGGACTTACCTATATGAGAGGTCGTGAAGGCCGCGACTACGGGACAGGACGATCCCAAACAACTCTCAGGAATTTGGAATTAGTGCGCATGGACAACCAAAAGCGCCACCCGTTAGACCCAGAACCTCTAGCGTACTATGTGTGCTATTTTCTGAATCTGGTGAAAGAAGTCTGATTCAAGGCATAGTCCATCAAGCACTTATTCAGACAAAGATAATAGTCACTAAATGAGATTCAAGGCTATAGTCAATCTCATCTATGCATAGTATATACCTATCCAGAAACTCTTCTTTTAATTCTTTGTTACTTCTATTTCGGAACTTGACCTTTTGGGGGGGGGTTGTTAGCTTCGCTCGAGCAAAAGCTCAATTTTCTTCTTTCCTTTAGTCCCACATCGGATGGGCCAACCCCTCCTTGTGTGTATATATTAGTTCCTCTTCATTGCTTTCTTAAAGATGTTGTGTGGGGAACCCCTTGGGCCACACGCGCGCGCCGCCACCGCCCAGCCCGGCTCGGTTCGGTTCGGCGCGCGTAATAGGTGCGGGTACGTGCCCACACCCGCGGGCGCCGAATGCCGATCCAATTTACTCTTCGGGTTCGGGCTGGGATCCAAAAATCTTTTTGCTCCCCTTTATTTTTTGAACCGTTTTAGCTCATTCAAATTTTGAATGTTGAGGCACTGTCCAGGTTCATTGAACCTCTGTGACAGATATTTTTGACAGTCATTCCTCCACGTTTTCTTTTCCTTTATTATCGCTCTTTAATGGCTAGTTTTATGAGCCATTCAATCTCTTGTCGGCTGGCTGTGCATTTGATCTGCCTATATATATTGCGGTCACCTCCTCATCCTTCTTACAGAAAATAATCCTACGTGAAAACTCTCTTTCATTTCTCTCTCAAACCACATTCTGATCTCCAAATCCTTGCTCTGGGTAGAGCTAAGTTCGGTCTCTCTCTCCGAGTTGTGTGCGACGAAGAGAACCCGGTAGTCAGGGGGTTTTATCACTAAGAGATTCCGAGAAACGTCTGCACATAGACCTCGGATAAACTCTTAGGGCAGTGCTTCGTGCACGACTTCCCCGGAGGCCGATAACAATTTTATTTTTTAGTTTCCTTGTTCTCTGAAAAATAATATATTTATATTTATATTATAAACATTATTATCATATAATACTCTTCAAAGCTTCCTCCAAACATAAGGACCCATTTCAAAGCTTTTTACATAAACATGCCAAACAAAAGTATATTTATTTATTTCAAGTTAGATGATATTTATTTCGATTATAGCTAGTCCTAACAGTCAAACTTATTTTGACTAATGTCTTTTTGGTCAAAATTACGATTATAGTCCTAACATTAAGTAATTATATAGATAGAGTTGATTTTGTTAACGAAGATTGAAATAAAATAATGATATAACTTATGTGTCCCGTACAAAATAAATTTCCAACCCCGCTTATAAACATTGAAATCCGTAAAATTTTGGCTTGTTTCATTTTTTTTTTATAAAACGTTATAGAACTCGATTATTTGAACTCACATACGGTCTATTTCATTTTAGGTGCGGCTCTGTCAAAACTAACATTTTATTTTAGGGTTTTTTTTTTTTTTTTTTTTACCAAAGTCCACTTTTCTTAATTTGTGACATGTGAAGTCCGCTGATAAATTTTCTTTCTTTGTCAAAAGTCCCCTGATAATTTTCTTTTGTGCAAAAAAAGTTATCAGCCTTTGTAAAAAAATGTTATAAGCTGACTTTTCAACAAAGTGACAACTTAGATGGACTTATTGAATTAAAGTGTATGTATTATGGACATTTGGCAAAATTTCCCTTTATTTTATGATTGAACATATTTGTAAGGTCATACGTAAAAAAAAAAAAAAAAATTGTAAAATTTCAATCTCGTTGACGCGCAATCTCCGGCAGGGCCGGCCAGAGGCATTTGGAGGCAATATACAGCCTCCGAAAATGGGGCCTCTCGTTAAGAGTTCGGGATGCCCATCGTTAAGAGTTCGATTCGGTTCGATTCGTTTACTTAACAAGCCGAATCCAAACCATAATTTGAGGCTCGTTAAGTAAACGAGCCGAACCTAAACCATGATGAGTTCGATTCGTTAAGTTCGTGAGCTGACTCGTTAAGAGCTCTTTAAGGATAAGTTAAGGGCTCATTATATTTAAAACATAAAACGACGTCGTTTTAGTAATGGAAAGTATTTAAACTGTTTTTACCCTAATCTCTCATTTGTTTTTGCATGTGTCGGCAGCCATCTCTTTAAACGAGCTCAAATTCGAACTTGTAAACGATCTCGAACCAGAACTTATCAACGAGCTCAAGCTCGGGCTCGGTTCGTTAGTGTTAACGAGCTCAATCGAGCCAAATCCGAACATTACGAATTTTTAACAATCCGAACAAGAGACCATCTTCTTAATCCTTTACGAATCCGAGCCGAACTCGAATCCATCTAAAACATAACGAACCGAGCCCGACCATGACATAGTTCGGTTCGGTTCGTTTGCAACCCTACTCTCATCTAAAAAAAACTAGTAATTTTTTTTTCTAGTCATGACCTACAAAATCAATACCCAGATAAAAGTAGTAAAAATAACAACTAACTTGATTTTAGTTGCTTTTTTATTAAAGGAATTCGGGAGCAATGTCCCCAAAAGAAAATTAATGTATTTTTCGAAAGGGTCGCAACCCGCAGTCTAACGGAGGCCATAATCCCCCGTTATCAAATCATAATTTATTTTTTGGTTTAAATTTTATAAAGTAGATCTACACATAACATTTCACAATCATAATAATATTTTCTTAAATCTACCATTAAATGACCTTCAAAATTAACGTGTAGTAAGAGTTATAATTCAAAATTTAAATAAGGATAAATATAGTCATTTAAAATTTATAATAAAAAAATATTAAAAAAAATATTTTTATCTTACTTTATTTATTTTGTAAAAAATTAATGATGTTTAAAAGTTTGTAAGTCAAAAATGCAAAATTTCAAAGATAGAAGGACCCCTTTATAAATCATTTATGATACAGGAGGGCAAAATTGTAATTTCACCATTCCATCTTCTCTAGGTTAATATTTCACACAAGAAACACAATCTCCGCCATCTCCATTTTCTTTTAAATGTAACTTTCTTATTTCTCCCACTATTTTCGAAAATGAATATGAAATTTCGTGTAGTTTTTTGATACGAATTAGTGGAATAAGTTTTAAAACTAGGGGTAAATAATTTTTTTCAAAAATTGGGGGCCTATGTAAATTTGTGGGCCGGATGCACATGCATATTTTGCATACCCCTTTAGCAGGCCCAGATCTCCGATCAAAATTTAAGCTCGAATATTTTTTAGTGTAAACTTTTTGACCGAGAGTGATTGACGAAAAATGGTCCTGTACATGAAGTATATATGAACATAGGTCGAAGCAACCAGGGACAGTGTTACCCTGGGCTGCAGTCCAGATAAAAAAAAAACATGTTCCAATATTTATCATATTTTTCAAGATTTTTCAACATTTTCTCTTGTAAAAACACGATTTGCCCAGTCAAAAAATTTGTTCCATTCTGAGCTTTTATACACAGTCCAGGTAGAAAAAAAAAAATCATGGCTCTATCCTTGGAAGTAACCTTATGCAGAAAGAAATCAAATTTACAGCGATTGTGAACGCCCGTCTTTTCGATTTTTATAAATGAATACTTTTTTCGAGTTAAATTGTACGAATCATGTATTATTTTAATGCGTGGATTATTTTTATAATTTTCGGGAAAATTTTGTGGGTATTATTTTATCTGTGTCCATAATCATATCATGTTTTGTTATGTTGTAACGCGTTTCTATATGATTATAGCCGCCCCCCCCCCCCCCCCCCTCCCCCCCACTAATTCCCTCCCTAGTGTTTTTTGGCCCCTACCCCTCCATACCCTTAATGATCATTCTTCTTCTCCTCCTCATTATCACTCTCTTACTCATCCTTTCACTCTTTCTTTCACTCTCTCAAAGATTATCATTCACCATAGCTCTTCCTCTCTATGTTCTTGTGATCTTGGGTTGGAAATTTCTTGATGCTATGATAAGATTGAAAAATGAGTGACTCTTAATTTTAGCACTATTATTGTTGATATTGGAACTCTATGTAAGATTTGGGTGACTTTGGGTTTAGCTTTATTTTGTGATCTTAATAACTTATTCTGAGTATTGGGCTGCATTTCTGGCGAGTGTGTATGACGTAGGCCCTATGATGGATTTTTACGAGGAAAAATGAACTAGATTGATTAAAAGTCCTATAAGAATAGGGTAGATTTTTATGGAAAAAAAGACCTTTGGCCTTCCTATAATAACTTGATGGAAATGACGTTTATTGTGAATTGGGACGTTGTGAAATGGGAAATTTGATTTGGAATGGAAAGTAAATGAATTGAACGTCGTTTATTTAGTTAATCGTTATTACTTGTTTAATTCCATTTTTCGGTCGATAAGTACGATTTTACTTAGCCACCATATTCCTGATCAAGCTGGGCATCCCTGTGTTTGGAACTGATTGTATATATGAGATAAGTTGTATTTATATTATGAGAATTAGACTCGGTTTCACGGAGTCGAAAATGGGAATGATTTTGTGACCATCGTCTCGGTAATAAGGAGCGATAGGTGTTACGGCGTGATGTGAGATCATGGTCTGTGTGGCCCAATACCACTCTTGTAGAGCCTAGCTCAGAGTGTGATGCTTTTTACGTGCACAAGTCCTTTCGTTTTATGTCAATTGAGTGAATTGTAAACTTGAATGTTTTGGTAAAATAATTGATTTTTGCTTGAAAAGTGATTAATTAAACGTAATAATCTTGTGAAAAGCTATGTTTTCCAGAAATGAAACTCTTGGGAATATTGGATAAAACATAAAAAGGATGTGACTAAAAGGGACGTTTAGGATGCCGTTTTCCCGGGGAACGCGGGTTACATTTACCGCTTGGTGGTTAGGCTTGGAAATCATAGTCTATCGAACCGTACTTGTCCTTTGTCTTTTTTCAGGAACTACGTGGTCGTTCTTGGACTACTACCACTTCCCCGTTATTGTTGCATTCACGATATTTGTTGTATTTCACGTTTACCTTATTAATTGTGTTATTTGTGTTTGTTGCATTCACGTACTTTAGGATATACATTAGTTTAGGCTTACCCCAACTTAATCACGTGTATTTATTTGTCTATTGCAATTTTGTTAATTGTGTTTTTGGTTCATATTGGTGAAAATGCCATTTTTGGTATGAAATGGTGATTTTTTTTAGCAGTGTGAACATATCGTACGGACGATTTGGGAATCGTTCGGACGATGGTCCCTTTTTTTTAAATTTTCAGAAGGTTCAGATTGTCCAGATGGTCCAAGATCATACAGAGGTCAAATAATGTTTTGTATTTTCAGCAAGTCCAAATAGTCCGGACAGTCATCCCAAATCGTCCGGACTATCCAACAGAGATTTCAAAAAATTATCTTCTTATTTATTAATTCGGACATTTTTTCCTTTTTTCCTTTTGTTCTTTTTGACGTCCTATTTTACGCTTAATGTTTTAAAAGCTTTAGGAAAACTAAAATGATTTAAACAAACAAAATTTTAAAACTCACATAAAATTGCGGTTTTTAATAAAAATGTTTCCAAACTTTAAAATCACTTATTTTACTCACACCAGTTTTATACTGACCCAAGTTTGCGTTTTCTATCATGCTTGGGTGTATTTCTTCGAAAATGCAGACGACCAGTTCTTTCTACAGTAAAATTTTCAAGAAGGGGATTTCTTATTTTATTTAAGTTTGTGCAGTAATTTTTATAAAGCAATGTATGCATTTTTTTGGTTTAGCAACATATCGCAAGTAATTATCAAAATTCGAATATTGCACTTTGTTAATTTTTGTATAAAAGATGTACATTTTATTTTGTAATATTTCATATGGTGTGTATGATAGTACGACTTGACTGTAACGATTTTATCAAGGTCTGGTTTTCAAGGAGGGAGAGATGATCCACGTGGCGGATTCCAACTGGTCGTTGAAAATTGGGCTGTGACAGATTGACTACCTAGAAAAAGTGAGGAGAAAGTGTTAATGGACAGACTATAGAGAGTGTTCATCGGAGTAGGAGGTGCGCTTGGGCATCCACCACCGGACTCGCCAACCTTAGATTCTTAGGAACAAGTCTACATCTCTTCGCTTGCTCGCCTCGAAATGCTCAAACTCGAAACACATATTTGTACGAATCATCGTTATTATTGATCTTTTGTTTTTGTTTTTGATTTAGTATTCTTGTTTCACGAACCCTAATTAAGGTTTCGAACTGAGCTAATATGTGATTTGGATTTGTTAGGACCTTTATAGTTGGCGTATTTTGTATGGACAAAACGTGTGTATTTTACTATAGGTCAATATTGCGGAACAAGATAAAGCACAAGACATTTGGACAGAGAGCATTCGAACGCTAGACGAGCATTTGAACGCAAGATCAAGATTTTTTTTTTTGGCTAGATATCGACTAAGACCTGTGTTCGAATGCAAGAACAAGCAGTGAGTTGTTAGGACATCTTTTTTTAGTGGAACCGTTCGACCGCTCGAGAGCGCGTTCGAACGCAAGAACAAATAGAAACTTTCCTATGTAAATTCGTTCGAACGTTGGACCACGCGTTCGAACGCAATTGATGATTAAATGAAGGACAAAATTGTCAATTGTTTGATTTTAACCTATTTCATTTCATCGATCATTTATTCTATATAAGGGGTTCCTACAATAGTAATAAGCTTACCCTAATGAGAGAGAATTGCCGTCATCACCCAAGCGAAGAGAGTTCACTATTTTGGCAAATTCCTTGAGCAAACCCTAGTCAAATAACCTATACTAGTTTATTGCTTTTACGTCTCAATTGAGAGAATTAACCGGAGGACATGATCGAAGCTCATCACGAAGATCGAGGATCTGGAATCGTTATTTTTGGAGAAAATTAGATTAAGTAGATTAGAAATCGGCTGAGCAACGAGTTCTCGTATAAGGTACTGACAAGATTTTGTAATCAAATCTTCATTTTCTATAAAGGTTTTTCCTCCCCATTTGGGAGTTTTCCAAATTGATGTGTTTGATTGCTTGCTATTGTTGTTTTATTGCTTTCCTTGGTTCTGCCTATTCCCTGTCCCCCCACCTCCTTTAGGCCGGTTTTAGTTATTTTAATATTGATTAGGAAGAGTTGGAGTACCTACAACCTTTGGAGGTTATGGGATTGATGCAAGGTGAATTTGTAGATGTACATTATTCATGCTGCTAAAGAGTATACGGCAGACTAGGTACAACGGAAAGTCAGACGACATTTATGTCCGTCGTCCACTCAAGCCTTACTTTCCACTAGTATAAATAGAAGGAGAAAACTTATTCTTCGACACACGTCCAAAAATGATCGAGCATACTCTCTCTAGAACTTTCTACTGCATTATAATACGATGTAGTTTTACAATACCAACGAAAAAAAATCGTTAGGAAAAAAATTATTCTAC
Source organism: Iris macrosiphon (assembly GCA_036927795.1). Taxonomy (NCBI): domain Eukaryota; kingdom Viridiplantae; phylum Streptophyta; class Magnoliopsida; order Asparagales; family Iridaceae; genus Iris; species Iris macrosiphon. The sequence continues at coordinate 53,233,831 of JAYESA010000012.1, read as the reverse complement.
CAACGAAATCAAAAGCGTTGGTGAAAAAAATTCTGCTACCAACTAAATAAAATCCGTCGCCCTATATAGTTTATTTATAGAAACAAAATTAAAATCGTTGCCCCACCAAATATTTGGCGCAAATTTTTTTTGGGGTTCCCGCATGTGGTATCGCCAAAGAAAATAATAATTTCGTCGTTATTACAATGGAATAACCAATAAAAAGTCACTATTATAAGGGTAATAGCAACGATTATATCAATTTTGTTGCTATTTTGTGTAATTTAGCAATGAAATAATATATCATCATTATTTTTTCTTAACAAATAGTGAGTTTTCTGGTAGTGAAAAAGAGAGAGAGAGAGACTATGAATTGAATGTACATTAATCGATACAAGAGGACTCTATTTATAGGCAGGGGCGGAGGGACATTCAGACTGCACTGGGCTGTAGCCTAGTGCAAACTAAAAATAAAGAGTATTTTTTTTCAATATTTTGTAGGCTTGTGGGCTTGTAGCCCAGCCCAGTCCACTGGCTTGTCACCTGTGAATTGTGAAATTGGAAAGGAAATGAGACTCAGGAAAGAAAAGGAAAGGAAAGGAAAGAAAGAGCAGCAATCGCACCAGCCTGCTCTGCTCGCAAGTCGCATCGGTCGGACTCGGACTGTCGGAGGAGAGATCCGAATTCCGCCCCTCGGGCCTCGGCTGCTCACTGGCGTTTGCTCGGCCCCCCTCTCGCCACTCGCCAGGGGCGGAGGAGGAGCCCCCACTCTGCGGGCCTGCCGTGGCACCGCCTGCGACTCTCCGCTCTCGGCACTCGGCAGCTCGGCTCGGCTCGGCTTTGCCGCTTTGGTATGGCCATCAATCACCATCCTCCTTGCCTCCTTGGACCTTCAAATTAAAATTTTGTAAAACCCTAACCCTAAATTTTTGGTGTTTGGTTTCATCTTAATTCACTATAGGTTTTTGGAAATTGGAATATAATGGAAAATCAAGGAAACAAGAGAAAGAAAACCCTTTTTCATTCTTTAAACCAAGGGATGAAACATCAGGAAGTGAGAGTCTTCTCCTGGCTTCGAATGTTAATGTTTCAACCCCAAGTGTTGATCATAGGGATGAGGTTATAGTTGATTTAAATTCTCTTGAACGAGATCCAGATTTACGAATTCCGATATGCGGTGTCACGCCCCAGTCCCAAAAATACGTAGGACTAGGACACGTAAGCATGCCAGCCGCATGGATATGGCAACTCCAATATATGGAAACCAAATCCACACGTACGCTGTAATATGAATATAAAATCCACAAGTGGTATAAAATGTAATACAAGTCACAGGGTAAAATCTAAATCTCATCCACGAAAATCAAATATAAATAAAATAACCAATGTCTATGAAACTAGATCTCAATAAGAAGTATATAAGGATGATAGTTGGATGGAAATAAATCCACTACCAACTCAAATGGAAAAGTAAATACAATATAAGTACAACTCAATCAAACAATATAAGTACCAGCTATCAATCACGGCTCGAAGAGAAGACATCCACGAAGCATCTATAACCATCCAACTCTGCTCTCCTGCAAATACACAAGAACAGGTACACCTGGCAGCGGACCAGGTCCTCAGAGGGACATAACAAGATACTTAAACACATGCCAATAAAGTACTGAAATAAATATCCAAAGGGGTCGCCTAACCGTCTAAAGTGAATGCAGTTAAGAACAACTTTCCCCACAAGTGAGCTATCTGGCTGAAAACTGGGATTTGGCATGGTTCTCTTTTGAAGATCCAGGGGCCCAAAGGCACGTCGTCTTTTGAACGACGGAGGCCCGCCAATGTACATAATATATATATGGGTCATCACCACCCGTATCTCCAGCGGAGAATCCGGGCGTCACAGAAAAAGTGCAAAGGAGCTCAAATGCGGTACTTGTTGTTTTCCCCACCCCATGCTCTAAGCATGTCACATCCATGACACGATTCGGTCCATAGCCTATTCTTAGTACCCTAGCCCAATCCTGCAACCAAACAAGGACAAGGATGGGACCACCGTACTACAATAGGCTATGTCCATGGACCTCTAATAACTGCCAAGTCTACTAGCATGCAAAGTTTCTAACAGCAGTTATTCCGAACGCACGTCCCACACGTACCGATGATCAGTCAATACGTGCGTCCGTGATCTATATGAGACTCACAACTCGTGTAAAAATGTGTCACAGTCAAATGAACCTAATGATGCTACATGATAATGGGGTAGTCTCATGAACAAGGTCAAATGCAATACATAAATAAAAATATATCGCGACGTCACCGTCGCGCGCATTTTATATAACAATTAAAATATATGAACTAAAGACAGAAAATAAAGATGCGTGCAACATATGGAATAAGAATAACAGTACAATGGCAAGGTATACTTGCCTGGTAAGAAAGCTGCAAGGTGTACTGTCCAGAAGTCAAACGCACAGGATCAAAAGCTATGGCCACAGAACAAATGTTCCGGATGCTGAAATAAATATCACCAACGTTTCTAAAATGAGCAAAATAGCTAAAAAGCACTTCCCTTTCGTCCAATTTGGACACAGGGGCAAAATGGTAATTTCGGGTAAAAGTGGGGTCCACCTGTGGCCCACTTTGCACCGAAAAGCGTGCCAAGGGTAACAGTCTCTAAATGGGACAAACTATAGGTCAAACAACTCTAAATGTCAGTACGAACCCAACGGTATGTCCAAATGTGGATTCCGATGAGCCGAACACAATTTTGTCCAAAAGTCAACTGTGGGGCCCGCCAATTGGCGATCTGGTCAACCGTCTCAGAATTGCGTGAAAATTGGGTCACAGGACCAGCGCGTTACCACGAGTCCAGTGGCGTAAGTTTCGTCGAAATCTGACAAGCGTGCACAAAATACGCGCGAGTTCCACAAAAGTTGCGACACGGTGTGTGTCCGCGGATACGGCCTGATTCCGGCGCGCACACGCGTCCGAATCAGTCCCCACGAATTTTCACGTGTCCGATTACGCTGCGTGCACCATTCGGTACACTTGGTACACGGCGAGGCGGTCCCGTTTGGCGGGGCGCGCTCCGTTTTCCAACTTTTGGAAATCTGGAAAAAGTGGGTGCGCGCAGTTTTGTGACGAATATAATTATGTCCACAGCAACTCATAGCATAGGGTTATTTAACAGAAAATAAACTAGGTCAAGTTTTCTACAGGTATCAAAAAGAATCACCGAATTCGGATCTCTGTGGTGGGAGATACGAACTCGGCAATATGGGTGGTCACCGTAGTTTTCTGCGATTCCAGAATTGGGTCTGCTCGCGCCGACTTGGGCGCTGTTTTTCACCTAGGGGTACACGTTTTCCGAGGTTGGCTATAACACAGATATGGGAGAGGGTTAAGGGGTGATCATACCGGTGAAGACGGAACAGCGTTTGGTTGAGTGAGTCGACGGGAAATCACTCCGGCGCGAAGGTGCCTCGAGTGAAAATCTGCAGGGCGCGAGGTCGGAGTCGTCGGGATGGTTTGGATGGCTTGGTGGGGCTCTCTGGCTGCGGTGACGGCTCTAGAGGGGAAGAGGAGGTCTGGAGATTTAGGTTAGGGTTTTTGAGAGGTAACTATATATATATATATATATATATATATATATATATATATATAGGAAGAGAGAGGGTGGAGCGGGTTTGGCCGCGGGCAAAGGGGTCGGGCTTCCCTGGGTTAGCAAGCCGCTGGATTGAAGTTGCTGCATGGCTTTATAGCGATTGCTAAGTTGCTAAGGGAATAGCAATTGCTAAGGAGTCGGTCCACGTGGGGAGCTAGCCTAAAGCTGAAGGAAAATAGCAAATAACTAAGTTGTTTGGTGGGCGGTCAACAGCAAGTTGGCTGAAGGGTTTTAGTAGTTGGCATTTGCTAAGGAATGTATTATAGTATCAAGTTCTTATTTAATTCTTATTAAATAATTTCTTTTCTTAATCTTTTCTTTTCTCTATTAATATATGCATATATATATTTGTATTTATATATAATATATACTCATAGAAAAATTCTAGATTAGAATAATGCACAACATTAGGCTAGCAACTGCTCAAGGGGGTCTCCTACATGGAATAAATTTCGAAAAATTTCTGATGGTCACATAAGTCCTCTAAGTGTCCGAACACCTAAAATAAAAATTATTAAAAATCTATTTCTCCTATTTAGCCCTATCACTATAATTTAATTAATAATTAATAAATAAAGGATGGGCATCCTGTTAATCATAGGGATGAGATCAGACGGGCGTATATCAAAATGGGTCCATATCAGCCAAAATTGGCAGTATTTCTACCGTCTGAGTTCGAAAAACAGTCTCGTCGATTTCAATACTCTTGGTTCCAACAATTTCCTTGGTTGGAGTACTCTTCTACAAAGGATTCAATATTTTGTTTTCCATGTTATCTTTTTGAAAGTGATAATGCTCTCCATTGCACATTGACTGTCGATGGATTTAAAAATTGGAAGAGAGTTAATGATGGGACTCGATGTGCATTTTTGACACATATGGGAGGTCCTACATCTACCCATAGATATTCTGTGAAAGCTATGAAAGGTTTATCAAATGTTACTCAACATATTAATAAAGTAATTAATGCACAGTCTTCTGAAGAAGTTTTGAAGAATCGATTACGGCTTAAGACGACAATTGAGAGTATTCGGTGGCTCAGTTTGTAAGCATGTGCATTCAGAGGTCATGATGAGTCACTGACTTCTAATAATCGTGGGAACTTCATAGAGATGATAAAATTAATGGGGATTTTGAATGTCAACATTGATGATGTTGTATTGGAGAAAGCTCCGAAGAATGCACAGTATACTTCACCGATAATTCAAAAAGAGATTTTGCATATCATGGCCAACCGGGTGAGAAGTAAAATTTGTGAAGAAGTTGGGGATGCAAAGTTTTGTATTTTGGTTGATGAAGCCAGAGATGCGTCTAACAGAGAGCAGATGGCTATTATTCTACTGATTCTTCTACTGATGCAGGCATTAGAGAAGATATTTGGCTCTTTGATATCTCAGATACTGGCATACTGCTATTCTGATACTATATTTGAGCATATACATTGGCATTCAAATGAATTGAGCTCTAAGATTCTGAAAATACTCTTAATGTTAAGCATCTGATACTGAGCTATGTAACTTCAATGTAGTCTCTTCTACTGAGCTGCCGCCAAGTTAGTGATAAATTAATCTGATACTGAGCTATGTAGTCTCTTCTACTGAGACAATGTCTCTGATACTGAGCCATACTTGCTAAAATGTCCACTTAATGTTAAGCATCTGACTTGCTTATTGTAGCGTGGGCAAAAACTGTTACTCTTTTCTATTTGGAAGGTGAATGGAGATACTCTTGACATAGAGTTGAGTAACATTCGAGGAAATGCTTATTATTCTGTTCTCCTCTATGCATCTTGGTGTTCAGTATGCTATCAAGCTGATGCTTCCTCTACCCGTCACATTTAAAGTTAATAAGGGTTGTTCTGTGCTTGTTATCAGTATAACATATCACACATCTATTTTTTCTTTTGAATATAAAAGTCTTACTACTGATGAGTTTAGCTTTCCTACTGGAACTTGTAGGGTTGTTCTGTGCTTGTTAATAAGGGTTGTTCTATTTAGAATTTGTGCCAATTGAACTCCTTTTGCTGATGCATTACTCTTTTGGACATGCTTGTAGCAAAAAGGTACATTTACAACAGGCCAAGAAGGTAAATGAAATACTTGAACTGTTTCCTCCCTACTGCTAGTTGTTCAGATTATTTCTTGCTTTTGGAGCTCTTTTCTGATCATGCCTGGGTGTATATATTTGGTTTGCAGACTAACATTCAGACTATTAGTAGTAAGCCACAAATGCGTAATCCTGAAGCTTCAGGAAAAGCATTTTCAAGGAAGAGTGATTATGTGAACTATATTATTCGAGCATGTGCACGAAAGTATAAATTCTTCCCTGTAAACTTCTTCTTCTTCTTCTTTTTTTTTTCATATGGAACCAGTTTGTTTGAATAATACTTCTCTTTGATGCTATATCTATTAACTGCTTGTCCCCTCGTTCATGCAACTGACAACCCATTTACTTCACACATTTGTTCATCCAAGTGGAACAGTTACTTATGATGCATTCATATTTCTCATAAATGTTTCATTGTTCATTTTTTTGGTTATGGTATTAGATACACTTCTTGGGTTTCCTGATTGCTTTATATAACAGCAAGAGTGATTGAGGAGGAGATGTTTGGGGTTAACAATTTGTGTTGGATATCTGCGAAGGCCACATCAGAAGCATCAAAACGTGCAGAATTTTTGATTCTACAAACAGGGATGACAGCATTTGGGAAGGCATACTATAGAACTTTGAGTGATCTTGTGCTTGAAAGGATTGGTGACATAAATATCATACATATCTGACAGGAATTTTGTTTTTGTAGTTATGCTGGCAAGTGACCCTGTGGACATCTTCCTTCTACCTGGTAAAGTTTTCTTTCTTTTTGATGTCTATACACTGACTTGCTTGATTTCTTCGCATATTCATCTTTTGCTGTGCAGGAGTTGCTTTTGACAGACATGGACGACGGCTGGGCCGTGGTGGAGGGTAGGTTCATAAATTTAATGCCTCCAGTACCAGTCCTCTACTTGATCACTGTGTTCTATAATATGGTTTTTATTGAATTTAGTTCATTCTTTCCCTTATCTACGGCATAGTTAATTCTCACGCTTGGTGAATTAAAAGTTGAAAATGTTGAAAGGCTCTTGCTGGAGTCAAAATTTATAACAAGCTTCATTTGAAATAAAAGATCTGGTTTTGGTACTGAAAAGTAGTGTTAGTTTTAGAGCTTTATGTCATCTCTGTTAAGAAATAATTGTTTGCAGGCAACACTATCCATACTAAAAGATAGTTTGTTACTAGATGTATCTACTGGTCATAAATCTGTCCTATTTAGCTAACAAATTGGCATAATAATTTTGCATCATTATCAATTTGAGAAATTAAACTACATGTAAGTGAATAGTTCTAATTTTCTTCTGCATATTATAACTTGTTATTGCCCATCACAATCTATATGATTTAGTTCATAATACTGATATTCTTCTTGAATCATTTTTTTTTCATTGAGAACCTATTTGGTTGCAAGGAATTAAAATACTATGAAAGCTTGGAAATTCTTGAAATTGCATTTCCAATTTCTATTTTTAAATTTCTATTCTAAAATTCTTAGAATTAAAGTTCTGGCTTTTGGTTGGAAGAATAACAGAAGGAATTATACTTTCAACATTTTTCTGGATAAAACTGTTAATATAATAACCTGCTTATGGTTAAGGTGAACAAGTGATTTCTACAGTGGCAAATAGATTCAAGGAATTAATTTTCACATGTTCTGTAGAGATTCTAGAGACTTCCTATTCCAAAAATGTTCAATTATAATTTACATTGGAATCAGTGAATTCTCCATTTCCGTACAATCAAAAGACTGAATTTAGACAAATTTCGGGAATTGAAATCCCTATATTTCCAACTCTTTGCAACCAAACAGGCCCTTAGAAGAAATCTTTGATTTATTATGGATCATATGCTATTATATAGCTAAATGTTTCAGGCTGCCCAATTATGTTATCGTATACAACATAGTGATTCCCAACCTGAATACACTGAATCATTGACAATGAAGGTTTCTGTAATGCTTTATATAACTCTATGAGGTTGAAATTGAATTTTAATCATTCGGCTGTTGAGACAATTACAGGTTATATTGATATATTATTAACGGGCTTGGTCTTTTAATCATTATGATTTGTTAATTATAGTTGCCTAATCAAAGGCCAAATGATAGCATAGAAATATTATAGACCACTTGAAGTCGAAACAGTTTTGTAGTATCATTTGATGGTTTATTTCTTAACACAATAATTGCTAGTGTAGATGTTCTGCTTGAGAAAGGACAGATCAAGTCAGCGGAAATCTGGGATATATATAACAAAGCTCCGCACATCCCACAGGTATGTATTTCTTTTGTAAAAAGTTCTTGTGTGTGGCAAAATAATTTATCTATGTAAAGTAGACGTCCTTTTCAGATAGCCTTTAGTGATTTTAATTTCCTCATTTTTCAGGTAGTTGTGGTTTGTTCTTTGTCTACTACGATTGGAAATATTGTTTGATTTATCTATTATTTAATCCAGATGGAATGAGTTGACTGCAAGACCGGCTGTTTGTGAGCATGCTAAAACGTATCTACGTGAACTGCCAAAGGTACTAAATAATTCTCAATTCTTAGTTTTTATGGTTATTGGCGAATATTTATTCACCTCTAATATAATCCGTATGTAGGTACCACATTAGTATTTAGGCAATCTTTGAATTAGAAGAATCATTATGCAATTGAACCTAAATTATAAGAAAGTCTTTAGTACCTTATATGTTTTGCAGTTACAATTTTAGCATCATTCTGTATGTAGTAAAAACATAAAAGAGAATCAAGTTTCGTTACTTTCGTATATTTTCAAAAATGTTGAATAAGAGAGATGGTTAATATTTTTAAGTGAGGTAAATTATATGATTTTTTCTATGGCAAAGGAAACTTTGTCGAATCATCGAATTTACGAAGGAAACTCTGCCAATTTTTTGGCATAAATTTTTAGAATCTTGTAGTAACTATTAGCTAGCCCACCCTATTCCAAAATCCTTGCTCCGCCCCTGTTTATAGGCTTTGAAGAGAACTAACGTTTTCTACCCTAACCGATGTGGGATAAGTTACTATGACAATATAAGAATATACATTATATTAACACTCTAATTACCCTAATTACCATTATCACAATCTTATATGGAGATACCAATTATGAACCTCATGTTCAGCCCAATAAACTAATTGGAAATTAACACTTTTGTAATTTTTATTAAGAATTTTGATAAACAGTGGTGATTTGAGTTTGTGATTTACGTTTAGTGTCTTACACCTTATTAATTTATCGACAAGAGAAATAAAATAAACGGTCATACGAATGAATACACAAAATGAATAAGAGGGAAGAGAAGGGGAAAAAAAAATCTTGTCATATTATAACTTTAATGAGTTAAATTGTAATTACTATCGGACTGATCAATTGTAATTAATTAGTGAATTTAATGTAATATCAAAAAGTTCAATATAAAAAAGAAAAAGAAAAAAAAGACAATGTGCACAAAAGTATGACAAGACACCCATATTATTATACTGATAATTAAAACATACGGTGGCCAAGATTACAATTGAGACCATGACAAGTCGATCATTATAAGACAAATTACGTACAGATAGTGAAAGCACAATTAACACAGTCGGCACTAATGATAAGGCAGACGAGCCAGCATCATACAGTAAGGTAAGAAAAATAGTGACAGCACAATTAACACTTAACCGCTCGCTAATGATATTGATTTATTGAAGGCAAGAAGGAAGGCATGCAGTCTATATGCCATAAGTGTTGTTTTCAGTTTAGCAACCACAAGGATACCTTGGTATGATGCCTTTCAAGGAGTGGAAACCATCAGTAATCGGAGTGACTCGATTAATTATATAATCACCTGTGGTGCCGGGGGCATAATTGATTAGAGCATAAGTGTTTCCTTTAAATAGGTATGCTTCATTTTTCGCTTTGGCCGAAAATGCTGCATCTAAGCCATCCTGGAAAACTGTATCTTTCAAAGAAGGGAAACTGAGGGTAATTCTTTTGGGACCCTGAATTATGTAATCATTGGTTGTACCCGGTGCAAAATTAATAAGCGCATATTGATCTCCTTTAAATATATAGGCTTCGTTCCAACGGGAGGAAGCAAAGGCTGCATCGATACCATTTTCGAAAATTGTATTTTTCAAAGAGTGAAAGCTATCTGTGATCTTCTTGGGTCCTTGAATAATGTTGCCACTCTCAAAGTTGATGAGTGCATATATGTTACTTCTGAATATATACGCCTCGTCGTTTCTAGAGGAGGTAAATGCAGCATCGATTCCGCTAGCAAAAATAGTATTGGCCAGAGAAGGAAAGAAACTACCGATGCTCGCGGGTCCTTTAATGATGTAGTCCTTGGTTGTGCCGGGAGCATAGTTGATTAGCAAGCATTGATCGGTAGTGAAAAGAAACGCCTCTTCCTGCTTGTTATTGACGTTGAATGCACACTCGATGTAATGCCCCACGCTACAACCTCGGTCAACATAAGGCTCCTCTGTAGTAGTAGTAGTAAGTGATGTGCTCGTGGTGTCCTCCAGCACGATGTCTCTCTTCATTCTAACTTGGGCAGCAGCGAACACAACGTTGATCATAACTTCTCCAACTGTGGGGCACCTAACATTTCTTAGGCGATTCATAAATTCTTGAGTGGTTTGCCCGCTCGAAGTTGGATTGGGATTAAAAAGACCATTACGGTAGATTCGATCTCCATATGGGCTATAAGTTGGGAATTGTGTGTCAGATCCTATAACTACATATGGACGCGATGTCCGAATATATTGACGATTAATGCCACCTGCAAAAGCGATTTCCTGCTGATTAGGATAATCATTATGCTCACGCAAGGTCAGCACTGCATCAATTCCCCCCGGTGCAAATATCTCATACCGATAAAGAATGAGATCGGTTGTCACCCTGGGTCGCCAACCAGTTAACCTTGTCGTGCTAACAAACACAGACCCATCAGCAGGCGAGGTATCTGACGGGGCTCCTCCACTATTTACATGGCGCTCCAAGTTGTAGTAATCTTCCGGACTAGTCGAACCTCGTTCTCGCGGAAGAAATCCTGTTCGAAAAATCTCATTATAGGGACGACCATCCCATCGGTACACAGCCTCCACAATATCTTGGTTGTCATTAGGGTCCCGATATAGAATACTTGGCCCTTGTGTATTGAATAGTGTTAAAGCTGCTATATGGTCCTGGAGTACACGAATACCCTCTCCAGAAGCCGGTTGAGCAATCGCAGCTGCAACTCCACGATATTCTGATGTAGGTGGAAGTGCCATATCTACAAGCCAAGTTAAGATCGATCAAAAGAACAAAATATATCAGACATAATAATGACAATCGAAAGAACATCTCTAACACAACTTAATTGAGTTCGGCGTCATTTCAATTCGGGTTTGGTTGGTCGGGTCGGGACCCACCCGACGTACGGTTTAGGTTGCCCCAACTTGCACCTCTAGTTACTATTAGAAAAATTGTCGTTTTCTTATTGAAATTTTTTTGAATAAAAATTAAAATAAACTGATGTTACCGCTCTCTGGAGAAGTCGTGCACGAAGCACTGCCCTAAGAGTTGATTCGAGATCTGTGTGCAGACGTTTTCCAAAGCTCCTAGTGGTAAAACTCCCGCACTACCGGTATCTCGTAGCCGCACACGACTCGGAGAGAACGACCAGGACTTAGCTCTGCCCAGAGCTTGTAGACGAGTGTAACGACGAAGATTGGACAGAATAGAATGTTGGCAGCAATTGTTTGAAGAAAATATTCTGATTTTGTTTACAAAGAGAACCACTCATATATATATATATATATAAGAATCCATACACTATGTAACTGTCTGAATTAATTTTCTATTAATTCAGCCGTTACACAGTCACAGAGGAATGAATCTGGACACAAAAGTATTAACGGTTCAAAATTAATTTTTCAACGTTCAGAAAATTAAATGAAATAATGAAGAGGAGCAAAAAGAATTTTAGGGTCCAACTCGAAGAGGAAATCGAATCGGCATTCGGCGTCCGCAGATGTGCGCGCGTATAACGCGCATATACTCGCGCACCAAATCGAACCAAATCGAACCGAACCGAGCCGAGCCGAGCCGGACGACGGCGGCGTGTGGCCCAAGGGGTTCCCAACACAACAACTTTAAGAAAGAAAAGAAGAGAAACTAATATATGTACACAATAAGAGGTTGGCCCATCCGATGTGGGACTAAAGAAAAGAAGAAAATTGAGTTTTTACTCAAAAAAAAAAAAAAAAAAAAACTAACAGTTACATGCCATGCGCTATAATACTATATGCTTAGAAGCACCTTTTTTTTACGGTAAAGCTAGCGACACAGAAAATGAGATGACAGCTTGTGATTGGATAGAGAGGAGATTAGAGAACCCATGAATGACACACAGAATTCTGTGTTGAATTTTTCGGTGTCGGTAGTGGGACTCCTTTTTCTTAAGGTAGCAGCAATGTGGTATTAATATGAAGTCCTCTTTGAATATTTAAATGACAAAAATATAAATACCTTGCTTGTGTAAAAGCTATGATTTTGAATATGATTGGAAATAATACCTTGCTTGTGTCAGAGATCGGTCGAAGACAAACTGATACTATAACAGATGAGAAATATAAGTGAGACTAGACGGCTTAGTGGGTGAATTGATTTATAGAGGGGTTTGGAAGTATTGGACGGATGAGATGAATTGTCCAGAGAGAGAGAGATCTCCACGGCTCTGAAACAGAAATTGCCAACACATACGAAAACGACATAGCAATAATAATATATTTCAACGTGAGCCATGTGAATTACAATTAGAACATCGTTCATATGGTAGAATTTTTCTGAAAGAGTGGTCGAATTGGTTGGTCGACAATTGAGATCGGCAAAAATAGTCGGCAAAATATTATCGCCAAACAACCTTAATAAACAAGTCAGCAGCAGGCAATAGCTGATAAATGTGAAAATTTCAGTAATATTTGTATTTTATAAAGTAATTAACAAAAAATAAATATGACCAAGAAAAACGTGTCCCAACTGGATACAAATCTTGGTTACTTCCATGCTTCCAAGATCTTTCTATTTATTAGTTATTACTAGTGTGACGTTTTTCTACTTCACTGATTAATAAAAACGTGACAAACATTATTTTAGTGTTGTCATTATATTTTGAAAACATTAAAGTAATTTCATTTTCCTAGAAAATAAAAACAAAAAAACTTTGTCCATGAATGTAGGATTGATGGTGGCTGCTCTTAGAGCATCTCCAGTGGGGACACTCCAAACCATACTCCAAATCATACTCCAAATCACACTCCAAACTATTTTTGGAGTGTCACCTTGATATTTGCACACAATGGTATACTCCAAAATAGACACTCCAAATTAACTTCTTCCTTTCCCTCCCTCTTTTCCCTCCCTATTTTCCCTCTTCATTTTCCCTCTTCATTTTCGTTTCCTTTTCCCTCCATATTTTCCCTCATTTTCATTCCCTTCATAACTATTAAAGCTTTCCCTCATTTTCCTTCAGAACCATTAACCAATACTGACGACAAAGATGTCTGGTAATTTTTTCTCTCATTTTTGTTTAAATTTTTTTATCTCATTTCTTGAAATTTTGTATGGATAATTTTTCTCATTTTCGTTAAACAAATCAAACAAAATGAGATAAAAAAAATCCACAAACAAATCAAACAAAATGAGATAAAAAAAATTTCCGTATAATACTTAGTTCTACAATCAAACGAAAATGAGACTGTGCATAAATATTTTTATCTCATTTTCGTTTGATTTGTTTTCCTGAAAACTTCTTCGAGTCTCTCCTTGATTTGGAACCATTGATTGTACATAAAAAAATTTATTTTTTGTGCATAATTTATAATTTTTCTGGCAGGTTTTTTGCCTTGGCCTTTTGAAATGAGATTCATGGAAAAATATGTCGTCCTACAACAAAAAGAAATGGAAGATATTTTTATGCTGGAACAAGTTGTTGAAGAATTAGAAGAGGCCAAGCAACCCAGAGTCAATAAGCGTATGTTCATAAATCGTGATCGCGCTAAAGCACACGACGACCTTATCAAGAAGTATTTCTCGGTGGATGCTATTTTCACACCACGTATGTTTCGACGTCGGTTTCGAATGCGAAGGGAGTTGTTCCACCGGATTCGTGCTGACTTAGAAGAAACTCAACCATATTTTAAGTTAAAATATGATTGTGTTGGCAAACTAGGATTCTCATCCATCCAAAAGATGACAGCCGCCTTACGAATTCTTGCTTATGGTAGTCCAATAGATCGTGAGGATGATGCTCTTATGATTGCGGAGACGACTGCCACAGAAACTATTCGTTTATTTTGCAAAGCTATTGTTGACATCTACTCCGAACAATATTTACGAGCTCCCAATGAAAGAGACCTCACTCGGCTATTAGAGGAAAATAAGACTCGTGGTTTTCCGGGAATGATCGGTTCTTTAGATTGTATGCATTGGGAATGGCGTAATTGTCCTACTGCTTGGCATGGTCAATTTGTTGGACACACTGGTAGACCAACACTAATTCTTGAAGCTGTCGCCTCTCAGGATCTTTGGATTTGGCATGCGTTCTTTGGCACACCGGGGACATACAACGATATATCTGTATTGGATCACTCACACCTCTTTGACATGTTCATTCAATGTCAAACTCCACACACCCCGTATGAAGTAAATGGTAGTGTGTACAATGTGCCATACTATCTCACTGATTGCATCTACCCTCACTATGCCACATTGATCCAGACAATCAAACATCCTCGGACTGAAATTGAGAAACATTTTGCAAAAAAGCAAGAGGCGGCACGAAAGGATGTAGAGAGGGCATTCGGAGTGTTGCAAGCAAGATGGGCGATCACTCAAGGACCGGTAAGATTTTGGGATGAAAATACTTTAAATAACATTATGAAGTGTTGCATCATATTACACAATATGATAATTGAAGACGAGCGACATATTGGAATTGAACCGTGGCAACCAATTTCCGGTGAGATTCTTCCACATGAATTACTTGAGCATGATGCAGAAGTATTGGGAGGCTTTATTCATTCGCGAATGCAACAAGTACGGGATAGGTCAGTTAATGGAAGGCTTAGGCGAGACTTAATGGAACATTTGTGGACAAATTTTGGAGGAGAAACGACAACAACATATCCATGAGATTATTAATTGTATTGGTGTATTCTCATGTTATTTTGAACTAGTGTATTCTCATGTCATTTGAATTTAATAAAACTTTGCATGTTATTTAACTATATATGTGTCTGCCAAATGTGGATTATAAGACATTTTAGACTATATATGTGTCGGTGATAGATTAAATGGAAATGATGATGTGCCTATATTTGGTCTTCATGTGCTGGAGACATTGCTCTATTTTCTGAGTGAAGAAAAATCATGTCAGTGAGTCCTCAGTATCAATTATGGTTGAAATGTCTACAAAAGAGAGAATAATAACTTTGGAATATTGCTTCACAAATATTATGTGTCTGCCAAATGTGAATATTGATTCACAAAAATCATGTCCCTAAGAGTCCAACCGTCCATAATAGCTTTGCAAGCACATACAAAAAATAAAACTGGGCAATATGAATGCACCAAAAACACCAAATATGAGTATCATACATCTATAAACCAATGTAAAGAATAAAATATATCCTACAAGTAAATAATGTAAAGAATGAAATATATCTGTAAATGAAGGCCCCAAAGCCAGTATCATCTATAAACCAATGTATATCACCAACTCCCCATGTAATTTATATAATAAGAATAGCTCCAAAACAATAGAAGGGTAGCATACAAAAAAATCCAAATGAACTTGAGAGTATCATACATGTGCTCCAAAACTTGAGAGTATATCATAAAAAAAAAATCCAAAATACCCATGAACCCAAACCACCACATCATTAAAAAAAAAATTTTTATCTCATACTTCATCTTGAGAACAATTCTCATCATAGAAATTGTTTTGAAGGTTACGAGGACTCAGGCAGATTCCATCCATGTTCAAACGCCTTCTTCCATTGCCACCCGGGGAATATTCAAGTGTTATAATCTCTGTCACAAAAATAATATTTATGACATAATCAAATTAAGGGTCACTATTAAAATTATTTACATAAATAAAAAGTAGACACTCTCATTACCTTTGTGTTTTCTGTCTAGAGCCTCCAACTCCCTCATTCTTGCAATCCTTTTTGCTAATATCTGATCTGCACTGAGAGTTGGATCAAGTGGCAACAATTCTTTCTCAGCTTCCGCAAGCTCTTTTGTAATGGTTATACTCTTCTGTACAGAGTCAAGCTTTGCATTTTTAATAGCATGAAATGCTTGCTCCTCTGCAGTTTGTTTCAATGTTTCAAATCGGGACTCTGATGACTCTCTCCAGGCAGATACAGTCGCATTCAGCCTTTCACTGGCAGCAGAGGATGCTTCTGAAACACCTGTTCCACTACGACGACGTTTCTCTTTGGCTGATTTTCGACCTAATGGCCGTTGGATAGGTGCATCGGAATGGAAACTGTTTGGAGGATTTTCATCAACATTAAAGGGTGTATCCGTGGTTGAATCTGCAGCAATATTTATATTTGGATTGTTGCAAGAGTCCTCTATGCTATCAACTCCTATGCTATCAAGTCCTGGACTGCATGTGTCAAAGCTTGTTCCAACACGACCTTGTCTACTTATATTTGGATTCCTTGCTCGATTTGTACCAACCCGACCTTGTCTACTTACATCCCTGGCCTCCTTCTCATTGGTAGTTGAGTGCCATTTTGTGCAATGACGAAGCTCTTCCCAACAATGGAGAAATTTAAAATCCCGCTTGTGGTCTTTTTTGAAAACAACCATACATGCTCCCCACTGCAAAAAAAAATATATATATATATATATATAAAACGAATAAAAACTAAGTAATTGTCTAACTAAAAATATTGGTCAGTTCTCAGAAAAAGTACCAACACATGAGCAAATGGAGAGACTAAATTAACAATACAGATAAGAGAGTAAGAGTAGAGAGATGAATCATATCACAGTAGCCATGAACAACACAAAGCAGTCGTCATAAAAAACACGGAGCAGTCTAGTCTAAACTAAAATAAAAATAAATAAAAAAACTAACAAAACAGTTGAGTGGTATCTTAGAAACAGAGCTATCAAAACCAAAGTACACACTTATCAGATTTCTCACAAATATTAGTTCCTCTGCAATCATCTCATTTACTCGCCATAGGCAATGCAAATGTATGAGATGCCTTTCTCAAATTTTATGTATGCAGTTCTTGAACAAAGGAGGATTTATAATATCTTGTGTACGTATCAAACCCGAGATTTACAGCAGACTAACCAGGGAATTACAAGGCCATGGTTAGTAATTGGAGATTTCAACTGTGTTAGATTTAATAGTGAGAAGGTAGCGGGAAGACACATACTAGAGAGGATATTAGAAGACCTCAATTTGTGTATTGTTCAAGCAGGACTTGTGGATCTACAGTCTACAGGAAACTCGTGGTCTTGGTCTAACAAGGCAACATCTTCAAATAGAATCATGTGTAGACTAGACAGGTTTTAGTAAATAACAAAGCCAAATAACAGATGATATCAAATAAAAAAATATAGCTATAAGAACAAAATAAAAATATGGCATCAACGTATAACCACATATTTCAGATGATATTAAAAGATTACCAAATAACAATTCACTGTAAAAATGAAAAAAGATCTACGACATATACATATCCTACATTATAAGAAAGAAAAGAAGAGAAACTAATCTATGTACACAATAAGAGGTTGGCCCATCCGATGTGGGACTAAAGAAAAGAAGGAAATTGAACTTTTACTAAAAAAAAAAAAAAAACTAACAGTTACATGCCATGCGCTATAATACTATATGCTTAGAAGCACCTTTTTTTTACGGTAAAGCTAGCGACACAGAAAATGAGATGACAGCTTGTGATTGGATAGAGAGGAGATTAGAGAACCCATGAATGACACACAGAATTCTGTGTTGAATTTTTCGGTGTCGGTAGTGGGACTCCTTTTTCTTAAGGTAGCAGCAATGTGGTATTAATATGAAGTCCTCTTTGAATATTTAAATGACAAAAATATAAATACCTTGCTTGTGTAAAAGCTATGATTTTGAATATGATTGGAAATAATACCTTGCTTGTGTCAGAGATCGGTCGAAGACAAACTGATACTATAACAGATGAGAAATATAAGTGAGACTAGACGGCTTAGTGGGTGAATTGATTTATAGAGGGGTTTGGAAGTATTGGACGGATGAGATGAATTGTCCAGAGAGAGAGATCTCCACGGCTCTGAAACAGAAATTGCCAACACATACGAAAACGACATAGCAATAATAATATATTTCAACGTGAGCCATGTGAATTACAATTAGGACATCGTTCACATGGAAGAATTTCTCCGAAAGAGTGGTCGAATTGGTTGGTCGACAATTGAGATCGGCAAAAATAGTCGGCAAAATATTATCGCCAAACAACCTTAATAAACAAGTCAGCAGCAGGCAATAGCTGAAAAATGTGAAAATTTCAGTAATATTTGTATTTTATAAAGTAATTAACAAAAAATAAATATGACCAAGAAAAACGTGTCCCAACTGGATACAAATCTTGGTTACTTCCATGCTTCCAAGATCTTTCTATTTATTAGTTATTACTAGTGTGACGTTTTTCTACTTCACTGATTAATAAAAACGTGACAAACATTATTTTAGTGTTGTCATTATATTTTGAAAACATTAAAGTAATTTCATTTTCCTAGAAAATAAAAACAAAAAAACTTTGTCCATGAATGTAGGATTGATGGTGGCTGCTCTTATTTGTAGTATGTGGCATTCCCAATTGGAGAATCGTGGGCCTCCCTTGGAGTTTTTCACTTCATAAAATTGCATAAAAGGCATTCAAATTCAAGTTTATTTCATAAAAGACATACAGTTTAGAATATTTATGTTTACAACATACGATCGTCCTACAGTATGATATAAAAACGATGGTGTATATTAAAAAAAATTATATAAACATGTTACGTCCTTTTTTAGTGTATAACTTACAAACTTATGTCCTTTTTTAGGCCGTAAGTTAATAAAAATATAATTAGAAAAAATATTATGCCCCGCCACTGTGTATTAAAGAAAAGAGCCTAGTCGTTAAAATCCTGTGGTAAATAAAAAAAAAAACACAGCCAATCAACTTACGCCCTTATTTAGGATGCAAGTTTCCAACTTACGCCCTTGTTTAGGGCATAAGTTTACTAAGCATTTATTTATGCAGGTAATTAGGGGTGGTTAACATTTGTTAAGGGGGGGAAGGGGAGTTACGTCCTTTTTTATGCCATAAATAGAACTTACGTTCTAAATTTTGGCAATCTTATGCTCTTTCTATATTTTTTACAAATTTTATGCTTTTTACATAATAAATTTAAATTTGAATGCTCTGACTGCAATTTTTCGTTTCCACTTAGCCTATGGAAACTTTAGTCCCATAGCGGAAAACTACCATAGTGTATATCTCAATATATAGTTATGTTTTGTAATGGTATATGCACATGGGGTGTGATGGCCCATGTGGGTTAATTTTCCTTGAGGGATTAAGTTTGAACCACATTAGAACAATCTTTGTTTTGTCACCATCTTTGGGCTAGTCCCTTAGGAGCTAACTCGGACGAAGGGTACAAAGTGGTGCTTTGATGGCGTACTTTGTACTTCGCACATTCGCATCAGGTGTGAGGCAGTATGCGAAGAGGCGTTATGCCCACGGCACTGTCGGCGGGTGGCACAGGAGGTGCATAGTACTCTGACACTCTAGATTCGCGGGATTTGGTCGCATGCGCGTATACGCGCGCAGGTATTTCTATATGCGCATAGGTGCATCTGGGCTCTGTAAATAGAGCTCCTCCTCCTTATTAAATTTGGTTGGTTGAACATTAAAGAGGAGAGAGAAACTCGAGAGACCACCATCCAGCCAAAGTCCATGCGCACATAGCTGCCTTATGCGCGCACAACAACATTTCGAGAGTTCGTATTTCCAATCCGTTTCGAAGGTGACTCAAAGCTTTCCAGTAGTACATTCTTGAACTTGCTGGATCCTGGAAGAAGATCGCAGTAAAAGGCGAATCTTGCTTTGAGCATATGTGGTTTTGACCACCCCAACAAGGAGTGTCTTTGTATTTTCTTTTTGTTTCTTTTCCATTCTATCTTATTATAGCGTCTGCGAACGCAAAGAGAAGAAACTTTTACTTTTGTATTTTTATTTTCTTGAAAGTCAGTTTGTAACTCTTGAGTTAGTGCTTCTTGGAGTAGTGTGTACTAGAGATATTGAATTTTGGGTCTTGTGTATCTCTATACATCTGCAACAACTTTGGAAGGTAGAGAGCAGACTTTCAGATCTCGCGTGATTCTCTACCTCCATTTTGATATCTCCATCTTGATCTATACTTCAGTACTATAAAAATCTCAAAGCAAGATTTAGATAAGATGGAGAACCGCTCAACTCTTCTCGATACAAGTTTTCACAAACTTGAAAAGTTTGACGGTGAACACTTCAACATTTGGAAGAGGAAGATCTCCTTGAATCTTCAGCTTGTAAATGTTGGTTATGTGTTGACTGATCCTGAACCTTTCATTCCCGAAGATGGATGAGATATTGCTACTGGGATCGCTCAGACTGAACTTGCCAAATGGAAGAAAGACAATGACCTCTGCCGATTGTTGATTATAAATTCTATGGACGACTCCATGGCAGAGTCCTACAGCAAGAAGGAGAAAGCTAGAGATGTTTGAGAATATCTAGAAAGGCACTATAAAACTAACGAGAAAATATCTAAAATCCATCTCGTCAAAAAGTTTGCTACTTGCCAATTTAAAGACGAGAAGGTGATGCTGCCACAAGTCAAAGAACTTCTGAAACTGCAGCAAAAACTGGACGATGAAGGGATGAAACAGGAAGACAAGTCCATGGTGGGTATGATCGTCACTAGGCTTCCTCCAGGGTGGATCAGGTTTAAAATCGATATGTACCACAAGAAGATAGAGATCGAACTTGAAGATCTTATGTACTATATCCACATTGAAGATGAAGCCATAACACAATTAAAGATGGACTCCTTGTCCAAGCAGTTGGCTAAGGCCAACAAGGTACATTCCGGTGATCCAGAAGGGAAGCAAAAAAATTTCTACAAGAAGAAGAAGAAGAAAGACGTCACCCAGCTAAAGGTGAAGACGGGTCCTTTCAAGCCAAAGTCATAGGCTGATGTGACATGCTACAAATATGGCAAGAAGGGTCACTACAAGAGCGGCTGAAGGTCTAAGCCCTAGCCGAAAGAGCATAAACAGAAATGTGAGCTTAACATAATTTCTATGATTGTGCAGGTTGAGTCACAAGGCGTGGACACTGACTGGTGGGTGCACACTGGTACATCATGCCACATATGCTCAAAGAAGGAGCTGCTCACCAAATACAAGCCTACTTTTGAGAAGGTCTCGATGACGAATAAGGCTTAAGCTGATGTTCAGGGGATCGATACCGTGGTGCTGAATCTGACTTTGGAGAAGTCACTTACTCTAGAGAATGTGAAGCACTTACTGATGATTGCCAAGAACCTAATCTCTGGGAGTCTTTTGTGCAAGGCAGACTTGAGGATGGACATCAATATCGGTCAGATAGTGATGTCCTACAAAGGAGCATACTTCAAAAAAGTTTTTTGTACCGAAGGGATGTTTAAAATGTAACTTGTAACTCCTTATGTTAGTATCAATGCAGTGGCTACTTCTGATTACTCTATTGAGGTATGGTATAATAGACTAGGATATGTGCACTGTAAGCGCATTAATAAAATGTCTAGTCTAGGACTTATCTCCAAATGTGAGGGTAAGGAGGTGGAGAAGAGTGAAGTCTGTGCGCAGACGAAGATCGTCAGAAAGCCGTTCAGACGGGTGAACCGAAGTACAGATCTTTGGAGTTGGTGCACTCAGATATCTGTGACTTCAAACAATTCTTCACAAAAGCCGGAATAAAGTACTTCATTACTTTCATTGACGATTTCTCAAAGTACGCATTCGAATATCTTCTCAAATCGAAGGATAAAGCGTTTGAGAAGTTTAGGGACTTCAAGGATGAAGCTGAACGTCAAACCTAGCCAACAACTCAAGACAATCTGGAGTGATCGAGGCAGAGAGTATCGTTCTTTGGAATGCACATCGTTCTGCAAAGAATATAGAATTGTCAATAAAATGACTGCTCCGTATTCTCCCTAATCCAATGGAGTTATAGAAAGGAAGAACATGACGCTGACGGAGATGATGAATTCAATGCTCTTGGCGGCTGGACTTCCAAAGTGCTATTGGAGAGAGGCTGCGTTTATGGCTATATTCATTCTGAATAGAGTGTCGTTCGTGACATCTGACATTACCCCTCATAAACTCTAGTTCAAGGTCAGACCCAACCTGAATGTCATTTGTGTGTGGGGGTGTCTGGCCTATGTGAAGCTTCCAGACCTGAAGATTCAGAAGCTGGGCACAAGGACGACAAAGACCATATTTCTGGGCTACGCTGAAAAGAGTGATGCTAGGAGGTTCCTTGATATCGAATCCAATCATATCATTGAATCTCGTGGCGCAGAATTCTTTGAAGATAAGTTTGCTAGGCACAAAAATATTATTCTCGAGGATGTCCTAGAGAAGTTGCTAGCACTGAGGAGGCAAGTGCTTCTCAGGGAGATATATTCCATGAAGAAGCTATTGTAGAAGAGACAACAGTTGAACCAGAATCCGCTGAGCCGAGAGAAAAATGACTGAGGAGGCCGAAGGTTTTCAGTGAAGACTTTGTTACCTATCATGTGGAAGCTGGTCTACTTACCTATGATGAGACAATGAAGACTAGAGATGTTGTTTTCTAGAAGAAGGCTGTCAATGACGAGTTCGACTCGATAACTTCTAATAATACTTGGAAGTTAGTCAATCAGCCTGAAGGAGCTAAACCTATCGGATGCAAGTGGATCTTCAAGAAGAAGATAAAGGCTGATGGAACTGTTGATAAGTTCAAGGCTAGAATGATAGCCAAAGGGTTTGCTCAGAAGTAGGGGATTGACTACTTTGACACATATGCTCCAGTTGCGTGGATGACCACCATCAGGATGTTGATTGCTCTAGGTGCTATTCACAAATTAGTGATTATATGGACGTCAAAACAATATTCCTGAATGGAGAAATGACTGAGAAGATTTATATGCAGCAACCAGAAGGTTTTGTCGTCAAGAATCTTGAAGACAAAGTGTGCAAGCTGGTAAAGTCTCTGTACGGTCTGAAGCAAGCTCCCAAGTTATGGCACGAGAAGTTTGACAAAGTCATCAGGTCAAATGGCTATAAGGTCAGCGAGACTGATAAGTGTGTTTACATAAAGTTCGTTGGTAAAAGAGGTATCATCGTTTGTCTTTATGTGGACAACATGCAAATCCTGGGTACGAACGTAGAATGTGTCACTAGAAAAAAAAAGATATTCCTCTCGTCCATCTAGTCGAGGATATAGCATGTAAAATGGGTTTGAAGGACCTCTGATATTGTGTCTTTATAATCCTACCGTTATAGTTTTATGCTATTAGTTCAAAGAGAAATCTACTAGGCATCTAGCTTTTGGTTCAAAGGAGGACTATTGATTGAGAAAATATCAGGTACAATGGTTAGTTCTTCGGGACAGTATGGGATACGTACCCAAAACTACCGTGGTCTACTAATTGTTCACTATATTGAACAAATCCTGTGACAGGATGGCTTCGACACCTTGATGAGTTCTCGGACAGAGTGAATGTCCAGCGTGCGTTACAGGAAGCACGAGTAGTTCAACATTACAAGGGATGTGTATCCCATGCTACAGTGGTATGACACCACATTGAGTTAAAATATGTAAATCCTCGACTTTGGGCCATGTCACCGCGGCAGTAGCACCGCATATAGGCAGGTAGCCTAATGCTGAAAGATAAAGAGAGTACACTACTAAGAGGCTTTTGTCCTTATTCTACAGTGGGTGACACCACCAGAGGTCACAAACCTTGGCAGTTACCTATGTCACAATGGCTTAGCACAACACAGAAGTGCCAGGCTTCATATTGGGAGTGGTATGACACTACTAAGAGGCCAGTAACCTCATGTTATAGTGGCATGACACCATAAGGGAAGGAATTTATGCCTTGGACTATGTTATAACGGCGTAGCACCGTACAGAAGCACAATGCTTTTAGCCTTGGACTATGTTAAAACTCTCTAAGAAGAACTCACTTAAGTGTATAGAAAGAGATATAGACCGTCTCTTGACGGTAAGCTTGTAGAAACCCAAGATACATACACCGAGACCAGGTCAGTACATGGCCTTTAACGTGCGGCCAGAGACACAACTGAGGTCATTATATGAGTGGAAAAAATAGCAGCTATGGTAGATAATTCAAGGCTTATTCCATTCTTGTATCATATTGTTGTTTGAACCATGCGAGAGGATTCAAGTCGTTGGCGGCATTTATCCTAATTCATGATGGCAGTCACTGTAGGGAATGCTCAACCATGTATTATGAAATATGTGGGGGATTGTTGGGGTTTTTTACTTAGCCTATGGGAACTTTAGTCCCACATCAAAAAACCACCATTGTGTATATCTCAATATATAACTATGCTTTGTATTGGTATATGCACATGGAGTGTGGTGTCCCATGTGCGTTAATTTTTCTAGAGGAATTAAGTTTGAACCATATTAGAACAATCTTTATTTTGTCACCACCTTTGGGCTAGCCCCTTAGGAGCTAAGACAAGGACACAGACTCAGACTCAGACTCGGGCCCGAGTAAAGGGCACAAACTTGCACTTTGATGGCTCACTTTGCAATTCGCACATTCTTATCAGGCTCATGGAGCTTGTGCGCATATGTTGCGCTTGTACGCTCATTTTATGCGCGAGGTAGTATGAAGTGAGCAGTCATGCGATGAGCGTCATGCGTCGGGCGTATCCGCTGAGCGTTATGCACTAAGCATTATGTGCGGGTGTATGCGCGAGGCATTATTCGTAGTCGTATGCGTGGGCTGTATGCATGGGATATTTGCGTTGGGTTGTATCCGCATGTGTATGCGCGTGCATATGCAGCACAAGGTGCAGTACGGGCAGCGTTGTCAGCGTACGACACGCTACAGTGTACGATCTGCGCAGGCGGCGTTGTCGGTGTGAGGCGCATGTGGCACTGTCAGCATGCGGCACGGGCGACACAGGCGACGTATAATACTCTGACTCCCTAGATTAGCGAGATTTGGTCGCATGTGCATATGAGCGCACAGGTTTTTCTATTCGCACATAGGTGCATCTGGGCTGTATAAATAGAGCCCCTCCTCCTCATTATTTGGTTATTTGAACATTAAATAGAAGAGGGAAACTCGAGAGACCAACATATAGCCAAAGTCTATATCACGATCCGCACCCAAAATGAGGGTACGAGTATTTGGGTACGTCCAGCCTACGCCGCAACATAAACGGTAGAACACTGTCTAGGTCAACATATCTCAGGCAATATATTTATGGTACCTGTCATGATATCTCAACTCCAAATGGAGGACAATATAAATATGATAATCAATACTCAATTACAATATAAAACTAAAGTAAGATAAAGGCGCGAGATATAATAGAAAAAAGAATCACAGAGTCACAAATATAACCATGTACAAGTCTAATAGTCTAGCCATAACACAATAGTCTCAAATATAATATACATGCCAAAATATTTAACTGAGACATATACAATGTAATAATGGCAATAACTAAGTCTTCTTAGTAGTCGGCACTAGATCTTAATGCTCTAAGGGTGCTATCTCAACTGTCTCGCCATCTTGTGGCCCGTAATAGGTGGTACACATCTCCTCTAACCAATCATCTGAAAAATATATCCAGTCAGGATTGGAGCAAAGTACAAAACTCTGAAAGCAGTTCCAAATACATGATAGAGAATATATGACAAGTAATAGAGAAGAATACAAGATGTACAAGTAACTAGGAAATGGAAATATAATTGAGATAAGCAGGTAAAATACTGGAAAGATAAATACATGTAATATGGAATAAACTGAAATAAGAGAAACTAGAATACTAACTAAGTGCCTTTGAGTAAAAGTTCATTATGTGATTGGTTTAGGTTGAACACATTTATTCTAAGGTAACTCGATTATTCGTGAGGTGTGTAATCAAAATGAACACGAATACACTATAGGCTTGATCACATAACCAACTTCTACTCCACCGTCCCAACCAATACTCATGGATCTAATCATGACACGTTACATACATGAATATAATATAAGTACACAGAGAACACAAATGAACACGAGCACAAGGAATACCCGATGCACAAGATAAAGTACATATGGAAGGAGTATCTTGAGTACACAATAAGGGATAACATCTCCTGACAGGATCCATACAGTACCAGTCCATGTAACCATGTGTCAGAATCAAGTATACAGTTCTAGAACAAGTGATATTTACACTATCATGTAATAAAAATAAATAGAGAGATGTACTCGCCTGTGGTCCTGAGCAAGTGATGTAACTCGATGTCCGAGCTGGTGTCATACCAACCTATATAAGAAATATCATGTCACTTGGGTGTAATAAAGTGATAAATAACTAAAATGAGTCCAAATATGCTTTCTAGGCAATTTCTAGGTCATATTAATCATACTAGGTCAAACTAGGTATTTACCTTCCTTTTAGGTTGGTTACAAGGGCAAAATAGTTAATACTAGGTTATACCTTGGTTTTTAGGTCCATACTAGTCAAACTAGTTAATATCACTACAAAACTAGTTACAAAACCCAATTATCTTGATTTATTGCTACACTAGTATCTTGACATTAACTCCATACATAATACTGAATAACCCGCCACACACTTGAACCCCCAATTTCTATATACCTTACTCTGAAACTAACTTACTTCTACCTTAATCTCACTGATACTCTAGCCTTTAAAGGCCCAGATATGCATGTAAGGACACAGTGCACTGCCTACATTAATCTGAGTATACACACATATCTCAGGGCCCCATTCCTTAGGGCACTGGAACTCTAAAATATACTCCAATACATCTATAAACCCACAAGCACACATAGACACCCACAGATAGCCACACCACCTATCACATTACACCCTAAGCTCATAACTCGCACTATAATATGAACACTCCTACCTGCATTCTCCCCTCCATGTTTCTACTGCAACAGACCCGAGCCCTCCCCCTTAGAACACATGTTGTTGAACCAATAATACACTAAGCCAAACCCTCAGATACACTTGTATCAGAGTGCACTCTTCTTATCCCTGCTGCTGTCTTAATACCCACATCAAATACTCGAGTCCCCCTCATACACACACACACACACACACACACACACACACACACACACACACTCACAATCGAGCAATAACACCCCAGTTCTCTCAACTTAAACAAGTATCACAGTACCTTACATATATCTACATATATAGATATACACACTTATATGTTTAACATATATGTACATATATATACACAGATCAACCCTCTCATAATTGAGCTTCCCAATTGTAGTACATGTTGTCCCTGACCCGAGCTCTTACTTTACCATTCCTGGCATCCTTAACTCCAAGTGACCAGATATGTCTCTTACTGCCTGCAACAACTTGCAGTAGTTGCTCATACACTTCCAGGTAGCCACCCACTGCACAGATCGACCTATTTCCCTCACTGATACATCTCTGCCTATACCAACACCACACACACACAGTGAACACAGGTCACCCACTGCTCACACTAACACACAATGACCACTACACACTCACTGCACTGCACCCTCCTCCACAGGTCTGTGCTTGGCCCCTCACTCCACACACAGCCACAACATCACCAAGCACCACAATCACCCATATATATATATATATATATATATATATATATATATATATATATATATATATATATATATATATATATATATATATATATATATATATATATATATATATATAAAGTGTTGTGGGTACATATTCCTACCATAATCATACATATATCATATTATGAAACACACTAGTAGTCAATACCTCAATACACCTAAGATTCACAACTTGGATACTCATGATACATGTAGCACACACTTCCCGAATATACTAATAATAATATGTTAAATAATAATATGTACATCTTTAGGATTTATACACCAATAGGGGAACATTAGATCCTTAGTACTCAATGAAGCTCATTCGAGGGTTTGGAACCATGGATAGGCCATTAGAATTTTTTGATAATTTTCTATAATTATTAATAAATAAAATATAACCCTATATGACTTCTAAGAATTTCGGTGGAAAAACTAAAGGCCAAATTTGACCTCAAATACTTTTTAGGGTTTAATATTCAGTTTTATATTTTTTAGAATTTTTCCATAAATTTTTAAATATTTTGAAAAAAATTTTGAGTTATTTTAATTAAAATAATTAATTAAATATGTTTCTGTAAATAAAAACTAAAAAGAAATTGAAATACCCAGTCAGCCGACCCCCTATCCCGCTTGTCAGTCGGCCCCAGCCAACAGGATGGTGCCCTACCCGTCAATGACCCCACGGGCGCGGGTCTGAAGCCGACTCGGTCTCCGAGTCAGAGATCAAATCTGAGCCGAGCTCGGATTTGCTCCAGTCGAGCCGCGTTCCGTATTAGCCACTCGATCAGAGCAGGGATCACCCCGATGAGTGACACATGTCCCACCCGAGCCGCTGACTCCCTCTCTCATCTCTCTCTCTCTCTATATATATATATATAATCTATGATAGTTTTAGGGTTTTCTATCAGCCGATTTTTAACGAGATTTGTGGGGGTTATCATCTAGGATTTCTCGATTTTAAAAAAGTCATTACTCATAGCTCCGGACTCCAAAATCATCCCATTTTCTTATATTGGAACCATGTTGAGGAATAGTTTCTGAATATCTAATTTTTTTAATAAATTCTGAAACTAGATTTCTGAAAAATTTGTAGAGTTCAAGTTGTCCAAAATCTGACACATTATGGTGTTTTCGAGATTCTGAGAGATCTCGAACTCAGAATCATGAACCGCTAGAAGTTTTGAAAATCTAACATGATAACCACTATGGCCTGCTACCTAAGGTTCCGTTTTCTTAAGGTCACAATGCAATTCCTTGTATCACCATCATGAGTCACATCTGATCCCTAGCATCTAGCTATGTATTCCCTAAAGTATTCCAGTGCATTAGAGTCAAACCCTCTTTCCTTTCTTCCAATACTTCCAAATTACTTGCTACTTATAAGGAAGGGTGAGGTTCTTTTAGTTCTAGGCCTCTGATATTATATTCAATTCTCATGCTAAAATCTATACTAACTCTAGTATATAGGAATAACCTATCTACTATCCTACTAAGGGTAACCGTCTTCAAAAATTTATATCCAGCATAACTTCTTCTGCCTTGACGAGGATCTGCTTCTGGAGGAAACATCGTGCACGAACATTCATCTCTCCGAAATAGGAAGAGATGATAAACAATAATAAGGATGTCGAGGAGATTTGAAAGAGTATAATTACGAAGTCCAAGGGCGATAATCAAGTGCTAAAGAATTTTCAAGTCAGTTGTGGATTAAGATGCTAACACTGCTAACTTTGATTACAGGCTCGCTCGGTACCGGAAAGTAATCGAAATAATTTAATCGAGACCTGCATGGGCCACCACAAAAATATGTCACACCCCAGTCCCAAAATACGTAGGACTAGGAATACGTAACATGCCAGCTACGCATTCGACCAGACTCTGGTTCGATTCGAATACGTATGAGCTGTACTAGAAGGGTTACTATCTATAAATATCTATGCCCAAATACACAATAAACGGAATATACAAGAATGAGCTACATGTGCTAAAGTCGGTCGCCAGTAACCCATAAGCTCGAATAGACTCGAGGAAGGAATATGAGTCTATAAAACTAGGCTATATCAGCAGATGAATAAACAATATGAATAATAACCAATACTCCGGAAGAAATGATATAAGTACCTGGCACCAATTCCTGCATGACAAAGCAACTAACATCAGCAACTCCAAGCAGTCTCCACAATGGTCTATGCTGCAAAACTAGCAAGGGACCAGGTCCTCAGAGGGACGTAACAAGGTACAAGAAACAACATGCCAAAATAAATGCAGTATATGAAATGTATCATTAGGGCAAACTATGTAACCATCTAAGTGATATGCAAAATGAGAGCAACATTAGACTCAGGCTGAGACCACTACAAGCTCTGTGTCGGGGAGCCAGTAGCAGTGATATCATGCAGTTGTCTAGCTCGACGTGAGACTACGACGCCGTCACAATATAATCAACCTGTAGCCTGTGTGTCTCTCCCCACCCAATATAATCACACGTCTCATGTCCATGACACGCAAGATCAAGTCTAATGCAGCAAGTCATAATGAGATCTAAGCATGCAATATTTACGTCATGAATCATGTAACCTATACAGAATCACCATGAATATCTCAGGAATATTCTGTCTCATGAATAGTGTCAGGTGTCCTAAGGTATATCGTACTTGATAATGCAAGCACGAGAATGTATAGGGTCTCGATATCCATGTCTAGGTGACATTACACAACTCTGTATACAGTGTTGACACCCGAATATTATTCGGACGCTAAGTAATGTCACACGGTCCTAAGTTAAGCATGTACATCATATAAATAAATCAAGATAACAATATGAAGCAGGTACTACAAGTTTGGCAAGGTACACTTGCCTGGTGCTTGGATTCCAACTACTGTTCTGGTATCAGCGAAATTTGCAGGTACTCCTCCGAATGCTGAAATAAACGTTACCATCAGGTTCAAAAGATATCAAATAGCTAGAATTGCCTGTCCATAAGTCCAATTTGGACACAGGGGCAAAAGTGACAGTTTCTGGTCAAAGCGGGGTCCACATGTGGCCGGCTTCGCACCGACAAACGTGTCAGAGACAATGTTCTCCAAATTCGTCAAACTTAGTACAAGTCCAGAACGACGATACGAACCCAACGGAATGTCCAGAACAGGATTCCGATGAGCCGATCACAAAATTACCCATCAAGTGGAGCCGTGGAGCCCATGATACGGGATTTTGTCAACGTTCTCAGAATCGAACCAAACTTGGGTCACAGGACCAACGTATTGCTACGAGTCCGATGGCGTAAGTTTCATTTCGATACGACGTGCGTACAAAAAGTTACAACGAGTTCCAGGACAGGGCCGATACGGGGTGTTGTCGACGGATATGCGTTAATTCTGGTGTGCACGTACATCCAAATTAACTTCCACAAAATCCCACACGTCCGTATTAACGGCGCGCACCTTTCGGTGAAGTCCGCACACGACCAAGTCGTCCCATTTAGTGAGCGCACTCAGTTTCGGGAAAAATAGGGTGTTAATTTTCCTGATTTTGGATCGCAGTTTACGATCGCCACAGGTCGCGACACACCGAGCGAGTTGCACGGGTATCGAGAGGGTCACGCAAGGTTCGCGTCACAGTAGACAGAACGGGAAACAGGGCAACGAGTAGAGAGAAACGGTCACCTGAATAGGGCTCCGAAAAGACTGAAAATACACCCTTGCGAGGCGTCGCGATACGGTGGCGTCTAGGGTTTGCTCGCCGGAGCTGCTGCGGTCGTCACGGCGAAGGAGGTGGCTGCTCGTCTTCGTCGTGGCGGGGTCGTCGGGTTTGTCGTCGAGTCGAGGCTGCCGGAGCTGGAGTGGCGGCGTGCTGGCGGAGCTCGTCGTGGCGGCTAGGTCGATCGAGGAGATGGGGGAGACGGCGCGGCGGAGGAGAGATGGCGGAGGAGAGTTGGCGGTGGAGAGTTGGCGGTGGCCGTCGCAGCAGGTCCAGGATCAGCGGAGGAAAGAGGAAGGCGGTGGCGGTGAGATGGTGGTGAAGGGGGTGGCTGAGGATCGGGGAAGTCGGGGACGACGGTGGCGGAGAGTGGGGATGATGGCGATGGAGAAGATGGGTTTAAATAGGGGCGGACGGGAGGAGAAGCGGCAGGCGGTTTCAGGCGACGAGGAGGCGTAACGGTTGCGGGGGCGGGGCGTAACTGCCGGAGAGTCGCGACTGGGAGAAGAACGGCCGCGGGCGGAGGCGTAACTGCCGCCGGAGGAGGCGATCGGGCGGCGGGGGAGTTACAGAAATTGGGGAAAACACTGTAGCAGTCCTAATGGGTCGGGTTACGGGTTTCGGGTCTGGTTTAGATCCGACCCGACCCGCTAGGGTTCAGGGCTGGTCCGGTTTGGGTTGGTTCGGTTCGGTTTAGAAATAAACCGGGTTTATTTTGGTTTATTAAAAATATTAATTTTTAGGTCTTTAAAAAATGGTTCTGAGGTCCAATAAATTCCAGGAAGATTACACTATGTCTAATATTTTATTCAACACAAAAAATATTATTTTTATAATATTTTAATATTCAATAAAAATATTTAAATTTATTTATTTCCAAAATATCTTTATTTTAATTAGTTAAAAATCCCAAGAAATTCCAGAAAAATTGTGAAATTTAATTTTTAAAAATCCTAAAAAATCAGGGGCTTTACACATGCAACTGATGAACACTGAACAAGCACGCAAGCAAGCACATAAATCAAGCGATATGGCCGAAGCTCTCAATACTCTTTGCCTAATAGTCACACCCTCCCGTAAGTAAGGTTTTTAGGCCTCAGGGCGGACTATTAGTCTAGATCACACAAGTTCAAGCAAGTCCAGAAGTTTCCATCTCTTTACAAGCAATCAAGAAACATGTTCAAGCAAAGCTAACTCTTATAACAAGTAACAAGCAAGAACAGTTCTATAATTCTAGCATGCAATTCTATCTCTTGGACAAGCATTCAAGTATTCCAGTTTAATCATACGATATCAAGAATAAGTGCAAGCAATCATTTACTTTTTGTTATTAGCATGGCAGGGTTCGTTCAATAGCAGTGTCCGTGTGACTGAGCATGCAATAACTTCTCATATCTCATTTGCATAGCAATGGTTCTATCTCACATCAGACAAGCATTTCCAGTTCTCTAGTTAGGCAAGCAAGCAAACAGATTTGTTTCAATGACAAGCTATGTGAGTTCTCTTATTAGCATGTTGAGTCGATTCTATCATTCTTCTTATGAAACAACCTTCTTAAGCAAACAAGCATCAAAAACTCAGATTCATTATTAAGTCGTGCAAGAATCAGAGAATACAATTCTGCCCACTCACTTTGATCAATTGGTCGAGAACTGTCCGAGAAGACTTCCATTCGAGCAAGCAAGGCGATATCACTTGTACATAGTGCCTACGCAGAGCGGGGCACTACAGGGGATGGGGTTAAGCCCATAAGTAAAGTCACCAGCAGTGGCAACCCAACCGAGTCTGACTGGAGATCCCAAGAAGCCGGTTCAATGGGTAGGAACAAGCTGGACTTAGGTGACTTTTATGGAACACTGACCCGAGATTAAAATCTTATTATTGCCCAAGAGGCTGTACATGCATACAATGATTCCCCATCCCTATGTTTCAAAACTCTTAAAAGGTCCAAACTGATATGCGGGGTTGAAACCTATCACCAACCCTTAAGGACTTACCTATATGAGAGGTCGTGAAGGCCGCGACTACGGGACAGGACGATCCCAAACAACTCTCAGGAATTTGGAATTAGTGCGCATGGAAACCAAAAGCGCCACCCGTTAGACCCAGAACCTCTAGCGTACTATGTGTGCTATTTTCTGAATCTGGTGAAAGAAGTCTGATTCAAGGCATAGTCCATCAAGCACTTATTCAGACAAAGATAATAGTCACTAAATGAGATTCAAGGCTATAGTCAATCTCATTTATGCATAGTATATACCTATCCAGAAACTCTTCTTTTAATTCTTTGTTACTTCTATTTCGGAACTTGACCTTTTGGGGGGGGGGGGGTTGTTAGCTTTGCTCGAGCAAAAGCTCAATTTTCTTCTTTCCTTTAGTCCCACATCGGATGGGCCAACCCCTCCTTGTGTGTATATATTAGTTCCTCTTCATTGCTTTCTTAAAGATGTTGTGTGGGGAACCCCTTGGGCCACACGCGCGCGCCGCCACCGCCCAGCCCGGCTCGGTTCGGTTCGGCGCGCGTAATGGGTGCGGGTACGTGCCCACACCCGCGGGCGCCGAATGCCGATCCAATTTACTCTTCGGGTTCGGGCTGGGATCCAAAAATCTTTTTGCTCCCCTTTATTTTTTGAACCGTTTTAGCTCATTTAAATTTTGAATGTTGAGGCACTGTCCAGGTTCATTGAACCTCTGTGACAGATATTTTTGACAGTCATTCCTCCACGTTTTCTTTTCCTTTATTATCGCTCTTTAATGGCTAGTTTTATGAGCCATTCAATCTCTTGTCGGCTGGCTGTGCATTTGATCTGCCTATATATATTGTGGTCACCTCCTCATCATTCTTACAGAAAATAATCCTACGTGAAAACTCTCTTTCATTCCTCTCTCAAACCACATTCTGATCTCCAAATCCTTGCTCTGGGTAGAGCTAAGTTCGGTCTCTCTCTCCGAGTTGTGTGCGACGAAGAGAACCCGGTAGTCAGGGGGTTTTATCACTAAGAGATTCCGAGAAACGTCTGCACATAGACCTCGGATAAACTCTTAGGGCAGTGCTTCGTGCACGACTTCCCCGGAGGCCGATAACAATTTTATTTTTTAATTTCCTTGTTCTCTGAAAAATAATATATTTATATTTATATTATAAACATTATTATCATATAATACTCTTCAAAGCTTCCTCCAAACATAAGGACCCATTTCAAAGCTTTTTACATAAACATGCCAAACAAAAGTATATTTATTTATTTCAAGTTAGATGATATTTATTTCGATTATAGCTAGTCCTAACAGTCAAACTTATTTTGACTAATGTCTTTTTGGTCAAAATTACGATTATAGTCCTAACATTAAGTAATTATATAGATAGAGTTGATTTTGTTAACGAAGATTGAAATAAAATAATGATATAACTTATGTGTCCCGTACAAAATAAATTTCCAACCCCGCTTATAAACATTGAAATCCGTAAAATTTTGGCTTGTTTCATTTTTTTTTTATAAAACGTTATAGAACTCGATTATTTGAACTCACATACGGTCTATTTCATTTTAGGTGCGGCTCTGTCAAAACTAACATTTTATTTTAGGGTTTTTTTTTTTTTTTTTTTTTACCAAAGTCCACTTTTCTTAATTTGTGACATGTGAAGTCCGCTGATAAATTTTCTTTCTTTGTCAAAAGTCCCCTGATAATTTTCTTTTGTGCAAAAAAAGTTATCAGCCTTTGTAAAAAAATGTTATAAGCTGACTTTTCAACAAAGTGACAACTTAGATGGACTTATTGAATTAAAGTGTATGTATTATGGACATTTGGCAAAATTTCCCTTTATTTTATGATTGAACATATTTGTAAGGTCATACGTAAAAATAAAAAAAAAATTTGTAAAATTTCAATCTCGTTGACGCGCAATCTCCGGCAGGGCCGGCCAGAGGCATTTGGAGGCAATATACAGCCTCCGAAAATGGGGCCTCTCGTTAATAGTTCGGGATGCCCATCGTTAAGAGTTCGATTCGGTTCGATTCGTTTACTTAACAAGCCGAATCCAAACCATAATTTGAGGCTCGTTAAGTAAACGAGCCGAACCTAAACCATGATGAGTTCGATTCGTTAAGTTCGTGAGCAGACTCGTTAAGAGCTCTTTAAGGATAAGTTAAGGGCTCATTATATTTAAAACATAAAACGACGTCGTTTTAGTAATGGAAAGTATTTAAACTGTTTTTACCCTAATCTCTCATTTGTTTTTGCATGTGTCGGCAGCCATCTCTTTAAACGAGCTCAAATTCGAACTTGTAAACGATCTCGAACCAGAACTTATCAACGAGCTCAAGCTCGGGCTCGGTTCGTTAGTGTTAACGAGCTCAATCGAGCCAAATCCGAACATTACGAATTTTTAACAAACCGAACAAGAGACCATCTTCTTAATCCTTTACGAATTCGAGCCGAACTCGAATCCATCTAAAACATAACGAACCGAGCCCGACCATGACATAGTTCGGTTCGGTTCGTTTGCAACCCTACTCTCATCTAAAAAAAACTAGTAATTTTTTTTTCTAGTCATGACCTACAAAATCAATACCCAGATAAAAGTAGTAAAAATAACAACTAACTTGATTTTAGTTGTTTTTTTATTAAAGGAATTCGGGAGCAATGTCCCCAAAAGAAAATTAATGTATTTTTCGAAAGGGTCGCAACCCGCAGTCTAACGGAGGCCATAATCCCCCGTTATCAAATCATAATTTATTTTTTGGTTTAAATTTTATAAAGTAGATCTACACATAACATTTCACAATCATAATAATATTTTCTTAAATCTACCATTAAATGACCTTCAAAATTAACGTGTAGTAAGAGTTATAATTCAAAATTTAAATAAGGATAAATATAGTCATTTAAAATTTATAATAAAAAAATATTAAAAAAATATTTTTATCTTACTTTATTTATTTTGTAAAAAATTAATGATGTTTAAAAGTTTGTAAGTCAAAAATGCAAAATTTCAAAGATAGAAGGACCCCTTTATAAATCATTTATGATACAGGAGGGCAAAATTGTAATTTCACCATTCCATCTTCTCTAGGTTAATATTTCACACAAGAAACACAATCTCCGCCATCTCCATTTTCTTTTAAATGTAACTTTCTTATTTCTCCCACTATTTTCGAAAATGAATATGAAATTTCGTGTAGTTTTTTGATACGAATTAGTGGAATAAGTTTTAAAACTAGGGGTAAATAATTTTTTTCAAAATTTGGGGGCCTATGTAAATTTGTGGGCCGGATGCACATGCATATTTTGCATACCCCTTTAGCAGGCCCAGATCTCCGATCAAAATTTAAGCTCGAATATTTTTTAGTGTAAACTTTTTGACCGAGAGTGATTGACGAAAAATGGTCCTGCACATGAAGTATATATGAACATAGGTCGAAGCAACCAGGGACAGTGTTACCCTGGGCTGCAGTCCAGATAAAAAAAAACATGTTCCAATATTTATCATATTTTTCAAGATTTTTCAACATTTTCTCTTGTAAAAACACGATTTGCCCAGTCAAAAAATTTGTTCCATTCTGAGCTTTTATACACAGTCCAGGTAGAAAAAAAAATCATGGCTCTATCCTTGGAAGTAACCTTATGCAGAAAGAAATCAAATTTACAGCGATTGTGAACGCCCGTCTTTTCGATTTTTATAAATGAATACTTTTTTCGAGTTAAATTGTACGAATCATGTATTATTTTAATGCGTGGATTATTTTTATAATTTTCGGGAAAATTTTGTGGGTATTATTTTATCTGTGTCCATAATCATATCATGTTTTGTTATGTTGTAACGCGTTTCTATATGATTATAGCCCCCCCCCCCCTAATTCCCTCCCTAGTGTTTAATTCCCTCCCTAGTGTTTTTTGGCCCCTACCCCTCCATACCCTTAATGATCATTCTTCTTCTCCTCCTCATTATCACTCTCCTACTCATCCTTTCACTCTTTCTTTCACTCTCTCAAAGATTATCATTCACCATAGCTCTTCCTCTCTATGTTCTTGTGATCTTGGGTTGGAAATTTCTTGATGCTATGATAAGATTGAAAAATGAGTGACTCTTAATTTTAGCACTATTATTGTTGATATTGGAACTCTATGTAAGATTTGGGTGACTTTGGGTTTAGCTTTATTTTGTGATCTTAATAACTTATTCTGAGTATTGGGCTGCATTTCTGGCGAGTGTGTATGACGTAGGCCCTATGATGGATTTTTACGAGGAAAAATGAACTAGATTGATTAAAAGTCCTATAAGAATAGGGTAGATTTTTATGGAAAAAAAGACCTTTGGCCTTCCTATAATAACTTGATGGAAATGACGTTTATTGTGAATTGGGACGTTGTGAAATGGGAAATTTGATTTGGAATGGAAAGTAAATGAATTGAACGTCGTTTATTTAGTTAATCGTTATTACTTGTTTAATTCCATTTTTCGGTCGATAAGTACGATTTTACTTAGCCACCATATTCCTGATCAAGCTGGGCATCCCTGTGTTTGGAACTGATTGTATATATGAGATAAGTTGTATTTATATTATGAGAATTAGACTCGGTTTCACGGAGTCGAAAATGGGAATGATTTTGTGACCATCGTCTCGGTAATAAGGAGCAATAGGTGTTACGGCGTGATGTGAGATCATGGTCCGTGTGGCCCAATACCACTCTTGTAGAGCCTAGCTCAGAGTGTGATGCTTTTTACGTGCACAAGTCCTTTCGTTTTATGTCAATTGAGTGAATTGTAAACTTGAATGTTTTGGTAAAATAATTGATTTTTGCTTGAAAAGTGATTAATTAAACGTAATAATCTTGTGAAAAGCTATGTTTTCCAGAAATGAAACTCTTGGGAATATTGGATAAAACATAAAAAGGATGTGACTAAAAGGGACGTTTAGGATGCCGTTTTCCGGGGAACGCGGGTTACATTTACCGCTTGGTGGTTAGGCTTGGAAATCATAGTCTATCGAACCGTACTTGTCCTTTGTCTTTTTTCAGGAACTACGTGGTCGTTCTTGGACTACTACCACTTCCCCGTTATTGTTGCATTCACGATATTTGTTGTATTTCACGTTTACCTTATTAATTGTGTTATTTGTGTTTGTTGCATTCATGTAGTTTAGGATATACATTAGTTTAGGCTTACCCCAACTTAATCACGTGTATTTATTTGTCTATTGCAATTTTGTTAATTGTGTTTTTGGTTCATATTGGTGAAAATGCCATTTTTGGTATGAAATGGTGATTTTTTTTAGCAGTGTGAACATATCGTACGGACGATTTGGGAATCGTTCGGACGATGGTCCCTTTTTTTTAAATTTTCAGAAGGTTCAGATTGTCCAGATGGTCCAAGATCATACAGAGGTCAAATAATGTTTTGTATTTTCAGCAAGTCCAAATAGTCCGGACAGTCATCCCAAATCGTCCGGACTATCCAACAGAGATTTCAAAAAATTATCTTCTTATTTATTAATTCGGACATTTTTTCCTTTTTTCCTTTTGTTCTTTTTGACGTCCTATTTTACGCTTAATGTTTTAAAAGCTTTAGGAAAACTAAAATGATTTAAACAAACAAAATTTTAAAACTCACATAAAATTGCGGTTTTTAATAAAAATGTTTCCAAACTTTAAAATCACTTATTTTACTCACACCAGTTTTATACTGACCCAAGTTTGCGTTTTCTATCATGCTTGGGTGTATTTCTTCGAAAATGCAGACGACCAGTTCTTTCTACAGTAAAATTTTCAAGAAGGGGATTTCTTATTTTATTTAAGTTTGTGCAGTAATTTTTATAAAGCAATGTATGCATTTTTTTGGTTTAGCAACATATCGCAAGTAATTATCAAAATTCGAATATTGCACTTTGTTAATTTTTGTATAAAAGATGTACATTTTATTTTGTAATATTTCATATGGTGTGTATGATAGTACGACTTGACTGTAACGATTTTATCAAGGTCTGGTTTTCAAGGAGGGAGAGATGATCCACGTGGCGGATTCCAACTGGTCGTTGAAAATTGGGCTGTGACAGATTGACTACCTAGAAAAAGTGAGGAGAAAGTGTTAATGGACAGACTATAGAGAGTGTTCATCGGAGTAGGAGGTGCGCTTGGGCATCCACCACCGGACTCGCCAACCTTAGATTCTTAGGAACAAGTCTACATCTCTTCGCTTGCTCGCCTCGAAATGCTCAAACTCGAAACACATATTTGTACGAATCATCATTATTATTGATCTTTTGTTTTTGTTTTTGATTTAGTATTCTTGTTTCACGAACCCTAATTAAGGTTTCGAACTGAGCTAATATGTGATTTGGATTTGTTAGGACCTTTATAGTTGGCGTATTTTGTATGGACAAAACGTGTGTATTTTACTATAGGTCAATATTGCGGAACAAGATAAAGCACAAGACATTTGGACAGAGAACATTCGAACGCTAGACGAGCATTTGAACGCAAGATCAAGATTTTTTTTTTTTGGCTAGATATCGACTAAGACCTGTGTTCGAATGCAAGAACAAGCAGTGAATTGTTAGGACATCTTTTTTTAGTGGAACCGTTCGACCGCTCGATAGCGCGTTCGAACGCAAGAACAAATAGAAACTTTCCTATGTAAATTCGTTCGAACGTTGGACCACGCGTTCGAACGCAATTGATGATTAAATGAAGGACAAAATTGTCAATTGTTTGATTTTAACCTAATTCATTTCATCGATCATTTATTCTATATAAGGGGTTCCTACAATAGTAATAAGCTTACCCTAATGAGAGAGAATTGCCGTCATCACCCAAGCGAAGAGAGTTCACTATTTTGGCAAATTCCTTGAGCAAACCCTAGTCAAATAACCTATACTAGTTTATTGCTTTTACGTCTCAATTGGGAGAATTAACCGGAGGACATGATCGAAGCTCATCACGAAGATCGAGGATCTGGAATCGTTATTTTTGGAGAAAATTAGATTAAGTAGATTAGAAATCGGCTGAGCAACGAGTTCTCGTATAAGGTACTGACAAGATTTTGTAATCAAATCTTCATTTTCTATAAAGGTTTTTCCTCCCCATTTGGGAGTTTTCCAAATTGATGTGTTTGATTGCTTGTTATTGTTGTTTTATTGCTTTCCTTGGTTCTGCCTATTCCCTGTCCCCCCACCTCCTTTAGGCCGGTTTTAGTTATTTTAATATTGATTAGGAAGAGTTGGAGTACCTACAACCTTTGGAGGTTATGGGATTGATGCAAGGTGAATTTGTAGATGTACATTATTCATGCTGCTAAAGAGTATACGGCAAACTAGGTACAACGGAAAGTCAGACGACATTTATGTCCGTCGTCCACTCAAGCCTTACTTTCCACTAGTATAAATAGAAGGAGAAAACTTATTCTTCAACACACGTCCAAAAATGATCGAGCATACTCTCTCTAGAACTTTCTACTGCATTATAATACGATGTAGTTTTACAATACCAACGAAAAAAAATCGTTAGGAAAAAAAGTATTCTACCAACGAAATCAAAAGCGTTGGTGAAAAAAATTCTGCTACCAACTAAATAAAATCCGTCGCCCTATATAGTTTATTTATAGAAACAAAATTAAAATCGTTGCCCCACCAAATATTTGGCGCAAATTTTTTTTGGGGTTCCCGCATGTGGTATCGCCAAAGAAAATAATAATTTCGTCGTTATTACAATGGAATTACCAACAAAAAGTCACTATTATAAGGGGAATAGCAACGATTATATCAATTTTGTTGCTATTTTGTGTAATTTAGCAATGAAATAATATATCATCATTATTTTTTCTTAACAAATAGTGAGTTTTCTGGTAGTGAAAAAGAGAGAGAGAGAGAGACTATGAATTGAATGTGTACATTAATCGATACAAGAGGACTCTATTTATAGGCAGGGGCGGAGGGACATTCAGACTGCACTGGGCTGTAGCCTAGTGCAAACTAAAAATAAAGAGTATTTTTTTTTTCAATATTTTGTAGGCTTGTGGGCTTGTAGCCCAGCCCAGTCCACTGGCTTGTCACCTGTGAATTGTGAAATTGTTTGCAGGCAACACTATCCATACTAAAAGATAGTTTGTTACTAGATGTATCTACTGGTCATAAATCTGTCCTATTTAGCTAACAAATTGGCATAATAATTTTGCATCATTATCAATTTGAGAAATTAAACTACATGTAAGTGAATAGTTCTAATTTTCTTCTGCATATTATAACTTGTTATTGCCCATCACAATCTATATGATTTAGTTCATAATACTGATATTCTTCTTGAATCATTTTTTTTTCATTGAGAACCTATTTGGTTGCAAGGAATTAAAATACTATGAAAGCTTGGAAATTCTTGAAATTGCATTTCCAATTTCTATTTTTAAATTTCTATTCTAAAATTCTTAGAATTAAAGTTCTGGCTTTTGGTTGGAAGAATAACAGAAGGAATTATACTTTCAACATTTTTCTGGATAAAACTGTTAATATAATAACCTGCTTATGGTTAAGGTGAACAAGTGATTTCTACAGTGGCAAATAGATTCAAGGAATTAATTTTCACATGTTCTG
Organism: Iris macrosiphon; assembly: GCA_036927795.1. Classification (NCBI taxonomy): domain Eukaryota; kingdom Viridiplantae; phylum Streptophyta; class Magnoliopsida; order Asparagales; family Iridaceae; genus Iris; species Iris macrosiphon. Next base: position 53,191,828 of record JAYESA010000012.1, on the reverse strand, counting down.
TAGAGATTCTAGAGACTTCCTATTCCAAAAATGTTCAATTATAATTTACATTGGAATCAGTGAATTCTCCATTTCCGTACAATCAAAAGACTGAATTTAGACAAATTTCGGGAATTGAAATCCCTATATTTCCAACTCTTTGCAACCAAACAGGCCCTTAGAAGAAATCTTTGATTTATTATGGATCATATGCTATTATATAGCTAAATGTTTCAGGCTGCCCAATTATGTTATCGTATACAACATAGTGATTCCCAACCTGAATACACTGAATCATTGACAATGAAGGTTTCTGTAATGCTTTATATAACTCTATGAGGTTGAAATTGAATTTTAATCATTCGGCTGTTGAGACAATTACAGGTTATATTGATATATTATTAACGGGCTTGGTCTTTTAATCATTATGATTTGTTAATTATAGTTGCCTAATCAAAGGCCAAATGATAGCATAGAAATATTATAGACCACTTGAAGTCGAAACAGTTTTGTAGTATCATTTGATGGTTTATTTCTTAACACAATAATTGCTAGTGTAGATGTTCTGCTTGAGAAAGGACAGATCAAGTCAGCGGAAATCTGGGATATATATAACAAAGCTCCGCACATCCCACAGGTATGTATTTCTTTTGTAAAAAGTTCTTGTGTGTGGCAAAATAATTTATCTATGTAAAGTAGACGTCCTTTTCAGATAGCCTTTAGTGATTTTAATTTCCTCATTTTTCAGGTAGTTGTGGTTTGTTCTTTGTCTACTACGATTGGAAATATTGTTTGATTTATCTATTATTTAATCCAGATGGAATGAGTTGACTGCAAGACCGGCTGTTTGTGAGCATGCTAAAACGTATCTACGTGAACTGCCAAAGGTACTAAATAATTCTCAATTCTTAGTTTTTATGGTTATTGGCGAATATTTATTCACCTCTAATATAATCCGTATGTAGGTACCACATTAGTATTTAGGCAATCTTTGAATTAGAAGAATCATTATGCAATTGAACCTAAATTATAAGAAAGTCTTTAGTACCTTATATGTTTTGCAGTTACAATTTTAGCATCATTCTGTATGTAGTAAAAACATAAAAGAGAATCAAGTTTCGTTACTTTCGTATATTTTCAAAAATGTTGAATAAGAGAGATGGTTAATATTTTTAAGTGAGGTAAATTATATGATTTTTTCTATGGCAAAGGAAACTTTGTCGAATCATCGAATTTACGAAGGAAACTCTGCCAATTTTTTGGCATAAATTTTTAGAATCTTGTAGTAACTATTAGTTAGCCCACCCTATTCCAAAATCCTTGCTCCGCCCCTGTTTATAGGCTTTGAAGAGAACTAACGTTTTCTACCCTAACCGATGTGGGATAAGTTACTATGACAATATAAGAATATACATTATATTAACACTCTAATTACCCTAATTACCATTATCACAATCTTATATGGAGATACCAATTATGAACCTCATGTTCAGCCCAATAAACTAATTGGAAATTAACACTTTTGTAATTTTTATTAAGAATTTTGATAAACAGTGGTGATTTGAGTTTGTGATTTACGTTTAGTGTCTTACACCTTATTAATTTATCGACAAGAGAAATAAAATAAACGGTCATACGAATGAATACACAAAATGAATAAGAGGGAAGAGAAGGGGAAAAAAAAATCTTGTCATATTATAACTTTAATGAGTTAAATTGTAATTACTATCGGACTGATCAATTGTAATTAATTAGTGAATTTAATGTAATATCAAAAAGTTCAATATAAAAAAGAAAAGAAAAAAAAGACAATGTGCACAAAAGTATGACAAGACACCCATATTATTATACTGATAATTAAAACATACGGTGGCCAAGATTACAATTGAGACCATGACAAGTCGATCATTATAAGACAAATTACGTACAGATAGTGAAAGCACAATTAACACAGTCGGCACTAATGATAAGGCAGACGAGCCAGCATCATACAGTAAGGTAAGAAAAATAGTGACAGCACAATTAACACTTAACCGCTCGCTAATGATATTGATTTATTGAAGGCAAGAAGGAAGGCATGCAGTCTATATGCCATAAGTGTTGTTTTCAGTTTAGCAACCACAAGGATACCTTGGTATGATGCCTTTCAAGGAGTGGAAACCATCAGTAATCGGAGTGACTCGATTAATTATATAATCACCTGTGGTGCCGGGGGCATAATTGATTAGAGCATAAGTGTTTCCTTTAAATAGGTATGCTTCATTTTTCGCTTTGGCCGAAAATGCTGCATCTAAGCCATCCTGGAAAACTGTATCTTTCAAAGAAGGGAAACTGAGGGTAATTCTTTTGGGACCCTGAATTATGTAATCATTGGTTGTACCCGGTGCAAAATTAATAAGCGCATATTGATCTCCTTTAAATATATAGGCTTCGTTCCAACGGGAGGAAGCAAAGGCTGCATCGATACCATTTTCGAAAATTGTATTTTTCAAAGAGTGAAAGCTATCTGTGATCTTCTTGGGTCCTTGAATAATGTTGCCACTCTCAAAGTTGATGAGTGCATATATGTTACTTCTGAATATATACGCCTCGTCGTTTCTAGAGGAGGTAAATGCAGCATCGATTCCGCTAGCAAAAATAGTATTGGCCAGAGAAGGAAAGAAACTACCGATGCTCGCGGGTCCTTTAATGATGTAGTCCTTGGTTGTGCCGGGAGCATAGTTGATTAGCAAGCATTGATCGGTAGTGAAAAGAAACGCCTCTTCCTGCTTGTTATTGACGTTGAATGCACACTCGATGTAATGCCCCACGCTACAACCTCGGTCAACATAAGGCTCCTCTGTAGTAGTAGTAGTAAGTGATGTGCTCGTGGTGTCCTCCAGCACGATGTCTCTCTTCATTCTAACTTGGGCAGCAGCGAACACAACGTTGATCATAACTTCTCCAACTGTGGGGCACCTAACATTTCTTAGGCGATTCATAAATTCTTGAGTGGTTTGCCCGCTCGAAGTTGGATTGGGATTAAAAAGACCATTACGGTAGATTCGATCTCCATATGGGCTATAAGTTGGGAATTGTGTGTCAGATCCTATAACTACATATGGACGCGATGTCCGAATATATTGACGATTAATGCCACCTGCAAAAGCGATTTCCTGCTGATTAGGATAATCATTATGCTCACGCAAGGTCAGCACTGCATCAATTCCCCCCGGTGCAAATATCTCATACCGATAAAGAATGAGATCGGTTGTCACCCTGGGTCGCCAACCAGTTAACCTTGTCGTGCTAACAAACACAGACCCATCAGCAGGCGAGGTATCTGACGGGGCTCCTCCACTATTTACATGGCGCTCCAAGTTGTAGTAATCTTCCGGACTAGTCGAACCTCGTTCTCGCGGAAGAAATCCTGTTCGAAAAATCTCATTATAGGGACGACCATCCCATCGGTACACAGCCTCCACAATATCTTGGTTGTCATTAGGGTCCCGATATAGAATACTTGGCCCTTGTGTATTGAATAGTGTTAAAGCTGCTATATGGTCCTGGAGTACACGAATACCCTCTCCAGAAGCCGGTTGAGCAATCGCAGCTGCAACTCCACGATATTCTGATGTAGGTGGAAGTGCCATATCTACAAGCCAAGTTAAGATCGATCAAAAGAACAAAATATATCAGACATAATAATGACAATCGAAAGAACATCTCTAACACAACTTAATTGAGTTCGGCGTCATTTCAATTCGGGTTTGGTTGGTCGGGTCGGGACCCACCCGACGTACGGTTTAGGTTGCCCCAACTTGCACCTCTAGTTACTGTTAGAAAAATTGTCGTTTTTTTATTGAAATTTTTTTGAATAAAAATTAAAATAAACTGATGTTACCGTTCTCTGGAGAAGTCGTGCACGAAGCACTGCCCTAAGAGTTGATTCGAGATCTGTGTGCAGACGTTTTCCAAAGCTCCTAGTGGTAAAACTCCCGCACTACCGGTATCTCGTAGCCGCACACGACTCGGAGAGAACGACCAGGACTTAGCTCTGCCCAGAGCTTGTAGACGAGTGTAACGACGAAGATTGGACAGAATAGAATGTTGGCAGCAATTGTTTGAAGAAAATATTCTGATTTTGTTTACAAAGAGAACCACTCATATATATATATATATATAAGAATCCATACACTATGTAACTGTCTGAATTAATTTTCTATTAATTCAGCCGTTACACAGTCACAGAGGAATGAATCTGGACACAAAAGTATTAACGGTTCAAAATTAATTTTTCAACGTTCAGAAAATTAAATGAAATAATGAAGAGGAGCAAAAAGAATTTTAGGGTCCAACTCGAAGAGGAAATCGAATCTGCATTCGGCGTCCGCAGATGTGCGCGCGTATAACGCGCATATACGCGCTCACCAAATCGAACCAAATCGAACCGAACCGAGCCGAGCCGAGCCGGGCGACGGCGGCGTGTGGCCCAAGGGGTTCCCAACACAACAACTTTAAGAAAGAAAAGAAGAGAAACTAATATATGTACACAATAAGAGGTTGGCCCATCCGATGTGGGACTAAAGAAAAGAAGAAAATTGAACTTTTACTAAAAAAAAAAAAAAAAAAACTAACAGTTACATGCCATGCGCTATAATACTATATGCTTAGAAGCACCTTTTTTTTACGGTAAAGCTAGTGACACAGAAAATGAGATGACAGCTTGTGATTGGATAGAGTGGAGATTAGAGAACCCATGAATGACACACAGAATTCTGTGTTGAATTTTTCGGTGTCGGTAGTGGGACTCCTTTTTCTTAAGGTAGCAGCAATGTGGTATTAATATGAAGTCCTCTTTGAATATTTAAATGACAAAAATACAAATCTTGGTTACTTCCATGCTTCCAAGATCTTTCTATTTATTAGTTATTACTAGTGTGACGTTTTTCTACTTCACTGATTAATAAAAACGTGACAAACATTATTTTAGTGTTGTCATTATATTTTGAAAACATTAAAGTAATTTCATTTTCCTAGAAAATAAAAACAAAAAAACTTTGTCCATGAATGTAGGATTGATGGTGGCTGCTCTTAGAGCATCTCCAGTGGGGACACTCCAAACCATACTCCAAATCACACTCCAAACTATTTTTGGAGTGTCACCTTGATATTTGCACACAATGGTATACTCCAAAATAGACACTCCAAATTAACTTCTTCCTTTCCCTCCCTCTTTTCCCTCCCTATTTTCCCTCTTCATTTTCCCTCTTCATTTTCGTTTCCTTTTCCCTCCATATTTTCCCTCATTTTCATTCCCTTCATAATTATTAAAGCTTTCCCTCATTTTCCTTCAGAACCATTAACCAATACTGACGACAAAGATGTCTGGTAATTTTTTCTCTCATTTTTGTTTAAATTTTTTTATCTCATTTCTTGAAATTTTGTATGGATAATTTTTCTCATTTTCGTTAAACAAATCAAACAAAATGAGATAAAAAAAATCCACAAACAAATCAAACAAAATGAGATAAAAAAATTTTCCGTATAATACTTAGTTCTACAATCAAACGAAAATGAGACTGTGCATAAATATTTTTATCTCATTTTCGTTTGATTTGTTTTCCTGAAAACTTCTTCGAGTCTCTCCTTGATTTGGAACCATTGATTGTACATAAAAAAATTTATTTTTTGTGCATAATTTATAATTTTTCTGGCAGGTTTTTTGCCTTGGCCTTTTGAAATGAGATTCATGGAAAAATATGTCGTCCTACAACAAAAAGAAATGGAAGATATTTTTATGCTGGAACAAGTTGTTGAAGAATTAGAAGAGGCCAAGCAACCCAGAGTCAATAAGCGTATGTTCATAAATCGTGATCGCGCTAAAGCACACGACGACCTTATCAAGAAGTATTTCTCGGTGGATGCTATTTTCACACCACGTATGTTTCGACGTCGGTTTCGAATGCGAAGGGAGTTGTTCCACCGGATTCGTGCTGACTTAGAAGAAACTCAACCATATTTTAAGTTAAAATATGATTGTGTTGGCAAACTAGGATTCTCATCCATCCAAAAGATGACAGCCGCCTTACGAATTCTTGCTTATGGTAGTCCAATAGATCGTGAGGATGATGCTCTTATGATTGCGGAGACGACTGCCACAGAAACTATTCGTTTATTTTGCAAAGCTATTGTTGACATCTACTCCGAACAATATTTACGAGCTCCCAATGAAAGAGACCTCACTCGGCTATTAGAGGAAAATAAGACTCGTGGTTTTCCGGGAATGATCGGTTCTTTAGATTGTATGCATTGGGAATGGCGTAATTGTCCTACTGCTTGGCATGGTCAATTTGTTGGACACACTGGTAGACCAACACTAATTCTTGAAGCTGTCGCCTCTCAGGATCTTTGGATTTGGCATGCGTTCTTTGGCACACCGGGGACATACAACGATATATCTGTATTGGATCACTCACACCTCTTTGACATGTTCATTCAATGTCAAACTCCACACACCCCGTATGAAGTAAATGGTAGTGTGTACAATGTGCCATACTATCTCACTGATTGCATCTACCCTCACTATGCCACATTGATCCAGACAATCAAACATCCTCGGACTGAAATTGAGAAACATTTTGCAAAAAAGCAAGAGGCGGCACGAAAGGATGTAGAGAGGGCATTCGGAGTGTTGCAAGCAAGATGGGCGATCACTCAAGGACCGGTAAGATTTTGGGATGAAAATACTTTAAATAACATTATGAAGTGTTGCATCATATTACACAATATGATAATTGAAGACGAGCGACATATTGGAATTGAACCGTGGCAACCAATTTCCGGTGAGATTCTTCCACATGAATTACTTGAGCATGATGCAGAAGTATTGGGAGGCTTTATTCATTCGCGAATGCAACAAGTACGGGATAGGTCAGTTAATGGAAGGCTTAGGCGAGACTTAATGGAACATTTGTGGACAAATTTTGGAGGAGAAACGACAACAACATATCCATGAGATTATTAATTGTATTGGTGTATTCTCATGTTATTTTGAACTAGTGTATTCTCATGTCATTTGAATTTAATAAAACTTTGCATGTTATTTAACTATATATGTGTCTGCCAAATGTGGATTATAAGACATTTTAGACTATATATGTGTCGGTGATAGATTAAATGGAAATGATGATGTGCCTATATTTGGTCTTCATGTGCTGGAGACATTGCTCTATTTTCTGAGTGAAGAAAAATCATGTCAGTGAGTCCTCAGTATCAATTATGGTTGAAATGTCTACAAAAGAGAGAATAATAACTTTGGAATATTGCTTCACAAATATTATGTGTCTGCCAAATGTGAATATTGATTCACAAAAATCATGTCCCTAAGAGTCCAACCGTCCATAATAGCTTTGCAAGCACATACAAAAAATAAAACTGGGCAATATGAATGCACCAAAAACACCAAATATGAGTATCATACATCTATAAACCAATGTAAAGAATAAAATATATCCTACAAGTAAATAATGTAAAGAATGAAATATATCTGTAAATGAAGGCCCCAAAGCCAGTATCATCTATAAACCAATGTATATCACCAACTCCCCATGTAATTTATATAATAAGAATAGCTCCAAAACAATAGAAGGGTAGCATACAAAAAAATCCAAATGAACTTGAGAGTATCATACATGTGCTCCAAAACTTGAGAGTATATCATAAAAAAAAAATCCAAAATACCCATGAACCCAAACCACCACATCATTAAAAAAAAAAAATTTATCTCATACTTCATCTTGAGAACAATTCTCATCATAGAAATTGTTTTGAAGGTTACGAGGACTCAGGCAGATTCCATCCATGTTCAAACGCCTTCTTCCATTGCCACCCGGGGAATATTCAAGTGTTATAATCTCTGTCACAAAAATAATATTTATGACATAATCAAATTAAGGGTCACTATTAAAATTATTTACATAAATAAAAAGTAGACACTCTCATTACCTTTGTGTTTTCTGTCTAGAGCCTCCAACTCCCTCATTCTTGCAATCCTTTTTGCTAATATCTGATCTGCACTGAGAGTTGGATCAAGTGGCAACAATTCTTTCTCAGCTTCCGCAAGCTCTTTTGTAATGGTTATACTCTTCTGTACAGAGTCAAGCTTTGCATTTTTAATAGCATGAAATGCTTGCTCCTCTGCAGTTTGTTTCAATGTTTCAAATCGGGACTCTGATGACTCTCTCCAGGCAGATACAGTCGCATTCAGCCTTTCACTGGCAGCAGAGGATGCTTCTGAAACACCTGTTCCACTACGACGACGTTTCTCTTTGGCTGATTTTCGACCTAATGGCCGTTGGATAGGTGCATCGGAATGGAAACTGTTTGGAGGATTTTCATCAACATTAAAGGGTGTATCCGTGGTTGAATCTGCAGCAATATTTATATTTGGATTGTTGCAAGAGTCCTCTATGCTATCAACTCCTATGCTATCAAGTCCTGGACTGCATGTGTCAAAGCTTGTTCCAACACGACCTTGTCTACTTATATTTGGATTCCTTGCTCGATTTGTACCAACCCGACCTTGTCTACTTACATCCCTGGCCTCCTTCTCATTGGTAGTTGAGTGCCATTTTGTGCAATGACGAAGCTCTTCCCAACAATGGAGAAATTTAAAATCCCGCTTGTGGTCTTTTTTGAAAACAACCATACATGCTCCCCACTGCAAAAAAATATATATATATATATATATATAAAACGAATAAAAACTAAGTAATTGTCTAACTAAAAATATTGGTCAGTTCTCAGAAAAAGTACCAACACATGAGCAAATGGAGAGACTAAATTAACAATACAGATAAGAGAGTAAGAGTAGAGAGATGAATCATATCACAGTAGCCATGAACAACACAAAGCAGTCGTCATAAAAAACACGGAGCAGTCTAGTCTAAACTAAAATAAAAATAAATAAAAAAACTAACAAAACAGTTGAGTGGTATCTTAGAAACAGAGCTATCAAAACCAAAGTACACACTTATCAGATTTCTCACAAATATTAGTTCCTCTGCAATCATCTCATTTACTCGCCATAGGCAATGCAAATGTATGAGATGCCTTTCTCAAATTTTATGTATGCAGTTCTTGAACAAAGGAGGATTTATAATATCTTGTGTACGTATCAAACCCGAGATTTACAGCAGACTAACCAGGGAATTACAAGGCCATGGTTAGTAATTGGAGATTTCAACTGTGTTAGATTTAATAGTGAGAAGGTAGCGGGAAGACACATACTAGAGAGGATATTAGAAGACCTCAATTTGTGTATTGTTCAAGCAGGACTTGTGGATCTACAGTCTACAGGAAACTCGTGGTCTTGGTCTAACAAGGCAACATCTTCAAATAGAATCATGTGTAGACTAGACAGGTTTTAGTAAATAACAAAGCCAAATAACAGATGATATCAAATAAAAAAATATAGCTATAAGAACAAAATAAAAATATGGCATCAACGTATAACCACATATTTCAGATGATATTAAAAGATTACCAAATAACAATTCACTGTAAAAATGAAAAAAGATCTACGACATATACATATCCTACATTATAGTCAATTTCCAATAACATAGCACATAAAAAAAAATATTACCTCATCATTCGGATTGGTACCGCTACTCCTGTTTCTATGAACCCTGTTTACAATGGCCCTCCATTTGGAAACATCAGCTTGAATCGTAGTCCATCTATTTTCACATGCTTTTTGAACACGTTCTGACCCTGGTAGTCGTCCTTTGAATTCATCCCAAATGCTCTTCCAGAATGCCTCATGAAGCTGACCATTTCCCACAATTGGGTCCTCTGAAACTCTTATCCAGGATTGGCATAGTGCAATATCCTCATTTACTTTCCAGTTTGGTGCTTTTCTATTGGTCCCTTGTGTTGTCCGTGTTGTATTTTGAGTTAAAGAGGGTTGAGATTCAATATTTGATGGAAACTGGGCTGAAGGGGATTCTAAATTGGATACACCACCAGGTAAGGGATTATGATTAGGAGGCTGATTTTGGGCAAGTAAGTGTTGTTGAAAATATGATGCAAATGCTGCAGCTTGCATTGGTGATGGGGCAAATGACATTTCAGATGGCCATTGGGTAGGATATGGTACTTGAAAATGCGGAGAATTTTGCAAGGAACAGTTGTTCATTTGGGGTGGTTGTTGTGAAGCATGTTGATGTGGTGTCGGAGTGGAGGGATCCATTATTTATGTTTAAAGTGCCAAATAACCTGAAATGAAAAAATGTTTAATAAAAACTCAATAGAAATAAAATTATTCTATAGAGTCTCCGCGTCGTGTATTAGCATAATTTTTTTTTTCTACAAGTGATGATAAAAGAAAAATTAGACACAAAATTTAGAAATAAAATAGTGAAGCATCATCATACATCTTTCTTATTTTTTTCATGAACATGAAAGAGGTAAAATTGATTCCACCATAAGAATGCATATATTGATTGGAACCAGAAATAGAACCAGAAATATAGAGCCGATTGTGGAGTGTCCAGCGTGTCCGGCGTGTCCGGCGTGACCTTTTGTGGCATGTCCGGGTGACAAATGGATTTTAGGGTTCATGTTATTTTTACCTCGAACTTGTGGCGGGGATGACCAAACAGACCTTCTCGCGAACGGGGAGCACTCCTTCCCGCAAAGGACCTCCTTGACGGATTCTCTGAAGAAAAATAAAATATGTGGAGAAGAAGAAGAAGAAGGGGGGAAAGGAAATAATATGTGGAGAAGAAGAAGAAGAAAAAGGGGGAAAGGAAAATTTTCTCTGGAAAAAAAAGGGAATGGAAGAGAGAGAACGGAAGGAGAGGAAAATAAATAAAAACAAAATATGTGGAGAAGAAGTAGAAGAAGAAGAAGAAGGGGTGCGGAAGGAAAGAATATGTGGAAGGGGAGGAAAATAAATACCAACTGTGGAAACTCAGAAATGGAACCTCCCTTTTCCAATGAAGAAGAAGAAGAAGAAGAAGAAGAAGAAGAAGAAGAAGAATGGGTCTCAAAAGTTTCTCTGTGAAAAAAATAGAAGAGAAGAGAGAGAGAGAGGAAGGGAAGGAAGGAAAATAAATGACAGGTTATTTTGGTGGGCCCATCAATTACTATAGTCTAGCTACGGGACTCTCCAAATTTGGAGTGTCTCTTGGCTTTCTACCATTTTTCAAGTGTGGACAAGAGTCCATTGTAGCCTTCAAGTGCTATAAAATTTGACAAAAGTCAAAATATAGCACTTGAAAGTAGTCCCACTGTGGATGCTCTTATTTGTAGTATGTGGCATTCCCAATTGGAGAATCGTGGGCCTCCCTTGGAGTTTTTCACTTCATAAAATTGCATAAAAGGCATTCAAATTCAAGTTTATTTCATAAAAGACATACAGTTTAGAATATTTATGTTTACAACATACGATCGTCCTACAGTATAATATAAAAACGATGGTGTATATTAAAAAAAATTATATAAACATGTTACGTCCCTTTTTAGTGTATAACTTACAAACTTATGTCCTTTTTTAGACCGTAAGTTAATAAAAATATAATTAGAAAAAATATTAAGCCCCGCCACTGTGTATTATAGAAAAGAGCCTAGTCGTTAAAATCCTGTGGTAAATGAAAAAAAAACACAGCCAATCAACTTACGCCCTTATTTAGGATGCAAGTTTCCAACTTACGCCCTTGTTTAGGGCATAAGTTTACTAAGCATTTATTTATGCAGGTAATTAGGGGTGGTTAACATTTGTTAAGGGGGGGAAGGGGAGTTACGTCCTTTTTTATGCCATAAATAGAACTTACGTTCTAAATTTTGGCAATCTTATGCTCTTTCTATATTTTTTACAAATTTTATGCTTTTTACATAATAAATTTAAATTTGAATGCTCTGCCTGCAATTTTTCGTTTCTACTTAGCCTATGGAAACTTTAGTCCCATAGCGGAAAACTACCATATGTATATCTCAATATATAGTTATGTTTTGTAATGGTATATGCACATGGGGTGTGATGGCCCATGTGGGTTAATTTTCCTTGAGGGATTAAGTTTGAACCACATTAGAACAATCTTTGTTTTGTCACCATCTTTGGGCTAGTCCCTTAGGAGCTAACTCGGACGAAGGGTACAAAGTGGCGCTTTGATGGCGTACTTTGTACTTCGCACACTCGCATCAGGTGCGAGGCAGTATGCGCAGAGGCATTATGCCCACGGCACTGTCGGCGGGTGGCACAGGAGGTGCATAGTACTCTGACACTCTAGATTCGCGGGATTTGGTCGCATGCGCGTATACGCACGCAGGTATTTCTATACGCGCATAGGTGCATCTGCGCTCTGTAAATAGAGCTCCTCCTCCTTATTAAATTTGGTTGGTTGAACATTAAAGAGGAGAGAGAAACTCGAGAGACCACCATCCAGCCAAAGTCTATGCGCACATAGCTGCCTTATGCGCGCACAACAACATTTCGAGAGTTCGTATTTCCAATCCGTTTCGAAGGTGAATCAAAGCTTTCCAGTAGTACATTCTTGAACTTGCTGGATCCTGGGAGAAGATCGCAGTAAAAGGCGAATCTTGCTTTGAGCATCGGTGGTTTTGACCACCCCAACAAGGAGTGTCTTTGTATTTTCTTTTTGTTTCTTTTCCATTCTATCTTATTATAGCGTCTGCGAACGCAAAGAGAAGAACCTTTTACTTTTGTATTTTTATTTTCTTGAAAGTCAGTTTGTAACTCTTGAGTTAGTGCTTCTTGGAGTAGTGTGTACTAGAGATCTTGAATTTTGGGTCTTGTGTATCTCTATACATCTGCAACAACTTTGGAAGGTAGAGAGCAGACTTTCAGATCTCGCGTGATTCTCTACCTCCATTTTGATATCTCCATCTTGATCTATACTTCAGTACTATAAAAATCTCAAAGCAAGATTTAGATAAGATGGAGAACCGCTCAACTCTTCTCGATACAAGTTTTCACAAACTTGAAAAGTTTGACGGTGAACACTTCAACATTTGGAAGAGGAAGATCTCCTTGAATCTTCAGCTTGTAAATGTTGGTTATGTGTTGACTGATCCTGAACCTTTCATTCCCGAAGATGGATGAGATATTGCTACTGGGATCGCTCAGACTGAACTTGCCAAATGGAAGAAAGACAATGACCTCTGCCGATTGTTGATTCTAAATTCTATGGACGACTCCATGGCAGAGTCCTACAGCAAGAAGGAGAAAGCTAGAGATGTTTGAGAATATCTAGAAAGGCACTATAAAACTAACGAGAAAATATCTAAAATCCATCTCGTCAAAAAGTTTGCTACTTGCCAATTTAAAGACGAGAAGGTGATGCTGCCACAAGTCAAAGAACTTCTGAAACTGCAGCAAAAACTGGATGATGAAGGGATGAAATAGGAAGACAAGTCCATGGTGGGTATGATCGTCACTAGGCTTCCTCCAGGGTGGATCAGGTTTAAAATCGATATGTACCACAAGAAGATAGAGATCGAACTTGAAGATCTTATGTACTATATCCACATTGAAGATGAAGCCATAGCACAATTAAAGATGGACTCCTTGTCCAAGCAGTTGGCTAAGGCCAACAAGGTACATTCCGGTGATCCAGAAAGGAAGTAAAAAATTTCCTACAAGAAGAAGAAGAAGAAGGACGTCACCCAGCTAAAGGTGAAGACGGGTCCTTTCAAGCCAAAGTCATAGGCTGATGTGACATGCTACAAATATGGCAAGAAGGGTCACTACAAGAGCGACTGAAGGTCTAAGCCCTAGCCGAAAGAGCATAAACAGAAATGTGAGCTTAACATAATTTCTATGATTGTGCAGGTTGAGTCACAAGGCGTGGACACTGACTGGTGGGTGCACACTGGTACATCATGCCACATATGCTCAAAGAAGGAGCTGCTCACCAAATACAAGCCTACTTTTGAGAAGGTCTCGATGACGAATAAGGCTTAAGCTGATGTTCAGGGGATCGATACCGTGGTGCTGAAGCTGACTTTGGAGAAGTCACTTACTCTAGAGAATGTGAAGCACTTACTGATGATTGCCAAGAACCTAATCTCTGGGAGTCTTTTGTGCAAGGCAGACTTGAGGATGGACATCAATATCGGTCAGATAGTGATGTCCTACAAAGGAGCATACTTCAAAAAAGTTTTTTGTACCGAAGGGATGTTTAAAATGTAACTTGTAACTCCTTATGTTAGTATCAATGCAGTGGCTACTTCTGATTACTCTATTGAGGTATGGTATAATAGACTAGGATATGTGCACTGTAAGCGCATTAATAAAATGTCTAGTCTAAGACTTATCTCCAAATGTGAGGGTAAGGAGGTGGAGAAGAGTGAAGTCTGTGCGCAGACGAAGATCGTCAGAAAGCCGTTCAGACGGGTGAACCGAAGTACAGATCTTTTGGAGTTGGTGCACTCAGATATCTGTGACTTCAAAAAATTCTTCACAAAAGCCGGAATAAAGTACTTCATTACTTTCATTGACGATTTCTCAAAGTACGCATTCGAATATCTTCTCAAATCGAAGGATAAAGCGTTCGAGAAGTTTAGGGACTTCAAGGATGAAGCTGAACGTCAAACCTAGCCAACAACTCAAGACAATCTGGAGTGATCGAGGCAGAGAGTATCGTTCTTTGGAATGCACATCGTTCTGCAAAGAATATAGAATTGTCAATAAAATAACTGCTCCGTATTCTCCCTCATCCAATGGAGTTATAGAAAGGAAGAACATGACGCTGACGGAGATGATGAATTCAATGCTCTTGGCGGCTGGACTTCCAAAGTGCTACTGGAGAGAGGCTGCGTTTATGGCTATATTCATTCTGAATAGAGTGTCGTTCGTGACATCTGACATTACCCCTCATAAACTCTAGTTCAAGGTCAGACCCAACCTGAATGTCATTTGTGTGTGGGGTTGTCTGGCCTATGTGAAGCTTCCAGACCTGAAGATTCAGAAGCTGGGCACAAGGACGACAAAGACCATATTTCTGGGCTACGCTGAAAAGAGTAATGCTAGGAGGTTCCTTGATATCGAATCCAATCATATCATTGAATCTCGTGGCACAGAATTCTTTGAAGATAAGTTTGCTAGGCACAAAAATATTATTCTCGAGGATGTCCTAGAGAAGTTGCTAGCACTGAGGAGGCAAGTGCTTCTCAGGGAGATATATTCCCTGAAGAAGCTATTGTAGAAGAGACAACAGTTGAACCAGAATCTGCTGAGCCGAGAGAAAAATGACTGAGGAGGCCGAAGGTTTTCAGTGAAGACTTTGTTACCTATCATGTGGAAGCTGGTCTACTTACCTATGATGAGACAATGAAGACTAGAGATGTTGTTTTCTAGAAGAAGGCTGTCAATGACGAGTTCGATTCGATAACTTCTAATAATACTTGGAAGTTAGTCAATCAGCCTGAAGGAGCTAAACCTATCGGATGCAAATGGATCTTCAAGAAGAAGATGAAGGCTGATGGAACTGTTGATAAGTTCAAGGCTAGAATGATAGCCAAAGGGTTTGCTCAGAAGTAGGGGATTGACTACTTTGACACATATGCTCCAGTTGCGTGGATGACCACCATCAGGATGTTGATTGCTCTAGGTGCTATTCACAAATTAGTGATTATATGGACGTCAAAACAATATTCCTGAATGGAGAAATGACTGAGAAGATTTATATGCAGCAACCAGAAGGTTTTGTCGTCAAGAGTCTTGAAGACAAAGTGTGCAAGCTGGTAAAGTCTCTGTACGGTCTGAAGCAAGCTCCCAAGTTATGGCACGAGAAGTTTGACAAAGTCATCAGGTCAAATGGCTATAAGGTCAGCGAGACTGATAAGTGTGTTTACACAAAGTTCGTTGGTAAAAGAGGTATCATTGTTTGTCTCTATGTGGACAACATGCAAATCCTGGGTACGAACATAGAATGTGTCACTAGAAAAAAAGATATTCCTCTCGTCCAAATTCAGTATGAAGGATATAGGAGATGCAGATGTTATCCTTGGGATAAAGATCATCCGGACGGAAGCTGGGCTTGCTCTATCACAAGCTCGCTACATGGAAAATATGCTCATACGATACATATATCATGATCTTCCAGGGATCGATACTCCTTATCGGTGTGACAAGAACTTGAAGCCAAATCGAGGGGAAAGTGTCAGACAGTTGGAGTACTGAGTGTCATCGAAATCTTGATGTATGCTACGAGTGCCACCAGGCCTGACATAGCTTTTGCTGTAGGTACTGAGTCAGTTCACGAGCAATTCATGGGTTGAACACTGGAAAGCTGTGAAAGCGAGTGATGAGATATCCCAAGAAGACTCAGTAGTTTGCTCTATACTACAGTGGTTACCGAGCAGTGATCGAAGGTTTCAGTGATGTAGGCTGGTGCTCGGAAGAAGAGAGCAAAAGATCCACATGAGGATATATTTTCTCAATGATTGGAGCTACTATATCGTGGAAGTCGAAGAAGCATAGTATGCTCTCTCATTTCTCAATGGAGTCTGAGGTTTATGTACTGACAGATGCAGCAGATGAAGCAGAATAGCTTCGGGAGCTCATGTTTGATCTTCCAGTGGTAGGTGCACAGATTTTGACTATTTCGATATACTGCGACAATCAGGAGACTGCAGTGGTGGCAACTAATAATCTCTTTAATGATAAGAAGAGGACTGTATGACTTTGTCACACAACACTGAATGATCGCATCAAAAGTGGCATCATTGCAGTAGTTGATGTTCGGAGTCAGGAGAATCTGGCGGATCCGTTCACTAAAGGTCTCTAGAGCCATCTAGTCGAGGATATATCATGTAAAATGGGTTTGAAGGACCTCTGATATTGTGTCTTTATAATCCTACCATTATAGTTTTATGCTATTAGTTCAAAGAGAAATCTACTAGGCATCTAGCTTTTGGTTCAAAGGAGGACTATTGATTGAGAAAATATCAGGTACAATGGTTAGTTCTTCGGGACAGTATGGGATACGTACCCAAAACTACCGTGGTCTACTAATTGTTCACTATATTGAACAAATCCTGTGACAGGATGGCTTCGACACCTTAATGAGTTCTCGGACAGAGTGAATGTCCAGCGTGCGTTATAGGAAGCACGAGTAGTTCAACATTACAAGGGATGTGTATCCCATGCTACAGTGGTATGACACCACATTGAGTTAAAATATGTAAATCCTCGACCTTGGGCCATGTCACCGCGGCAGTAGCACCGCATATAGGCAGGTAGCCTAAAGTTGAAAGATAAAGAGAGTACACTACTTAGAGGCTTTTGTCCTTATTCTACAGTGGGTGACACCACCAGAGGTCACAAACCTTGGCAGTTACCTATGTCATAATGGCTTAGCACAACACAGAAGTGCCAGGCTTCATGTTGGGAGTGGTATGACACTACTAAGAGGCCAGTAACCTCATGTTATAGTGGCATGACACCATAAGGGAAGGAATTTATGCCTTGGACTATGTCATAACGGCGTAGCACCGTACAGAAGCACAATGCTTTTAGCCGGGTTATATTAAAACTCTCAACGAAGAACTCACTTAAGTGTATAGAAAGAGATATAGACCGTCTCTTGACGGTAAGCTTGTAGAAACCCAAGATACATACACCGAGACCAGGTCAGTACATGGCCTTTAACGTGCGGCCAGAGACACAACTGAGGTCATTATATGAGTGGGAAGAATAGCAGCTATGGTAGATAATTCAAGGCTTATTCCATTCTTGTATCATATTGTTGTTTGAACCATGCGAGAGGATTCAAGTCGTTGGCGGCATTTATCCTAATTCATAATGGCAGTCACTGTAGGGAATGCTCAACCATGTATTATGAAATATGTGGGGGATTATTGGGGTTTTTTACTTAGCCTATGGGAACTTTAGTCCCACATCAAAAAACCACCATTGTGTATATCTCAATATATAACTATGCTTTGTATTGGTATATGCACATGGAGTGTGGTGTCCCATGTGCGTTAATTTTCCTAGAGGAATTAAGTTTGAACCATATTAGAACAATCTTTATTTTGTCACCACCTTTGGGCTAGCCCCTTAGGAGCTAAGACAAGGACTCAGACTCAGACTCAGACTCGGGCCCGAGTAAAGGGCACAAACTTGCACTTTGATGGCTCACTTTGCAATTCGCACATTCTTATCAGGCTCATGGAGCTTGTGCGCATATGTTGCGCTTGTACGCTCATTTTATGCGCGAGGTAGTATGAAGTGAGCAGTCATGCGATGAGCGTCATGCGTCGGGCGTATCCGCTGAGCGTTATGCACTAAGCATTATGTGCGGGTGTATGCGCGAGGCATTATTCGTAGTCGTATGCGTGGGCTGTATGCATGGGATATTTGCGTTGGGTTGTATCCGCATGTGTATGCGCGTGCATATGCAGCACAAGGTGCAGTACGGGCAGCGTTGTCAGCGTACGACACGCTACAGTGTACGATCTGCGCAGGCGGCGTTGTCGGTGTGAGGCGCATGTGGCACTGTCAGCATGCGGCACGGGCGACACAGGCGACGTATAATACTCTGACTCCCTAGATTAGCGAGATTTGGTCGCATGTGCATATGAGCGCACAGGTTTTTCTATTCGCGCATAGGTGCATCTGGGCTGTATAAATAGAGCCCCTCCTCCTCATTATTTGGTTATTTGAACCTTAAATAGAAGAGGGAAACTCGAGAGACCAACATATAGCCAAAGTCTATATCACGATCCGCACCCAAAATGAGGGTACGAGTATTTGGGTACGTCCAGCCTACGCCGCAACATAAGCGGTAGAACACTGTCTAGGTCAACATATCTCAGGCAATATATTTAAGGTACCTGTCATGATATCTCAACTCCAAATGGAGGACAATATAAATATGATAATCAATACTCAATTATAATATAAAACTAAAGTAAGATAAAGGCGCGAGATATAATAGAAAAAAGAATCACAGAGTCACAAATATAACCATGTACAAGTCTAATAGTCTAGCCATAACACAATAGTCTCAAATATAATATACATGCCAAAATATTTAACTGAGACATATACAATGTAATAATGGCAATAACTAAGTCTTCTTAGTAGTCGGCACTAGATCTTAATGCTCTAAGGGTGCTATCTCAACTGTCTCGCCATCTTGTGGTCCGTAATAGGTGGTACACATCTCCTCTAACCAATCATCTGAAAAATATATCCAGTCAGGATTGGAGCAAAGTACAAAACTCTGAAAGCAGTTCCAAATACATGATAGAGAATATATGACAAGTAATAGAGAAGAATACAAGATGTACAAGTAACTAGGAAATGGAAATATAATTGAGATAAGCAGGTAAAATACTGGAAAGATAAATACATGTAATATGGAATAAACTGAAATAAGAGAAACTAGAATACTAACTAAGTGCCTTTGAGTAAAAGTTCATTATGTGATTGGTTTAGGTTGAACACATTTATTCTAAGGTAACTCGATTATTCGTGAGGTGTGTAATCAAAATGAACACGAATACACTATAGGCTTGATCACATAACCAACTTCTACTCCACCGTCCCAACCAATACTCATGGATCTAATCATGACACGTTACATACATGAATATAATATAAGTACACAGAGAACACAAATGAACACGAGCACAAGGAATACCCGATGCACAAGATAAAGTACATATGGAAGGAGTATCTTGAGTACACAATAAGAGATAACATCTCCTGACAGGATCCATACAGTACCAGTCCATGTAACCATGTGTCAGAATCAAGTATACAGTTCTAGAACAAGTGATATTTACACTATCATATAATAAAAATAAATAGAGAGATGTACTCGCCTGTGGTCCTGAGCAAGTGATGTAACTCGATGTCCGAGCTGGTGTCATACCAACCTATATAAGAAATATCATGTCACTTGGGTGTAATAAAGTGATAAATAACTAAAATGAGTCAAAATATGCTTTCTAGGCAATTTCTAGGTCATATTAATCATACTAGGTCAAACTAGGTATTTACCTTCCTTTTAGGTTGGTTACAAGGGCAAAATAGTTAATACTAGGTTATACCTTGGTTTTTAGGTCCATACTAGTCAAACTAGTTAATATCACTACAAAACTAGTTACAAAACCCAATTATCTTGATTTATTGCTACACTAGTATCTTGACATTAACTCCATACATAATACTGAATAACCCGCCACACACTTGAACCCCCAATTTCTATATACCTTACTCTGAAACTAACTTACTTCTACCTTAATCTCACTGATACTCTAGCCTTTAAAGGCCCAGATATGCATGTAAGGACACAGTGCACTGCCTACATTAATCTGAGTATACACACATATCTCAGGGCCCCATTCCTTAGGGCACTGGAACTCTAAAATATACTCCAATACATCTATATACCCACAAGCACACATAGACACCCACAGATAGCCACACCACCTATCACATTACACCCTAAGCTCATAACTCGCACTATAGTATGAACACTCCTACCTGCATTCTCCCCTCCATGTTTCTACTGCAACAGACCCGAGCCCTCCCCCTTAGAACACATGTTGTTGAACCAATAATACACTAAGCCAAACCCTCAGATACACTTGTATCAGAGTGCACTCTTCTTATCCCTGCTGCTGTCTTAATACCCACATCAAATACTCGAGTCCCCCTCATACACACACACACACACACACACACACACACACACACACACACACACTCACAATCGAGCAATAACACCCCAGTTCTCTCAACTTAAACAAGTATCACAGTACCTTACATATATCTACATATATAGATATACACACTTATATGTTTAACATATATGTACATATATATACACAGATCAACCCTCTCATAATTGAGCTTCCCAATTGTAGTACATGTTGTCCCTGACCCGAGCTCTTACTTTACCATTCCTGGCATCCTTAACTCCAAGTGACCAGATATGTCTCTTACTGCCTGCAACAACTTGCAGTAGTTGCTCATACACTTCCAGGTAGCCACCCACTGCACAGATCGACCTATTTCCCTCACTGATACATCTCTGCCTATACCAACACCACACACACACAGTGAACACAGGTCACCCACTGCTCACACTAACACACAATGACCACTACACACTCACTGCACTGCACCCTCCTCCACAGGTCTGTGCTTGGCCCCTCACTCCACACACAGCCACAACATCACCAAGCACCACAATCACCCATATATATATATATATATATATATATATATATATATATATATATATAAAGTGTTGTGGGTACATATTCCTACCATAATCATACATATATCATATTATGAAACACACTAGTAGTCAATACCTCAATACACCTAAGATTCACAACTTGGATACTCATGATACATGTAGCACACACTTCCCGAATATACTAATAATAATATGTTAAATAATAATATGTACATCTTTAGGATTTATACACCAATAGGGGAACATTAGATCCTTAGTACTCAATGAAGCTCATTCGAGGGTTTGGAACCATGGATAGGCCATTAGAATTTTTTGATAATTTTCTATAATTATTAATAAATAAAATATAACCCTATATGACTTCTAAGAATTTCGGTGGAAAAACTAAAGGCCAAATTTGACCTCAAATACTTTTTAGGGTTTAATATTCAGTTTTATATTTTTTAGAATTTTTCCATAAATTTTTAAATATTTTGAAAAAAAATTTGAGTTATTTTAATTAAAATAATTAATTAAATATGTTTCTGTAAATAAAAACTAAAAAAAAATTGAAATACCCAGTCAGCCGACCCCCTATCCCGCTTGTCAGTCGGCCCCAGCCAACAGGATGGTGCCCTACCCGTCAATGACCCCACGGGCGCGGGTCTGAAGCCGACTCGGCCTCCGAGTCAGAGATCAAATCTGAGCCGAGCTCGGATTTGCTCCAGTCGAGCCGCGTTCCGTATTAGCCGCTCGATCAGAGCAGGGATCACCCCGATGAGTGACACATGTCCCACCCGAGCCGCTGACTCCCTCTCTCATCTCTCTCTCTCTATATATATATATATAATCTATGATAGTTTTAGGGTTTTCTATCAGCCGATTTTTAACGAGATTTGTGGGGGTTATCATCTAGGATTTCTCGATTTTAAAAAAGTCATTACTCATAGCTCCGGACTCCAAAATCATCCCATTTTCTTATATTGGAACCATGTTGAGGAATAGTTTCTGAATATCTAATTTTTTTAATAAATTCTGAAACTAGATTTCTGAAAAATTTGTAGAGTTCAAGTTGTCCAAAATCTGACACATTATGGTGTTTTCGAGATTCTGAGAGATCTCGAACTCAGAATCATGAACCGCTAGAAGTTTTGAAAATCTAACATGATAACCACTATGGCCTGCTACCTAAGGTTCCGTTTTCTTAAGGTCACAATGCAATTCCTTGTATCACCATCATGAGTCACATCTGATCCCTAGCATCTAGCTATGTATTCCCTAAAGTATTCCAGTGCATTAGAGTCAAACCCTCTTTCCTTTCTTCCAATACTTCCAAATTACTTGCTACTTATAAGGAAGGGTGAGGTTCTTTTAGTTCTAGGCCTCTGATATTATATTCAATTCTCATGCTAAAATCTATACTAACTCTAGTATATAGGAATAACCTATCTACTATCCTACTAAGGGTAACCGTCTTCAAAAATTTATATCCAGCATAACTTCTTCTGCCTTGACGAGGATCTGCTTCTGGAGGAAACATCGTGCACGAATATTCATCTCTCCGAAATAGGAAGAGATGATAAACAATAATAAGGATGTCGAGGAGATTTGAAAGAGTACAATTACGAAGTCCAAGGACGATAATCAAGTGCTAAAGAATTTTCAAGTCAGTTGTGGATTAAGATGCTAACACTGCTAACTTTGATTACAGGCTCGCTCGGTACCGGAAATTAATCGAAATAATTTAATCGAGACCTGCATGGGCCACCACAAAAATATGTCATGCCCCAGTCCCAAAATACGTAGGACTAGGAATACGTAACATGCCAGCTACGCATTCGACCAGACTCTGGTTCGATTCGAATACGTATGAGCTGTACTAGAAGGGTTACTATCTATAAATATCTATGCCCAAATACACAATAAACGGAATATACAAGAATGAGCTACATGTGCTAAAGTCGGTCGCCAGTAACCCATAAGCTCGAATAGACTCGAGGAAGGAATATGAGTCTATAAAACTAGGCTATATCAGCAGATGAATAAACAATATGAATAATAACCAATACTCCGGAAGAAATAATATAAGTACCTGGCACCAATTCCTGCATGACAAAGCAACTAACATCAGCAACTCCAGGCAGTCTCCACAATGGTCTATGCTGCAAAACTAGCAAGGGACCAGGTCCTCAGAGGGACGTAACAAGGTACAAGAAACAACATGCCAAAATAAATGCAGTATATGAAATGTATCATTAGGGCAAACTATGTAACCATCTAAGTGATATGCAAAATGAGAGCAACATTAGACTCAGGCTGAGACCACTACAAGCTCTGTGTCGGGGAGCCAGTAGCAGTGATATCATGCAGTTGTCTAGCTCGACGTGAGACTACGACGCCGTCACAATATAATCAACCTGTAGCCTGTGTGTCTCTCCCCACCCAATATAATCACACGTCTCATGTCCATGACACGCAAGATCAAGTCTAATGCAGCAAGTCATAATAAGATCTAAGCATGCAATATCTACGTCATGAATCATGTAACCTATACAGAATCACCATGAATATCTCAGGAATATTCTGTCTCATGAATAGTGTCAGGTGTCCTGAGGTATGTCGTACTTGATAATGCAAGCACGAGAATGTATAGGGTCTCGATATCCATGTCTAGGTGACATTACACAACTCTGCATACAGTGTTGACACCCGAATATTATTCGGACGCTAAGTAATGTCACACGGTCCTAAGTTAAGCATGTACATCATATAAATAAATCAAGATAACAATATGAAGCAGGTACTGCAAGTTTGGCAAGGTACACTTGCCTGGTGCTTGGATTCCAACTACGGTTCTGGTATCAGCGAAATTTGCAGGTACTCCTCCGAATGCTGAAATAAACGTTACCATCAGGTTCAAAAGATATCAAATAGCTAGAATTGTCTGTCCATAAGTCCAATTTGGACACTGGGGCAAAAGTGACAGTTTCTGGTCAAAGCGGGGTCCACATGTGGCCGGCTTCGCACCGACAAACGTGTCAGAGACAATGTTCTCCAAATTCGTCAAACTTAGTACAAGTCCAGAACGACGATACGAACCCAACGGAATGTCCAGAACGGGATTTCGATGAGCCGATCACAAAATTGCCCATCAAGTGGAGCCGTGGAGCCCAAGATACGGGATTTTGTTAACGTTCTCAGAATCGAACCAAGCTTGGGTCACAGGACCAACGTATTGCTACGAGTCCGATGGCGTAAGTTTCATTTCGATACGACGTGCGTACACGAAGTTACAACGAGTTCCAGAACAGGGCCAATACAGGGTGTTGTCGACGGATATGCGTTAATTCTAGTGTGCACGTACATCCAAATTAACTTCCGCAAAATCTCACACGTCCGTATTAACGGCGCGCACCTTTCGGTGAAGTCCTCACACGGCCAAGTCGTCCCATTTAGTGGGCGCACTCAGTTTCGGGAAAAATAGGGTGTTAATTTTCCTGATTTTGGATCGCAGTTTACGATCGCCACAGGACGCGACACACCGAGCGAGTTGCACGGGTATCGAGAGGGTCACGCAAGGTTCGCGTCACAGCAGACAGAACGGGAAACGGGGCAACGAGTAGAGAGAAACGGTCACCTGAATAGGGCTCCGAAAAGACTGAAAATACACCCTTGCGAGGCGTCGCGACACGGTGGCGTCTAGGGTTTGCTCGCCGGAGCTGTTGCGGTCGTCACGGCGAAGGAGGTGGCTGCTCGTCTTCGTCGTGGCGGGGTCGTCGGGCTTGTCGTCGAGTCGAGGCTGCCGGAGCTGGAGTGGCGGCGTGCTGGCGGAGCTCGTCGTGGCGGCTAGGTCGATCGAGGATATGGGGGAGATGGCGCGGCGGAGGAGAGATGGCGGAGGAGAGTTGGCGGTGGAGAGTTGGCGGTGGCCGTCGCAGCAGGTCCAGGATCAGCGGAGGAAAGAGGAAGGCGGTGGCGGTGAGATGGTGGTGAAGGGGGTGGCTGAGGATCGGGGAAGTCGGGGACGACGGTGGCGGAGAGTGGGGATGATGGCGATGGAGGAGATGGGTTTAAATAGGGGCGGACGGGAGGAGAAGCGGCGGGCGGTTTCAGGCGACGAGGAGGCGTAACGGTCGCGGGGGCGGGGCGTAACTGCCGGAGAGTCGCGACTGGGAGAAGAACGGCCGCGGGCGGAGGCGTAACTGCCGCCGGAGGAGGCGATCGGGCGGCGGGGGAGTTACAGAAATTGGGGAAAACACTGTAGCAGTCCTAATGGGTCGGGTTACGGGTTTCGGGTCTGGTTTAGATCCGATCCGACCCGCTAGGGTTCAGGGCTGGTCCGGTTTGGGTTGGTTCGGTTCGGTTTAGAAATAAACCGGGTTTATTTTGGTTTATTAAAAATATTAATTTTTAGGTCTTTAAAAAATGGTTCTGAGGTCCAATAAATTCCAGGAAGATTACACTATGTCTAATATTTTATTCAACACCAAAAAATATTATTTTTATAATATTTTAATATTCAATAAAAATATTTAAATTTATTTATTTCCAAAATACCTTTATTTCAATTAGTTAAAAATCCCAAGAAATTCCAGAAAAATTGTGAAAATTAATTTTTAAAAATCCTAAAAAATCAGGGGCTTTACACATGCAACTGATGAACACTGAACAAGCACGCAAGCAAGCACATAAATCAAGCGATATGGCCGAAGCTCTCAATACTCTTTGCCTAATAGTCACACCCACCCGTAAGTAAGGTTTTTAGGCCTCAGGGCGGACTATTAGTCTTGATCACACAAGTTCAAGCAAGTCCAGAAGTTTCCATCTCTTTACAAGCAATCAAGAAACATGTTCAAGCAAAGCTAACTCTTATAACAAGTAACAAGCA
Organism: Iris macrosiphon; assembly: GCA_036927795.1. Classification (NCBI taxonomy): domain Eukaryota; kingdom Viridiplantae; phylum Streptophyta; class Magnoliopsida; order Asparagales; family Iridaceae; genus Iris; species Iris macrosiphon. Next base: position 53,165,755 of record JAYESA010000012.1, on the reverse strand, counting down.
AGAACAGTTCTATAATTCTAGCATGCAATTCTATCTCTTGGACAAGCATTCAAGTATTCCAGTTTAATCATACGATATCAAGAATAAGTGCAAGCAATCATTTACTTTTTGTTATTAGCATGGTAGGGTTCGTTCAATAGCAGTGTCCGTGTGACTGAGCATGCAATAACTTCTCATATCTCATTTGCATAGCAATGGTTCTATCTCACATCAGACAAGCATTTCCAGTTCTCTAGTTAGGCAAGCAAGCAAACAGATTCGTTTCAATGACAAGCTATGTGAGTTCTCTTATTAGCATGTTGAGTCGATTCTATCATTCTTCTTATGAAACAACCTTCTTAAGCAAACAAGCATCAAAAACTCAGATTCATTATTAAGTCGTGCAAGAATCAGAGAATACAATTCTGCCCACTCACTTTGATCAATTGGTCGGGAACTGTCCGAGAAGACTTCCATTCGAGCAAGCAAGGCGATATCACTTGTACATAGTGCCTACGCAGAGCGGGGCACTACAGGGGATGGGGTTAAGCCCATAAGTAAAGTCACCAGCAGTGGCAACCCAACCGAGTCTGACTGGAGATCCCAAGAAGCCGGTTCAATGGGTAGGAACAAGCTGGACTTAGGTGACTTTTATGGAACACTGACCCGAGATTAAAATCTTATTATTGCCCAAGAGGCTGTACATGCATACAATGATTCCCCATCCCTATGGTGACAGTGTTCTTGTGTGATGTGGTTAGGATGAGTTTCAAAACTCTTAAAAGGTCCAAACTGATATGCGGGGTTGAAACCTATCACCAACCCTTAAGGACTTACCTATATGAGAGGTCGTGAAGGCCGCGACTACGGGACAGGACGATCCCAAACAACTCTCAGGAATTTGGAATTAGTGCGCATGGACAACCAAAAGCGCCACCCGTTAGACCCAGAACCTCTAGCGTACTATGTGTGCTATTTTTTGAATCTGGTGAAAGAAGTCTGATTCAAGGCATAGTCCATCAAGCACTTATTCAGACAAAGATAATAGTCACTAAATGAGATTCAAGGCTGTAGTCAATCTCATCTATGCATAGTATATACCTATCCAGAAACTCTTCTTTTAATTCTTTGTTACTTCTATTTCGGAACTTGACCTTTTTTTTGGGGGGGGGGGGGGGTTGTTAGCTTTGCTCGAGCAAAAGCTCAATTTTCTTCTTTCCTTTAGTCCCACATCGGATGGGCCAACCCCTCCTTGTGTGTATATATTAGTTCCACTTCATTGCTTTCTTAAAGATGTTGTGTGGGGAACCCCTTGGGCCACACGCGCGCGCCGCCACCGCCCAGCCCGGCTCGGTTCGGTTCGGCGCGCGTAATGGGTGCGGGTACGTGCCCACACCCGCGGGCGCCGAATGCCGATCCAATTTACTCTTCGGGTTCGGGCTGGGATCCAAAAATCTTTTTGCTCCCCTTTATTTTTTGAACCGTTTTAGCTCATTCAAATTTTGAATGTTGAGGCACTGTCCAGGTTCATTGAACCTCTGTGACAGATATTTTTGACAGTCATTCCTCCACGTTTTCTTTTCCTTTATTATCGCTCTTTAATGGCTAGTTTTATGAGCCATTCAATCTCTTGTCGGCTGGCTGTGCATTTGATCTGCCTATATATATTGCGGTCACCTCCTCATCCTTCTTACAGAAAATAATCCTACGTGAAAACTCTCTTTCATTCCTCTCTCAAACCACATTCTGATCTCCAAATCCTTGCTCTGGGTAGAGCTAAGTTCGGTCTCTCTCTCCGAGTTGTGTGCGACGAAGAGAACCCGGTAGTCAGGGGGTTTTATCACTAAGAGATTCCGAGAAACGTCTGCACATAGACCTCGGATAAACTCTTAGGGCAGTGCTTCGTGCACGACTTCTCCGGAGGCCGATAACAATTTTATTTTTTAGTTTCCTTGTTCTCTGAAAAATAATATATTTATATTTATATTATAAACATTATTATCATATAATACTCTTCAAAGCTTCCTCCAAACATAAGGACCCATTTCAAAGCTTTTTACATAAACATGCCAAACAAAAGTATATTTATTTATTTCAAGTTAGATGATATTTATTTCGATTATAGCTAGTCCTAACAGTCAAACTTATTTTGACTAATGTCTTTTTGGTCAAAATTACGATTATAGTCCTAACATTAAGTAATTATATAGATAGAGTTGATTTTGTTAACGAAGATTGAAATAAAATAATGATATAACTTATGTGTCCCGTACAAAATAAATTTCCAACCCCGCTTATAAACATTGAAATCCGTAAAATTTTGGCCTGTTTCATTTTTTTTTATAAAACGTTATAGAACTCGATTATTTGAACTCACATACGGTCTATTTCATTTTAGGTGCGGCTGTCAAAACTAACATTTTATTTTAGGGTTTTTTTTTTTTTTTTTTTACCAAAGTCCACTTTTCTTAATTTGTGACATATGAAGTCCGCTGATAAATTTTCTTTCTTTGTCAAAAGTCTCCTGATAATTTTCTTTTGTGCAAAAAAAGTTATCAGCCTTTGTAAAAAAATGTTATAAGCTGACTTTTCAACAAAGTGACAACTTAGATGGACTTATTGAATTAAAGTGTATGTATTATGGACATTTGGCAAAATTTCCCTTTATTTTATGATTGAACATATTTGTAAGGTCATACGTAAAAAAAAAAAAAAAAAATTTGTAAAATTTCAATCTCGTTGACGCGCAATCTCCGGCAGGGCCGGCCAGAGGCATTTGGAGGCAATATACATCCTCCGAAAATGGGGCCTCTCGTTAAGAGTTCGGGATGCCCATCGTTAAGAGTTCGATTCGGTTCGATTCGTTTACTTAACAAGCCGAATCCAAACCATAATTTGAGGCTCGTTAAGTAAACGAGCCGAACCTAAACCATGATGAGTTCGATTCGTTAAGTTCGTGAGCAGACTCGTTAAGAGCTCTTTAAGGATAAGTTAAGGGCTCATTATATTTAAAACATAAAACGACGTCGTTTTAGTAATGGAAAGTATTTAAACTGTTTTTACCCTAATCTCTCATTTGTTTTTGCATGTGTCGGCAGCCATCTCTTTAAACGAGCTCAAATTCGAACTTGTAAACGATCTCGAACCAGAACTTATCAACGAGCTCAAGCTCGGGCTCGGTTCGTTAGTGTTAACGAGCTCAATCGAGCCAAATCCGAACATTACGAATTTTTAACAAACCGAACAAGAGACCATCTTCTTAATCCTTTACGAATCCGAGCCGAACTCGAATCCATCTAAAACATAACGAACCGAGCCCGACCTTGACATAGTTCGGTTCGGTTCGTTTGCAACCCTACTCCCATCTAAAAAAAAAACTAGTAATTTTTTTTTCTAGTCATGACCTACAAAATCAATACCCAGATAAAAGTAGTAAAAATAACAACTAACTTGATTTTAGTTGCTTTTTTATTAAAGGAATTCGGGAGCAATGCCCCCAAAAGAAAATTAATGTATTTTTCGAAAGGGTCGCAACCCGCAGTCTAACGGAGGCCATAATCCCCCGTTATCAAATCATAATTTATTTTTTGGTTTAAATTTTATAAAGTAGATCTACACATAACATTTCACAATCATAATAATATTTTCTTAAATCTACCATTAAATGACCTTCAAAATTAACGTGTAGTAAGAGTTATAATTCAAAATTTAAATAAGGATAAATATAGTCATTTAAAATTTATAATAAAAAAATATTTTTATCTTACTTTATTTATTTTGTAAAAAATTAATGATGTTTAAAAGTTTGTAAGTCAAAAATGCAAAATTTCAAAGATGAAGGACCCCTTTATAAATCATTTATGATACAGGAGGGCAAAATTGTAATTTCACCATTCCATCTTCTCTAGGTTAATATTTCACACAAGAAACACAATCTCCGCCATCTCCATTTTCTTTTAAATGTAACTTTCTTATTTCTCCCACTATTTTCGAAAATGAATATGAAATTTCGTGTAGTTTTTTGATACGAATTAGTGGAATAAGTTTTAAAACTAGGGGTAAATAATTTTTTTCAAAATTTGGGGGCCTATGTAAATTTGTGGGCCGGATGCACATGCATATTTTGCATACCCCTTTAGCAGGCCCAGATCTCCGATCAAAATTTAAGCTCGAATATTTTTTAGTGTAAACTTTTTGGCCGAGAGTGATTGACGAAAAATGGTCCTGCACATGAAGTATATATGAACATAGGTCGAAGCAACCAGGGACAGTGTTACCCTGGGCTGCAGTCCAGATAAAAAAAAACATGTTCCAATATTTATCATATTTTTCAAGATTTTTCAACATTTTCTCTTGTAAAAACACGATTTGCCCAATCAAAAAATTTGTTCCATTCTGAGCTTTTATACACAGTCCAGGTAGAAAAAAAAATCATGGCTCTATCCTTGGAAGTAACCTTATGCAGAAAGAAATCAAATTTACAGCGATTGTGAACGCCCGTCTTTTAAATTTTTATAAATGAATACTTTTTTCGAGTTAAATTGTACGAATCATGTATTATTTTAATGCGTGGATTATTTTTATAATTTTCGGGAAAATTTTGTGGGTATTATTTTATCTGTGTCCATAATCATATCATGTTTTGTTATGTTGTAACGCGTTTCTATATGATTATAGCCCCCCCCCCCCCCCCCCCTAATTCCCTCCCTAGTGTTTAATTCCCTCCCTAGTGTTTTTTGGCCCCTACCCCTCCATACCCTTAATGATCATTCTTCTTCTCCTCCTCATTATCACTCTCTTACTCATCCTTTAACTCTTTCTTTCACTCTCTCAAAGATTATCATTCACCATAGCTCTTCCTCTCTATGTTCTTGTGATCTTGGGTTGGAAATTTCTTGATGCTATGATAAGATTGAAAAATGAGTGACTCTTAATTTTAGCACTATTATTGTTGATATTGGAACTCTATGTAAGATTTGGGTGACTTTGAGTTTAGCTTTATTTTGTGATCTTAATAACTTATTCTGAGTATTGGGCTGCATTTCTGGCGAGTGTGTATGACGTAGGCCCTATGATGGATTTTTACGGGGAAAAATGAACTAGATTGATTAAAAGTCCTATAAGAATAGGGTAGATTTTTATGGAAAAAAAGACCTTTGGCCTTCCTATAATAACTTGATGGAAATGACGTTTATTGTGAATTGGGACGTTGTGAAATGGGAAATTTGATTTGGAATGGAAAGTAAATGAATTGAACGTCGTTTATTTTGTTAATCGTTATTACTTGTTTAATTCCATTTTTCGGTCGATATATACGATTTTACTTAGCCACCATATTCCTGATCAAGCTGGGCATCCCTGTGTTTGGAACTGATTGTATATATGAGATAAGTTGTATTTATATTATGAGAATTAGACTCGGTTTCACGGAGTCGAAAATGGGAATGATTTTGTGACCATCGTCTCGGTAATAAGGAGCGATAGGTGTTACGACGTGATGTGAGATCATGGTCCGTGTGGCCCAATACCACTCTTGTAGAGCCTAGCTCAGAGTGTGATGCTTTTTACGTGCACAAGTCCTTTCGTTTTATGTCAATTGAGTGAATTGTAAACTTGAATGTTTTGGTAAAATAATTGATTTTTGCTTGAAAAGTGATTAATTAAACGTAATAATCTTGTGAAAAGCTATGTTTTCCAGAAATGAAACTCTTGGGAATATTGGATAAAACATAAAAAGGATGTGACTAAAAGGGACGTTTAGGATGCCGTTTTTCGGGGAACGCGGGTTACATTTACCGCTTGGTGGTTAGGCTTGGAAATCATAGTCTATCGAACCGTACTTGTCCTTTGTCTTTTTTCAGGAACTACGTGGTCGTTCTTGGACTACTACCACTTCCCCGTTATTGTTGCATTCACAATATTTGTTGTATTTCACGTTTACCTTATTAATTGTGTTATTTGTGTTTGTTGCATTCACGTAGTTTAGGATATACATTAGTTTAGGCTTACCCCAACTTAATCACGTGTATTTATTTGTCTATTGCAATTTTGTTAATTGTGTTTTTGGTTCATATTGGTGAAAATGCCATTTTTGGTATGAAATGGTGATTTTTTTTAGCAGTGTGAACATATCGTACGGACGATTTGGGAATCGTTCGGACGATGGTCCCTTTTTTTTTAAATTTTCAGAAGGTTCAGATTGTCCAGATGGTCCAAGATCATACAGAGGTCAAATAATGTTTTGTATTTTCAGCAAGTCCAAATAGTCCGGACAGTCATCCCAAATCGTCCGGACTATCCAACAGAGATTTCAAAAAATTATCTTCTTATTTATTATTTCGGACATTTTTTCCTTTTGTTCTTTTTGACGTCCTATTTTACGCTTAATGTTTTAAAAGCTTTAGGAAAACTAAAATGATTTAAACAAACAAAATTTTAAAACTCACATAAAATTGCGGTTTTTAATAAAAATGTTTCCAAACTTTAAAATCACTTATTTTACTCACACCAGTTTTATACTGACCCAAGTTTGCGTTTTCTATCATGCTTGGGTGTATTTCTTTGAAAATGCAGACGACCAGTTCTTTCTACAGTAAAATTTTCAAGAAGGGGATTTCTTATTTTATTTAAGTTTGTGCAGTAATTTTTATAAAGCAATGTATGCATTTTTTTGGTTTAGCAACATATCGCAAGTAATTATCAAAATTCGAATATTGCACTTTGTTAATTTTTGTATAAAAGATGTACATTTTATTTTGTAATATTTTATATGGTGTGTATGATAGTACGACTTGACTGTAACGATTTTATCAAGGTCTGGTTTTCAAGGAGGGAGAGATGATCCACGTGGCGGATTCCAACTGGTCGTTGAAAATTGGGCTGTGACAGAATGACTACCTAGAAAAAGTGAGGAGAAAGTGTTAATGGACAGACTATAGAGAGTGTTCATCGGAGTAGGAGGTGCGCTTGGGCATCCACCACCGGACTCGCCAACCTTAGATTCTTAGGAACAAGTCTACATCTCTTCGCTTGCTCGCCTCGAAATGCTCAAAATATGTGATTTGGATTTGTTAGGACCTTTATAGTTGGCGTATTTTGTATGGACAAAACGTGTGTATTTTACTATAGGTCAATATTGCGGAACAAGATAAAGCACAAGACATTTGGACAGAGAGCATTCGAACGCTAGACGAGCATTTGAACGCAAGATCAAGATTTTTTTTTTTGGCTAGATATCGACTAAGACCTGTGTTCGAATGCAAGAACAAGCAGTGAGTTGTTAGGACATCTTTTTTTAGTGGAACCGTTCGACCGCTCGAGAGCGCGTTCGAACGCAAGAACAAATAGAAACTTTCCTATGTAAATTTGTTCGAACGTTGGACCACGCGTTCGAACGCAATTGATGATTAAATGAAGGACAAAATTGTCAATTGTTTGATTTTAACCTATTTCATTTCATCGATCATTTATTCTATATAAGGGGTTCCTACAATAGTAATAAGCTTACCCTAATGAGAGAGAATTGCCGTCATCACCCAAGCGAAGAGAGTTCACTATTTTGGCAAATTCCTTGAGCAAACCCTAGTCAAATAACCTATACTAGTTTATTGCTTTTACGTCTCAATTGGGAGAATTAACCGGAGGACATGATCGAAGCTCATCACGAAGATCGAGGATCTGGAATCGTTATTTTTGGAGAAAATTAGATTAAGTAGATTAGAAATCGGCTGAGCAACGAGTTCTCGTATAAGGTACTGACAAGATTTTGTAATCAAATCTTCATTTTCTATAAAGGTTTTTCCTCCCCATTTGGGAGTTTTCCAAATTGATGTGTTTGATTGCTTGCTATTGTTGTTTTATTGCTTTCCTTGGTTCTGCCTATTCCCTGTCCCCCCACCTCCTTTAGGCCGGTTTTAGTTATTTTAATATTGATTAGGAAGAGTTGGAGTACCTACAACCTTTGGAGGTTATGGGATTGATGCAAGGTGAATTTGTAGATGTACATTATTCATGCTGCTAAAGAGTATACGGCAGACTAGGTACAACGGAAAGTCAGACGACATTTATGTCCGTCGTCCACTCAAGCCTTACTTTCCACTAGTATAAATAGAAGGAGAAAACTTATTCTTCGACACACGTCCAAAAATGATCGAGCATACTCTCTCTAGAACTTTCTACTGCATTATAATACGATGTAGTTTTACAATACCAACGAAAAAAAATCGTTAGGAAAAAAATTATTCTACCAAAGAAATCAAAAGCGTTGGGGAAAAAAATTCTGCTACCAACTAAATAAAATCCGTCGCCCTATATAGTTTATTTATAGAAACAAAATTAAAATCGTTGCCCCACCAAATATTTGGCACAAATTTTTTTTGGGGTTCCCGCATGTGGTATTGCCAAAGAAAATAATAATTTCGTCGTTATTACAATGGAATTACCAACAAAAAGTCACTATTATAAGGGTAATAGCAACGATTATATCAATTTTGTTGCTATTTTGTGTAATTTAGCAATGAAATAATATATCATCATTATTTTTTCTTAACAAATAGTGAGTTTTCTGGTAGTGAAAAAGAGAGAGAGAGAGACTATGAATTGAATGTACATTAATCGATACAAGAGGACTCTATTTATAGGCAGGGGCGGAGGGACATTCAGACTGCACTGGGCTGTAGCCTAGTGCAAACTAAAAATAAAGAGTATTTTTTTTCAATATTTTGTAGGCTTGTGGGCTTGTAGCCCAGCCCTGTCCACTGGCTTGTCACCTGTGAATTGTGAAATTGGAAAGGAAATGAGACTCAGGAAAGAAAAGGAAAGGAAAGGAAAGAAAGAGCAGCAATCGCACCAGCCTGCTCTGCTCGCAAGTCGCATCGGTCGGACTCGGACTGTCGGAGGAGAGATCCGAATTCTGCCCCTCGGGCCTCGGCTGCTCACTGGCGTTTGCTCGGCCCCCCTCTCGCCACTCGCCAGGGGCGGAGGAGGAGCCCCCACTCTGCGGGCCTGCCGTGGCACCGCCTGCGACTCTCCGCTCTCGGCACTCGGCAGCTCGGCTCGGCTCGGCTTTGCCGCTTTGGTATGGCCATCAATCACCATCCTCCTTGTCTCCTTGGACATTCAAATTAAAATTTTGTAAAACCCTAACCCCAAATTTTTGGTGTTTGGTTTCATCTTAATTCACTATAGGTTTTTGGAAATTGGAATATAATGGAAAATCAAGGAAACAAGAGAAAGAAAACCCTTTTTCATTCTTTAAACCAAGGGATGAAACATCAGGAAGTGAGAGTCTTCTCCTGGCTTCGAATGTTAATGTTTCAACCCCAAGTGTTGATCATAGGGATGAGGTTATAGTTGATTTAAATTCTCTGGAACGAGATCCAGGTTTACGAATTCCGATATGCGGTGTCACGTCCCAGTCCCAAAAATACGTAGGACTAGGACACGTAAGCATGCCAGCCGCATGGATATGGCAACTCCAATATATGGAAACCAAATCCACACGTACGCTGTAATATGAATATAAAATCCACAAGTGGTATAAAATGTAATACAAGTCACAGGGTAAAATCTAAATCTCATCCACGAAAATCAAATATAAATAAAATAACCAATGTCTATGAAACTAGATCTCAATAAGACGTATCTAAGGATGATAGTTGGATGGAAACAAATCCACTACCAACTCAAATGGAAAAGTAAATACAATATAAGTACAACTCAATCAAACAATATAAGTACCAGCTATCAATCACGGCTCGAAGAGAAAACATCCACGAAGCATCTATAACCATCCAACTCTGCTCTCCTGCAAATACACAAGAACAGGTACACCTGGCAGCGGACCAGGTCCTCAGAGGGACATAACAAGATACTTAAACACATGCCAATAAAGTACTGAAATAAATATCCAAAGGGGTCGCCTAACCGTCTAAAGTGAATGCAGTTAAGAACAACTTTCCCCACAAGTGAGCTATCTGGCTGAAAACTGGGATTTGGCATGGTTCTCTTTTGAAGATCCAGGGGCCCAAAGGCACGTCGTCTTTTGAACGGCGGAGGCCCGCCAATTTACATAATATATATATGGGTCATCACCACCCGTATCTCCAGCGGAGAATCCGGGCGTCACAGAAAAAATGCAAAGGAGCTCAAATGCGGTACTTGTTGTTCTCCCCACCCCATGCTCTAAGCATGTCACATCCATGACACGATTCGGTCCATAGCCTATTCTTAGTACCCTAGCCGAATCCTGCAACCAAACAAGGACAAGGATGGGACAACCGTACTACAATAGGCTATGTCCATGGACCTCTAATAACTGCCAAGTCTACTAGCATGCAAAGTTTCTAACAGCAGTTATTCCGAACGCACGTTCCACACGTACCGATGATCAGTCAATACGTGCGTCCGTGATCTATATGAGACTCACAACTCGTGTAAAAATGTGTCACAGTCAAATGAACCTAATGATGCTACATGATAATGGGGTAGTCTCATGAACAAGGTCAAATGCAATACATAAATAAAAACATATCGCGACGTCACCGTCGCGCGCATTTTATATAACAATTAAAATATATGAACTAAAGACAGAAAATAAAGATGCGTGCAACATATGGAATAATAATAACAGTACAATGGCAAGGTATACTTGCCTGATAAGAAAGCTGCAAGGTGTACTGTCCAGAAGTCAAACGCACAAGATCAAAAACTATGGCCACAGAACAAATGTTCCGGATGCTGAAATAAATATCACCAACGTTTCTAAAATGAGCAAAATAGCTAAAAAGCACTTCCCTTTCGTCCAATTTGGACACAGGGGCAAAATGGTAATTTCGGGTAAAAGTGGGGTCCACCTGTGGCCCACTTTGCACCGAAAAGCGTGCCAAGGGTAACAGTCTCTAAATGGGACAAACTATAGGTCAAACAACTCTAAATGTCAGTACAAATCCAACGGTATGTCCAAATGTGGATTCCGATGAGCCGAACACAATTTTGTCCAAAAGTCAACTATAGGGCCCGCCAATTGGCGATCTGGTCAACCGTCTCAGAATTGGGTGAAAATTGGGTCACAGGACCAGCGCGTTACCACGAGTCCAGTGGCGCAAGTTTTGTCGAAATCTGACAAGCGTGCACAAAATACGCACGAGTTCCATAAAAGTTGCGACACGGTGTGTGTCCGCGGATACGGCCTGATTCCGGCGCGCACACGCGTCCGAATCAGTCTCCACAAATTTTTACGTGTCCGGTTACGCTGCGTACACCATTCGGTACACTTGGTACACGGCGAGACGGTCCCGTTTGGCGGGGCGCGCTCCGTTTTCCAACTTTTAGAAATCTGGAAAAAGTGGGTGCGCGCAGTTTTGTGACGAATATAATTATGTCCACAGCAACTCATAGCATAGGGTTATTTAACAGAAAATAAACTAGGTCAAGTTTTCTACAGGTATCAAAAAGAATCACCCAATTCGGATCTCTGTGGTGGGAGATACGAACTCGGCAATATGGGTGGTCACCGCAGTTTTCTGCGATTCCAGAATTGGGTCTGCTCGTACCGACTTGGACGCTATTTTTCACCTAGGGGTACACGTTTTCCGAGGTTGGCTATAACACACATATGGGAGAGGGTTAAGGGGTGATCATACCGGTAAAGACGGAACAGCGTTTGGTTGAGTGAGTCGACGGAAAATCACTCCGGAGCGAAGGTGCCTCGAGTGAAAATCTGTAGGGCGCGAGGTCGGAGTCGTCGGGATGGTTTGGATGGCTTGGTGGGGCTCTCTGGCTGCGGTGACGGCTCTAGAGGGGAAGAGGAGGTCTGGAGATTTAGGTTAGGGTTTTTGAGAGGTAACTATATATATATATATATATATATATATATATATATATATATATATATATATATATATATATATATAGGAAGAGAGAGGGTGGAGCGGGTTTGGCCGTGGGCAAAGGGGTCGGGCTTCCCTGGGTTAGCAAGCCGCTGGATTGAAGTTGCTGCATGGCTTTATAGCGATTGCTAAGTTGCTAAGGGAATAGCAATTGCTAAGGAGTCGGTCCACGTGGGGAGCTAGCCTAAAGCTGAAGGAAAATAGCAAATAACTAAGTTGTTTGGTGGGCGGTCAACAGCAAGTTGGCTGAAGGGTTTTAGTAGTTGGCATTTGCTAAGGAATGTATTATAGTATCAAGTTCTTATTTAATTCTTATTAAATAATTTCTTTTCTTAATCTTTTCTTTTCTCTATTAATATATGCATATATATATATTTGTATTTATATATAATATATACTCATAAAAAAATTCTAGATTAGAATAATGCACAACATTAGGCTAGCAACTGCTCAAGGGGTCTCCTACATGGAATAAATTTCGAAAAATTCCTGATGGTCACATAAGTCCTCTAAGTGTCCGAACACCTAAAATAAAAATTATTAAAAATCTATTTCTCCTATTTAGCCCTATCACTACAATTTAATTAATAATTAATAAATAAAGGGTATATACGATTTTTAGGAATGGGGTTTTACATGCGGGCATCCTGTTAATCATAGGGATGAGATCAGACGGGCGTATATCAAAATGGGTCCATATCAGCCAAAATTGGCAGTATTTCCACCGTCTGAGTTCGAAAAACAGTCTCGTCGATTTCAATACTCTTGGTTCCAACAATTTCCTTGGTTGGAGTACTATTCTACAAAGGATTCAATATTTTGTTTTCCATGTTATCTTTTTGAAAGTGATAATGCTCTCCATTGCACATTGACTGTCGATGGATTTAAAAATTGGAAGAGAGTTAATGATGGGACTCGATGTGCATTTTTGACACATATGGGAGGTCCTACATCTACCCATAGATATTCTGTGAAAGCTATGAAAGGTTTATCAAATGTTACGCAACATATTAATAAAGTGATTAATGCACAGTCGTCTGAAGAAGTTTTGAAGAATCGATTACGGCTTAAGACGATAATTGAGAGTATTCGGTGGCTCAGTTTGTAAGCATGTGCATTCAGAGGTCATGATGAGTCACTGACTTCTAATAATCGTGGGAACTTCATAGAGATGATAAAATTAATGGAGAGTTTGAATGTCAACATTGATGATGTTGTATTGGAGAAAGCTCCGAAGAATGCACAGTATACTTCACCGACAATTCAAAAAGAGATTTTGCATATCATGGCCAACCGGGTGAGAAGTAAAATTTGTGAGGAAGTTGGGGATGCAAAGTTTTGTATTTTGGTTGATGAAGCCAGAGATGCGTCTAACAGAGAGCAGATGGCTATTATTCTACTGATTCTTCTACTGATGCAGGCATTAGAGAAGATATTTGGCTCTTTGATATCTCAGATACTGGCATACTGCTATTCTGATACTATATTTGAGCATATACATTGGCATTCAAATGAATTGAGCTCTAAGATTCTGAAAATACTCTTAATGTTAAGCATCTGATACTGAGCTATGTAACTTCAATGTAGTCTCTTCTACTGAGCTGCCGCCAAGTTAGTGATAAATTAATCTGATACTGAGCTATGTAGTCTCTTCTACTGAGACAATGTCTCTGATACTGAGCCATACTTGCTAAAATGTCCACTTAATGTTAAGCATCTGACTTGCTTATTGTAGCGTGGGCAAAAACTGTTACTCTTTTCTATTTGGAAGGTGAATGGAGATACTCTTGACATAGAGTTGAGTAACATTCGAGGAAATGCTTATTATTCTGTTCTCCTCTATGCATCTTGGTGTTCAGTATGCTATCAAGCTGATGCTTCCTCTACCCGTCACATTTAAAGTTAATAAGGGTTGTTCTGTGCTTGTTATCAGTATAACATATCACACATCTATTTTTTCTTTTGAATATAAAAGTCTTACTACTGATGAGTTTAGCTTTCCTACTGGAACTTGTAGGGTTGTTCTGTGCTTGTTAATAAGGGTTGTTCTATTTAGAATTTGTGCCAATTGAACTCCTTTTGCTGATGCATTACTCTTTTGGACATGCTTGTAGCAAAAAGGTACATTTACAACAGGCCAAGAAGGTAAATGAAATACTTGAACTGTTTCCTCCCTACTGCTAGTTGTTCAGATTATTTCTTGCTTTTGGAGCTCTTTTCTGATCATGCCTGGGTGTATATATTTGGTTTGCAGACTAACATTCAGACTATTAGTAGTAAGCCACAAATGCGTAATGCTGAAGCTTCAGGAAAAGCATTTTCAAGGAAGAGTGATTATGTGAACTCTATTATTCGAGCATGTGCACGAAAGTATAAATTCTTCCCTGTAAACTTCTTCTTCTTCTTCTTCTTCTTCTTTTCATATGGAACCAGTTTGTTTGAATAATACTTCTCTTTGATGCTATATCTATTAACTGCTTGTCCCCTCGTTCATGCAACTGACAACCCATTTACTTCACACATTTGTTCATCCAAGTGGAACAGTTACTTATGATGCATTCATATTTCTCATAAATGTTTCCTTGTTCATTTTTTTGGTTATGGTATTAGATACACTTCTTGGGTTTCCTGATTGCTTTATATAACAGCAAGAGTGATTGAGGAGGAGATGTTTGGGGTTAACAATTTGTGTTGGATATCTGCGAAGGCCACATCAGAAGCATCAAAACGTGCATAATTTTTGATTCTACAAACAGGGATGACAGCATTTAGGAAGGCATACTATAGAACTTTGAGTGATCTTGTGCTTGAAAGGATTGGTGACATAAATATCATACATATCTGACAGGAATTTTGTTTTTGTAGTTATGCTGGCAAGTGACCCTGTGGACATCTTCCTTCTACCTGGTAAAGTTTTCTTTCTTTTTGATGTCTATACACTGACTTGCTTGATTTCTTCGCATATTCATCTTTTGCTGTGCAGGAGTTGCTTTGGACAGACATGGACGACGGCTGGGCCGTGATGGAGGGTAGGTTCATAAATTTAATGCCTCCAGTACCAGTCCTCTACTTGATCACTGTGTTCTATAATATGGTTTTTATTGAATTTAGTTCATTCTTTCCCTTATCTACGGCATAGTTAATTCTCACGCTTGGTGAATTAAAAGTTGAAAATGTTGAAAGGCTCTTGCTGGAGTCAAAATTTATAACAAGCTTCATTTGAAATAAAAGATCTGGTTTTGGTACTGAAAAGTAGTGTTAGTTTTAGAGCTTTATGTCATCTCTGTTAAGAAATAATTGTTTGCAGGCAACACTATCCATACTAAAAGATAGTTTGTTACTAGATGTATCTACTGGTCATAAATCTGTCCTATTTAGCTAACAAATTGGCATAATAATTTTGCATCATTATCAATTTGAGAAATTAAACTACATGTAAGTGAATAGTTCTAATTTTCTTCTGCATATTATAACTTGTTATTGCCCATCACAATCTATATGATTTAGTTCGTAATACTGATATTCTTCTTGAATCATTTTTTTTTCATTGAGAACCTATTTGGTTGCAAGGAATTAAAATACTATGAAAGCTTGGAAATTCTTGAAATTGCATTTCCAATTTCTATTTTTAAATTTCTATTCTAAAATTCTTAGAATTAAAGTTCTGGCTTTTGGTTGGAAGAATCACAGAAGGAATTATACTTTCAACCTTTTTCTGGATTAAACCGTTAATATAATAACCTGCTTATGGTTAAGGTGAACAAGTGATTTCTACAGTGGCAAATAGATTCAAGGAATTAATTTTCACATGTTCTGTAGAGATTCTACAGACTTCCTATTCCAAAAATGTTCAATTATAATTTACATTGGAATCAGTGAATTCTCCATTTCCGTACAATCAAAAGACTGAATTTAGACAAATTTCGGGAATTGAAATCCCTATATTTCCAACTCTTTGCAACCAAACAGGCCCTTAGAAGAAATCTTTGATTTATTATGGATCATATGCTATTATATAGCTAAATGTTTCAGGCTGCCCAATTATGTTATCGTATACAACATAGTGATTCCCAACCTGAATACACTGAATCATTGACAATGAAGGTTTCTGTAATGCTTTATATAACTCTATGAGGTTGAAACTGAATTTTAATCATTCGGCTGTTGAGACAATTACAGGTTATATTGATATATTATTAACGGGCTTGGTCTTTTAATCATTATGATTTGTTAATTATAGTTGCCTAATCAAAGGCCAAATGATAGCATAGAAATATTATAGACCACTTGAAGTCGAAACAGTTTTGTAGTATCATTTGATGGTTTATTTCTTAACACAATAATTGCTAGTGTAGATGTTCTGCTTGAGAAAGGACAGATCAAGTCAGCGGAAATCTGGGATATATATAACAAAGCTCCGCACATCCCACAGGTATGTATTTCTTTTGTAAAAAGTTCTTGTGTGTGGCAAAATAATTTATCTATGTAAAGTAGACGTCCTTTTCAGATAGCCTTTAGTGATTTTAATTTCCTCATTTTTCAGGTAGTTGTGGTTTGTTCTTTGTCTACTACGATTGGAAATATTGTTTGATTTATCTATTATTTAATCCAGATGGAATGAGTTGACTGCAAGACCGGCTGTTTGTGAGCATGCTAAAACGTATCTACGTGAACTGCCAAAGGTACTAAATAATTCTCAATTCTTAGTTTTTATGGTTATTGGCGAATATTTATTCACCTCTAATATAATCCGTATGTAGGTACCACATTAGTATTTAGGCAATCTTTGAATTAGAAGAATCATTATGCAATTGAACCTAAATTATAAGAAAGTCTTTAGTACCTTATATGTTTTGCAGTTACAATTTTAGCATCATTCTGTATGTAGTAAAAACATAAAAGAGAATCAAGTTTCGTTACTTTCGTATATTTTCAAAAATGTTGAATAAGAGAGATGGTTAATATTTTTAAGTGAGGTAAATTATATGATTTTTTCTATGGCAAAGGAAACTTTGTCGAATCATCGAATTTACGAAGGAAACTCTGCCAATTTTTTGGCATAAATTTTTAGAATCTTGTAGTAACTATTAGCTAGCCCACCCTATTCCAAAATCCTTGCTCCGCCCCTGTTTATAGGCTTTGAAGAGAACTAACGTTTTCTACCCTAACCGATGTGGGATAAGTTACTATGACAATATAAGAATATACATTATATTAACACTCTAATTACCCTAATTACCATTATCACAATCTTATATGGAGATACCAATTATGAACCTCATGTTCAGCCCAATAAACTAATTGGAAATTAACACTTTTGTAATTTTTATTAAGAATTTTGATAAACAGTGGTGATTTGAGTTTGTGATTTACGTTTAGTGTCTTACACCTTATTAATTTATCGACAAGAGAAATAAAATAAACGGTCATACGAATGAATACACAAAATGAATAAGAGGGAAGAGAAGGGGAAAAAAAAATCTTGTCATATTATAACTTTAATGAGTTAAATTGTAATTACTATCGGACTGATCAATTGTAATTAATTAGTGAATTTAATGTAATATCAAAAAGTTCAAAATAAAAAAGAAAAGAAAAAAAAGACAATGTGCACAAAAGTATGACAAGACACCCATATTATTATACTGATAATTAAAACATACGGTGGCCAAGATTACAATTGAGACCATGACAAGTCGATCATTATAAGACAAATTACGTACAGATAGTGAAAGCACAATTAACACAGTCGGCACTAATGATAAGGCAGACGAGCCAGCATCATACAGTAAGGTAAGAAAAATAGTGACAGCACAATTAACACTTAACCGCTCGCTAATGATATTGATTTATTGAAGGCAAGAAGGAAGGCATGCAGTCTATATGCCATAAGTGTTGTTTTCAGTTTAGCAACCACAAGGATACCTTGGTATGATGCCTTTCAAGGAGTGGAAACCATCAGTAATCGGAGTGACTCGATTAATTATATAATCACCTGTGGTGCCGGGGGCATAATTGATTAGAGCATAAGTGTTTCCTTTAAATAGGTATGCTTCATTTTTCGCTTTGGCCGAAAATGCTGCATCTAAGCCATCCTGGAAAACTGTATCTTTCAAAGAAGGGAAACTGAGGGTAATTCTTTTGGGACCCTGAATTATGTAATCATTGGTTGTACCCGGTGCAAAATTAATAAGCGCATATTGATCTCCTTTAAATATATAGGCTTCGTTCCAACGGGAGGAAGCAAAGGCTGCATCGATACCATTTTCGAAAATTGTATTTTTCAAAGAGTGAAAGCTATCTGTGATCTTCTTGGGTCCTTGAATAATGTTGCCACTCTCAAAGTTGATGAGTGCATATATGTTACTTCTGAATATATACGCCTCGTCGTTTCTAGAGGAGGTAAATGCAGCATCGATTCCGCTAGCAAAAATAGTATTGGCCAGAGAAGGAAAGAAACTACCGATGCTCGCGGGTCCTTTAATGATGTAGTCCTTGGTTGTGCCGGGAGCATAGTTGATTAGCAAGCATTGATCGGTAGTGAAAAGAAACGCCTCTTCCTGCTTGTTATTGACGTTGAATGCACACTCGATGTAATGCCCCACGCTACAACCTCGGTCAACATAAGGCTCCTCTGTAGTAGTAGTAGTAAGTGATGTGCTCGTGGTGTCCTCCAGCACGATGTCTCTCTTCATTCTAACTTGGGCAGCAGCGAACACAACGTTGATCATAACTTCTCCAACTGTGGGGCACCTAACATTTCTTAGGCGATTCATAAATTCTTGAGTGGTTTGCCCGCTCGAAGTTGGATTGGGATTAAAAAGACCATTACGGTAGATTCGATCTCCATATGGGCTATAAGTTGGGAATTGTGTGTCAGATCCTATAACTACATATGGACGCGATGTCCGAATATATTGACGATTAATGCCACCTGCAAAAGCGATTTCCTGCTGATTAGGATAATCATTATGCTCACGCAAGGTCAGCACTGCATCAATTCCCCCCGGTGCAAATATCTCATACCGATAAAGAATGAGATCGGTTGTCACCCTGGGTCGCCAACCAGTTAACCTTGTCGTGCTAACAAACACAGACCCATCAGCAGGCGAGGTATCTGACGGGGCTCCTCCACTATTTACATGGCGCTCCAAGTTGTAGTAATCTTCCGGACTAGTCGAACCTCGTTCTCGCGGAAGAAATCCTGTTCGAAAAATCTCATTATAGGGACGACCATCCCATCGGTACACAGCCTCCACAATATCTTGGTTGTCATTAGGGTCCCGATATAGAATACTTGGCCCTTGTGTATTGAATAGTGTTAAAGCTGCTATATGGTCCTGGAGTACACGAATACCCTCTCCAGAAGCCGGTTGAGCAATCGCAGCTGCAACTCCACGATATTCTGATGTAGGTGGAAGTGCCATATCTACAAGCCAAGTTAAGATCGATCAAAAGAACAAAATATATCAGACATAATAATGACAATCGAAAGAACATCTCTAACACAACTTAATTGAGTTCGGCGTCATTTCAATTCGGGTTTGGTTGGTCGGGTCGGGACCCACCCGACGTACGGTTTAGGTTGCCCCAACTTGCACCTCTAGTTACTGTTAGAAAAATTGTCGTTTTCTTATTGAAATTTTTTTGAATAAAAATTAAAATAAACTGATGTTACCGCTCTCTGGAGAATCGTGCACGAAGCACTGCCCTAAGAGTTGATTCGAGATCTGTGTACAGACGTTTCCCAAAGCTCCTAGTGGTAAAACTCTCGCACTACCGGTATCTTGTAGCCGCACACGACTCGGAGAGAACGACCAGGACTTAGCTCTGCCCAGAGCTTGTAGACGAGTGTAACGACGAAGATTGGACAGAATAGAATGTTGGCAGCAATTGTTTGAAGAAAATATTCTGATTTTGTTTACAAAGAGAACCACTCATATATATATATATATATATAAGAATCCATACACTATGTAACTGTCTGAATTAATTTTCTATTAATTCAGCCGTTACACAGTCACAGAGGAATGAATCTGGACACAAAAGTATTAACGGTTCAAAATTAATTTTCCAACGTTCAGAAATTAAATGAAATAATGAAGAGGAGCAAAAAAAATTTTAGGGTCCAACTCGAAGAGGAAATCGAATCGGCATTCGGCGTCCGCAGATGTGCGTGCGTATAACGCGCATATACGCGCGCACCAAATCGAACCAAATCGAACCGAACCGAGCTGAGCCGAGCCGGACGACGGCGGCGTGTGGCCCAAGGGGTTCCCAACACAACAACTTTAAGAAAGAAAAGAAGAGAAACTAATATATGTACACAATAAGAGGTTGGCCCATCCGATGTGGGACTAAAGAAAAGAAGGAAATTGAACTTTTACTAAAAAAAAAAAAAAAACTAACAGTTACATGCCATGCGCTATAATACTATATGCTTAGAA
This sequence comes from Iris macrosiphon, assembly GCA_036927795.1. Taxonomy (NCBI): domain Eukaryota; kingdom Viridiplantae; phylum Streptophyta; class Magnoliopsida; order Asparagales; family Iridaceae; genus Iris; species Iris macrosiphon. The sequence goes on along the minus strand of JAYESA010000012.1, from coordinate 53,145,441 downwards.
GCAACTTTTTTTTTACGGTAAAGCTAGCGACACAGAAAATGAGATGACAGCTTGTGATTGGATAGAGAGGAGATTAGAGAACCCATGAATGACACACAGAATTCTGTGTTGAATTTTTCGGTGTCGGTAGTGGGACTCCTTTTTCTTAAGGTAGCAGCAATGTGGTATTAATATGAAGTCCTCTTTGAATATTTAAATGACAAAAATATAAATACCTTGCTTGTGTAAAAGCTATGATTTTGAATATGATTGGAAATAATACCTTGCTTGTGTCAGAGATCGGTCGAAGACAAACTGATACTATAACAGATGAGAAATATAAGTGAGACTAGACGGCTTAGTGGGTGAATTGATTTATAGAGGGGTTTGGAAGTATTGGACGGATGAGATGAATTGTCCAGAGAGAGAGAGATCTCCACGGCTCTGAAACAGAAATTGCCAACACATACGAAAACGACATAGCAATAATAATATATTTCAACGTGAGCCATGTGAATTACAATTAGAACATCGTTCATATGGTAGAATTTTTCTGAAAGAGTGGTCGAATTGGTTGGTCGACAATTGAGATCGGCAAAAATAGTCGGCAAAATATATTATTATTGCGTACTTTGTACTTCGCACACTCGCATCAGGTGCGAGGCAGTATGCGCAGAGGCATTATGCCCACGGCACTGTCGGCGGGTGGCACAGGAGGTGCATAGTACTCTGACACTCTAGATTCGCGGGATTTGGTCGCATGCGCGTATACGCACGCAGGTATTTCTATACGCGCATAGGTGCATCTGCGCTCTGTAAATAGAGCTCCTCCTCCTTATTAAATTTGGTTGGTTGAACATTAAAGAGGAGAGAGAAACTCGAGAGACCACCATCCAGCCAAAGTCTATGCGCACATAGCTGCCTTATGCGCGCACAACAACATTTCGAGAGTTCGTATTTCCAATCCGTTTCGAAGGTGACTCAAAGCTTTCCAGTAGTACATTCTTGAACTTGCTGGATCCTGGGAGAAGATCGCAGTAAAAGGCGAATCTTGCTTTGAGCATAGGTGGTTTTGACCACCCCAACAAGGAGTGTCTTTGTATTTTCTTTTTGTTTCTTTTCCATTCTATCTTATTATAGCGTCTACGAACGCAAAGAGAAGAACCTTTTACTTTTGTCATACCAACCTATATAAGAAATATCATGTCACTTGGGTGTAATAAAGTGATAAATAACTAAAATGAGTCAAAATATGCTTTCTAGGCAATTTCTAGGTCATATTAATCATACTAGGTCAAACTAGGTATTTACCTTCCTTTTAGGTTGGTTACAAGGGCAAAATAGTTAATACTAGGTTATACCTTGGTTTTTAGGTCCATACTAGTCAAACTAGTTAATATCACTACAAAACTAGTTACAAAACCCAATTATCTTGATTTATTGCTACACTAGTATCTTGACATTAACTCCATACATAATACTGAATAACCCGCCACACACTTGAACCCCCAATTCCTATATACCTTACTCTGAAACTAACTTACTTCTACCCTAATCTCACTGATACTCTAGCCTTTAAAGGCCCAGATATGCATGTAAGGACATAGTGCACTGCCTACATTAATCTGAGTATACACACATATCTCAGGGCCCCATTCCTTAGGGCACTGGAACTCTAAAATATACTCCAATACATCTATATACCCACAAGCACACATAGACACCCACAGATAGCCACACCACCTATCACATTACACCCTAAGCTCATAACTCGCACTATAGTATGAACACTCCTACCTGCATTCTCCCCTCCATGTTTCTACTGCAACAGACCCGAGCCCTCCCCCTTAGAACACATGTTGTTGAACCAACAATGCACTAAGCCACACCCTCAGATACACTTGTATCAGAGTGCACTCTTCTTATCCCTGCTGTTGTCTTAATACCCACATCAAATACTCGAGTCCCCCTCATACACACACACACACACACACACACTCACAATCGAGCAATAACACCCCAGTTCTCTCAACTTAAACAAGTATCACAGTACCTTACATATATCTACATATATAGATATACACACTTATATGTTTAACATATATGTACATATATATACACAGATCAACCCTCTCATAATTGAGCTTCCCAATTGTAGTACCTGTTGTCCCTGACCCGAGCTCTTACTTTACCATTCCTGGCATCCTTAACTCCAAGTGACCAGATATGTCTCTTACTGCCTGCAACAACTTGCAGTAGTTGCTCATACACTTCCAGGTAGCCACCCACTGCACAGATCGACCTATTTCCCTCACTGATACATCTCTGCCTATACCAACACCACACACACACACAGTGAACACAGGTCACCCACTGCTCACACTAACACACAATGACCACTACACACTCACTGCACTGCACCCTCCTCCACAGGTCTGTGCTTGGCCCCTCACTCCACACACAGCCACAATATCACCAAGCACCACAATAGCCCATATATATATATATATATATATATATATATATATATATATATATAAAGTGTTGTTAGTACATATTCCTACCATAATCATACATATATCATATTATGAAACACACTAGTAGTCAATACCTCAATACACCTAAGATTCACAACTTGGATACTCATGATACATGTAGCACACACTTCCCGAATATACTAATAATAATATGTTAAATAATAATATGTACATCTTTAGGATTTATACACCAATAGGGGAACATTAGATCCTTAGTACTCAATGAAGCTCATTCGAGGGTTTGGAACCATGGATAGGCCATTAGAAATTTTTTGATAATTTTCTATAATTATTAATAAATAAAATATAACCCTATAGGACTTCTAAGAATTTTGGTGGAAAAACTAAAGGCCAAATTTGACCTCAAATACTTTTTAGGGTTTAATATTCAGTTATATATTTTTTAGAATTTTTCCATAAATTTTTGAATATTTTGAAAAAAAAATTTGAGTTATTTTAATTAAAATAATTAATTAAATATGTTTCTGTAAATAAAAACTAAAAAGAAATTGAAATACCCAGTCAGCCGACCCCCTGTCCCGCTTGTCAATCGGCCCCAGCCAACAGGATGGTGCCCTACCCGTCAGTGACCCCACGGGCGCGGGTCTGAAGCCAACTCGGTCTCCGAGTCAGAGATCGAATCTGAGCCGAGCTCGGATTTGCTCCAGTCGAGCCGCGTTCCGTATTAGCCGCTCGATCAGAGCAGGGATCACCCCGACGAGTGACACATGTCCCACCCGAGCCGCTGACTCCCTCTCTCATCTCTCTCTCTCTATATATATATATATATATATATATAATCTATGATAGTTTTAGGGTTTTCTATCAGCCGATTTTTAACGAGATTTGTGGGGGTTATCATCTAGGATTTCTCGATTTTAACAAAGTCATTACTCATAGCTCCGGACTCCAAAATCATCCCATTTTCTTGTATTGGAACCATGTTGAGGAATAGTTTCTGAATATCTAATTTTTTTTATAAATTCTGAAACTAGATTTCTGAAAAATTTGTAGAGTTCAAGTTGTCCAAAATCTGACACATTATGGTGTTTTCGAGATTCTGAGAGATCTCGAACTCGGAATCATGAACCGCTAGAAGTTTTAAAAATCTAACATGATAACCACTATGGCCTGCTACCTAAGGTTCCGTTTTCTTAAGGTCACAATGCAATTCCTTGTATCACCATCATGAGTCACATCTGATCCCTAGCATCTAGCTATGTATTCCCTAAAGTATTCCAGTGCATTAGAGTCAAGCCCTCTTTCCTTTCTTCCAATACTTCCAAATTACTTGCTACTTATAAGGAAGGGTGAGGTTCTATTAGTTCTAGGCCTCTGATATTATATTCAATTCTCATGCTAAAATCTATACTAACTCTAGTATATAGGAATAACCTATCTACTATCCTACTAAGAGTAACCGTCTTCAAAAATTTATATCCAGCATAACTTCTTCTGCCTTGACGAGGATCTGCTTCTGGAGGAAACACCGTGCACGAACATTCATCTCTCCGAAATAGGAAGAGATGATAAATAATAATAAGGATGTCGAGGAGATTTGAAAGAGTACAATTACGAAGTCCAAGGGCGATAATCAAGTGCTAAAGAATTTTAAAGTCAGTTGTGGATTAAGATGCTAACACTGCTAACTTTGATTACAGGCTCGCTCGGTACCGAAAAGTAACCGAAATAATTTAATCGAGACCTCAATGGGCCACCACAAAAACATGTCACGCCCAGTCCCAAAATACGTAGGACTAGGAATACGTAACATGCCAGCTACGCATTCGACCAGACTTTGGTTCGGTTCGAATACGTATAAGCTGTACTAGAAGGGTTACTATCTAAAAATATCTATGCCTAAATACACAATAAACGGAATATACAAGAATGAGCTACATGTGCTAAAGTCGGTCGCCAGTAACCCATAAGCTCGAATAGACTCGAGAAAGGAATATGAGTCTATAAAACTAGGCTATATCAGCAGATGAATAAACAATATGAATAATAACCAATACTCCGGAAGAAATGATATAAGTACCTGGCACCAATTCCTGCATGACAAAGCAACTAACATCAGCAACTCCAGGCAGTCTCCACAATGGTCTATGCTGCAAAACTAGCAAGGGACCAGGTCCTCAGAGGGACGTAACAAGGTACAAGAAACAACATGCCAAAATAAATACAGTATATGAAATGTATCATTAGGGCAAACTATGTAACCATCTAAGTGATATGCAAAATGAGAGCAACATTAGACTCAGGCTGAGACCACTACAAGCTCTGTGTCGGGGAGCCAGTAGCAGTGATATCATGCAGTTGTCTAGCTCGGAGTGAGACAACGACGCCGTCACAATATAATCAACCTGTAGCCTGTGTGTCTCTCCCCACCCAATATCATCACACGTCTTATGTCCATGACACGCAAGATCAAGTCTAATGCAGCAAGTCATAATGAGATCTAAGCATGCAATATCTACGTCATGAATCATGTAACCTATACAGAATCACCATGAATATCTCAGAAATATTCTGTCTCATGAATAGTGTCAGGTGTCCTGAGGTATGTCGTACTTGATAATGCAAGCACGAGAATGTATAGGGTCTCGATATCCATGTCTAGGTGACATTACACAACTCTGCGTACAGTGTTGACACCCGAATATTATTCGGACGCTAAGTAATGTCACACGGTCCTAAGTTAAGCATGTACATCATATAAATAAATTAAGATAACAATATGAAGCAGGTACTGCAAGTTTGGCAATGTACACTTGCCTGGTGCTTGGATTCCAACTACTATTCTGGTATCAACGGGATTTGCAGGTACTCCTCCGAATACTGAAATAAATGTTACCATCAGGTTTAAAAGATATCAAATAGCTAGAATTGCCTGTCCATAAGTCCAATTTGGACACAGGGGCAAAAGTGACAGTTTCTGGTCAAAGCGGGGTCCACATGTGGCCGGCTTCGCACCGACAAACGTGTCAGAGACAATGTTCTCTAAATTCGTTAAACTTAGTACAAGTCCAGAACGACGATACGAACCCAACGGAATGTCCAGAACGGGATTCCGATGAGCCGATCACAAAATTGCCCGTCAAGTGGAGCCGTGGAGCCCATGATACGGGATTTTGTCAACGTTCTCAGAATCGAACCAAACTTGGGTCACAGGACTAACGTATTGCTACGAGTCCGATGGCGTAAGTTTCGTTTCGATACGACGGACGTACACGAAGTTACAACGAGTTCCAAAACAGGGCCGATACGGGGTGCTGTCGACGGATATGCGTTGATTCCGGTGTGCACGCACATCCAAATTAACTTTCGCAAAATCCTACGCGTCCGTATTAACGGCACGCACCTTTCGGTGAAGTCCGCACACGACCAAGTCGTCCCATTTAGTGGGGCGCACTCAGTTCCGGGAAAAATAGGGTGTTAATTTTTCTGATTTTGGATCGCAGTTTACGATCGCCACAGGACGCGACACACCGAGCGAGTTACACGGGTATCGAGAGGGTCACGCAAGGTTCGCATCACAGCAGACGGAACGAGAAACTGGGCAACGAGGAGAGAGAAACGGTCACCTGAATAGGGCTCCGAAAAGACTGAAAATACACCCTTGCGAGGCGTCGCGACACTGTGGCGGCTAGGGTTTGCTCGCCGAAGCTGCTGCGGTCGTCACGGCGGAGGAGGTGGCTGCTCGTCTTCGTCATGGCGGGGTCGTCGGGCTTATCGTCGAGTCGAGGCTGTCGGAGCTGGAGTGGCGGCATGCTGGCGGAGCTCGTCGTGGCGGCTAGGTCGATCGAGGAGATGGGGGAGACGGCGCGGCGGAGGAGAGATGGCGGAGGAGAGTTGGCGGTGGAGAGTTGGCGGTGGCCGTCGCATCAGGTCCAGGGTCAGCGGAGGAAAGAGGAAGGCGGTGGCGGTGAGATGGTGGTGAAGGGGGTGGCTGAGGATCGGGGAAGTCGGGGACGACGGTGGCGGAGAGTGGGGATGATGGCGATGGAGGAGATAGGTTTAAATAGGGGCGGACGGGAGGAGAAGCGGCGGGCGGTTTCAGGCGACGAGGAGGCGTAACGGTCGCGGGGGCAGGGCGTAACTGCCGGAGAGTCGCGTCTGGGAGAAGAACGGCCGCGGGCGGAGGCGTAACTGCCGCCGGAGGAGGCGATCGGGCGGCAGGGGAGTTACAGAAATTGGGGAAAACACTGTAGCAGTCCTAATGGGTCGGGTTACGGGTTTCGGGTCTGGTTTAGATCCGACCCGACCCGTTAGGGTTCAGGGCTGGTCCGGTTTGGGTTGGTTCGGTTTGGTTTAGAAATAAACCGGGTTTATTTTGGTTTATTAAAAATATTAATTTTTAAGTCTTTAAAAAATGGTTCTGAGGTCCAATAAATTCCAGAAAGATTACCCTATGTCTAATATTTTATTCAACACCAAAAAATATTATTTTTATAATATTTTAATATTCAATAAAAATATTTAAATTTATTTATTTCCAAAATACCTTGATTTTAATTAGTTAAAAATCCCAAGAAATTCCAAAAAAATTGTGAAAATTAATTTTTAAAAATCCTGAAAAATCAGGGGCTTTACACATGCAACTGATGAACACTGAACAAGCACGCAAGCAAGCACATAAATCAAGCGATAGGGCCGAAGCTCTCAATACTCTTTGCCTAATAGTCACACCCTCCCGTAAGTAAGGTTTTTAGGCCTCAGGGCGGACTATTAGTCTAGATCACACAAGTTCAAGCAAGTCCAGAAGTTTCCATCTCTTTACAAGCAATCAAGAAACATGTTCAAGCAAAACTAACTCTTATAACAAGTAACAAGCAAGAACAGTTCTATAATTCTAGCATGCAATTCTATCTCTTGGACAAGCATTCAAGTATTCCAGTTTAATCATACGATATCAAGAATAAGTGCAAGCAATCATTTACTTTTTGTTATTAGCATGGCAGGGTTCGTTCAATAGCAGTGTCCGTGTGACTGAGCATGCAATAACTTCTCATATCTCATTTGAATAGCAATGGTTCTATCTCACATCAGACAAGCATTTCCAGTTCTCTAGTTAGGCAAGCAAGCAAACAGATTCGTTTCAATGACATGCTATGTGAGTTCTCTTATTAGCATGTTGAGTCGGTTCTATCATTCTTCTTATGAAACAACCTTCTTAAGCAAACAAGCATCAAAAACTCAGATTCATTATTAAGTCATGCAAGAATCAGAGAATACAATTCTGCCCACTCACTTTGATCAATTGGTCGGGAACTCTCCGAGAAGACTTCCATTCGAGCAAGCAAGGCGATATCACGTGTACATAGTGCCTACGCGGAGCGGGGCACTACAGGGGATGGGGTTAAGCCCATAAGTAAAGTCACCAGCAGTGGCAACCCAACCGAGTCTGACTGGAGATCCCAAGAAGCCGGTTCAATGGGTAGGAACAAGCTGGACTTAGGTGACTTTTATGGAACACTGACCCGAGATTAAAATCTTATTATTGCCCAAGAGGCTGTACATGCGTACAATGATTCCCCATCCCTATGGTGACAGTGTTCTTGAGTGATGTGGTTAGGATGAGTTTCAAAACTCTTAAAAGGTCCAAACTGATATGCGGGGTTGAAACCTATCACCAACCCTTAAGGACTTACCTATATGAGAGGCCGTGAAGGCCGCGACTACTGTAAACCCCCTGATTTTTTTTCAAAATTTTAAAAACTGGATTTTTCACAATTTTCTGGAATTTTCTGGGGATTTTCTGTAATTTGAAAACAGGGTTTTAATTATTCAATGATTTTTAATCGATATTAAACAATATTAAAATATTATGAAAATAATATTTTTGGGTGTAAAATGGAAAACTGGACTTAGGACAATTTTTCTGGAATTTATCGGACCCCGGACCTATTTTTAAATGCCTAAAAACTATTTATTTAATTTATTAATTAATTTTCTGATATTATTTATTATTAGTATTGATTTTATTATTTTTATTTTATTTTTTTTTCTTCGGCCCGCGGCCCGTTGGGCCGGCCCGGCCCAGCCCAACCCGAGCCCAGCCCTAGCGGGTCGGGTCGGATCCGCCAGACCCGACCCGAACCCGACCCGCCACGACCCTCTCCCTCTCCCCGCTTCCCGCGCCGCCCCGCCCGGCCGCAGCCGCCCGATCCGCCCCGCCACGCGCCGCTCGCAGCGCCCACGTCCCCCCACGACCTCCGCCTCCCCCGCTCGGCTCCGCCTCGCCCGGCGCTAACCGCTCCCCCCCCCCCCGCCTTTATAAACCCCTCTCTCCCCCGCCGCTGACGACCACCGCCACTCGCCTAGCCTCCGCTCCACCGCCACCCTGCTCCGCCGCAGCGCCGCTGCCCAACCACCTCGACGCCGCCGCCCGCAGTTCCAGCTCCTCCTCTCCTTTTCTCCTTCTCCGCCGCACGCCACCGCGACAGCGAGCACAGCAGCAGCCGCAGCAGCGCCCGGCGCCGCCTGCGCCGCCTCCCAGCGCGCCACCGCGCTGCCCCGGCCCCTCCGTCGCAGCCCCAGCCGCCCACGCCGCCGTCTCCGCCGCCCTCGTCGGAGTCCCCAAGGCCCAGCACAGTAAACCCTAGCCCCACTTTCCTGTGTCCGACCGTGTCGGACACGTGTCGGACACGATTTTGACCCCGGGTTTTCGGGTCCCTTCAGGTGCGTGTATCTTTTTGCTCGTAGCTCCGTTTTCGATTCCGCTAATTGCGTTGCGAAGCCTGTATGACCCTCTCGGTGTCCGGACAAACCGTTCGGGGCATCGCGTCCTGTGGTGATCGCACACCGCGATCCAAAAACAGGAAAAAACTAGACCCTGTTTCACCCCGGAACCGAGTACGCCCCGCCAAACGGGATGACTTGGTCGCGCGCGGTCTTCACAGACACGAGCGCCTCGTCGATACGGACGTGTGGGATTTCACGGAAGCTGATTCGGGTGTGCGTGCACACCGGAATCAACGCGTATCCGCGGACATCGCCCCGTATCCGTACTTTCTGGAACGTGCCCTAACTTTGTGTACACACGTCGGATCGAGACGAAACTTGCACCATCGGACTCGTAGCGATACGCTGGTCCTGTGGGTCAAGTTTGGTTCGATTCTGAGAACGTTGACGAAATCGCGTGTCGTGGGCCCCACAGGCCCCGCTCGACGGGCGATTTTGTGATCGGCTCATCGGAATTCAATTCTGAAAGTTCCGTTGGGTTCGTATCAGCGTTCCTGACCTGTTGACACTGAGTTTGGTGAATTTGGAGACCGTTGACCCTGACGCGTTTTTCGGTGCAAAGCGGGCCCACCGGTGGACCCCGTTTTGGCCCGAAACTGTCGTTTCTGCCCTTGTCTCCAAATTGGACCCAAGGACAGGCGTTTCTAGCTGATTGATATTTTCTGGATCTGATGGTGATGTTTGTTTCAGCAACCGGAGTACCGCCTGCAAATCCAACCGAAGTCAGAACCGCGAACATAGCCGGAACCACAGGCAAGTGTACCTTGCCAAACCCTGCAGCTTGCTAATTATTTCCTGGACTTAATCATGCAATAATGGACAAATAAAGCCTGCCAAATCTCAGTAATTCTTGACATAGTACTTTACTTGATTTCTGGTGAATTAAATATAAACATGTTTTAACTGCTTAACCTAGGAGACGTGTGACGTACTTAGTGTCCGATCACAGTCGGGTGCCAACTCCGTACGCGGGGTTGTGTAACGTCACATAGACATGGATATCGAGACCCGATAATTCTCGTACTTGTCCTATCAAGTACACCAGAACCCAGGACACTTGACACTATTTCATGAGACAGAGTCTTCCTGAGACATTCAAGGTGATTCTGTATAGGATGCATGTTATAGGACATAGACTTTATATTCTTAGACATTTTGATTCATAGCTACCAGACTTGCTGCATTAGTTATAATCCCGCTGACATGGACATGAGACGTTATGGTCATGGCTTGCGTGATTACATTGGGTGGGGAGAGACACACAGACTACAGGCTGATATTATATATATAACATAGTATATATCATAGTGAAGTTCATAGTTATTGCCGCTACCCGGCTCCCCGACACAGAGCTTGTAGTGGCTTCAGCCTGAGATCTAGTGCTGCTCTCATATTGCATATCACATAGTTGGTTACTTAGTTTACCCTGTTGATTATCTTATTGCTGCACTGATATTCATTTGGCTTGAGTTTTTCTGTACCTTGCTATGTCCCCTGAGGACCTGGAATGGATGATGTCCCCAGGTACAGCTGAAGAGAACTACTCAGAAGTGTACGGTACCGGAGCACTCCTCGGAACAGAACCAGGAACAGAGGACGAGATAGTGGCCGAAGACTTCTCTTGAGCGCCGGCTTCAACTACTCAGTATTTACATTTTCCAGCATTTTAATTCCTGTCTTTTCTTAATTGTAACAGAATAATTCTCGGATTTGTTTCCCGAGATAACCTTATTTGATATTGCATATTTATTTCCATTGCATTATTTCTGGCAATTAATCTGTGTTATTCTGTGGATGAGATTAGTAATACCTGAGACTTGTACCTAGTACTGCTAGACTACAGCTTAAGCATGCCCTGATGGATCCATTAAATTGGGTTGTCCATCGGTGCGTGCTGCTGGCCATTGCTCACGTGCTCAGTCCCTCGGCATTTTGGGACTGGGGCGTGACAACTACGGGACAGGACGATCCCAAACAACTCTCAGGAATTTGGAATTAGTGCGCATGGACAACCAAAAGCGCCACCCGTTAGACCCAGAACCTCTAGCGTACTATGTGTGCTATTTTCTGAATCTGGTGAAAGAAGTCTGATTCAAGGCATAGTCCATCAAGCACTTATTCAGACAAAGATAATAGTCACTAAATGAGATTCAAGGCTGTAGTCAATCTCATCTATGCATAGTATATACCTATCCAGAAACTCTTCTTTTAATTCTTTGTTACTTCTATTTCGGAACTTGACCTTTGGGGGGGGGGGGGGGGGGTTGTTAGCTTTGCTCGAGCAAAAGCTCAATTTTCTTCTTTCCTTTAGTCCCACATCGGATGGGCCAACCCCTCCTTGTGTGTATATATTAGTTCATCTTCATTGCTTTCTTAAAGATGTTGTGTGGGGAACCCCTTGGGCCACACGCGCGCGCCGCCACCGCCCAGCCCGGCTCGGTTCGGTTCGGCGCGCGTAATGGGTGCGGGTACGTGCCCACACCTGTGGGCGCCGAATGCCGATCCAATTTACTCTTCGGGTTCGGGCTGGGATCCAAAAATCTTTTTGCTCCCCTTTATTTTTTGAACCGTTTTAGCTCATTCAAATTTTGAATGTTGAAGCACTGTCCAGGTTCATTGAACCTCTGTGACAGATATTTTTGACAGTCATTCCTCCACGTTTTCTTTTCCTTTATTATCGCTCTTTAATGGCTAGTTTTATGAGCCATTCAATCTCTTGTCGGCTGGCTGTGCATTTGATCTGCCTATATATATTGCGGTCACCTCCTCATCCTTCTTACAGAAAATAATCCTACGTGAAAACTCTCTTTCATTTCTCTCTCAAACCACATTCTGATATCCAAATCCTTGCTCTGGGTAGAGCTAAGTTCGGTCTCTCTCTCCGAGTTGTGTGCGACGAAGAGAACCCGGTAGTTAGGGGGTTTTATCACTAGGAGATTCCGAGAAACGTCTGCACATAGACCTCGGATAAACTCTTAGGGTAGTGCTTCGTGCACGACTTCCCCGGAGGCCGATAACAATTTTATTTTTTAGTTTCCTTGTTCTCTGAAAAATAATATATTTATATTTATATTATAAACATTATTATCATATAATACTCTTCAAAGCTTCCTCCAAACATAAGGAACCATTTCAAAGCTTTTTACATAAACATGCCAAACAAAAGTATATTTATTTATTTCAAGTTAGATGATATTTATTTCGATTATAGCTAGTCCAAACAGTCAAACTTATTTTGACTAATGTCTTTTTGGTCAAAATTATGATTATAGTCCTAACATTAAGTAATTATATAGATAGAGTTGATTTTGTTAACGAAGATTAAAATAAAATAATGATATAACTTATGTGTCCCGTACAAAATAAATTTCCAACCCCGCTTATAAACATTGAAATCCGTAAAATTTTGGCTTGTTTCATTTTTTTTTATAAAACGTTATAGAACTCGATTATTTGAACTCACATACGGTCTATTTCATTTTAGGTGCGGCTCTGTCAAAACTAACATTTTATTTTAGGGTTTTTTTTTTTTTTTTTTTTTACCAAAGTCCACTTTTCTTAATTTGTGACATGTGAAGTCCGCTGATAAATTTTCTTTTTTTGTCAAAAGTCCCCTGATAATTTTCTTTTGTGCAAAAAAAGTTATCAGCCTTTGTAAAAAAATGTTATAAGCTGACTTTTCAACAAAGTGACAACTTAGATGGACTTATTGAATTAAAGTGTATGTATTATGGACATTTGGCAAAATTTCCCTTTATTTTATGATTGAACATATTTGTAAGGTCATACGTAAAAAAAAAAAAAAAAAAAAAAAAAAAAAAATTGTAAAATTTCAATCTCGTTGACGCGCAATCTCCGGCAGGGCCGGCCAGAGGCATTTGGAGGCAATATACAGCCTCCGAAAATGGGGCCTCTCGTTAAGAGTTCGGGATGCCCATCGTTAAGAGTTTGATTCGGTTCGATTCGTTTACTTAACAAGCCGAATCCAAACCATAATTTGAGGCTCGTTAAGTAAACGAGCCGAACCTAAACCATGATGAGTTCGATTCGTTAAGTTCGTGAGCAGACTCGTTAAGAGCTCTTTAAGGATAAGTTAAGGGCTCATTATATTTAAAACATAAAACGACGTCGTTTTAGTAATGGAAAGTATTTAAACTGTTTTTACCCTAATCTCTCATTTGTTTTTGCATGTGTCGGCAGCCATCTCTTTAAACGAGCTCAAATTCGAACTTGTAAACGATCTCGAACCAGAACTTATCAACGAGCTCAAGCTCGGGCTCGGTTCGTTAGTGTTAACGAGCTCAATCGAGCCAAATCCGAACATTACGAATTTTTAACAAACCGAACAAGAGACCATCTTCTTAATCCTTTACGAATCCGAGCCGAACTCGAATCCATCTAAAACATAACGAACCGAGCCCGACCATGACATAGTTCGGTTCGGTTCGTTTGCAACCCTACTCTCATCTAAAAAAAACTAGTAATTGTTTTTTCTAGTCATGACCTACAAAATCAATACCCAGATAAAAGTAGTAAAAATAACAACTAACTTGATTTTAGTTGCTTTTTTATTAAAGGAATTCGGGAGCAATGTCCCCAAAAGAAAAATAATGTATTTTTCGAAAGGGTCGCAACCCGCAGTCGAACGGAAGCCATAATACCCCGTTATCAAATCATAATTTATTTTTTGGTTTAAATTTTATAAAGTAGATCTACACATAACATTTCACAATCATAATAATATTTTCTTAGATTTACCATTAAATGACCTTCAAAATTAACGTGTAGTAAGAGTTATAATTCAAAATTTAAATAAGGATAAATATAGTCATTTAAAATTTATAATAAAAAAATATTAAAAAAATATTTTTATCTTACTTTATTTATTTTGTAAAAAAATAATGACGTTTAAAAGTTTGTAAGTCAAAAATGCAAAATTTCAAAGATAGAAGGACCCCTTTATAAATCATTTATAATACAGGAGGGCAAAATTGTAATTTCACCATTCCATCTTCTCTAGGTTAATATTTCACACAAGAAACACAATCTCCGCCATCTCCATTTTCTTTTAAATGTAACTTTCTTATTTCTCCCACTATTTTCGAAAATGAATATGAAATTTCGTGTAGTTTTTTGATACGAATTAGTGGAATAAGTTTTAAAACTAGGGGTAAATAATTTTTTTCAAAATTTGGGGGCCTATGTAAATTTGTGGGCCGGATGCACATGCATATTTTGCATACCCCTTTAGCAGGCCCAGATCTCCGATCAAAATTTAAGCTCGAATATTTTTTAGTGTAAACTTTTTGACCGAGAATGATTGACGAAAAATGGTCCTGCACATGAAGTATATATGAACATAGGTCGAAGCAACCAGGGACAGTGTTACCCTGGGCTGCAGTCCAGATAAAAAAAAAACATGTTCCAATATTTACCATATTTTTCAAGAATTTTCTACATTTTCTCTTGTAAAAACACGATTTGCCCAGTCAAAAAATTTGTTCCATTCTGAGCTTTTATACACAGTCCAGGTAGAAAAAAAAATCATGGCTCTATCCTTGGAAGTAACCTTATGCAGAAAGAAATCAAATTTACAGCGATTGTGAACGCCCGTCTTTTCGATTTTTATAAATGAATACTTTTTTCGAGTTAAATTGTACGAATCATGTATTATTTTAATGCGTGGATTATTTTATAATTTTCGGGAAAATTTTGTGGGTATTATTTTATCTGTGTCCATAATCATATCATGTTTTGTTATGTTGTAACGCGTTTCTATATGATTATAGCCCCCCACCCCCCCTCCCCCGCCCCCCCTAATTCCCTCCCTAGTGTTTAATTCCCTCCCTAGTGTTTTTTGGCCCCTACCCCTCCATACCCTTAATGATCATTCTTCTTCTCCTCCTCATTATCACTCTCTTACTCATCCTTTCACACTTTCTTTCACTCTCTCAAAGATTATCATTCACCATAGCTCTTCCTTTCTATGTTCTTGTGATCTTGGTTTGGAAATTTCTTGATGCTATGATAAGATTGAAAAATGAGTGACTCTTAATTTTAGCACTATTATTGTTGATATTGGAACTCTATGTAAGATTTGGGTGACTTTGAGTTTAGCTTTATTTTGTGATCTTAATAACTTATTCTGAGTATTGGGCTGCATTTCTGGCGAGTGTATATGACGTAGGCCCTATGATGGATTTTTACGAGGAAAAATGAACTAGATTCATTAAAAACCCTATAAGAATAGGGTAGATTTTTATGGAAAAAAGACCTTTGGCCTTCCTATAATAACTTGATGGAAATGACGTTTATTGTGAATTGGGACGTTGTGAAATGGAAAATTTGACTTGGAATGGAAAGTAAATGAATTGAACGTCGTTTATTTAGTTAATCGTTATTACTTGTTTAATTCCATTTTTCGGTCGATAAGTACGATTTTACTTAGCCACCATATTCCTGATCAAGCTGGGCATCCCTGTGTTTGGAACTGATTGTATATATGAGATAAGTTGTATTTATATTATGAGAATTAGACTCGGTTTCACGGAGTCGAAAATGGGAATGATTTTGTGACCATCGTCTCGGTAATAAGGAGCGATAGGTGTTACGACGTGATGTGAGATCATGGTCCGTGTGGCACAATACCACTCTTGTAGAGCCTAGCTCAGAGTGTGATGCTTTTTAGGTGCACAAGTCCTTTCGTTTTATGTCAATTGAGTGAATTGTAAACTTGAATGTTTTGGTAAAATAATTGATTTTTGCTTGAAAAGTGATTAATTAAACGTAATAATCTTGTGAAAAGCTATGTTTTCCAGAAATGAAACTCTTGGGAATATTGGATAAAACATAAAAAGGATGTGACTAAAAAGAACGTTTAGGATGCCGCTTTCCGGGGAACGCGGGTTACATTTACCGCTTGGTGGTTAGGCTTGGAAATCATAGTCTATCGAACCGTACTTGTCCTTTGTCTTTTTTCAGGAACTACGTGGTCGTTCTTGGACTACTACCACTTTCCCGTTATTGTTGCATTCACGATATTTGTTGTATTTCACGTTTACCTTATTAATTGTGTTATTTGTGTTTATTGCATTCACGTAGTTTAGGATATACATTAGTTTAGGCTTACCCCAACTTAATCACGTGTATTTATTTGCCTATTGCAATTTTGTTAATTGTGTTTTTGGTTCATATTGGTGAAAATGCCATTTTTGGTATAAAATGGTGATATTTTTAGCAGTGTGAACAGATCGTACGGACGATTTGGGAATCGTTCGGACGATGGTCCCTTTTTTATAAATTTTTAGAAGGTTCAGATTGTCCAGATGGTCCAAGATCATATAGAGGTCAAATAATGTTTTGTATTTTCAGCAAGTCCAAATAGTCCGGACAGTCATCCCAAATCGTCCGGACTATCCAACAGAGATTTCAAAAAATTATCTTCTTATTTATTAATTCGGACATTTTTTCCTTTTTTCCTTTTGTTCTTTTTGACGTCCTATTTTAC
Source organism: Iris macrosiphon (assembly GCA_036927795.1). Lineage (NCBI taxonomy): Eukaryota > Viridiplantae > Streptophyta > Magnoliopsida > Asparagales > Iridaceae > Iris > Iris macrosiphon. Next base: position 53,128,671 of record JAYESA010000012.1, on the reverse strand, counting down.
GCTTAATGTTTTAAAAGCTTTAGGAAAACTAAAATGATTTAAACAAACAAAATTTTAAAACTCACATAAAATTGCGGTTTTTAATAAAAATGTTTCCAAACTTTAAAATCACTTATTTTACTCACACCAGTTTTATACTGACCCAAGTTTGCATTTTCTATCATGCTTGGGCTTTGTTGTTGGGCTTGCATCATCGCGTAGATCATTTGGAATATCTGTTGTCCGTCAATCGGCTGTCCTTGTGGGAATACGGGCGCTGGTGGAACGAACTGCGGCGGAGGTGGGATGTCATCACGCCGAAATCTGGAGGTAGGTTGACCTGCTTGCTGGCTCTGTTGAGTTGATGTAACTCCTCCGACTGGTGTCACTTCGTCGTCATAGGTGACACCTGTAGCTTGTGGTGTTCCGACGGGAGTCTCGTTGCACTCTTGTGGGTCTATTTCCCTGCATCCAAAATAAACAATAAGAGGCGCACAGAAATCAAAGTAGGATGCAAGTAAATTATTTGAAGTCGATATAGAGATCAAGAATAATTCAAGCAAGTGGATGAGATCCTAAGACTTATCCTATTCTTATTGTAGGCCTGTTCGGTCCCTAAGTTGAAACCGAACAATTTAGTCGTTAGAACTGCATGGGCCACCACAAAAACCATGTCACGCCCCAGTCCCAAAATGCCGAGGGACTGGATGCGCGGCAATGGCCAGCAGCACGCACCGATGGACAACCCAATTTAATGGATCCATCAGGGCATGCTTAAGCTGTACTCTAACAGTAAATAGAACAATGATACAGGTCACAGACTATTCTAATCTCATCCACAACAGATAATCACAGATTAAATGCCAGAATAAATACAATAGAATAAATAAGCAATCTCAAATAAGTGTCTCGGGAACAATCCGAGAATATGTCTGGTACATCGAATGCAAATAGACAGGAAATAAATCAACTGGAAATAGAAATACTGAGTATATGGAGCCGGTACTCAAGAGAAGTCTTCTGCCACGATCTCGTCCTCAGGTTCCTGTTCTGTTCCGAGTAGTGCTCATGTTCCGTACACCTCGGGGTAGATCTCTTCGGCTATACTTGGGGACATAGTCTATTCCAGGTCCTCAGGGGACATAACAAGTTACAGAAAATACAAGCAAAAATAAATGCAGTGCAGCAATAAATGAAACCATAGAGTAAACTATATAACCAGCTAAGTGATATACAAGTGAGAGTTTTAGTCATAATCAGGCTGAGACTACTACAGGATCAGTGTCGAAGAAACCATAGCAGTATTTTCTCGAAGGGCCAGTAAGGTACCAAAGCTCTATATCAGAGACTAAGACACCGCCAGATAACATTATTTATATTATAATCAGCCTTGATATGGTAATTGTCACTACCGTATTTTCTAGAAAAGGGTATTTTGGTCATTTTATAATGAATTGAGTATTGTGCATGTTAAATATTTATTTATTATTAGCATGTTAGATTTATTTTTTTGGACTTGTGTTAGTGGACCTAACTAGTTTAGTTTAGACTCATGGACCAACATGTATTAATTGTTAGAATTGAGCCCAACTAGAAAGTCCATTAATTAGGAGGATGATTAAATTAATTAAACCATTGGACTAGAAGCTTCCCTCCTTAATTAATTTCTTCATGAGAGGCCCCAAGGGGTATTTTAGACATTACATAGTAGCTTGAGGGAGGGAGCAAGAGAGGCCTATATAAAGGGGATGAAAACTTTCTCTCTCTTTATTTTCATTCCAAATCTAGATCTAGAATTTTCCTCAACCAAATTCTACCAAATTTCCACCCAATTACTTTCCAAATCACCATTGGAGACTAGAAGAGCAAGGATCTATAAGGAGGAAATAAGGATCTACAAAGAGGAGCAAGGATCTACAAGTTGGAGGCCAATTTCACCAATTTTGGAGGTTTCATTGGGAATCCATCTCCCAATAGGTATAATTCAGTTTTTGCCCTTAAAATAGCTTCTATATCTGAGATTTAATCATGAATAATCAACCCATATGTATGTACTATCCATAGGATTTGGTTTTGTGTTCATAGGAGGCCTATGGAGAAAGTTATGGTACTTTTTGTGTCAATTTTGGGGAAATTCCGAAAATAACTTTTATTGTGTGTGTCAATTGATCCTATAGATCAATTTGGCATATGTTTATGTGTTTGGGGCTAGTGTCGTGTCCACAATTGGGTACGTGTAGGTCGTATTCCAACAATTTGGTGATACGTGTTGTTTTGGGAGGTTTTCCTCCGACACGGGACTTTGTACATATCGTATTTTGACACGGACACATAGATCTATATTTGACACTTTGTTTTGTTCATAAATATTATATTTGATTTGTTTGTGTCCTTCGAGGTACAATTGGATATGTGGTGGACTCGTGTCGTATGCGTATCCTAGATCTAGTGGGATACGATGTGATACTCTCCAATTGTTGTGTGTTTATGTGTAGATCTAATTAATTGTGCTTTAATTCTTGAATTATAATTGTGTATGTATCTATATATATTATATATGTATTATGTATATTTATTATAGTATTTATTGTATCATAGATCTATGTATTATATATGTATTAATAGAATATATATTATGTAGCTTTCTTCTACATGTATTAATATATATGTTATAATATATGTCAGGGATGTAAATATATGTATATATTTTATATAATATATGTGTATGTTTAATTAAGTAATTAGATTATTTATAGTTATTATATGATTATTTATATATATATATATATATATATATATATATATATATATATATATATATATATATATATATATATATATATATATGTATATAGATATATATTTATAAGTGGTAGCATATATATATATAATATAGTAGATATATTTATATGTGGTTATATATATAGTTACATTATATATTGTTATGTATTTATATTATTGTATGATTATATATATGTATACATATATGTATAGTTATATATACATATTACTATATGTGTGTGTGTATGTTACTATGTGGTATTTTATACAATTTACTATGTATAAGTGTATGTATAGTTATATATAGTTTTATATGTATATTGTATAAATATATATGGTGGGTTATATATATATATATATATATATATATATATATATATATATATATATATATATATATATATATATATATATATATATATATATGGTAATTAATATATATATAAATATGTTCATAATTGCTATTTGTATTATAGTATACTATATATGTATATATTTAGTTGTAGCATATAAATTTATTAGAATAGTTAGTATATTTTAGTTATCAATTGTTATGAGTATCTTTTATATATTATATATTTATAGGTATGTATGTACGTATATATGTATTAATAGTTAGTGTGTAGTTGGTAGTTAGTATTTTTCTATTAGTACATACTAGAGTTATATTGGATTGATATATGTAATTATTGTTGGGTAGTTAGTATATATATGAGATTTTGGCAATTAGTTTGAGATACCAAGGTAAGTATCAAGATATACCAAGGTATGAGTAGTAGGTATTGGCATAAGTAATAGGATAGTTGTAAACTAATTATGGGTTGGTATTAAGGCGACTAAAATAAGGTATATAGTATTATATAAATATTAAATACATAGTAGTTTATAATTATTGTTGGGTAGTTAGTATAAATAAGGTTTTGAATTTACCTTGAGATGCCAAGGTAAGTATCAAGGTATTGGAGGATAATCAAGGTATTGGGTTTGGATATCAAGATAGAGGTTTAGTATTGCGATACCAAGTTGGTTCGAAACCAAGGTATCCATTTAGCATTTGTAATTAGGATTTTATATATATAATATTGTTTGATATGTACATATGTGTTATATTTATCCCTTGTTTGCGTATCCTGAGATACGGTATCTTAGTATCCTAAGATGTAGCTTGTATGGCCTAGATTCATAGTGTGTGAGCCCAATATCTTTGAGTTAGACTCATGCAACATAAAAATAGGTAGTTGACCATAATTTGACTATAGTTGACCATAGTTGACTTAGAGTTGACCTAGTTTGACTTTTGACTTAGAAATAGTTTTATGACCTAGAAATTGACTAGTTTAATTTATATCTCTTCCCCAAAACTTGTAGTAATGCAATATTTTATATATAGGTCAGTGACACTAGTTCGGACATTATTTTTCATCATTTGCTCTGGACCACAGGCGAGTACATTCTCTGATAGTTTCTATTATTTGATTACTACTATAATTCAAGTATTTAGAAATGTTACTTATGATTCTTGACACGATGGTACACGGATTGGTATTGTTATTGGATCGTCAGTCATGGGATGTTACCTTGATTATTGAGATGGTATCGGATACTGTCCTTGTTAGTACTGGATAACATTGAATATTATAGATTAAACATTGGATACATTGGCTAGTGACGTGTCATGATTCGATCCATCATATCAGTCGGGGCGGAGGAAATACCAATTAAATATGTGATCAAGAAACTATCGGCTAGTAGTGTAATCATTGGCTACTAACTAACCATACAATTCACGTATGGTTGAGTTAGCTCCTTAGTGTAATCATTGAATCTCCCAGGCCGATCACATATTTAGTTAGTATCTTAAATCACATAGTTATTGTAGATTCCATTATTCAGTTCATTGATTACCTTGTTCTATTCTGACATTATAGTTCATTCCTTTATTCTTGTACGCATTGATTATATTCTGTTATTAGTATTGTCTATTCTTTCATTGTTCTTGATTATCAGTTATATCCTCATCGTAGATAGCATCTTCTATTCTACTGCTTTATAGTTTTTGTCAATTAATTGGAACTGCTATTGGGTTGTACTTCGTTCCATTCCTGACTGGAAAACATTTTTCAGAGGATCCGGGAGATTGGTGTCCGATATACTACGGACCTCAGCCTATAGATGGTGCAGACTTGGACCCACTAGTTCTGGAGTGACTGTCGAGAGATTTAGCCGGATTCACTAGTTAGCATAGTTAGTTCTCTTTAGCATTTTGGTACCGGATTTGTTTCCGGCATATATTTGTGTTTGGATATTATTTCTATTTGTTGTTGTTATATTTTTAACTGCTTAGTTATGTTAGACTTCTCTGATATCTTCTCGTGCCATAGAAATGTGATTGAGTATTGTGTTGAATTAAGTTGATTACTCTCTTCTTGGAGTTGAGATATTATTGGAGGATTATACATTTTGTGAGATAATTAGATAGTATAGTTGACCAAGACAGCGTTCTACCGCCGATGCTGCGGCGTAGGCTGGGCGTTGTTCCCGACTTGCATCCCTACACCGGGTGCGGGTCGTGACACGTTTTTAGTGGTGGCCCATGCAGGTCAGGCTTCACAATATTGCGATATCGTGGTAGTGCGACGACTTAGTTGTACTACTGCGAGCCTGCGATAGGATATAGGACATAGGATACTAGGAAGAGAGAGGAATACTCAATCACAACTAGGAATTCTAATCTGAATTGAATCGCTACTTTTGATTCCTTCTGAATACTTTTGTCCTTCCTTGATGATATCTTATCTTGTGTCGAATTGATCTCCTTTGTTTCGATCTGTCTTCAGGATGCCGCCGAAGACTAGATCCCATCGATCAGGAGCAGTTTCTGCGAGGTCTGCCACCTCTCAATCTTCCACTCAGGTAGTAGGGTTTGTACCTCCTATGACATCAGTTCATGTAGGTGTCTCGGCTGCCTTCGGGGGTTCTCCTCCACATGTTCCGAGGACTACTCCAGTTGCTTCGGAGGGACTTCCACCACCTCCATTTTCAGGAGATACCGCGCTGATGATTGCATTGTTTAGAGAGATGATGGAATTACAGAGGGCACAGATAGAAGCCCAGCACAGGCAGTCAGATTTGATGCGACAGAGTATGGAAAATGCCCATCAGATAGCTATAACAGCAGTTCAGAAAGAGGCTCCTCTACAGCTACAGGATATTCAGATCAAGCCAGGCAACATTCAAAATTTCAAGAAGCTTGAGCCTCGAGTTTTCAAGGGTACAGAAGGTATAGTCTATGCTGACGAATGGCTTGAAGATATCGAGCGACTCATGAAGGTGTCCCGTCTTGCGGAGGATCTGAAGGTTGAGGCAGTAGGACTTCAACTGTTCGACGTTGCCCTCACTTGGTTCAGGAATGAGCCAATTCTTACTGATGCGGGGCAGTCTTGGGAGATATTCAAGGATCTCTTTAAGAAGAAGTTCTTTGCTCGGACGGACAGATTGGAATTAGGAAGGCAATTTGAGAGCCTTACACAAGGAAGCATGTCCGTAGAGGAGTATGCCGCAGAGTTCGGGAGGCTGAGCCGATTTGCGGAGTACTTGGTGAGAGAGCCAGAAGTTCGGGCTATCCGTTTCCGCGAGGGTCTGAATTGGGAAGTCAAGATTCTCATTCCGTCTTTCTACGAGACGTATTCTGAGATACTTTCGGAGGCACGCAAGGTCGAGCGGGAGTGGAACTTGAAGCCGAAGAGGGACCGTGATATGTTTGGGGGTGACAGTAGCAGTGCGGGACCGACAAAGAGGCCGTGGTTCCAGCAACAGCAGTTTCCAGTACAATTTGGAGCCTATCAGCAGCAATATCAGATGCCAGAACCTATTGTTACTCCAGTACAAGCTCCAGTACAGCAGATACCTCAACAGCCTCAGAGACAGGTGCAACAAGCTCCTCAATGCACCTATTGCAAGAAGACTGGGTACACTTGGGAGATGTGCCGGAAGAGACTTGGAGCATGCTTACATTGTGGATCAACGGAGCATATGGTGAAGGATTATCTCTGGACAATTCAACGTCCAGGCCAGGATGCCGATCGAGGGCAGAGAGGTGGAGTTAGGCGACCTGTAGCACCACAGATTGCTCATCACCCGCAGAGGGAGCTACCTCGGCAGGGCGGAGCATTTGCGATGACGGTCGAGGAGACCAATACTACAGGTGATGGATTAGAGAGTCTGTTCTTTCTTTCTGTTCCTTTCATCTATTTTGATTGATTGATTCTTTAGTACCTTTTGGATACTTGTGTTATATAGTTAGTGTAGCTATAGAATACCCTGACAGAGACAACAGTAATAAGACAGGTGGAGACCATGACCATGCATGTTATTCTTTGCATAGGACTGTTCTTAGTGAGATAAGACCTTATTAGACTATGATTGTTGGAGGTTTGACCTAGAAGGAGTACGATCACCCTTAAATTTCGAGGACGAAATTATTTTAAGGGGGATAGACTTGTCACTACCGTATTTTCTAGAAAAGAGTATTTTAGTCATTTTATAATTAATTGAGTATTGTGCATGTTAAATATTTATTTATTTATTATTAGCATGTTAGATTTATTTTTTTGGACTTGTGTTAGTGGACCTAACTAGTTTAGTTTAGACTCATGGACCAACATGTATTAATTGTTAGAATTGAGCCAAACTAGAAAGCCCATTAATTAGGAGGATGATTAAATTAATTAAACCATTGGACTAGAAGCTTCCCTCCTTAATTAATTTCTTCATGAGAGTCCCCAAGGGGTATTTTAGACTTTACATAGTAGCTTGAGGGAGGGGACAAGAGAGGCCTATATAAAGGGGATGAAAACTTTCTCTCTCTTCATTTTCATTCCAAATCTAGATCTAGAATTTCCCTCAACCAAATTCTACCAAATCTCTACCAAATTTTCACCCAATTACTTTCCAAATCACCATTGGAGACTAGAAGAGCAAGGATCTAGAAGGAGGAAACAAGGATCTACAAAGAGGAGCAAGGATCTACAAGTTGGAGGCCAATTTCACCAATTTTGGAGGTTTCATTGGGAATCCATCTCCCAGTAGGTATAATTCAGTTTTTGCCCTTAAAATAGCTTCTATATCTGAGATTTAATCATGAATAATCAACCCATATGTATGTACTATCCATAGGATTTGGTTTTGTGTTCATAGGAGGCCTATGGAGAAAGTTATGGTACTTTTTGTGTCAATTTTGGGGAAATTCCTAAAATGACTTTTATTGTGTGTGTCAATTGATCCTATAGATCAATTTGGCATATGTTTATGTGTTTGGGGCTAGTGTCGTGTCCACAATTGGGTACGTGTAGGTCGTATCCCAACAATTTGGTGATACGTATTATTTTGGGAGGTTTTCCTCCGACATGGGACTTTGTACATGTCGTATTTTGACACGGACACATAGATCTACATTTGACACTTTGTTTTGTTCATAAATATTATATTTGATTTGTTTGTGTCCTTCGGGGTACAATTGGATATGTGGTGGACTCGTGTCGCATGCGTATCCTAGATCTAGTGGGATACGGTGTGATACTCTCCAATTGTTGTGTGTTTATGTGTAGATCTAATTAATTGTGCTTTAATTCTTGAATTATAATTGTGTATGTATCTATATATATTATATATGTATTATGTATATTTATTATAGTATTTATTGTATCATAGATCTATGTATTATATATGTATTAATAGAATATATATTATGTAGCTTTCTTCTACATGTATTAATATATATGTTATAATATATGTCAGGGATGTAAATATATGTATATATTTTATATAATATATGTGTATGTTTAATTAAGTAATTAGATTATTTATAGTTATTATATGATTATTTATATATATATATATATGTATGTAGATATATATTTATAAGTGGTAGCATATGTATATATAATATAGTAGATATATTTATATGTGGTTATATATAAGTTACATTATATATTGTTAAGTATTTATATTATTATATGATTATATATATGTATACATATATGTATAGTTATATATACATATTACTATATGTGTGTGTGTATGTTACTATGTGGTATTTTATACAATTTACTATGTATAAGTGTATGTATAGTTATATATAGTTTTATATGTATATTGTATAAATATATATGGTGGGTTATATATATATATATATATGGTAATTAATATATATATATAAATATGTTCATAATTGCTATTTGTATTATAGTATACTATATATGTATATATTTAGTTGTAGCATATAAATTTATTAGAATAGTTAGTATATTTTAGTTATCAATTGTTATGAGTATCTTTTATATATTATATATTTATAGGTATGTATGTACGTATATATGTATTAATAGTTAGTGTGTAGTTGGTAGTTAGTATTTTTCTATTAGTATATACTAGAGTTATATTGGATTGATATATGTAATTATTGTTGGGTAGTTAGTATATATATGAGATTTTGGCAATTAGCTTGAGATACCTAGGTAAGTATCAAGATATACCAAGGTATGAGTAGTAGGTATTAGCATAAGTAATAGGATAGTTGTAAACTAATTATGGGTTGGTATTAAGGCGACTAAAATAAGGTATATAGTATTATATAAATATTAAATACATAGTAGTTTATAATTATTGTTGGGTAGTTAGTATAAATAAGGTTTTGAATTTACCTTGAGATGCCAAGGTAAGTATCAAGGTATTGGAGGATAATCAAGGTATTGGGTTTGGATATCAAGATAGAGGTTTAGTATTGCGATACCAAGTTGGTTCGAAACCAAGGTATCCATTTAGCATTTGTAATTAGGATTTTATATATATAATATTGTTTGATATGTACATATGTGTTATATTTATCCCTTGTTTGCGTATCCTGAGATACGGTATCTTAGTATCCTAAGATGTAGCTTGTATGGCCTAGATTCATAGTGTGTGAGCCCAATTTCTTTGAGTTAGACTCATGCAACATAAAAATAGGTAGTTGACCATAATTTGACTATAGTTGACCATAGTTGACTTAGAGTTGACCTAGTTTGACTTTTGACTTAAAAATAGTTTTATGACCTAGAAATTGACTAGTTTAATTTATTTCTCTTCCCCAAAACTTGTAGTAATGCAATATTTCATATATAGGTAAGTGACACTAGTTCGGACATCATTTTTCATCATTTGCTCTGGACCACAGGCGAGTACATTCTCTGATAGTTTCTATTATTTGATTACTACTATAATTCAAGTATTTAGAAATGTTACTTATGATTCTTGACACGATGGTACACGGATTGGTATTGTTATTGGATCGTCGGTCATGGGATGTTATCTTGATTATTGAGATGGTATCGGATACTGTCCTTGTTGGTACTGGATAACATTGAATATTGTAGATTAAACATTGGATACATTGGCTAGTGACGTGTCATGATTCGATCCATCATATCAGTCGGGGCGGGGGAAATACCAATTAAATATGTGATCAAGAAACTATCGGCTAGTAGTGTAATCATTGGCTACTAACTAACCATACAATTCACGTATGGTTGAGTTAGCTCCTTAGTGTAATCATTGAATCTCCCAGGCCGATCACATATTTAGTTAGTATCTCAAATCACATAGTTATTGTAGATTCCATTATTCAGTTCATTGATTACCTTGTTCTATTCTGACATTATAGTTCATTCCTTTATTCTTGTACGCATTGATTATATTCTGTTATTAGTATTGTCTATTCTTTCATTGTTCTTGATTATCAGTTATATCCTCATCGTAGATAGCATCTTCTATTCTACTGCTTTATAGTTTTTGTCAATTAATTGGAACTGCTATTGGGTTGTACTTCGCTCCATTCCTGACTGGAAAACATTTTTCAGAGGATCCGGGAGATTGGTGTCCGACATACTACGGACCTCAGCTTATAGATGGTGCAGACTTGGACCCACTAGTTCTGGAGTGACTGTCGAGAGATTTAGCCGGATTAACTAGTTAGCATAGTTAGTTCTCTTTAGCATTTTGGTACCGGATTTGTTTCCGGCATATATTTGTGTTTGGATATTATTTCTATTTGTTGTTGTTATATTTTTAACTGCTTAGTTATGTTAGACTTCTCTGATAACTTCTCGTGTCATAGAAATGTGATTGAGTATTGTGTTGAATTAAGTTGATTACTCTCTTCTTGGAGTTGAGATATTATTGGAGGATTATACATTTTGTGAGATAATTAGATAGTATAGTTGACCAAGACAGCGTTCTACCGCCGATGCTGCGGCGTAGGTTGGGCGTTGTTCCCGACTTGCATCCCTACACCGGGTGCGGGTCGTGACAGTAGTACTCTTCCCACCCCATGTAATCTCACGTCACAGTTTCATAATGTCTCAGGTCCAGTCACGCAAAATCAACTAATGTAGTAAGTCAGAATAGTTTCTAAGCAAGTAAACTGTAATGTCATGAATATGTATCCTACACAGAATCACCATGAATATCTCAGGAAGATTCTGTCTCATGAATAGTGTCAAGTGTCCTGAGTATAATGTACTTGATAATGCAAGTACGAGAATATAAATGTCACGATACCCATCTGTCACGCCCCAGTCCCAAAATTACCGAGGGACTGGACACGTGGCAACGACCAGCAGTACGCACCGATGGACAAACCCTATTTAATGGATCCACCAGGGCATACTTAAGCTGTAAAATAACAAGTCTATGACCATCATGGCACAACTAATCTCATCCACACAAGATATAACATATGATCCACAGAGTAAATAAAGAAATGTAAACCATCCATCAGTCTCAACAAAAGTACTTCGGGGATCAACCCGATAAATATCTAATACATTGGTTCAACAGAATAGAAAGTAAATGACTGAAATAAATAATAAATACTGAGCATGAAACATGGATGCTCAAGAGAAGTCCTCGGCTAACACCTCGTCCTCGGATGGCGGTACGACTCCTGGTTCAGCTCCTGCTCCGGTCCCGTAAACCTCGGGATAGATCTCGTCCTCAAATCCTGGGGACATAATCCGGATCCAGGTCCTCAGGGGACATAGCAAGGTACAGGAAAGCTCAAGCCAAAATAAATACAGTGCAGAAAATAAATAGAATAAGTAGGGCAAGTAAGTAACCATCTAAGTGAAAATGCAAGTGAGAGCAGCACGAGTACTCAGGCTGTGCCACTACAAGCTCTGTGTCGGGGAGCCGGTAGTGGTAATAACCGGTAGTGGGTCTAGCTCTGCTCCGAGAGTCTACGACCTCTCAATAATAGTGGATGTATATATATATGGAACAGTCTGTAGCCTGTGTGTCTCTCCCCACCCAATGTAACCACGCATATCATGACCACAACATCTCATGTCCATGTCAAGCGGGATCATAGCTAATGCAACCAGTCATACTATATCTAAGCATATAATATCCATGTCCTGTATCCTATACAGAATCACCACGAATATCTCAGAAAAATCCTGTCTCATGAATAGTGTCAAGTGTCCTGGGTCATAGTGTACTTGGTAAGACAAGTACGAGAATATAAAGTGTCACGTATATCCATCTCTAGATGACAGTACCCAACACTGCGTACAGTGTTGGCACCCGACTGATAATCGGACGCTAAGTACGTCACACGGTCCTAGGTTAAGTATGCACATAAATATAATAAAATAAGGAAAAATATATATAAAGACTGCAAAGTTTGGCAAGGTACACTTGCCTGATGTCCGAATACCAATAGTCGTCCCGGTATCAGTGGATCCTGTGGGTACTACTCCAAAAGCTGTAATAAACATCACCAACAGTCTCAGAAGATGTCAAACTGCTAGAAACGCCTGTCCTTACGTCCAATTTGGACACAGGGGCAAAAAGGTCATTTTCGGGCCAAAGCGGGGTCCACATGTGGGCCACTTTGCACCGAAAAGTGGGTCAGGGTCAAAGGTCTCCAAATTCCTCAAACTCAGTGTCTACAAGTCAGGAACGATGATACGAACCCAACGGAACTTCCAGAATTGGATTCCGATGAGCCGATCACAAAATCGCCCGTCAAGTGGAGCCTGTGGGGCCCACGATACGCGATTTTGTCAATGTTCTCAGAATTGGACCAAACTTGGGTCACAGGACCAGCGTATTACTACGAGTCCGATGGCGCAAGTTTCGTCTCGATCCGACGTGTGTACACGAAGGTACAGCGTATTCCAGAAAGGTCGGATACGGGGTGTCGTCGGCGGATACGCGTTGATTCCGGGGTGCACGCACCTCCGAATCGACTTCTGCAAAATCCCACACGACCGTATCAACGACGCGCACGTTTGGTAAAGACCACGTGCGACCAAGTCATCCCGTTTGGCGGGGCGCACTCAATTCCGGGGTGAAACGGGGTATTGTTTTTCCTGTTTTTGGATCGCGGTGCACGATCACCACAGGACGCGATGCACCGAGCGAGTTGCACGGGCACCGAGAGGGTTATACAGTCTATGCATAACAACTGGCGAAAACTAAACCGGGATTACGAGTTGAGAGAAAACGATACCTGAACAGGGCTCCGTGAACGCTGAACTCCACGTGTCCGAGGTGCGGTCTCGAGTCCTGGTCACCGTGTCCGGATCGAGCTCCTGTCCGTGTCCGTTGCTCGCGTCCTGGTCGATCGGCGGAGGGGAGATCTTGATGGCTACGGCGAGGTTGGCAGCGGCTTGGGGCTGTTGTCGAGTCGCACGGAGGTTCAGCGGGGTCTCGGGGCTGGATGGGTGGTCGAGCGACGATGAATCGGGCAGGTCGACGACGGCGTGTCGCTGGGGCGGTGGCGGAGTCGCTGTGAGGCGGAGGGCCTAGGGTCGACGATGGGGCTATGGGAGGAAGGCGTCGAGGGGTTCGACGATGGGCTGTGGGCAGAGGCTTGGTGGTGGAATCTGGGGGACACGGCGGCTCTAGGTCAGAGGGGCGGGTCGGAGTTAAGGGGAGGAATGTGGCATCGACGGCGAGGTTCTCGGAAGTCTCGGCGGCGGGGTGGCTCACGAAAACCTAGGTGGAGGTTTAAATAGGCTACAGTAAATTCGACAATTAGGGTTCAGCTTGGGCTTGGGTTTGGGTTCGGGTCGGGTTTGACTCAGATCCGACCCGACCCATTATGCAGGGTTCGGTTCACCTCTCCAATAGCTTTAAAGCTTAAAAAACTCGTTTCCGGGGTCCAAATAATTCACCAAAAAATACTATAGGTCCGGTTTTCCATTGTGCATCCTAATATATTATTTTCAAAATGTTTTACCACCAATAAGCCATACTTAAAATTCTTTAAATCACCATCCTCTTCGTTTTAAATTCCAGAAAATACCGAAAATTCCAGGAAAATTATATTAAAATTTATTATGAAAATTAGGGTATTTACAATCTTCCCTCCTTAAAAGGATTGCGTCCTCGCAATCAAAGAATAAGCTACTAAAGAATGAATTATTGAATTACAAGGTTGCTTAGTTTACAACTGCCTCCTCAAACAAGTGGGGGTAACGCTGGCGCATACTATCTTCTCGTTCCCAAGTCGATTCGTCAGGAGAATGATGTTTCCAAACTACTCGGACCAGTCTGATTGTCTGTCCCCGCAATGTCTTCTCACTGACGTCGAGGATGCCAACTGGTTGTTCTTCATATCTCAAGCTTGGGCCCACTGCGATCTCTGAATGATCGACTACGTGACTTGGGTCGGTCACGTACCTGCGCAGCTGTGAGACGTGGAATACGTCATGCACTCCCTCTAAGGATGGAGGTAATGCAAGACGATACGCCACCTCACCAACGCGCTCTAGAATGTCAAAGGGCCCAATATACCTTGGGCTCAACTTGCCTCTGCTCCCGAATCTGATAGTACCCCGAGTTGGCGAAATCCTCAAGAACACGTGCTCTCATTCTTTAAACTCCAGGGGACGTCTGTGCGTATCTGCCCAATGCTTCTGTCTGTCTTGAGCTGCTCGAAGATGATTCTGAATCTGTTTCACCTTTTCCACTGTCTGAGTTACCAATTCTGGACCCAGTATTTGACGTTCACCAACGTGACTCCAACATATAGGCGATCTGCATTTCCTTCCGTATAAAGCTTCAAATGGTGCCATCTGAATGCTGGCCTGATAACTGTTGTTGTAGGAGAACTCCACTAAGTGCAAATGATCTTCCCAAGATCCTCCAAAGTCTAGCATACACGATCGTAACATATCCTCCAAGATCTGAATGGTGCGCTCCGATTGGCCATCTGTCTGTGGGTGGTACGCCGTGCTGAATTTGAGTCTGGTGCCCAGACTCTCTTGCATGCTTCTCCAGAAATGAGATGTCAATCTCGAATCTCGATCCGATACAATACTAACAGGCACTCCATGTAATTTGACAATTTGTCGCATATACATGTCGGCTAGTACCTCTGTAGACTGTCCAACTCTAAATGGCAAGAAGTGTGCCAATTTAGTGAGTCGATCCACTATCACCCATACTGCGTCTCTTCCGCTGGGGCTCCTTGGAAATCCAGTGACAAAATCCATCGTGATATGTGTCACGCCCCAGTCCCAAAAATGTGTAGGACTAGGACACATAAGCATGCCAGCCGCATGGATATGGCAACTCCAATATATAGAAACCATAACCCATACGTACGCTGTAATATGAATATCAAATCCACAAGTGGTATAAAATGTATCACAAGTCATAGGGTATAATCTAAATCTCATCCATAAAAAATCAAATATAAATAAATAACCAATGTCTATGAAACTAGATCTTAATATAGGTATCTAAGGATGATGGTTGGATGGAAACAAATCAACTACCAACTCGAAAATAAGAGCAATTACAATATGAGTACAACACAATAAACATTATATAAGTATACCAGCATTCCATCACGGCTCGAAGAGAAGACATCCACGAAGCATATACAACCATCCAAATCTGCGCTCCTGCAAATACTCAAGAACAGATACACCTGGCAGCGGACCAGGTCCTCAGAGGGACATAACAAGATACTTAAACACATGCCAATAAAGTACTGAAATAAATATCCAATGGGTCGCCTAACCATCTATGTGAATGCAGTTTGAGAACAACTTTCTAACAAGTGAGCTATCTGGCTGAGAACTAGGATTGGCATGACTCTCTCGGAGAACCAGGGGCCTCAAAGGCATGTCGTCTTTTGAACGGCAGAGGCCCGCCAAGTAGTATAGGGGTCATCACCACCCGTATCTCCAGCGGAGCTTCCGGGTTACAGAAGGAAAAGTGTAAAGGAGCTCAAATGCGGTACTTATTATTTTTCCCA
The DNA here is from genome assembly GCA_036927795.1 of Iris macrosiphon. Classification (NCBI taxonomy): domain Eukaryota; kingdom Viridiplantae; phylum Streptophyta; class Magnoliopsida; order Asparagales; family Iridaceae; genus Iris; species Iris macrosiphon. The sequence goes on along the minus strand of JAYESA010000012.1, from coordinate 53,112,602 downwards.
CCCCATGCTCTAAGCATGTCACATCCATGACACGATTTGGTCCATAGCCTATTCTTAGTACCCTAGCCCAATCCTGCAACTAAACAAGGACAAGGATGGGACCACCGTACTATAATAGGCTAAGTCCCTAGACCTCTAATAACTGCTAAGTCTACTAGCATGCAAAGTTTCTAACAGCAGTTATTCCTAACGCACGGCCCACACGTACAGGAGGCCAAACCTGCACGTAAGTCCGTGATCTACATGAGACTCACAACTCGTATAACAACTGTGTCACGGCCAATGAACCTAATGATGCTACATGATAATGGGGTAGTCTCATAAACAGGGTCAATGCAAATACATAAATAAAAATATATCGTGACGACATCGTCGCGCGCATTTTATATAACAGTTAAAATATATGAACTAAGACAGAAAATAAAGATGCATGCAACATACAGAATATAAATAACAGTACAATAGCAAGGTATACTTGCCTAGCAAGGAAGCTGCAATGTACCAATAATCTGTTCCAGAAATCGCGCAGAACAAATCCAATATCCTATGTACATATAAATATAATACAATAGAATCATTAGTCTTTACACTAGCACATACACAACCATATTTACACTGGACTCAGGGGGTATACTAGGGGTAATACTAGTCATCTAACACGGTCAATTACGCGTTGAATTACGCTGGTGTCGCGTCTTCAAGTACTATATGAAATCAGTCAGTCAACTGACAAGTGTCTATGCCAGTACGTTAATGTACGCAAGGCAGACAAATTCACAAGTTCTTAGGGTTAACATGGTCAAGGTAAGTATGGGATAGTCCACGGTGTCCTAGGGTCGGTATGAATCAGAGTCCAAGTCACAGTCCAAATAGCCTATGTATTACAAATTTATCACGTCAAAAGATAATTTATTTTAATTTATTTAATTCTGGAATAATTACTCTAAAATCCTATTTTAATCTTATTATTTTGATTTTTATGTTAATTCCTAAATTTTGTCCAAAGAAATTGAATTTTATCAACTCGAGACTCATGACACGCAAATCGAGGCGATCTGTTGTCCAAAAAGTCAACCGACACAACTCGACTTTCATGCATGATTTCCTATAGATTTTAGCGTCAAAAATATGCTGGAATTTACGGCTCGTCCGAATTCAAATTCGTTTGGGAATTATGGCACATACAAATTTTGTATTGTGCACCGATGGTTAAATTCTAACCTAGAAGTTTTACAGAATTAACAGTATATAAATACTTCGAAATAATTTCTAGGAAAACATATGTCAATGATCTCGACATTATCTTTCCAAAACTTTAAACGGTTCATGATTCTGATTCCTGGTTCTCCCGGAATCGCGAAAACATCAAAACACGTCTATTTTCGGACATGCTGTGCTCTACGAATTTTCCAGAATTTAATACTAATAATTTCATAAAAAAATTATATAATCAGAAATCTAACCTCAATATCTTTCTAACGCAAGAAACTAGGCCTTGTTTGGAGTCCGGAGCTATGCACAATGGCTTGTGGAAGATGAAGGAACCCTAGATGGCAATTCTCCAAGCCCTCTCTCTCTAAAATAATAGGATAATTAGGGTTATAATAATATATATATATATATATATATAGGGATGTACCTGCGGCTAAATGGATATTTATAGGCTGACACGTGTCAGAATCTGATTGGATGGTTTTTTTTTATATTATTTGTTTTTGATTTGCCTTTATCAAAATATTATTTAAGTCGTTTTAAATCTAAATAACTCAAAATAAATATTAAAAATAATCATAAAAATCTGGAAAAAATACAAAAAATATATTTTGAATTTAAAAACTCTAGAAAAATATTTGGGATAATTTTATATTCATAGGTTTACTACTATAATTAGGAGAAGCTCTAAACATTAGTTTTACTCATATAACTAAAAATAAATACTAAAATTATTCCAAAAATTCTGAAATAATTTCAGAAAATATATAATAATATTATAAATCCTAGAAAATAACGTAGGTCCAATCTATATTCCTGGGATTGCACAATAAATTCTACAAGTTCTAAAAATTAGTTATTAGCCTAATTACTCCCAATAAATACTAACAATACTCAGAAAATTCTGGAAAATATATTTTATTATTTAGAACCTAAAATAAAAGTTTGGAATATTTTTAATTAAGTTTGAATATAAAATAAATTCTTCAAAGTCCAAGAAAATTAGTGTTACTAGTTTTTAATTAACTAAAAATTATGGGAAAATCCCAATAATCTAAAATAGCCTAAAAATAATTCTAAATAAATATTTATATAAGTAAATATACTAAAAAATTAATTTTCTAATTAAATAAGAGAATACTCTAAATAAATTCAATATCTATAATAAATATAATAATATAAAATATACACAAAATACCTATTTTGGGTGAGGGAGTTTACAATCTACCCAACTTAAAACAATTTCGTCCTCGAAATTAAAATAAGGCATAATTTGTTAAATCCTTCACATTCGTACATAAGGTACGTCAATCGCAATCTCTTCCAAAAATTTAAATAACAAAATCTATTCAAATCTATCGCGATCACTTCAAAATTAAGATAATCATTGTTCAAATCAAAATTCAACTATTGTGATCTCTTCTCACTTTTCCAAATCATCAATATCCAAATTTAAATTGAATCCATATAATATCTTCAAGATTTAAATAACCCATATCAAATTTTACCTCACGATCTCCAAGTATCATAATCTCCTCTAGAAGTAATTCGAGTCCAATATTATTCCTATTTTCACTTATAAATTTTTCGTATTCTTCAACTTTTTAAATTTCATTCACATCCTCAATATTTCAAATAGGTAGTCCAACCATCAAATTTTAATTCTTAATTTAAATCATCAAATTGAAAAATAATTTAAATGCAGTCCACCAATGTTCAAGTCTGAAATTATATATTTATCCTTCAAATTCAAATTGATGATTTTATCTTCAATACTCAAAAATTTAAATTATGTGCTTAAGGTATAAATATTGGGTCCTCAATATCAAGATTTTTAAAATTTATTAATCCTCATCATCTTAGTCATTCTTCTAAAATTCTCAAAATTAAAATGGCTTGAACCTCTCCCAATCTAATCTTACTCGATCACAATCTAAAAGAAATTCCTCTCGAGTTGCCAATGCACTGCTACCCAACTTAGAATTTACCCATCTATCACATAAGGCTATATACCTTAAGAAAATATTCCTTAATATATTTACTCATGTCATTCAATCCTCGAAACTTTAACGCCGATCATATCATATATGATATATCCTTAATTACGAAAGAATAATCCTCAAGTATGTGATCGGCCTATGGGGTATATCTAGTACTCTTTGTGTATCAAACTTATACCAAGTACGAGGTTTCGTCTTTCCGAAATAAGGGAAGACAAAAATCAATAATAAAGAGTTCAAAGGCGAGGTAATAGAATAGAAGTATCGGGATCAAGGCGTTTAAAGAATTCAAATAGGAATTGTCAAGGCAGTTGTGGATTGAAGTCCTATTTTGGTAATTCCTATTCACATGCTCGTATCAGTATAGTTATGTAACGGATATGATATGCTCAGACATATCTAGGGGCAAGTACATTCGTCTACTAATCACTATATATCTCGATCCACGTAAAGTAGGTATGCGAAGGGCGAACCAAGCGCACTATGGTTGATCAGACCGTAGTACACTGATTCTGAAATGTATTAGTGTGTATACCCAATAATACATATGTCATGAACAAGCTCGATAAAGAATAAGCTTGCAAAAAAACTAGGCTATAATAGCAGCATAATTCGAGGTAGCACAGAAAATATAACGCTGTATTAGGATGAGAGAAGTTACAAAATAATTCAACTTTGCAAAACAAAAACAACATAAGCAATAATAACAAAAGACTCTACAATCTCTACAGTTATCATACAACCTCCTTGCCTACGTCGCTAGTCGTCCAAATGGGGTAAGGACGTCTAAATTCTATTATCTGAATAAACACTGTCGTCTTTGCTAGCATACAATTAATGTCATTCAGTTATACTTCATCAATGGATCACAAGGACTATGTGATACTAGGTGGTGAGGTATACTACCCAACTTAAAATAATTTAACTACTATTGTAGTGTCTATACTACTCTCAAGTCTTCTTAATACATCAAGGGGTAATGGTATACCAATCTAAAGATAAGAAATTCTAGGGTTCACTAGATATTCTAAACTTAGTGGTGTGTCTATATTCTCATTGTATTCTTAATAGGTGTGCTACTCTAATTATCATCCTAATAACAGGGGTTCCTATATTTTAGCAGAAGACTATATATACTCAAGGAACTTATTAGGGAAGTACATGAATCAAGCAGGATACAATTGTTCGAATAGAACAGAGAGGAGGAAGTTGAATCAGAGTCAATTATGGATGAGATCCTATACTCTAGTCCTAGGTGCAGGCTTGTTCGGTACAGTAACGTAACCGAGACAATATGCTCTCGACCTGCATGGGCCACCACAAAAACATGTCACGTCCTAGTCCCAAAAATGTGTAGGACTAGGACACGTAAGCATGCCAGCCGCATGGATATGGCAACTCCAATATATAGAAACCATAACCCATACGTACGCTGTAATATGAATATCAAATCCACAAGTGGTATAAAATGTATCACAAGTCATAGGGTATAATCTAAATCTCATCCACAGAAAATCAAATATAAATAAATAACCAATGTCTATGAAACTAGATCTCAATATAGGTATCTAAGGATGATGGTTGGATGGAAACAAATCCACTACCAACTCAAAAATAAGAGCAATTACAATATGAGTACAACACAATAAACATTATATAAGTATACCAGCATTCCATCACGGCTCGAAGAGAAGACATCCACGAAGCATATACAACCATCCAAATCTGCGCTCCTGCAAATACTCAAGAACAGATACACCTGGCAGCGGACCAGGTCCTCAGAGGGACATAACAAGATACTTAAACACATGCTAATAAAGTACTGAAATAAATATCCAATGGGTCGCCTAACCATCTATGTGAATGCAGTTTGAGAACAACTTTCTAACAAGTGAGCTATCTGGCTGAGAACTAGGATTGGCATGACTCTTTCGAAGAACCAGGGGCCTCAAAGGCATGTCGTCTTTTGAACGGCAGAGGCCCGCCAAGTAGTATAGGGGTCATCACCACCCGTATCTCCAGCGGAGCTTCCGGGTTACAGAAGGAAAAGTGTAAAGGAGCTCAAATACGGTACTTGTTGTTCTCCCCACCCCATGCTCTAAGCATGTCACATCCATGACACAATTTGGTCCATAGCCTATTCTTAGTACCCTAGCCCAATCCTGCAACCAAACAAGGACAAGGATGGGACCACCGTACTACAATAGGCTAAGTCCCTAGACCTCTAATAACTGCTAAGTCTACTAGCATGCAAAGTTTCTAACAGCAGTTATTCCTAACGCACGGCCCACACGTACAGGAGGCCAAACCTGCACGCAAGTCCGTAATCTACATGAGACTCACAACTCGTATAACAACTGTGTCACGGCCAATGAACCTAATGATGCTACATGATAATAGGATAGTCTCATAAACATGGTCAATGCAAATACATAAATAAAAACATATTGTGACGACATCGTCGCGCGCATTTTATATAATAGTTAAAATATATGAACTAAGACAGAAAATAAAGATGCATGCAACATACGAAATATAAATAACAGTATAATGGCAAGGTATACTTGTCTGGCAAGGAAGCTGCAATGTACCAATAATCTGTTCCCGAAATCGCGCAGAACAAATCCAATATCCTATGTACATATAAATATAATACAATAGAATCATTAGTCTTTACACTAGCATATACACAACCATATTTACACTGGACTCAGGGGGTATACTAGGGGTAACACTAGTCATCTAACACGGTCAATTACGCATTGAATTACGCTGGTGTCGCGTCTTCAAGTACTATATGAAATCAGTCAGTCAACTGACAAGTGTCTATGCCAGTACGTTAATGTACGCAAGGCAGACAAATTCAAAAGTTCTTAGGGTCAACATGGTCAAGGTAAGTATGGGATAGTCCACGGTGTCCTAGGGTCGGTATGAATCAGAGTCCAAGTCACAGTCCAAATAGCCTATGTATTACAAATTTATCACGTCAAAAGATAATTTATTTTAATTTATTTAATTCTGGAATAATTACTCTAAAATCCTATTTTAATCTTATTATTCTGATTTTTATGTTAATTCCTAAATTTTGTCCAAAGAAATTGAATTTTATCAACTCGAGACTCATGGCACGCAAATCGAGGCAATCTGTTGACCAAAAAGTCAACCGACACAACTCGACTTTCATGCATGATTTCCTATAGATTTTAGCGTCAAAAACATGCTGGAATTTACGTCTCATTCAAATTCAAATTCGTTTGGGAATTATGGCACATACAAATTTTGTATTGTGCACCGATGGTTAAATTCTAACCTAGAAGTTTTACAGAATTAACAGTATATAAATACTTCGAAATAAATTCTTGGAAAAACATATGTCAATGATCTCGACATTATCTTTCCGAAACTTTAAACGACTCATGATTCTGATTCCTGGTTCTCCCGGAATCGCGAAAACATCAAAACACGTCTATTTTCGGACATGCTGTGCTCTACGAATTTTCCAGAATTTAATACTAATAATTTCATAAAAAAATTATTTAATCAAAAATATAACCTCAATATCTTTCTAACGCAAGAAACTAGGCCTTGTTTGGAGTCCGGAGCTATGCACAATGGCTTGTGGAAGATGAAGGAACCCTAGATGGCAATTCTCCAAGCCCTCTCTCTCTAAAATAATAGGATAATTAGGGTTATAATAATATATATATATATATATATATATATATATATATATATATATATATATATATATATATATATATAGGGATGTACCTGTGGCTAAATGGATATTTATAGGCTGACATGTGTCAGAATCTGATTGGATGATTTTTTTTTATATTATTTGTTTTTGAATTGCTTTATCAAAATATTATTTAAGTCGTTTTAAATCTAAATAACTCAAAATAAATATTAAAAATAATCATAAAAATCTGGAAAAAATACAGAAAATATATTTTGAATTTAAAAACTCTAGAAAAATATTTGGGATAATTTTATATTCATAGGTTTACTACTATAATTAGGAGAAGCTCTAAACATTAGTTTTACCCATATAACTAAAAATAAATACTAAAATTATTCCAAAAATTTTGAAATAATTCCAGAAAATATATAATAATATTATAAATTCTAGAAAATAACGTAGGTCCAATATATATTCCTGGGATTGCACAATAAATTCTACAAGTCCTAAAAATTAGTTATTAGCCTAATTACTCCCAATAAATACTAACAATACTTAGAAAATTCCCAGAAAATTCTAGAAAATATATTTTATTATTTAGAACCTAAAATAAAAGTTTGGAATATTTTTAATTAAGTTTGAATATAAAATAAATTCTTCAAAGTCCAAGAAAATTAGTGTTACTAGTTTTTAATTAACTAAAAATTATGGAAAAATTCCAATAATCTAAAATAGCCTAAAAATAATTCTAAATAAATATTTATATAAGTAAATATACTAAAAAAATTAATTTTCTAATTAAATAAGAGAATACTCTAAATAAATTCAATATCTATAATAAATATAATAATATAAAATATACACAAAATACCTATTTTGGGTGAGGGAGTTTACAATATGCTCCCACTTCCATTCTGGTATAGGAAGCGGCTGTAACATACCTGCGGTCCTCTGATGCTCGGCCTTTACTTGCTGACATACTAAGCATTTGGCCACAAATCTCGCAATCTCCCTTTTCATTCCATGCCACCAGTAATACTGTCTCAAGTCTCGGTACATCTTGGTTCCTCCTGGGTGAACAGAGTATATAGAGCTATGTGCTTCAGTCATTAACTCCTGTCTCAATTCTCTATTTGGAACATACAGGCGATTTCCAAACCTCAATGTCCCGTCTTCGTGTATGCGAAGTCCTGTCTGCATGCCCGCTTCTGTCCTCTCTTTCAACCTTCTAAATCTAGCATCGGTGGGTAATGCCTCCTTAATCTTCTCCACGAGTGATGACTTAATTTCAAGATTAGCCATCAAGCCATTCTATCCTGGTAAGACAACCTCTATCTGAAGCTCCTGTAGATCCTTCAATAACTCGGGCTGCATCGTCAAGAAATAAGCCGTAGGCTTCCTGCTGAGCGCATCTGCAACGACATTCGCCTTTCCCGGATGATACTGCAGATCGATGTCAAAATCTACCATCAATTCCAGCCAGCATCTTTGCCTCATGTTTAGCTCCTTCTGAGTATATACATACTTCAGACTCTTGTGATCAGTGAAGATTTTAACCCTTTCCCCATAAAGGTAGTGCCTCCAAATCTTTAATGCAAATATAACTACTGCTAACTCCAGATCATGTGTTGGGTAGTTCTTCTCGTAAACCTTTAACTGTCTCGATGCATAAGCAATGACTTTGCCATGTTGCATCAAAACACATCCCAGTCCACTGCCTGATGCATCACTGTAAACAACAAAACCTCCTGACCCTGAAGGAAGAGTCAAGACAAGTGCTGTTGTTAATCTTCTCTTCAACTCTTCGAAGGCCTTCTGGCAGTCTTCGGTCCATACAAACTCCTGGTCTTTGCGTGTCAGCTTCGTCATCGGTTCTGCAATCCTCGAGAAATTTTCTACAAACCTTCGGTAATATCCCGTAAGTCCGAGAAAACTTCTCACTTCCGCAACTGATGTGGGTGTAGGCCAAGTCTCTATTGCCGCCACTTTCTCTGGATCAATTGAAAGTCCTTCTCCTGATATGATATGTCCCAAGAAAGGCACTTTGTCCATACAGAACTCACACTTACTGAGCTTGGCGTATAACTTCTCCTGTCTCAAGGTCTCCAGCACAATTCTGAGATGTTCCTCGTGCTCTTCATAATTCTTGGAATATATGAGAATGTCATCAATGAACACCACCACGAATTTATTCAAGAACTGATGGAAGACTCTGTTCATTAAACTCATAAACACTGCTGGCGCGTTGGTTAAACCAAACGGCATCACCAAGAACTCATAATGTCCATACTTGGTCCTGAAAGCTGTCTTCGGAATGTCTTCTTTCCTTACTTTGATCTGATGATAGCCGGATCGAAGGTCAATCTTCGAGAATACCCTTGCACCACTCAACTGATCGAATAGATCATCAATACGTGGTAAGGGATACCTGTTCTTGATGGTCACAGCATTTAGTGCCCTGTAATCAATGCACAATCGCACTGTTCCATCCTTCTTCGGCACAAATAATATGGGTGCTCCCCAAGGTGAAACACTAGGCCGAATGAAACCCTTCTCCAGAAGATCATCCACCTGCTCTTTCAACTCTACTAACTCCTTGGGTGCTAGCCGATATACCAATGAAGTGATAGGCTCTGCTCCTGGAGTTAAGTCTATTGTGAATTCTATTTCCCGATCAGGCGGTAAACCTGGAAGATCATCGGGAAATACATCCACAAACTCAGATATGACTCTTGGGTAACCTGTCTCATCTTCTACAGATAATACCCTAAGAGTAGGCTGAACTCCTTGCTCTACTGCTCCTCGAAGAAACTCGAATTCTGGATGTCCAGGCGGTCTAAATATAACCCGCCCAAGTCGGCAATTAAGGGTCGCATGATACTGACTTAACCAGTCCATACCAAGTACGACATCATAGTCAGGCATAGAAAAGATCAGAAATTGAGCTCGCATTTCTCTTCCACATACTACTACCGAACATGATCTGCAGATGTCACTAACCGGAATAATTCCACCTCCCGTAAGAATCCTCTTCATCTTTGGGAGGGGTGCAGTAGCTACTCTATGGGTGGCAACAAAGCTAGCTGCTATAAATGAATGCGATGCTCCAGAATCAAATAATGCTACAGCTGGTAATGAAGCTACTAAAATAGTACCTGCGATGACCTCGCCTGTTGTAGCCTCCTGCTCAACAGCTAAGGTGAATGCCTGGCCTCGACCTTGAGCTGGTCCTCTCTGCTGCTGCTGTTGCTGAAATAGGGCTGCCTGCGGTGCCAGTGGTGGTCTCTGCTGGTAGCCTCCTGTAGCTGGTGGTCTGACTCCTCTAGCTCCTGTCTGCTGTGCCCCTACTGCTCCTGTAGCTGGTCGTGGTGCAGGTAAAGCTAGTCTCTGTGCTCCGTCTCTGCGTTCAGAACAGTCCCTAGAAAAGTGCTGGTTGGATCCGCAGCTCAGACATAGTCACAACTTACGTCTGCATTCCTTCTCAATGTGTCCTACTTTGCCGCAGTGGTGACAAGTAGGAAGAGGTCTGTCCCTATTTGCTGGTCTCTCCGGTATACTCCTCTGGAATCGTTTCGCAGAATCCCCTGGTGCTGTCTTGGATGGTGCGGATGGGTTTGGCCTCTTCAGATTCGATTCCCTTCTAGTGACGTGCTCCATGCGTCGTGCTGCTGCAAGGACCTCAGTATAAGATGTAGGTGCGACTGAGCCAATTAATCTCTGAAGCTCGAACTTCAGTCCATCAAAGAACTTTTTAGCTTTTTCTTCCTCTGTCGAAATCAATGTCGGAGCGAAGCGACTTAGGCGTATAAACTCCGCGTTGTATTCCTCCACTGTCATACTGCCTTGGATGAGGCGGTTGAACTTGTCTCTGAGCTCTGATCGTGCAACTGCCGGAATGTACATCTCTTGGAAGAGTCTGGAGAACTCTTCCCAAGTGACTCGGTCCTGTCCGAGCCTCCTTTCTTCCGCTAGCCACCAGTGATGCGCATTATCAGTTAACTGCATTCTGACTGCAGTCATCCACTTCTCTCTTGGAAGTTCGGCGGCTTCCAACTGATGCTGTATGTTTGTGAGCCATTCATGAACTTCCGTTGGCCCCTCTTTGCCAGAAAATGTACGAGGCTTGAGATGACGAAAATCGGTGATAGATCCCGTCGATGTTCGCCTCGTTGGTGGATTTGCCTGCTCCAATGCGGATACCAAGCTGGTCCTCAGATACTCTGCCTCCTGGCGATGGGCCTCTTGCTGAATCTGCTGCTGGGCCTGCATCATGGCATACATCATCTGGAACATCTGTTGCCCGTCCATGGCTTGTCCTGGTGGGAAAACTGGCATCTGGGGAGTGAACTGTGGTGGAGGTGGGATGTCATCTCTCCGGAACCTTGGATTAGGTTGACCGGTCTGATCGCTCTGCGATGCTTGTCCTCCATCCCCTGGGGTCACTCCGTCTGTACAAGTAACCACAGCGTCGTGTGGCGTATCCAAAGGAATCTCATCTCCGTTCCTGGGATCCATTTCTCTGCATTCAAAAGATAAACTGTAAGAACGCTCAGAGGATTCAAACAGGATGCAAATCAAGTGACAATTTCGAGTTCGGTATTGAGTTCAATAAGAGGTTAAATGATGGATGAGATCCTATAACTTATCCTATTCTTAGGGCAGGCTGGTTCGGTCCTTAAGTTGAAACCGAACAATTTAGTCGTAGACCTGCATGGGCCACCACAAAAACCATGTCACGCCCCAGTCCCAAAATTACCGAGGGACTGGACACGTGGCAACGGCCAGCAGTACGCACCGATGGACAAACCCTATTTAATGGATCCACCAGGGCATACTTAAGCTGTAAAATAACAAGTCTACGACCATCATGGCACAACTAATCTCATCCACACAAGATATAACATATGATCCACAGAGTAAATAAAGAAATGTAAACCATCCATCAGTCTCAACAAAAGTACTTCGGGGATCAACCCGATAAATATCTAATACATTGGTTCAACAGAACAGAAAGTAAATGACTGAAATAAATAATAAATACTGAGCATGAAACATGGATGCTCAGGAGAAGTCCTCAGCTAACACCTCGTCTTCGGATGGCGGTACGACTCCTGGTTCAGCTCCTGCTCCGGTCCCGTAAACCTCGGGATAGATCTCGTCCTCAAATCCTGGGGACATAATCCGGATCCAGGTCCTCAGGGGACATAGCAAGGTACAAGAAAGCTCAAGCCAAAATAAATGCAGTGCAGAAAATAAATAGAATAAGTAGGGCAAGTAAGTAACCATCTAAGTGAAAATGCAAGTGAGAGCAGTACGAGTACTCAGGCTGTGCCACTACAAGCTCTGTGTCGGGGAGCCGGTAGTGGTAATAACCGGTAGTGGGTCTAGCTCTGCTCCGAGAGTCTACGACCTCTCAATAATAGTGGATGTATATATATATGGAACAGTCTGTAGCCTGTGTGTCTCTCCCCACCCAATGTAACCACGCATATCATGACCACAACGTCTCATGTCCATGTCAAGCGGGATCATAGCTAATGCAACCAGTCATACTATATCTAAGCATATAATGTCCATGTCCTGTATCCTATACAGAATCACCACGAATATCTCGAAAAAATCCTGTCTCATGAATAGTGTCAAGTGTCCTGGGTCATAGTGTACTTGGTAAGACAAGTACGAGAATATAAAGTGTCACGTATATCCATCTCTAGATGACAGTACCCAACACTGCGTACAGTGTTGGCACCCGACTGATAATCGGACGCTAAGTACGTCACACGGTCCTAGGTTAAGTATGCACAAAAATATAATAAAGCAAGGAAAAATATATATAAAGACTGCAAAGTTTGGCAAGGTACACTTGCCTGATGTCCGAATACCAATAGTCGTCCCGGTATCAGTGGATCCTGTGGGTACTACTCCAAAAGCTGTAATAAACATCACCAACAGTCTCAGAAGATGTCAAACTGCTAGAAACGCCTGTCCTTACCTCCAATTTGGATACAGGGGCAAAAAGGTCATTTTTGGGCCAAAGCGGGGTCCACATGTGGGCCACTTTGCACCGAAAAGCGGTTCAGGGTCAAAGGTCTCCAAATTCCTCAAACTCAGTGTCTACAAGTCAGGAACGATGATACGAACCCAACGGAACTTCCAGAATTGGATTTCGATGAGCCGATCACAAAATCGCCCGTCAAGTGGAGCCTGTGGGGCCCACGATACGCGATTTTGTCAATGTTCTCAGAATCGGACCAAACTTGGGTCACAGGACCAGCGTATTACTACGAGGCCGATGGCGCAAGTTTCGTCTCGATCCGACGTGTGTACACGAAGGTACAGCGTATTCCAGAAAGGTCGGATACGGGGTGTCGTCGGCGGATACACGTTGATTCCGGGGTGCACGCACCTCCGAATCGACTTCTGCGAAATCCCACACGACCGTATCAACGACGCGCACGTTTGGTAAAGACCACGTGCGACCAAGTCGTCCCGTTTGGCGGGGCGCACTCAATTCCGGGGTGAAATGGGGTATTGTTTTTCCTGTTTTTGGATCGCGGTGCACGATCACCACAGGACGCGATGCACCGAGCGAGTTGCACGGGCACCGAGAGGGTTATACAGTCTACGCATAACAACTGGCAGAAACTAAATCGGGATTACGAGTTGAGAGAAAACGATACCTGAACAGGGCTCCGTGAACGCTGAACTCCACGTGTCCGAGGTGCGGTCTCGAGTCCTGGTCACCATGTCCGGATCGAGCTCCTGTCCGTGTCCGTTGCTCGCGTCCTGGTCGATCGACGGAGGGGAGATCTTGATGGTTACGGCGAGGTTGGCAGCGGCTTGGGGCTGTTGTCGAGTCGCACGGAGGTTCAGCGGGGTCTCGGGGCTGGATGGGTGGTCGAGCGGCGATGAATCAGACAGGTCGACGACGGCGTGTCGCTGGGGCGGTGGCGGAGTCGCTGTGAGGCGGAGGGCCTAGGGTCGACGATGGGGCTGTGGGAGGAAGGCGTCGAGGGGTTCGACGATGGGCTGTGGGCAGAGGCTTGGTGGTGGAATCTGGGGGACACGGCAGCTCTAGGTCAGAGGGGCGGGTCGGAGTTAAGGGGAGGAATGTGGCGTCGACGGCGAGGTTCTCGGAAGTCTCGGCGGCGGGGTGGCTCACGAAAACCTAGGTGGAGGTTTAAATAGGCTACAGTAAATCCGGCAATTAGGGTTCAGCTTGGGCTTGGGTTTGGGTCCGGGTCGGGTTTGACTCAGATCCGACCCGACCCATTATGCATGGTTCGGTTCACCTCTCCAATAGCTTTAAAGCTTAAAAAACTCGTTTCCGGGGTCCAAATAATTCACCGAAAAATACTATAGGTCCGGTTTTCCATTGTGCATCCTAATATATTATTTTCAGAATGTTTTACCACCAATATGCCACACTTAAAATTCTTTAAATCACCATCCTCTTCGTTTTAAATTCCAGAAAATACTAAAAATTCCGGGAAAATTATATTAAAATTTATTCTGAAAATTAGGGTGTTTACACCATCTCTAGGTGACGTTACACAACCCCGCGTACGGTGTTGGCACCCGACTATAATCGGACGCTATGCACGTCACACGGCCCTAGGGTTGAGCAAGTACAACAGTTATAATGTATATATTCAAAGGAATAAATAGCAAAAACTACAAGTTTGGCAAGGTACACTTGCCTATGGTTCGGGCTCCAACTGTAGCTCTGACTTCAGCCGAATTTGCAGGCGGTACTCCGGCTGCTGAAATAAACATCACCATCAGATCCAGAAAATATCAATCAGCTAGAAACGCCTGTCCTTGAGTCCAATTTGGAGACAAGGGCAAAAATGGTAATTTCGGGTCAAAATGGGGTCCACATATGGGCCCGCTTTGCACCAAAAAATGTGTCAGGGTCAAAGGTCTCCAAATTTGCCAAACTTAGTGTCAACAGGTCAGGAACGATGATACGAACCCAACGGAACTTCCAGAATTGGATTCCGATGAGCCGATCACAAAATCGCCCGTCGAGTGGGGCTTGTGGGGCCCACGACACGCGATTTCGTCAACGTTCTCAGAATCGAACCAAACTTGGGCCACAGGACCAGCGTATCACTACGAGTCCGATGGCACAAGTTTCGTTTCGATCCGACGTGTGTACACGAAGTTAGGGCGCGTCCCAGAAAGTACGGATACGGGACGGTGTCCGCGGATACGCGTTGATTCCGGTGTGCACGCACACCCGAATCGACTTCTGCAAAATCTCACACGTCCGTATCGACAATGCGCACGTATCTGTGAAGACCGTAAGCGACCAAGTCGTCCCGTTTGGCGGGACGTACCCAGTTCCGGGGTAAATCGGGGCATTATTTTCCTGTTTTTGGATCGCGGTTCGCGATCGCCACAGGACGCGATGCCCCGAGCGGTTTGCACGGGCACCGAGAGGGTCACGCAAGGTTCGCGATGCAAAAGACGGAATCGAAAACGGGTAAACGAGCAGGGAGATACGTGCACCTGAACAGGGTTCGAAAAACCCGAAATCCTTCGTGTCCGACTCGTGTCCGACACGACGCAAGAACTAGGGTTAGGGTTTGGGCTTCGGTTTAAGGATTTATAAAAATAAATAAATAAGTAAATAAATAATTAAATAAATATTAGTTTTTAGGTTTTATAAGTTAGGTCCGGGGCCCAATAAATTTCCAGAAAATTATCCTAAGTCCAGTTTTTTATTTTACACCAAAAAATATTATTTTTATAATATTTTAATATAATTTATTATCATTTAAAAATAATTTAATAATTAGAACCCTGATTTTAATTACAGAAAATTCCCAGAAAATTTCAGAAAATTGTGAAAAATCCAAATTTAAAATTTTGAAAAATCAGGGGTTTACAATCTACCCCCCTTAAGAGGATTGCGTCCTCGCAATCAAGGAATAACCGGTCAGCAGAGATGACACGGTTGCAAGTATCGTTCGAAACACATCACAAGATACTTAGGGAAATACCGTTTCCCTAAGAATGAAAGTTATGCACTTTCCAGAGCTAAAGCAAAAGAACTACAATTTTTTTAGAAAACTAGGTTATTTATTAACAAGTGCAAATTACTAGGTTGGGGCTGAGGTCACGAACCAGTAGGCACGAGCTACAACAAGACTAGAAACGGATAACTACGAATCACTTACGCGCATTAGCTACTCCAAGAGTCTGCGCGTCCTCCATGGTCATCGCGAAAGCTTGTCCGCGTCCTTGAGGTAGATTCCTCTGCTGCTGCTGGGCTGGCTGGTAGGGTGCTGCTTGAGGTGCTGGTGGAGCTTGCTGGTTCGCCCTTGGTGCTCTTTCTCTACGCTCAGGGCAGTCTCTTACTGCATGCTGTCTGGATCCGCAGCCTAAGCATAGTCCGAATTTACGTCTACACTCCTTCTCGACATGGCCTATCTTGCCGCAGTAGTAACAAGTAGGAAGGAATGAGGCTCTTGGTGCTGCTCTGGTTGGTGCGGATATGGAAGGCCGCTTTAGGCGAGACTCTCTCCTGGTGACGCGTTCCATGCGTCGGGCTGCAGCAAGGACGTCTGAGTAAGAGGTAGGTGCGACGGATCCTATCAGTCTCTGTAGCTCGAAGTTCAGTCCGTCGAAGAATTTCTCGGCCTTCTCTTCCTCTGTCGGGATCAGGGTTGGGGCGAAGCGGCTCAGACGAATGAATTCCGCGTTGTATTCTTCCACCGTCATAGCATCCTGAGTGAGGCGATTGAACTTGTCCCGAAGTTCTGATCGTGCGATAGCCGGAATGTACATCTCCTGGAAGAGTCTGGAGAACTCCTCCCAAGTGACTCGGTCTGGTCCGAGTCGTCTCTCTTCGGATAGCCACCAATGATGAGTATTGCCCGTCAATTGCATTCTGACGGCAATCATCCAACGTTCCCGTGGTAGCTCTGCTGCTTCCAGTTGATGTTGTATGTTGATGAGCCACTCATGAACTTCTGTGGGCTCCTCCTTGCCAGAAAAAGTGCGGGGCTTCAGTTGGCGGAAGTCAGTGATAGAGCCCGTCGAAGGCCGTCGAGCTGGTAGGTTGGCCTGCTCCAGTGCAGTTACGATGCTGCTCCTCAAGTAATCAGCCTCGCGACGCTGAGCCTCGTGTTGGATTTGTTGTTGGGCTTGCATCATCGCGTAGATCATTTGGAATATATGTTGCCCGTCAATCGGCTGTCCTTGTGGGAATACGGGCGCTGGTGGAACGAACTGCGGCGGAGGTGGGATGTCATCACGCCAAAATCTGGAGGTAGGTTGACCTGTCCCAAAATACCGAGGGACTAGACACGTGGCAATGGCCAGCAGCACACACCGATGGACAAACCCAATTTAATGGATCCATTGGGGCGTACTTAAGCTGTAATACAACAATAAGGGTCTAGATATACTAATCTCATCCACAGAAATGAATACAACAATATCAGAATCATAAATCAAGATCAATCTCAATGAACTATAAACTCGGGGAATAATCCGATAATGAGTCTGATATATCTGTCAAGATACAAGAATAAAGATAACCACAACAAATACTGAGTATGGGTAAAGCCAATACCCAGAAGATACCCTCGGTGATCACTCGTCTACTGGATCTGGTACTGCTCCAGTGCCTGCTCCTGCTTCCGCTCCTGCTAATGCTCCTGTCCCGGGTAACTCGGGGTCGATCTCGTCTGCTAGTCCTGGGGACAAAGTCCGGTATCCAGGTCCTCAGGGGACATAACAAGGTACAGAAATCAACATGCCAAAATGCAGTGTAATAGTAAATGAGATAAGTAGGGTAAACTATATAACCATCTATGTGAAAATACAATTTGAGAGCATCACTAAACTCAGGCTGAGACCACTACAAGCTCTGTATCTGGGAGCCGGTAGCAGTGTTTACTATGTGTTTACTATGTGTTTACTATGGATTATATATATATATATATATATATATATATATATATATATATATATATATATATAATCAGCCTGTAGCCTGTGTGACTCTCCTCACCCCATGTAATCACACGTCTCATGTCCACGATGCCTCTTGTCCATGTCACGCACGATCATATCTAATGCAGCAAGTCATATAATGTCTAGGAATATGATGTCTATGGCATAAAACCTGAATCCTATACAGAATCACCATGAATATCTCAGGAAGATTCCGTCTCATGAATAGTGTCAAGTGTCCTGGGTCTATGTACTTGATAAGACAAGTACGAGAATGTAAAGGGTCACGATATCCATCTCTAGGTGACATTACACAACTCCGCGTACGGTGTTGGCACCCGACTATTAATCGGACGCTAAGTAAAGTCACACGGTCCTAGGTCAAGCATGCACAATTAGTCAAAGGAATAAATAACAAGAACTGCAAGTTTGGCAAGGTACACTTGCCTGGGGTTCTGGCTCCAACTGTAGCTCTGGTCTCAGTGTGATTTGCAGGTACTACTCCGGTTGCTGAAATAAACATCACCATTAGATTCAGAAAATATCAAATGGCTAGAAATGCCTGTCCTTACGTCCAATTTGGACACAGGGGCAAAAATGACATTTCCGGGTCAAAGCGGGGTCCACATGTGGGCCACTTTGCACCGAAAAGCGTGTCAGGGTCAAAGGTCTCCAAATTCGTCAAACTTAGTGTCAACAGGTCAGGAACGATGATACGAACTCAACGGAACTTCCAGAATTGGATTCCGATGAGCCGATCACAAAATTGCCCGTCAAGTGGAGCCTGTGGGGCCCACGATACGCGATTTTCTCAACTTTCTCAGAATCGAACCAAACTTGGGTCACATGACTAGCGTATTGCTACGAGTCTGATGGCATAAGTTTCGTCTCGATCCGACGTGTGTACACAAAGTTACAGCGTGTTCCAGAATGGACGAATACGGGGAGTTGTCGGCGGATACGCGTTGATTCCGGTGTGCACGCACATCCAAATCAACTTCTGCGAAATCTCGCACATCCGTATCAACGTCGCGCACATTTCGGTAAAGACCGCGTGCGACCAAGTCGTCCCGTTTGGCGGGGCGCACTCAGTTCTGGGGTGAAACAGGGTGTTGGTTTTCCTGTTTTTGGATCGCGGTTCGCGATCACCACAGGACGCGATGCACCGAGCGGGTTGCACGGGCACCGAGAGGGTCACACAGTCTACGCGTCACAACTGACGGAATCGAAAACGGGTCAACGAGCTGAGAGAACGGGTTACCTGAACATGGCTCCCTGAAGACCGATTTCTCGTGTCGGGTGCTGTGTCTAGGTGCTGTGTCCAGTACTGCGCCGTGTCCGGGTGGCCGTGTCCTTGCTGTTATAGGGTTAGGGCTGATGTGGGATATGGCCGGAGCTAGGGCGGAGACGGCCGGGGAGAGGGGTGCTCGGCACGGCGGGTCGAGTGGCTTAGGGTTCCGTTCAAGTGGCTGCGGGTCGAGGCTAGGTGAACGACGGCGAGGGTGAGGCGACTCGGGTTAGTGGCGGAGCGGGGAGGGAAAGGTCGTCGAGTTGGGGCAGCGGCCGGTGGGCTGCTGACTCGCCGGAGGGGACGAAGCCGAGGGGCTAGGGCACGGGGGTTCTGCCGTGGCGGAGCAGCGAGGTGTTCGAGGGCAGGGGGAGGAGGACTGGGGGACTGCAGAGAGGAGAGTGGCGGAGAGGGAAGGTTCAGGGCGGAGGACGGGAGAGAGTCGTCGGGCTGGGCGGCTGGAGCGGGGAGTTAGATCGGGGAAGAAGGAAGAGGAGGGAAGGTGGTGGAGATGGAGACTCGGGCACGGCGGGGAGAGGGAGTTCTGGTGGAGGGGCGGTGGCTAGGTCGGCTAGGGAGTCGGTGGCTGCGGGCTGAGGAGGGAGGAGGGTTTTAGGGTTCCGGCCGGCGGCAAGGGGAGTTAAATAGGGCAGCCGCCGGTCGGAATTGGGCTGAATTAGGATTAGGGTTTAGTTTAGGATTTCGGGTTTGGGTCCGGGTCCGCGGGTTAACGGGTCGGGTTTAGACCCGGATTCGTTAAGGTTTAAGTGCGGGTCGGGTAGTCGGGTTTCGGGTCGGGTTTAGATCTGACCCGACCCATTAAGGCTGGGTTCGGTTCAACTGAACCGGGTCTGGGTTGGTTTGGTTTATTTCAAATAAACCCGGTTTATTTCAGGGTTTAATTCGGTTTATTTTAAAATAGTTTTTAGGGCTTTAAAAATGCTTCGGGGTTCCAATAAATTCACAGAAATTTATCCTATGTCCGGTTTTCCATTTTACACCATAAAATATTATTTTTATAATATTTTAATATTAATTAACATCATTTAAAAATCTTTTGATCACAAAATACCTTAGTTTTAATTTCAGAAAAACCCAGAAAATTATAGATAATTGGGAAAAATCCAATTTAAAATTCTTGAAAAATCAGGGGGCTTACAGGATGCGCGGCAATGGCCAGCAGCACGCACCGATGGACAACCCAATTTAATGGATCCATCAGGGCATGCTTAAGCTGTACTCTAACAGTAAATAGAACAATGATACAGGTCACAGACTATTCTAATCTCATCCACAACAGATAATCACAGATTAAATGCCAGAATAAATGCAATAGAATAAATAAGCAATCTCAAATAAGTGTCTCAGGAACAATCCGAGAATATGTCTGGTACATCGAATGCAAATAGACAGGAAATAAATCAACTGGAAATAGAAATACTGAGTATATGGAGCCGGTACTCAGGAGAAGTCTTCTACCACGATCTCGTCCTCAGGTTCCTGTTCTGTTCTGAGTAGTGCTCCTGTTCCGTACACCTCGGGGTAGATCTCTTCGGCTATACCTGGGGACATAGTCCATTCCAGGTCCTCAGGGGACATAACAAGGTACAGAAAATACAAGCCAAAATAAATGCAGTGCAGCAATAAATGAAACCATAGGGTAAACTATATAACCAGCTAAGTGATATGCAAGTGAGAGTTTTAGTCATACTCAGGCTGAGACTACTACAGGATCAGTGTCGAAGAAACCATAGCAGTATTTTCTCGAAGGGCCAGTAAGGTACCAAAGCTCTGTATCAGAGACTAAGACACCGCCAGATAACATTATTTATATTATAATCAGCCTTGATATGGTAATACTCTTCCCACCCCATGTAATCTCACGTCACAGTTCCATAATGTCTCAGGTCCAGTCACGCAAGATCAACTAATGCAGTAAGTCAGAATAGTTTCTAAGCAAGTAAACTGTAATGTCATGAATATGTATCCTACACAGAATCACCATGAATATCTCAGGAAGATTCTGTCTCATGAATAGTGTCAAGTGTCCTGAGTATAATGTACTTGATAATGCAAGTACGAGAATATAAATGTCACGATACCCATCTCTAGGTGACGTTACACAACCCCGCGTACGGTGTTGGCACCCGACTATAATCGGACGCTAAGCACGTCACACGGACCTAGGGTTGAGCAAGTACAACAGTTATAATGTATATATTCAAAGGAATAAATAGCAAAAACTGCAAGTTTGGCAAGGTACACTTGCCTATGGTTCGGGCTCCAACTGTAGCTCTGACTTCAGCCGGATTTGCAGGCGGTACTCCGGTTGCTGAAATAAACATCCCCATCAGATCCAGAAAATATTAATCAGCTAGAAACGCCTGTCCTAGAGTCCAATTTGAAGACAAGGGCAAAAATGGCAATTTTGGGTCAAAACGGGGTCCACATGTGGGCCCGCTTTGCACCGAAAAATGTGTCAGGGTCAAAGGTCTCCAAATTCGCCAAACTTAGTGTCAACAGGTCAGGAACGATGATACGAACCCAAAAGAACTTCCAAAATTAGATTCCGATGAGCCGATCACAAAATCGCCCGTCGAGTGGGGCCTGTGGGGACCACGACACGCGATTTCGTCAACGTTCTCAGAATCGAACCAAACTTGGGTCACAGGACCAGCGTATCGCTACGAGTCCGATGGCGCAAGTTTCGTTTCGATCCAACGTGTGTACACGAAGTTAGGGCGCGTCTCAGAAAGTACGGATACGGGACGGTGTCCGCGGATACGCGTTGATTCCGGTGTGCACGCACACCCGAATCGACTTCTGCGAAATCCCACACGTCCGTATCGACGATGCGCACGTATCTGTGAAGACCGTACGCGACCAAGTTGTCCCGTTTGGCGGGGCGTACCCAGTTCCGGGGTGAATCGGGGCGTTGTTTTTCCTGTTTTTGGATCGCGGTTCGCGATCGCCACAGGACGAGATGCCCCGAGCGGTTTGCACGGGCACCGAGAGGGTCACGCAGGGTTCACGATGCAAAAGACGAAATCGAAAACGGGCAAACGAGCAGGGAGATACGCGCACCTGAACAGGGTTCGAAAAACCCAAAATCCTTCGTGTCCGACTCGTGTCCGACACGACGCAAGAACTAGGGTTAGGGTTTGGGCTTCGGTTTAAGGATTTATAAAAATAAATAAATAAGTAAATAAATAAATAATTAAATAAATATTAGTTTTTGGGTTTTATAAGTTAGGTCCGGGGCCCAATAAATTTCCAGAAAATTACCCTAAGTCCAGTTTTTCATTTTACACCCAAAAATATTATTTTCATAATATTTTAATATAATTTATTATCATTTAAAAATCATTTAATAATTAGAACCTTGATTTTAATTACAGAAAAATCCCAGAAAATTCCAGAAAATTGTGAAAAATCCAGATTTAAAATTTTGAAAAATCAGGGGTTTACAAATAGCAACGATTATATCAATTTTGTTGCTATTTTGTGTAATTTAGCAATGAAATAATATATCATCATTATTTTTTCTTAACAAATAGTGAGTTTTCTGGTAGTGAAAAAGAGAGAGAGAGAGAGACTATGAATTGAATGTGTACATTAATCGATACAAGAGGACTCTATTTATAGGCAGGGGCGGAGGGACATTCAGACTGCACTGGGCTATAGCCTAGTGCAAACTAAAAATAAAGAGTATTTTTTTTCAATATTTTGTAGGCTTGTGGCTTGTAGCCCAGCCCAGTCCACTGGCTTGTCACCTGTGAATTGTGAAATTGGAATGGAAATGAGACTCGGGAAAGAAAAGGAAAGGAAAGGAAAGAAAGAGCAGTAGTCGCACCAGCCTGCTCTGCTCGCAAGTCGCATCGGTCGGACTCGGACCGTCGGAGGAGAGATCCGAATTCCGCCCCTCGGGCCTCGGCTGCTCACTGGCGTTTGCTCGGCCCCCCTCTCGCCACTCGCCAGGGGCGGAGGAGGAGCCTCCACTCTGCGGGCCTGCCGCGGCACCGCCTGCGACTCTCCGCTCTCGGCACTCGGCAGCTCGGCTCGGCTCGGCTTTGCCGCTTTGGTAAGGCCATCAATCACCATCCTCCTTGCCTCCTTGGACCTTCAAATTAAAATTTTGTAAAACCCTAACACCAAATTTTTGGTGTTTGGTTTCATCTTAATTCACTATAGCTTTTTGGAAATTGGAATATAATGGAAAATCAAGGAAACAAGAGAAAGAAAACCCTTTTTGCATTCTTTAAACCAAGGGATGAAACATCAGGAAGTGAGAGTCTTCTCCTGGCTTCAAATGTTAATGTTTCAACCCCAAGTGTTGATCACAGGGATGAGGTTATAGTTGATTTAAATTTTCTTGAACGAGATCCAGGTTTACGAATTTCGATATGCGGGCATCCTGTTAATCATAGGGATGAGATCAGACGGGTGTATATCAAAATGGGTCCATATCAGCCAAAATTGGCAGTATTTCCACCGTCTGAGTTCGAAAAACAGTCTCGTCGATTTCAATACTCTTGGTTCCAACAATTTCCTTGGTTGGAGTACTCTTCTACAAAGGATTCAACATTTTGTTTTCCATGTTATCTTTTCGAAAGTGATAATGCTCCCCATTGCACATTGACTATCGATGGATTTAAAAATTGGAAGAGAGTTAATGATGGGACTCGATGTGCATTTTTGACACATATGGGAGGTCCTACATCTACCCATAGATATTCTGTGAAAGCTATGGAAGGTTTATCAAATGTTACTCAACATATTAATAAAGTGATTAATGCACAGTCTTCTGAAGAAGTTTTGAAGAATCGATTACGGCTTAAGACGACAATTGAGAGTATTCGGTGGCTCAGTTTGCAAGCATGTGCATTCAGAGGCCATGATGAGTCACTGACTTCTAATAATCGTGGGAACTTCATAGAGATGATAAAATTAATGGGGAGTTTGAATGTCAACATTGATGATGTTGTATTGGAGAAAGCTCCGAAGAATGCACAGTATACTTCATCGACAATTCAAAAAGAGATTTTGCATATCATGGCCAACCGGGTGAGAAGTAAAATTTGTGGAGAAGTTGGGGATGCAAAGTTTTGTATTTTGGTTGATGAAGCCAGAGATGCGTCTAACAGAGAGCAGATGGCTATTATTCTACTGATTCTTCTACTGATGCAGGCATTAGAGAAGATATTTGGCTCTTTGATATCTCAGATACTGGCATACTGCTATTCTGATACTATATTTGAGCATATACATTGGCATTCAAATGAATTGAGCTCTAAGATTCTGAAAATACTCTTAATGTTAAGCATCTGATACTGAGCTATGTAACTTCAATGTAGTCTCTTCTACTGAGCTGCCGCCAAGTTAGTGATAAATTAATCTGATACTGAGCTATGTAGTCTCTTCTACTGAGCCAATGTCTCTGATACTGAGCCATACTTGCTAAAATGTCCACTTAATGTTAAGCATCTGACTTGCTTTTTGTAGCGTGGGCAAAAACTGTTACTCTTTTCTATTTGGAAGGTGAATGGAGATACTCTTGACATAGAGTTGAGTAACATTCGAGGAAATGCTTATTATTCTGTTCCTCCTCTATGCATCTTGGTGTTCAGTATGCTATCAAGCTGATGCTGTCAAGCTGATGCTTCCTCTACCCGTCACATTTAAAGTTAATAAGGGTTGTTCTGTGCTTGTTATCAGTATAACATATCACACATCTATTTTTTCTTTTGAATATAAAAGTCTTACTACTGATGAGTTTAGCTTTCCTACTGGAACTTGTAGGGTTGTTCTGTGCTTGTTAATAAGGGTTGTTCTATTTAGAATTTGTGCCAATTGAACTCCTTTTGCTGATGCATTACTTTTTTGGACATGCTTGTAGCAAAAAGGTACATTTACAACAGGCCAAGAAAGTAAATGAAATACTTGAACTGTTTTCTCCCTACTGCTAGTTGTTCAGATTATTTCTTGCTTTTGGAGCTCTTTTCTGATCATGCCTGGGTGTATATATTTGGTTTGCAGACTAACATTCAGACTATTAGTAGTAAGCCACAAATGCGTAATGCTGAAGCTTCAGGAAAAGCCTTTTCAAGGAAGAGTGATTATGTGAACTCTATTATTCGAGCATGTGCACGTAAGTATAAATTCTTCCCTGTAAACTTCTTCTTCTTCTTCTTCTTCTTCTTCTTCTTCTTTTCATATGGAACCAGTTTGTTTGAATAATACTTCTCTTCAATGCTATATCTATTAACTGCTTGTTCCCTCGTTCATGCAACTGACAACCCATTTGCTTCACACATTTGTTCATCCAAGTGGAATAGCTACTTATGATGCATTCATATTTCTCATAAATGTTTCCTTGTTCATTTTTTTGGTTATGGTATTAGATACACTTCTTGGGTTTCCTGATTGCTTTATATAACAGCAAGAGTGATTGAGGAGGAGATGTTTGGGGTTGACAATTTGTGTTGGATATCTGCGAAGGCCACATCAGAAGCATCAAAACGTGCAGAATTTTTGATTCTACAAACAGGGATGACAGCATTTGGGAAGGCATACTATAGAACTTTGAGTGATCTTGTGCTTGAAAGGATTGGTGACATAAATATCATACATATCTGACAGGAATTTTGTTTTTGTAGTTATGCTGGCAAGTGACCCTGTGGACATCTTCCTTCTACCTGGTAAAGTTTTCTTTCTTTTTGATGTCTATACACTGACTTGCTTGATTTCTTCGCATATTCATCTTTTGCTGTGCAGGAGTTGCTTTTGACAGACATGGACGACGGCTGGGCCGTGGTGGAGGGTAGGTTCATAAATTTAATGCCTCCAGTACCAGTCCTCTACTTGATCACTGTGTTCTATAATATGGTTTTTATTGAATTTAGTTCATTCTTTCCCTTATCTACGGCATATTAATTCTCACGCTTGGTGAATTAAAAGTTGAAAATGTTGAAAGGCTCTTGCTGGAGTCAAAATTTATAACAAGCTTCATTTGAAATAAAAGATCTGGTTTTGGTACTGAAAAGTAGTGTTAGTTTTAGAGCTTTATGTCATCTCTGTTAAGAAATAATTGTTTGCAGGCAACACTATCCATACTAAAAGATAGTTTGTTACTAGATGTATCTACTGGTCATAAATCTGTCCTATTTAGCTAACAAATTGGCATAATACTTTTGCATCATTATCAATTTGAGAAATTAAACTACATGTAAGTGAATAGTTCTAATTTTCTTCTGCATATTATAACTTGTTATTGCCCATCACAATCTATATGATTTAGTTCATAATACTGATATTCTTCTTGAATCATTTTTTTTTCATTGAGAACCTATTTGGTTGCAAGGAATTAAAATACTATGAAAGCTTGGAAATTCTTGAAATTGCATTTCCAATTTCTATTTTTAAATTTCTATTCTAAAATTCTTAGAATTAAAGTTCTGGCTTTTGGTTGGAAGAATCACAGAAGGAATTATACTTTCAACCTTTTTCTGGATTAAACCGTTAATATAATAACCTGCTTATGGTTAAGGTGA
Source organism: Iris macrosiphon (assembly GCA_036927795.1). Classification (NCBI taxonomy): domain Eukaryota; kingdom Viridiplantae; phylum Streptophyta; class Magnoliopsida; order Asparagales; family Iridaceae; genus Iris; species Iris macrosiphon. The sequence goes on along the minus strand of JAYESA010000012.1, from coordinate 53,085,902 downwards.
ACAAGTGATTTCTACAGTGGCAAATAGATTCAAGGAATTAATTTTCACATGTTCTGTAGAGATTCTAGAGACTTCCTATTCCAAAAATGTTCAATTATAATTTACATTGGAATCAGTGAATTCTCCATTTCCGTACAATCAAAAGACTGAATTTAGACAAATTTCGGGAATTGAAATCCCTATATTTCCAACTCTTTGCAACCAAACAGGCCCTTAGAAGAAATCTTTGATTTATTATGGATCATATGCTATTATATAGCTAAATGTTTCAGGCTGCCCAATTATGTTATCGTATACAACATAGTGATTCCCAACCTGAATACACTGAATCATTGACAATGAAGGTTTCTGTAATGCTTTATATAACTCTATGAGGTTGAAATTGAATTTTAATCATTCGGCTGTTGAGACAATTACAGGTTATATTGATATATTATTAACGGGCTTGGTCTTTTAATCATTATGATTTGTTAATTATAGTTGCCTAATCAAAGGCCAAATGATAGCATAGAAATATTATAGACCACTTGAAGTCGAAACAGTTTTGTAGTATCATTTGATGGTTTATTTCTTAACACAATAATTGCTAGTGTAGATGTTCTGCTTGAGAAAGGACAGATCAAGTCAGCGGAAATCTGGGATATATATAACAAAGCTCCGCACATCCCACAGGTATGTATTTCTTTTGTAAAAAGTTCTTGTGTGTGGCAAAATAATTTATCTATGTAAAGTAGACGTCCTTTTCAGATAGCCTTTAGTGATTTTAATTTCCTCATTTTTCAGGTAGTTGTGGTTTGTTCTTTGTCTACTACGATTGGAAATATTGTTTGATTTATCTATTATTTAATCCAGATGGAATGAGTTGACTGCAAGACCGGCTGTTTGTGAGCATGCTAAAACGTATCTACGTGAACTGCCAAAGGTACTAAATAATTCTCAATTCTTAGTTTTTATGGTTATTGGCGAATATTTATTCACCTCTAATATAATCCGTATGTAGGTACCACATTAGTATTTAGGCAATCTTTGAATTAGAAGAATCATTATGCAATTGAACCTAAATTATAAGAAAGTCTTTAGTACCTTATATGTTTTGCAGTTACAATTTTAGCATCATTCTGTATGTAGTAAAAACATAAAAGAGAATCAAGTTTCGTTACTTTCGTATATTTTCAAAAATGTTGAATAAGAGAGCTGGTTAATATTTTTAAGTGAGGTAAATTATATGATTTTTTCTATGGCAAAGGAAACTTTGTCGAATCATCGAATTTACGAAGGAAACTCTGCCAATTTTTTGGCATAAATTTTTAGAATCTTGTAGTAACTATTAGCTAGCCCACCCTATTCCAAAATCCTTGCTCCGCCCCTGTTTATAGGCTTTGAAGAGAACTAACGTTTTCTACCCTAACCGATGTGGGATAAGTTACTATGACAATATAAGAATATACATTATATTAACACTCTAATTACCCTAATTACCATTATCACAATCTTATATGGAGATACCAATTATGAACCTCATGTTCAGCCCAATAAACTAATTGGAAATTAACACTTTTGTAATTTTTATTAAGAATTTTGATAAACAGTGGTGATTTGAGTTTGTGATTTACGTTTAGTGTCTTACACCTTATTAATTTATCGACAAGAGAAATAAAATAAACGGTCATACGAATGAATACACAAAATGAATAAGAGGGAAGAGAAGGGGGAAAAAAAAAATCTTGTCATATTATAACTTTAATGAGTTAAATTGTAATTACTATCGGACTGATCAATTGTAATTAATTAGTGAATTTAATGTAATATCAAAAAGTTCAATATAAAAAAGAAAAAGAAAAAAAAGACAAGGTGCACAAAAGTATAACAAGACACCCATATTATTATACTGATAATTAAAACATACGGTGGCCAAGATTACAATTGAGACCATGACAAGTCGATCATTATAAGACAAATTACGTACAGATAGTGAAAGCACAATTAACACAGTCGGCACTAATGATAAGGCAGACGAGCCAGCATCATACAGTAAGGTAAGAAAAATAGTGACAGCACAATTAACACTTAACCGCTCGCTAATGATATTGATTTATTGAAGGCAAGAAGGAAGGCATGCAGTCTATATGCCATAAGTGTTGTTTTCAGTTTAGCAACCACAAGGATACCTTGGTATGATGCCTTTCAAGGAGTGGAAACCATCAGTAATCGGAGTGACTCGATTAATTATATAATCACCTGTGGTGCCGGGGGCATAATTGATTAGAGCATAAGTGTTTCCTTTAAATAGGTATGCTTCATTTTTCGCTTTGGCCGAAAATGCTGCATCTAAGCCATCCTGGAAAACTGTATCTTTCAAAGAAGGGAAACTGAGGGTAATTCTTTTGGGACCCTGAATTATGTAATCATTGGTTGTACCCGGTGCAAAATTAATAAGCGCATATTGATCTCCTTTAAATATATAGGCTTCGTTCCAACGGGAGGAAGCAAAGGCTGCATCGATACCATTTTCGAAAATTGTATTTTTCAAAGAGTGAAAGCTATCTGTGATCTTCTTGGGTCCTTGAATAATGTTGCCACTCTCAAAGTTGATGAGTGCATATATGTTACTTCTGAATATATACGCCTCGTCGTTTCTAGAGGAGGTAAATGCAGCATCGATTCCGCTAGCAAAAATAGTATTGGCCAGAGAAGGAAAGAAACTACCGATGCTCGCGGGTCCTTTAATGATGTAGTCCTTGGTTGTGCCGGGAGCATAGTTGATTAGCAAGCATTGATCGGTAGTGAAAAGAAACGCCTCTTCCTGCTTGTTATTGACGTTGAATGCACACTCGATGTAATGCCCCACGCTACAACCTCGGTCAACATAAGGCTCCTCTGTAGTAGTAGTAGTAAGTGATGTGCTCGTGGTGTCCTCCAGCACGATGTCTCTCTTCATTCTAACTTGGGCAGCAGCGAACACAACGTTGATCATAACTTCTCCAACTGTGGGGCACCTAACATTTCTTAGGCGATTCATAAATTCTTGAGTGGTTTGCCCGCTCGAAGTTGGATTGGGATTAAAAAGACCATTACGGTAGATTCGATCTCCCTCTGGGATATAAGTTGGGAATTGTGTCTCAGATCCTTGAACTAGATATGGACGTGATGTCCGAATATATTGACGATTAATGCCACCTGCAAAAGCGATCTCCTGCTGATTAGGATAATCATTATGCTCGCACAAGGTCAGCACTGCATCAATTCTCCCCGGCGCAAATATCTCATACCGATAAAGAATGAGATCGGTTGTCACCCTGGGTCGCCAACCAGTTAACCTTGTCGTGCTAACAAACACAGACCCATCAGCAGGCGAGGTATCTGACGGGGCTCCTCCACTATTTACATGGTGCTCCAAGTTGTAGTAATCTTCCGGACTAGTCGAACCTCGTTCTCGCGGAAGAAATCCTGTTCGAAAAATCTCATTATAGGGACGATCATCCCATCGGTACACAGCCTCCACAATATCTTGGTTGTCATTAGGATCCCGATATAGAATACTTGGCCCTTGTGTAATTGGACTTTGTAGGGGATGGACTAGATCTCATTCAACCCGCAAGCGGGTGCGCGATTTAATGCGCATTTTTATGCGTTTATTATTCGCGCACTTAGCACTTGGTACGCCGCGGTACTGTTCCGTTGATTTTACGGAAATAATGGGAAATGCTACGTGACAGATATATCCAGGACACGATCCTGAGATCTGAAAAACAGAAAATCAGTTTTTCCTTCTCTCTCTCTCTCTGTTCGGAACGAAACAACAATCGTACAGAGACGAAAAAGAAAAGAAAAACACCAGAACCTTAATTCCTCCAAAAATTCTTCCGTCCAATCTCTCTTCTTCGGACAAGATTGTGATCGTTCGTGGGATTCGCCACTGGGTGGGTGAAGTGAATCGAAGGATTCGTTGTATCTCGGGGATAGATCGCCAGGAAACCACTGCACTGTTCGTGGGACGAAATTTTATTCTAAAGACAGCGTGTAACGTGCCTCGAATCCTATACTATTTCTTGTCTTTAATTTTACATCTTCCTATTTACATTATTTAGAAATTTTACCAACACGTACGGTTTAGGTTGCCCTAACTTGCACCTCTAGTTACATGCCATGCACTATAATACTATATGCTTAGAAGCACCTTTTTTTACGGTAAAGCTAGCGACACAGAAATTGAGATGATAGCTTGTGATTGGATAGAGAGGAGATTAGAGAACCCATGAATGACACACAGAATTCTGTGTTGAATAATCCAGGTTAGGTGGTCTTCACATAGCAAGAAGAAAATCTACCTTTGGATTTCTGTGGTGGGAGATACGAGTCCGTAAACTTTGGTGGTTACAGTAGTTTTTTTGAGATTAAAAGTTATCGTTTCTCCAACTTTGTCTCAGTTTTCACCTAGGGTTACGCGCTGTTCGAAGGAAACTAATACACAGAGTTGGAAGAGGGATAGGTCTCGAACATACCAGTGAAGACGGGGTCGAATTTGATCGAGCGATGGAACGAGAATCCAGACATGAACTGGGGTAAGTTGTTGTCACTTTCCTGTGCAGTGCTCTCGGTCGCGGACGCGGGGCGAGCGGCGGTCGGCAGTGCTTGCTCCGGCAGCGGCGGCGGCGGATCGAGGAGGTCGGCGGCGCAGGTCGTGGAGGAGGGTAGATGGTAAGGGTTAGGGTTTACAAGTTATATATATATATATATAGGAGAACCGAAGGTGGGGGGGAGGGGGGGTTTGCATTCCGCGGGTCTGGGGTGTAGCGGGCTTAGGTGGGGGTTTAGAGTAGGAATTTGTTGCCCTAAATAAGGGCGTAAGTTGGTTGGTTGTGTATTTTTTTTTTCCATTTATAACGGGATTTCAGTGGCTAGGCTCTTTTCTTTAATACACAGCAACGGGGATTAATATTTTTTTCTAATTATATTTTTAGTAATTTATGTCCTAAAAAAGGAAATAAGTTTGTAAGTTAGACCAAAAAAATGGACGTAATATATTTATATAATCTTTTAATACATACCATCGTCAGTAAACGCAAATATCCTAAACTTTATACCTTTTAAGAAATAAACTTGAACTCGATGCCTTTTATGCAATTATCTGAAATGGAAAACTCCAAGGGAGGACCCACGATTCTTCAATTGGGAATGCCACATACTACAAAAAGATAAGAGCAGCCACCATCAATCCTACATTCATGGACAAAGTTTTTTTGTTTTTATTTTCTAGGAAAATGAAATAACTTTAATGTTTTCCAAATATAATGACAACACTAAAATAATGTTTGTCACGTTTTTATTAATCAGTGAAGTAGAAAAACGTCACACTAGTAATAACTAATAAATAGAAAGATGTTGGAAGCATGGATGTAACCAAGATTTGTATCCAGTTGGGACACGTTTTTCTTGGTCATATTTATTTTTTGTTAATTACTTTATAAAATACAAATATTCAAAGAGGACTTCATGAATTTTTCGGTGTCGGTAGAGAACAATATCCTTAGAAAGTTAAGGAACAAATTTGATACAATATTTGTTGTATAAGCATGACAATTTATCTATATAAACATTTTACATACTAAATCTTAATAATATCTTTTTTATGTATGTCCATGATAGTAGCTAGTTTCCAAGTTCTAAAAATTTAGGGTATACCGGTATGATACTTGTTCATATTTTTATAAATTTTACATACTTCCATATTATAAAACGGCTTTTAGCCACCGTATGTATCTGTTTGGAGCCTAAACATAATAGAGCCATATCTTAAATCCTGCTACTGGTCCTTCAGACTTGCTCCCAAAGTCTGGGCTCTGGCCCAAGTGTACTTATTTAGCCAACAAATCCCGAAACTGACCCTCACTTCAGTGAATGTTTATTTCCCACAGCCAACTGTAGTTGACTAATCACTTGGAAAACTGAATTCAAACACAATGTTTTATTCCGTATAAAAAAGTTATACGGATGCAAACATGTCAGGCACATAAACGAACAGAGATACGATCCTTTGCAGGATTATCTGTACAACAAAGCCTAAGATGAAGTAAAATGAAATCAGTTATTATTGTCTTCATTTTTATAATAGTAAGTTCCATCCCTAGTTTCAATTTCTAGATTTTCGGTTCCATTCCGTCCATAGGTGCTAAGGGTTGGGCCTCCAAATTTTTAGATTATAGATTATAGGAACTCATTTTGTAGAATTATAAATCCCAATTTGGAGCCCAACTTTGTATATTTTTAGATTAAAATTTTTTTTTCTACATCAATTTTTGATCACACAGTTTTTGGGACCGGAGCTCATTTTATCATTTCCTACTATTCTTATACAAACCCAACGCATTCTACATTTACCTGTTTTTTTTTTAAATTTTGGATCCCATATTACATTGGCGAGTCCCAACTACTAATGATGCTCTTAAAAAAATAACATAAAAATTTTCATTTATCCAAAAATTTGGCAACATTAGAAGACCATCATATCCCAAAATTAATTGGGATGGGGACCCAATTGGCTTCTTTACAAGACTTTCAAATCTCCAAGTCAATGTTAATTTTGGCCATTTGGCATCAGTAGAAGACCTTCACATCCCTGATATGTCTTTGTTACAAAAGTTCGGTAGCATATAGAAGACATGATGCTACTTTAAAAGGTGCTCCGTTCTCTAGAAATAAAAAACAAACAACCAAAGTACAAGATTTTTGGCAATATATGTCACTAGAACTGATCTTGTTAATAGAAGTAAAGTAAGAGGATGATAAATATAATGCCATAAACATAAAATTTTATTAATAGGCAACAAGTCTAATACAAGGGTGATATATACTGAAATCAGAAATAACTCTTCAAATTCGTTATCAAGGCATGTCACTTTTATTTGGTTGTAGCATTATACGCTAGTGGAATTGGTCTTGTTACAGTTCTCTGCAGCATTATGTCTCAAAGAATCTGTTCTTGATCTTATTCAGTTCATTCCTTACCATTTTAATCTCCATTCGATCCGTTGGCAAATCATTTGTGCATAGGAGACCAATTCTAAGCACCAAAGAAACACATTCAAAAGTTTTTTCATGATTTATAGTTTGGGAATGGTCACTAGTTTGAACTCCATTTGCTAGCAAGCGCTCATCCATGATGCTCATGACCCCTTCAGAAAATCCATCATTGACGAATGTACGGAGCGTTAGGCCTTCCTTAAAAGCACCATCCGTAGGTCTCTTCCCAGTAAATAGCTCAATCAGAAGTATTCCATAGCTATAGACATCTCCATGAGTAGAAACTTTGTTGGTCATTCCGCACTCTTCATTTGAACAAAATATTAATCGTTAATTAGACTTCTACAAATAGAGTAAACACTAAAACTGATTCTTAACTTCTTGTGTCGACAATTTTAATTTTCATGGAGATCGTACAATGTTTTGTGTTGGATGTCTTCTACCTACTGTAACTCTCCTTTCTACATATTTGAACTGACATTTACAAGATAAGACATTAAGAACAACACAATAAAAAGAGTAAACACTAAAAATGATTCTTAACTTCTCCTAAGAACTAGTTTGCAAAGACATGCAAACAGATTCGATACACATGTATAAATGACTTTCAACCATTATTTTCGTCCCTTGGAGACTAGAATTGAGCAAGACATATCTGACATGAGTGTCGAGAAAGTGTCGTGTCGAATACATGTCAGGTAAAGATACAGAGAAAGAGATAGTCCTTTCCTGGAGTATTTGTGCAACAAAGCCTAAGATGACGTAAAATAGAATCAATTAGTGTCTTCATTTTTTATTCAAGGAATAAGGACAAATGAAAATACTATCTCAGACTTGGATTGGTCTTGGAGTTATTGTCATATGACTCCCGTTAAGCTCTTCTCGACATAGTTTTCTATTAAACTAAATTATAGTAGTCAAGAATAAGCTAAATCTGAAGAGCAAGTTTTAAAATCAGCTAAAAAAAGTTTAATTTATCCCAAAAAAGAAGAAGAAATTCAACTTGATAACTATGATACCTGGAGCAATATACCCAATAGTTCCTTTAATTCCAAAGGAGCTAGTAGAACTTGTTGTAGACTCGTTGATAAATCTGGCCAACCCGAAGTCGCTCACTAGGGCTGTCATGTCATCATCAAGAAGAATATTGCTTGGCTTCAAATCACAATGAATAATAGGAGCATGGCCATGGTGGTGGAGATACTCCAATGCAGATGCCACGTCCATCGCTATATTTATTCGTTGCATAAGCTTCAATGTCTTCAGTCCGAAAGTTTCATTTCCTTCTGGATGCAACCAACTTTCTAAACTGCCATTGGGCTTGAACTCGAAAACCATTGCCTTGAAGTCGTTGCCGTTGAAATTCACACTTGAACATGCAGTCAATATCTTGATAAGGTTCCGATGTCGAATATTTCTGAAAGCGTCACACTCAGCAACAAAGCTCTTCAAAGCTCCCAGTTGTTGAAGGTTAAATACTTTCACTGCAATAACTTTAGCTCCAAGCTCATGATCGTCTAGCGTTCCTCGATATACAGAACCATAATTACCAGAACCAATAAGGTTTTCTTCAGAAAATCCATTTGTTGCTTTGACAAGTTCAGCATATGAGATACTTATATGTTGCTCCTTGATGGTATAGTTTTCTACAGGTTTCCTTCTTGATCTTTGACGTATCCAACGACGGAAAGCAAAAAAAAGGAAGAGCAAGAATAAGCACAAAATTCCGCTAAAAACTGAAATGATCACTGCAATTTTCTGAGACCTATGATTCTTCTTAGGACTTGAAAATGCACAAATTGGTAGATGCAAAACTGGATCTCCCCCACAGAGCTTATCGTTGCCAAGGACCGAAATCTCACTCTTGTTTCTGAAGACCCCTTTTCTTGGCACTTCGCCTTCAAAGTTATTGAAAGATAGGTTCAGATCATATAGGTCAGGAAAGTCCCCAAGGAATATCGGTATTTTCCCTGACAAATTATTCTGTGAAAGGTCGAGCCCTTGAAGGCCTTTTAATGCACTTAATGATGTAGGGATACTTCCTTCAAAGAAGTTTCTATCAAGATGAAGGAATTGCAGAACCAGACATTTGCCAAGACTATCGGGTATTTTTCCTGACAATTTGTTTCCAGACAACCATAGGCCTCCTATATTTATCAAATTTCCTATTTCCGGAGGTATAGTTCCTCTTAACTGATTTTCCTCAAGTGAAAGCTCTCTACTAAGGCTAGAGATACTGAAGACTTCTTTAGGTATTGTGCCTGTCAACTTATTGTGTTCAAGGTTCAGCAATTCCAAAGACTTGCAATTGCCGAGGGTGGTTGGGATGCTTCCGCTAAAGCTGTTGAAATCTAGATAAAGCTTGTTTAATTGTGAGAGGTTGCCCATAGTGGATGGAATTTTTCCAGAAAAATTGTTGTATTCCAAGGATAATATATGTAAGTTCTTGAGCAACCTGATAGAGGCAGGAATATGACCTGAAAGAAAGTTTTTGCCGAGATCAAGTACCGTTAGACCGACAAGGTTTCCAATCTCTGGAGGGATGCTTCCTTCTATGGAGTTGCCTTCCATTGTTAGCACTTGTAGAGTGGTGGAAAAGTTTGCAACCGATTTTGGTAGCAAGCCTCCAAGGTTGTTTTCATCTATTTGCAGTATCTCTAAGATTGTGCAATTGCTTAAAGAAGTAAGGAAGCTCAGATCAAGTGGTTCCCTAGCTCCGAACTGATTATTTAACAGATTCAAGAAGTATAATTGTTGTAAACTCCCTAGGTTTGGAGGAATCCTTCCACTGAAATTGTTATCGGAAAGCTCAATATGATAAAGATGTGAAGCATTCGACAAAGAGATAGGTAAGGAGCCAAGCATTTTGTTATAGTGGATAGCTAGATATCTAAGATGTGGAAGCTTCTGGCCTAAATCCGGTGGAAGTGAACCATGTAGCTGGTTGTAGCCCAAACTAAGCATCTCAAGAGAGGAGAGGTTCCATAGCGATGGCGGGATGGATCCCACCAGATTGTCATCATTCAATGATAGACTTTTCAGTACAGAGAGTTTACCCAAGGATGGTGGAATTCCTCCTGAAAATGGATTGGTCGTCAGTGATAGAAAATTAAGAGATGACGCGTTGGCAAGAGAGGCCGGTATTTGCCCAGTAATATTATTGTGTCTTAGATTGAGATAATAGAGGGCGGGAAGAGAACCGAACTCAGTAGGGATATATCCTCCAAGCATGTTGTAAGACATATTTATTGTTTGGAGGCCTAAACAATGGCCGAGTTCCGACGGAATTACACCGGTGAGGGAATTATTGCCGAGATCAAGAATCTGCAGACGAGACAGTCGAGAGAGTTCTACTGAGATCGGCCCATGGAAGTGATTGGAGGAGAGGTCGATCGTCCTGAGGAAGGTAAGATTGGCTAGGTGAGGTGGTATGCTTCCGACCAGGTCGAGGGAGGTCAGGTTCAACGAGACGACTCTCTCTGGATGCCTATGGCCACAGACGACACCTTGCCAACGGCAAAAAGGAAGTGTGTCGTTCCAAGTAGCAAGGAGGACTCCATGGGGATCGAGGGAGATCTTGGACTTGAAGACTAGGAGAGAAGATCGGTCGGTTACATTGTTGTGTTTTGGTGCTAGTATACCAGCTGGAGCAGACATCACGACATGGACATGGAGATGGTGTGGGATATTGACGAAGAAGACAAGAAACAGAAGAATTAGAATGGTAGAAGGACACCAAAGGAAGGAGGAGGAGAACATTGCTGTGTGCGCTAAGGTATGGTATGATATGGTATGGTACGGTAGTGATTGATTGTATACTCTCATACTCATTTCCCGTCCATTTATATAGAGCCAGAGGCAGAAGCACTTACAGACTTTTTATAGAAGTAGGAAATGGAGGCTGCTTTTTGAAAAAAGCGGTAGCCAAAACCAACCGTGTTTCCCTAGTCATATTCTTAGTCTATGTTCGCAGAAGATTCCTTTCAACGCTACAGACCCAGAAGAAAAAATATAGTCATTGTATATTCTGTACAATAAAAAGTAGGACTTAAGAAAAATCCAACTCATTTGGTTGTGGTTTCAGGACAAAAAAATTCCAGAAAAATTTTTAAGGTTGGTTTGGTTCATTTGGTTTTAAATCGGTTGGTTTGGTTTATTTAGGACTTGGTTTATTCTGGTTTAATTAAAATATTAATTTTTAAGTCTTTAAAAGATAGTTCTGGAGTCCAATAAATTCCAGAAAAATTGTGGTAAGTCTAATTCTTTATTTTACATCCAAAAATATTATTTTAATATTATTTTAATATTTAATAAAATCACAAAAATTATTTAATACTAGAATACATTGATTTTAATTAGTTAAAAAAATCCAGAAAAATTACAAAAATTTATTTTTAAATTCCTGAAAAATCTGGGGGATTACAGGGGCTGCTTGAATTTTGTGCATGGTTCATATCCAAATTTACTGTTATGATGGTTCAGCTTTCTCATTGCTTAGGTTAAGGATTATATGTCTACTAATGTCTCTCATAGTAGCCTAGGGTTAAGTTGGAAGGTTTATAGCTTGGGTTATTGTTGCTAGAGCAAGAATGGGCTTTTCTAAGGTTTCTAGAGGTCATTAAAGGTGTCTTCAAGAGAGGTTGAAGGAGATCTCATTCGATTTCTTATAAGAAAATGGTTGCTCTTTGCGCGCGGTATTTGCGTGTAATTCTTTGTAAGATTTCTTGATCGACTCAAAAGTATTTCTTTCCTTGCCCCATGGAGTATGTGTCTATTGTACGAACCACATTAAACTTTCATGCTTGCTATTTGTTCTTCTTTTATTTGTATATTTGTTCCTTGTTAATTTTCTCGTCATTGTTAAGGTATTTTTCATGTTCTCGCTTCTGCATTGAGCACAATAATTGGTATCAGAGTTTAAGGAACCGTCAGAATTTTAAACTTTTGGATCTAAGTCAACGGGACGTTGGTCCTCTTCCTATTTTTCTAGATCGGGATTCTTGAAATCGTTGGTTCGTAAAGGTCCAAGAAAATTTCAAAAATCTTGGATGATGGATTAGAAGGTTAATAGAATCAAGTTCGAGATTGAGAGATTTAACGGTAAATAAAACCTTTATTTACGGTAGAGAAGGGTCATGTCTCTCCTCGTGAAAGAGGGAGTAATTAAATCTATAGCGGAGAAGGACAAAAAGCCTTCATATACAATAGAGGATTCATGGGATGACATGAATCAGAGAGCACTATGCACGATAAATCTCTATTTGACAAATGAGGTAATATACAACGTTATGTCAGAGACTTCTGTAGAGGTTTATGGTGAAGCTAGAAGGCTTGTATTTGATGTTGGGAACGCAAATGCAACGCAAAAATCGTTCCCTCAAATCAAGAAGCTGCGAGAGAACCAAGCAATAACAACGCACAAAATCAAACGCCAAACCACAGAGAAAAATCGCACACAGACACGAGCAATTTTTATGGAAAAACCCTTGTGGGTGGGACGATTGGAGTCAAATTCTAAAAAGCCTCCACTAATGGAATAACAAATACACCGAATCCTTACAAATTTCTCACCGATCCAAACGGATCACCACAACTCTTTGGAATAGAAAATAGATCACAAACAAACAAAAAACAAAGACGACGAGAAAAGAATTACCCGAAACCGATCTCCACTTCGAAATAGCCTTCAATCTCTTCCTCTCTCCTTTAAATATTGTAAAAGCACTCTTGCCTCCTTTTGCAATATTTTGAGATATATTTTAGTGTTATGAAACATCTAATATATATAGCTCAAACCCACAACTAGTATTCCTATTATATATAGGAATACCCAATCTAAATCCAAATCCATTGACATGTTCCTATTATATGTAGGAATACTCAATCCAAATCCATTGAGGTATTCTTATTATATGTAGGAATATTCAATCCAAATTTAGGATATTTTCCTCATAGGTTGGGAAGCCCATTCACTCCAACAAAACTCTCCCTTCACAACTATGTGGAGGGGGTCATCATCCCGATAATCCGCCTGCATTACTCAAACATTTTTCTTGGATACATGATGTGGTTGAAAAGAAGCAAGCGGCGCTTGAGAAGGTTCATACGGATGTCAGGCCCTTGGATTTGAATTTTGAGGACATAATTTTTCTAAGGTGGGTAGAGATGTCAACCTCCTTTCCCGGCGTACTTTGGTGCATATTGTCCTTGTCGCACTTTGGCGCATATTGTTTGCTAGTCCGACCATTGTTTAGACTGGATCCGAGAGTTGTGGAGAGAGTGGGTTTGGTTGGGTTAGTGGCATGTATGGCTTGGATGGGTTTGAGTGATCCAACGGCCCACATCTCAAACCTAAACCTATATATATTCTCATTTCTCTTTCTGCTCATTATTTTTCTTTCTATTTCTCTCTCTTAGGTTTTCTCTCTCCCTTCGTAGGCAAGTAAATCTTGCACAAGAGAAGAACCATGGAATTATGCATGCTTTTAGTTCTTATATTTCATGTTTATTTTTAGCTCATATTGTTGGGACCGAACACCCCTTCATCTTTAATACTTGTTCTTGATTTTCTTGGTTCGAATTGCATGGACCTGAGTTTGGGTCTATGGGTTCACTTTTGTTTTCCTGGGGTTTGATCTTCCAAAAATTTGAGTTTACAAAACTAATTAGCTCATAGTTTAGAGCACCATATTTTATGTAACTTTGCTTTTGGTTGTGCTTGATTTCGAGTCCAGTTAAGTTCAGTGCTGAAACTTGATACAATACATATACCAAAATGGTTGACTAGAGAAGAAGAACATTGCTCTGTGAAGTGTATGCAAGAGAAAACCTTTTTGGCATAGAAATACGTATGTTTCACTTTGGACGCATCGGTGTGTTGTTCCAACTCTTAGTGCGTACTAATAATACTGCACTCAGTCTCCTAGCAAAAGTGCGTCAGTCACACTCCTTGAGTCAGTGACACATTTTCGAGAGAAAATCCAGTTGACGCATGTTTGGTGCATATTCAATCAAAGTTCTCATGGGAAAACCAAGAGAAAGTGCGCCACAGTCAGTCAGCGAACTTTCTTCGCATTTGGCAATCTGGCGCACTTTTCCAATGTTTCATCTGTCACCACCACATTTTCAGAGCCGGATATTTTTTTTAATTTTTATTTAGTTAATTGTGTATTATTTATATTTAATTATATTTATATTTAATTAATGATTGTATTATTTTTATATTGATTGTTTTAGGATTTTGGCTAGCCTGGACCCATGTCAGACCCTAGTGGACCCATGTCCGACCCAGCCCACACCCTTGTGAGACTTATTTTTGGGTTTAGAATATTTATTATATTTTTAGTGGGTTAGTTGGAGAGATTTGGAGTTAGTTTGAGTGCTTTTGGAACCCGAAACCCAAAACCGAGTTAGGAGAGGGCATTTTGGGTATTTTGGAACTTGTGGAACCCTTTATTAGGCATGGCCGGCCCTATTCCCAGCCCCCTCATCCGACCATAGCAGCCCCCCATCCCATTTTCACTTCTTCTTCTTCTCCACTCATTTTTCTTCTTCCTTTCTCCTTCCTACTTCAAGTAAGTACCTATTTCTCTTCTTTCTTCTTCTATTCTCCATGAATGATTAACCCTAACCTTGCATTCTTCCCCAACCTAGGTGGGTAGAGCTTAGATTTGGTATTGGAGCTAGATTTGGGAGCTTGGAAGCTTGGTTTGGTGGATTTGGAGCTTTTTGGAGATTTTGGCTTGGGATTCCAACTCCCAAGAGGTAAACCCTAATTTTCCCCCTTTTAATTACTTTTATATAGTGTAATTAATAGTTTAGAACCTTCCTAGACCCTTAGGCTACCCGTGGGAGGAAGTTGGAACTAGTTGGGTTGTGTTTGGAGACTTTAACACTAGATTTTGTGTCAATTTCGGGTAGAATCCGAATTTGGCCAATTTTGGGTGATGCCCTAGGTTAGACGGACCTAGGTAGATGTTGTCGGGTGTCTTGAGGGTGAGTGCGTGTCTCTGTTCGGACACGGGAAGCCGTGTCACGGAGAAACGGCGTTTCGGACGTTTTTGGGGTTTTCGTCCTCGCCAATTCTAAGTGCGTGCGCATTTTTGCCACGGACCTAGAATCGACGTGGTAGCATTTTTTCTAGGATCTGGGCATCGTTTAGGACCCGTGGGTAAATTTTGGGCCGATTCCGAGTTGGTTTGGTGTGCGTTTTAGGAGGTTTTCCGAACCGCACACCGCGTGTTCGTCGAAATGACCGAACGGCCATTTCGGCGTGGTTTCCTAGTTTCGGGCTTGTGCGCGCGTTGGGTTAGTATCGGAGAGTGTGTGCTAGAATTCTCGGACTATATTTTATATATTTATAGGTGTTTGTTCGTGTCGGGGTCGTTGGACGTGCGTTGGTGAGCGTTGTGGGCATTGTGTGCGTTGTGTTGTGTGTTGCGTGTGTGTTGTGTTTATATATATATATGTGTGTGTATATATATTTGTGTGTGTGTTCTATATATATATTTATATATGTATGTGTTTTTATGTATGTGTGAGTGTGTTAGTGGGTGCTTGTGTGAGTGTGGGTTGGTGCTAGTGTAAGTGTGTAGGAGAGTGTGAGTGTGAGTGAGTGTTTATATATATATATATATATATATATATATATATATATATATATATGAGTTTGTGTGTATATAAGTATATATATTTATATATATATATATGTGTATTTGTGTGTGTGGTTATGTATTAGTGAGAGTGTGTGTTAGTGTGTGTATATTTATACATAAGTATGTGTGTGTAAATATATATGTTAGTAGATGTGTTAGTGTGTATATATATATATATATAGAGTTGTGTGTGTGTGTGTGTATATATATATATATATATATATATATATATATATATATATATATATATATATATATATATGTGTGTGTGTGTGTGTGTGTGTGTGTGTGTGTGTGTGGTCGTGTGTGTGTGTGTGTGTGTGTGTGTGTGTGTGTGTGTGGTCGTGTGTGTGTGTGAGAGTGAGAGGGGGGGGGGGGGGAGGCAGCAGCTGCTGCTGTGTGGGGCAGCAGCCACCACACCAGTAGCAGCTGCTAGAGCAGCAGCAAAGGCAGCAAGAGCAGCAGCAAAAGGCAGCAGCTGCGGCAGCAATTCAGGTAGTAGCAGCAGAAGATAAGCAGGGCAACAGCAGCAAATGCGAGGGAGAGAGAGATAGAGAGGTATATATATATATATATATATATATATATATATATATATATATATAGATAGATAGATTGATATATATAGTTAGATAGATATATTTATGGATAGATAGATATCTAGATACTAGGTAAATAGTTAGATGGATACATAGATAGATAATAGATGGATTGATGGTTAGATATAAATAGATAAATAGATATATGGATAGATAGATAGATAGATACATGGATAGCTAGATGATAGATAGATGATTATATAGATAGATAGACATATAGTTAGATGGATATGTGGATAAATAGATACTTAGATAGATATCTAAATAGATAGACACATAGATAGATTGATAGTTAGATAACTAGATAGATAGTTAGATGGATATATGAGATAGATATATAAATAGATAGGTAGATAGATAAATAGGTATTAGATAGATAGATACATGAATAGGTAGATAGATATCTAGGTAAATGGATATCTATATAGATAGTTATATAGTTACATAGGTAAATATCTAAGGTATAGATATATATATATATATACCTATAGCTATATATATATCTATAGATATCTAGAGAGAGAGATAAATAGATTTATAAATAGATTTATACATAGCTAGATAGATAGTTATATATATATATATATATATATATATATATATATATATATATATATATATATATATATATATATATATATATATATATATATATATATATAGGTAAGGTAAGGTATATATGTATGTGTATGTGTGTGTATGTGAGATATATATGTAGATACCTAGGTATATGCATATATGTATTAGATATCTATATTTTAGCCTAGATTATAGCTAGATATATATGTTTATGCATAGTTAGTTAGCTAGAGAGGTAGTAGGGTTGAGTTTAGAGAGGTATCTCAATACCTTGAGATATCCAAGGTATTGAGTTTCGAGCGGGGTTTTTGAGCATTAGCCTAGGAATAATATTGGAGTGATTTTTATATGCTTATGTGTATATATTTACGCGTGCTAGCATAGGTTTTAGCAGGTATAGGCGGGGTGGATAGCCTAGGTTGAGGTATCGGATACCGAGGGTATCCCGGTATCTCAAGGAGGCGAGTTTGAGAGTTTTCTAGCTTAATGAGCTCGGTTTGACCTAGAATTTCAGGAGCACCCTAGTTTGACCTAGACTTGACCGTAGTTGACTCGGTTGACCGCCAAAGTCAACTTTTGACCTACTTTTGACCCAGAGTTGACTTTTTGGACACAAAGTTGACTTTTTGACCTAGATTTTACCGGTTTGACCCGTTTGACCTAGAACGACCCTTGAAGCCTATTTTTAGTTATTTTATATTTGTTTAACTCATTAGAACCATGTTTAACCTTGCTTTTCATAATAGGTTCTTGCGACACCAGTTCGGATCGCTAGTTGCTCAGGACGTCAGGCGAGTACATTCTCTGATAGTTTTTATTATCTGATGATTATTATGATTCAGCTTCTATTATAGTATCATCTGATTATTCTGGCACAACACGGGACACGGACTGGTATTTCTGGATTCATTTACTTGTGACACGTATATTTCATGTTTCTGGCCTCTATTCTGGAATCACTACTGGCATCACCTACAGGCATCATTACAGGCACCGCTCATATTTCAGGCTGGACTCATCTTGATTTACGTGTCGGGTCTTGGATTCACTTGTATTAGTCGGTGCCGGGAAATACTCGAGTAGACATGTAAACATTCCCATCTGGAATCTCAGGAATCACTCCCTCTGGTCTAATTTGGAATGATAGCAACCGTGCACCCAGTGCGCGGTGAGCCGTACTTATCCCTAGCCGTTTATATGTCGAAACAAGTATTTCAAAGACACCAAGTTCATTCTTTATAGTCTGGACTCACTTGCATTTCTTGCTGGTCTCACTTACATATTTCTGGACTTGACTCTCTACATGTATTTCATGCTAGACTCACTACACGTTCATGAGCACAGACTTACTCTTAGTGTAGATTTCTTGTATCTTGCAGTCATTACTATCTTGTTTATGATATTCCTGCATCTTTACCTTTATGCACCAGTAATTTATATATTTCTTGTTTCATACTTGCTTCATTCTTCTTGCTACTTGCTATAAATGTTTTATAGTTTTTATCATTTAAATGGAACTGCTGTTAGAAATGTACTTGCTCCAGTCCTGACTGGACATATTTTTCAGAGTATCCGGAGGAGTGGTGTCCGACGTTTTATGGACCTGAGCCTGTCGATGGTGCAGACAGGGACCCTCTAGTTTATGAGTGATTTTCGGGTTGGTAGCCGGGATCACTAGGACCTTGTTATTATTTTTATTAGCTTTTAGCACCGGATTTATCTCCGATTTTGGATTGAGACCTTGTATTGTATATTATTTTGGATGTTGTATTATTATTATTGATGTTGTGGTTGTTGTAGTAGTTGTTGTTGGTTAGGCTTTATAGTTGTTAGTCTTCTTTGTTATCTTATCGTGCTTAGATTCGTGATTGAGTACTTGAGATTATCATTATGATATTGCTCCTCCGTTTGGAGTTGAGATCTTGACAGGTTTATATATTGATTGTGTGAGATTATTATCTAGATAGTTGACCTAGACAGCGTTCTACCGCCGATGCTGCGGCGTAGGCTAGACGTACCCACGACTCATGCCCGATTTTCCGGGTGCGGATCGTGACACATTTTTGGTGGCGGCCCCATGCAGGTCTCGATTTGCAATTAGTGCGATGTTATGGTGGTACAACAACTTAGTTGTACTGCTGCGAGCCTGCTCTAGGATATAGGATCTAGGATGAGGGTGTACTCAATCACGACTAGGAACAATTCCAATCTAATTATTCTGAAATTGTTTTCTTTTGAAATATTACTGTCCTTCTTTGATGATATCGTATCTTGCGCCGTATTGACTTCTTTTGATCTGTGTTCAGGATGCCTCCGAAGACACGATATCATCGTACCGCCCCAGCAGTTGCCACTGAGAGGTCTGCTACCTCTCGTCCAGCTCGTATTCAGGCAGTTGCTACCGCTCCACTCACCACTCATGCGGTCGAGGGAGCATCTGTTTCTCTCGGGGATCCTCCTCCACCTGTCGATCCGAGGACTATCCCAGTCGTTCCGGTGGTTCCTCCACCACTTACTGCTCCAGTAGATGCCGCACAATTGTTTGCGTTCTTCAGGGAGATGATGGATGCACAACACCGTCAGGTGGATGTGATGTGGCTGGGCATTGAGAACGCCCACCAGGTGGCCATGACGGCAGTGGACAGGGTGGCACAGATTCAGCCACAGGCAGATCAGGCACAGCATTCGAGGCCAGGCAGCATTATTGACTTTCAGAGGATGCAGCCCAAGGAGTTCCGGGGTACATAAGGGATCCTGTACGAGGACGACTGGATAGAGCAGATTGAGGGCATCTTCAGGCTGGCACAGATTCCAGACAGCATGCAGATAGAGGCGGCGGGCAGTCAGATGTTCGACCTCGCTTTGACATGGTATCGTACTGATACGAGGATTGCGGCACCAGGGCTTACTTGGGAGGCTTTTAAGAGGCTTTTTAAGGAGAAGTTTTTCCCAGATATGACGCTCAGTGCTTTGGAGAGCCAGTTTGAGGCACTCGTCCAAGGAAGCATGACGGTGGACGAGTACGCAGCAGAGTTCTGCCATCTGGACAGATTTGTGGAGGGCTTGAGTGAGGCAGCTAAGGCGAGGAAGTTTCGCAAGGGCTTGGTCATGGCGGTCAAGTCTTTGACCAGGAGCGACCGCGAGGCAAATTTTGAGCAGATAGTAGGAGATGCTCAGAGAGCAGAGGATAACTTGGAGCTCAAGTCCAAGAGAGGCAGGGATGATTTAGGCAGTGCGAGTGGCAGTGCAGGACCAGCTAAGCGTCCCTATATGCAGAAGGCAGCGCAGCAAGGTCAGGATCAGAGGGTGCCCACTTGTGCCTACTGCAGGAAGACAGGACACACTTGGGATGTTTGTAGGAGGAGGCTGAAGGTGTGTTTGTTCTGTGGATCCGCTGCTCACCAGATGCGAGATTGCCCCACTGGACCTCCATTGGGTCGAGCACAGGATCAGAGAGTTGGAGCTAGGCCACCTGTGGCACAGCATCATGCCCCGCACCAGCAGAGGGATACACCCCAACAGGGCAGGGCTTATGCGTTGACGGTCGAGGAGGCCGATGCTACGGGTGTCGGGTTAGCAGGTCTGTCTCTTTGTTCTTCTTTCGGTCATTTCTATTCCTTGTGGTGTGCTTCATTAGTACCTGTTAGACTTTCTTTGTGCTGTGGTAGATAGTGTAGTGACCCTGATTGAGACTGTGATAACACGACCAGTAGGACCATGATCTTGTATGTTGTTTAGGTAGAATTTCTTGACTGTGATTGTTGGGGGTTTGACCTAGAAGGAGTGCGATTGACTTTAAATTTCGAGGACGAAATTTTCTAAGGAGGATAGGCTTGTCACCACCCCATTTCCAGAGCCGGGTATTTTTTTTATTTTTATTTAGTTAATTGTGTATTATTTATATTTAATTGTATTTATATTTAATTAATGACTGTATTATTTTTATATTGATTGTTTTAGGATTTTGGCTAGCCTGGACCCATGTCAGACCCTAGTGGACCCATGTCCGACCCAGCCCACACCCTTGTGAGACTTATTTTTGGGTTTAGAATATTTATTATATTTTTAGTGGGTTAGTTGGAGAGATTTGGAGTTAGTTTGAGTGCTTTTGGAACCCGAAACCCAAAACCGAGTTAGGAGAGGGCATTTTGGGTATTTTGGAACTTGTGGAACCCTTTATTAGGCATGTCCGGCCCTATTCCCAGCCCCCTCACCCGACCACAGCAGCCCCCCATCCCATTTTCACTTCTTCTTCTCCACTCATTTTTCTTCTTCCTTTCTCCTTCCTACTTCAAGTAAGTACCTATTTCTCTTCTTTCTTCTTCTATTCTCCATGAATGATTAACCCTAACTTTGCATTCTTCCCCAACCTAGGTGGGTAGAGCTTAGATTTGGTGTTGGAGCTAGATTTGGGAGCTTGGAAGCTTGGTTTGGTGGATTTGGAGCTTTTTAGAGATTTTGGCTTGGGATTCCAACTCCCAAGAGGCAAAACCTAATTTTCCCCCTTGTAATTACTTTTATATAGTGTAATTAATAGTTTAGAACCTTCCTAGACCCTTAGGCTACCCATGGGAGAAAGTTGGAACTAGTTGGGTTGTGTTTGGAGACTTTAACACTAGGTTTTGTGTCAATTTTGGGTGGAATCCGAATTTGACCCAATTTTGGGTGATACCCTAGGTTAGACGGACCTAGATAGACGGTTTTGGGTGTCTTGAGGGTGAGTGCGTGTCTCCGTTCGGACACGAAAAGTCGTGTCGTGGAGAAATGGGCGTTTCGGGCATTTTCGGGGTTTTCGTCGTCACCGATTCTAAGTGCATGCGCGTTTTTGCCACGGACCTAGAATCGATGCGGTAGTATTTTTTCTAGGATGTAGGCATCGTTTAGGACCTGTGGGTAAATTTTTGGTCGATTCTGAGTTGGTTTGGTGTGCGTTTCAGGAGTTTTCCGAACCGCACACCGCGTGTTCGTCGAAATGACCGAACGGCCATTTCGGCGTAGTTTCCTAGTTTCGGGCTTGTGCGCGCGTTGGGTTAGTATCGGAGAGTGTGTGCTAGAATTCTTGGACTATATTTTATATATTTATAGGTGTTTGTGCGTGTCGGGGTCGTTGGGCGTGCGTTGGTGAGCGTTGTGGGCGTTGTGTGCGTTGTGTTGTGTGTTGCGTGTGTGTTGTGTTTATATATATATATATATATATATATATATATATATATATATATATATATATATATATATATATATATATATATATATTTACGTGTGTGTTCTATATATATATTTATATATGTATGTGTTTTTATGTATGTGTGAGTGTGTTAGTGGGTGCTTGTGTGAGTGTGGGTTGGTGCTAGTGTAAGTGTGTAGGAGAGTGTGTGTGTGAGTGTGAGTGAGTGTTTATATATATATATATATATATATATATATATATATATATATATATATATATATATATATATATATATGAGTTTGTGTGTATATAAGTATATATATTTATATATATATATGTGTATTTGTGTGTGTGGTTATGTATTAGTGAGAGTGTGTGTTAGTGTGTGTGTGAGGGTGTGTGAGAGTGGGTGTGTGTGAGTGAGGGTATATATATATATATGTTTGAGTATGAGTGTGTAAGTATATATATATGTGTGTGTATAAATATATAGATGTGTTTATATATATATATATATATATATATATATATATATATATATATATATATATATATGTATGTATGTGCTTGTATGTGTGTGTGTGTGTATTTATACATAAGTATGTGTGTGTAAATATATATGTTAGTAGATGTGTTAGTGTATATATATATAGAGAGAGAGAGTTGTGTGTGTGTGTGTGTGTGTGTATATATATATATATATATGTGTGTGTGTGTGTGTGTGTGTGTGTGTGTGTGTGTGTGTGTGTCTGTATGTGGTCGTGTGTGTATGTGAGAGTGAGAGGGGGGGGAGGCAGCAGCTGCTGCTGTGTGGGGCAGCAGCCACCACACCAGCAGCAGCAGCAGCTGCTAGAGCAGCAGCAAAGGCAGCAAGAGCAGCAGCTGCGGCAGCAATTCAGGCAGTAGCAGCAGCAGATAAGCAGGGCAGCAGCCGCAAATGCGAGGGAGAGAGAGAGGTATATATATATATATATATATATATATATATATATATATATATATATATATATATATATATATAGATTGATATATATAGTTAGATAGATATATTTATGGATAGCTAGATATCTAGATACTAGGTAAATAGTTAGATGGATACATAGATAGATAATAGATGGATTGATGGGTAGATATAAATAGATAAATAGATATATGGATATATAGATACATGGATAGCTAGATGATAGATAGATGATTATATAGATAGATAGATTGATAGATAGATAGATAGATAGATAGATAGATAGTTAGATGGATATGTGGATACATAGATACTTAGATAGATATCTAAATAGATAGACACATAGATAGATTGATAGTTAGATAACTAGATAGATAGTTAGATGGATATATGAGATAGATATATAAATAGATAGGTAGATAGATAAATAGGTATTAGATAGATAGATACATGAATAGGTAGATAGATATCTAGGTAAATGGATATCTATATAGATAGTTATATAGTTAGATAGGTAAATATCTAAGGTATAGATATATATATATACATATACCTATATATATATATATCTATAGATATCTAGAGAGAGAGATAAATTTATAAATAGATATATACATAGCTAGATAGATAGTTAGATATCTAGATATATATATATATATATATATATATATATATATATATATATATATATATATATATATATATATATATGTATAGGTAAGGTAAGGTATATATGTATGTGTATGTGTGCGTATGTGAGATATATATGTAGATACATAGGTATATGCATATATGTATTAGATATCTATATTTTAGCCTAGATTATAGCTAGATATATATGTTTATGCATAGTTAGTTAGCTAGAGGGGTAGTAGGGTTGAGTTTAGAGAGGTATCTCAATACCTTGAGATATCCAAGGTATTGAGTTTCGAGCGGGATTTTTGAGCATTAGCCTAGGAATAGTATTGGAGTGATTTTTATATGCTTATGTGTATATATTTACGCGTGCTAGCATAGGTTTTAGCGGGTATAGGCGGGGTGCGTAGCCTAGGTTGAGGTATCGGATACCGAGGGTATCCCGGTATCTCAAGGAGGCGAATTTGAGAGTTTTCTAGCTTAATGAGCTCGGTTTGACCTAGAATTTCAGGAGCACCCTAGTTTGACCTAGACTTGACCGTAGTTGACTCGGTTGATCGCTAAAGTCAACTTTTGACCTAATTTTGACCCATAGTTGACTTTTTAGACCCAGAGTTGACTTTTTGACCCAGATTTCACCAGTTTGACCCGTTTGACCTAGAACGACCCTAGAAGCCTATTTTTAGTTATTTTGTATATGTTTAACTCATTAGAACCATGTTTAACCTTGCTTTTCGTAATAGGTTCTTGCGACACCAGTTCGGATCGCCAGTTGCTCAGGACGTCAAGCGAGTACATTCTCTGATAGTTTTCATTATCTGATGATTATTATGATTCAGCTTCTAGTATAGTATCATCTGATTATTCTGGCACAACACGGGACACAGACAGGTATTTCTGGATTTATTTACTTGCGACACGTATATTTCTTGTTTCTGGCCTCTATTCTGGAATCACTACTGACATCACTACAGGCATCACTCATGTTTCAGGCTGGACTCATCTTGATTTACGTGTCGGATCTTGGATTCACTTGTATTAGTCGGGGCGGAGAAGTACTCGAGTAGACATGTAAACATTCCCATCTGGAATCATCAGGAATCACTCCCTCTTGTCTAATCTGGAATGATAGCAGCCGTGCACCCAGTGCGCGGTGAGCCGTACTTACCCCTAGCCGTTTACATGTCGAAACAAGTATTTCAAAGACACCGAGTTTATTCTTTATAGTCTGGACTCACTTGTATTTCTTGCTGGTCTCACTTACATGTTTCTGGACTTGGCTCTCTACATGTATTTCATGCTAGATTCACTACACGTTCATGTGCACAAACTTACTCTTAGTGTAGATTTTTTGTATCTTGCAGTCATTACTATCTTGTTTATGATATTCCTGCATCTTTACCTTTATGCACCAGTGATTTATATATTTTTTGTTTCATACTTGCTTCATTCTTCTTGCTACTTGCTATAACTGTTTTATAGTTTTTATCATTTAAATGGAACTGTTGTTAGAGATGTACTTGCTCCAGTCCTGACTGGACATATTTTTCAGAGTATCTGGAGGAGTGGTGTCCGACATTTTATGGACCTGAGCCTGTCGATGGTGCAGACAGGGACCCTCTAGTTTAGGAGTGATTTTCGGGTTGGTAGCCGGGATCACTAGGACCTTGTTATTGTTTTTATTAGCTTTTAGCACCGGATTTGTCTCCGATTTTGGATTGAGACCTTGTATTGTATATTATTTTGGATGTTGTATTATTAGTATTGATGTTGTGGTTGTTGTAGTAGTTGTTGTTGGTTAGGCTTTATAGTTGTTAGTCTTCTTTGTTATCTTATCGTGCTTAGATTCGTGATTGAGTACTTGAGATTATCATTATGATATTGCTCCTCCGTTTGGAGTTGAGATCTTGACAGGTTTATATATTGATTGTGTGAGATTGTTATCTAGATAGTTGACCTAGACAGCGTTCTACCGCCGATGCTGCGGCGTAGGCTGGACGTACCCACGACTCATGCCCGATTTTCCGGGTGCGGGTCGTGACATCATCAGTCGGCGCACTTTTCTTATATTTGGTCGGCTCGTGCACTTTCTTCCCTCTTCCTTTCCTTAGGGACGAAGATTTGGTTGGTTTCTTGATTTTTGTGTTATTAATTTGTGTGCTCCTCAACTAACGAGTTTCTCGACTGTCGAGCTTTGACCTCGGATTGTGTGTTTCGTCTTTTAGCTAGCTTGATCGTGCACTTTCTTTAAATTTACGCCTTATTCTTGCCCGCGCACTTTTGTTAAGTGCGCCGTATTGGTTAACATGGCAAAGTGAGCCAACCCTTTGTAGCTCGTGCTTATTTCTGTGAGTTTGTGCCCAAACTTGCTTTGTGCGCCTACTATTTTCTGTGCATGTTGGGCCCTTTTGCTTGGAATGTTTCTTATCATCTCCTATGTGGTTGATTCTAGTATTGCTTGTGTTATGATTCTAAGGAAGAATGGACTTAGAAATCTAACCTCATGCTAGACATGACAATGTGTTGAGATTGGCTATGTACATGGCATGAATATGTGTTGGACTTGAGATTTTCTCAGTGAACCAGACTAAGTGAATAGTGACTAACTGGCTATGTGGATGACATAAGCTTCGTGATATAATGTGATAAAAAATTATGTGACCCAATGATAATTGGTAATTGGACTCGAATATTGTATCCGTGTTGATACAATTATTGTCTGATAATGTTCCTGATTTAATGTGAGCTGACGTATGACATATCGTGTTACGTGTTAAAGTAATTATATTTGTGTAGTGCATCGATAATGCCTCTAAATTCCTGAACGTGCGATACTATAAATATATTTTTTCCAACACGGGCATGATATGTCCGCCAAGTACCAAAGCGTAGCTAGGTTATTAATTTATTGAGTGTTACATACATGCTCGGGTGAATCCAGATTGAACTCCATGGATTCGTATCTAACGTGCCTGTACTTTTTATGACATATTAAGGAAAATTCTCATGTGGCCACACATTGAGATTTTTGAACACAATATATGGTTAATTAAGCAACTAAAAGTGGTAGTAACATTGGGAGAAAATGGTATCCTGAGATCATGCCAACGAACCTTCCAACATAGATTCAATCTAAGTGTGCTGTGGGCTGGCCACCACAGATACTGTATATCATCCGACTTAATGGAGTGCAGTATCTGACCTATTATAAATAATGTCGAGCCAATGTTTTACTATAGGAACATTGGAACCGCTAATATTGTAATTTTAGCACGTGGCCCTACGGAGAATTAGTGTGATTCATGAGTGCTTGTATATTTATCTATTTGGCTCGGTTAGCTCATGTTCGGCAAAGACGTGATATGAGGATACATATTATTTATTATTTTGAGATAACCTCAGACTCCACTAATAGCAAGTCGTACAAGTGATTGGCCGATATTATAAATTAGACTTGGTTGTGATTGTATTATTATGTTAGTTATCACGCCCCAATTTCTGCAAGGGGTCGATCGTCCTCGCTTAGTGACTTGCGGAACCGATCATCCTCGCATGGGTGTGATGCCTTGCAAGCCTAAGTTGTGCTTGCACATGACCAAAGCTTTGAACAAGAAAAAGTAAGTTATTCAAGATGGAAGCAGGGGCACAATATTGCAGAAAAGTAAATGAACACAATGTCGTAAGGAAACAAGCTCTTTATTGATATTCAAAAAGTGTTACAAGAAGCGCTTGACCTAGATTATAATTCTCTTAAGCTTTCTCTCTCGATTACAATGACATTGTTCTATACATTACATCCCTTTATACAAAAGCAACTCAAAATATCTCGATATGGCTTAAAATATTGCTTCTTCGGACGATCCTGTCACGCCCCAGAATCATAATAGTGGAGGGTAGGGCTAACAAGGCCAGCTACGTATACTTAGAGCACACCGGTACTCCGCGTATTCGGTGAAGCTATAAGACATGAGGGGTCACTACTATAAACCAACAGTCAAGCCTAATGTATCAATCACAAGAACAACATGAATACTAACAAGATGTAAGATCATCTGAAATATAATAGTAAAGTATCCCAAACTATAATATACGATGATCATGAAGCTAGTGAACATAGAATGAATAAACTAGCCAGAATCTGAGTCATACATAATTAACCCTAAGATATGTCAATCATGCTAATGCCCATAGGATAACTGATCAAACCAAAATATGAGCTAAACACGTGCTCGGTGGCTAAACTCTCTCAAAATATAATGTACATCATGGTGGGGAAGTAAAAAAAACCCACTCAAGTGGTCTGTGCTCCTGGTGGCCACCATCCTTAGGAAAGTACGAAAGATCCTCGGATGCTGCTACTGGTGGCCACCCCAAATAGCAAGTACCATAAAAGAAGCCATTCTAGAAACTTAAACCAACAACACAAGAAATACAATTACTGGAAAGTAACAACTTAATGTAAAAGATCTCAGGATAATAAATATTGTAAAGCCTATAATGAGACATATCCAGATCTGTTAATCAATAAGAAAATAACAAGTACTGAAAGTAAATGTGATCATGTAAAGCCTAGACTAACCATTAACTATCAATCACGGCAAATCAAATAAGTACGACGTGATACCTTTAACTAAGTAGGGTTATCACAATCCTTAATTAATAACTTTATAATACAACGTGATGCTAGAGTTTCTTCTAATCATATGCCCCTGTAGTCCGTTTGGGATATCCATACACAACCAACTGGATACTCCTCAAGATACACCATAATATAAACTACTGGATACTCCTCAAGATAACAGTATGAATAATCGGGACTGCATGCAATCTAGAAAAATTTCTAGCCATGTACTATGTGAATCTATAGTTATAAATCCCTAGAAGTTCCTTGTATGAATCCGGGTATGGCATTCCGCAGAATCCATCCTAAACATGATGCAGACAAATCAAGTTCTAATAGTAATATAAACATGTTTAATATACATTGCATATACGGACTCATGTATGCCACAACAACAATCAAGTCGCGTGATACCAAGTAAAGCTAGGTAAAGCCAAGTGTAGCCATGTCAATCCAGGTGAAGCCAGATATAGCCATATAAAACCAGGTAAAGTCATATACAACCGTATGAAGCCATGTCCATGTCACGCCCCAGTCCCAAAATACCGAGGGACCAGATACGTGGCAATGGCCAGCAGCACGCACCGATGGACAAACCCAATTTAATGGATCCATCAGGGCATACTTAAGCTATAAAACATGTCTACGACAATAGGGTACAACTAATCTCATCCACACAAGATATAAAATATGATCCACAGAATATAAGGAATGTAAATCATCAACCAGTCTCAACAAGTGCTTCGGGGAACAACCCGATAAATATCTGATACAATGGGTCAACAGACCAAAATATAAATGACTGAAAAAAATAAATACTGAGCATGGAATATGGATGCTCAGGAAAAGTCTTCAGCCAACACCTCGTCCTCGGGTGTTGGTACAGCTCCTGTATCAGCTCCTGCTGCGGCCCCGTATACCTCGGGATAAATCTCGTCTGCAAATTCTGGGGACATAATCCGGATCCAGGTCCTCAGGGGACATAGCAAGGTATAGAAAATACAAGCCAAAATAAATACAGTGCAACAAATAATGAAATAAATAGGGTAAGCTATATAACCATCTATGTGAAATACAAGTTGAGAGCATCACGAGTACTCAGGCTGAGCCACTACCAGCTCTGTGTCGGGGAGCCGGTAGCGGTAATAACACGTAATGTGCCTAGCTCTGCTACGAGAGTCTACGGCCTCACAATAGTAGTAGATATATATATATATATATATATATAAAATAGCCTGTAGCCTGTGTGTCTCTCCCCACCCAATGTAACCACGCATATCATGACCATAACGTCTCATGTCCATGTCAAGCGGGATCATAGCTAATACAACCAGTCATATAATATCTATGAATATAGTATATCTGTCACGTCCTGTATCCTATACAGAATCACCATGAATATCTCAGGAAGACTCTGTCTCATGAATGGTGTCAAGTGTCCTGGGTCATAGTGTACTTGGTAAGACAAGTACGAGAATATAAAGTGTCACGAATGTCCATCTCTATATGACCATACACAATACCGCGTACGGTGTTGGCACCCGACTAATAATTGGATGCTAAGTAAGTCATACGGTCCTAGGTTAAGCATGCACAACAATATAAATAAAGCAAGGAAAATATATAACAAGACTGCAAAGTTTGGCAAGGTACACTTGCCTGGTGTTTGAATACCAACAATCGTCCCTGTATTAGTGGATCCTGTAGGTACTCCTCCAAAAGTTGTAATAAACATCACCAACAGTCTCATAAGATATCAAATAGCTAGAAACGCCTATCCTTAAGTCCTATTTGGACACAAGGGCAAAAATGATATTTCCGGGTCAAAGTGGGGTCCACATGTGGGCCACTTTGCACCGAAAAGCGTGTCAGGATCAAAGGTCTCCAAATTCCTCAAACTCAGTGTTTACAAGTCAGGAACGATGATACGAACCCAACGGAACTTCCAGAATTGGATTCCGATAAGCCGATCACAAAATCACCCGTCAAGTGGAGCCTGTGGGGCCCACGATACGCGATTTTGTCAACGTTCTCCGAATCGAATCAAACTTGGGTCACAGGACCAGCGTATTGCTACGAGTCCGATGGTGCAAGTTTCGTCTCAATTTGACGTGTGTACACAAAGTTACAGCGTGTTCCAGAATGGACGGATACAGGGCGTTGTCGGCCTATACGCGTTGATTCCGGTGTGCTCGCACATCCAAATCAGCTTCTGCGAAATCCCACACATCCGTATCAACGTCGCGCACATTTCGGTAAAGGCCGCGTGCGACCAAGTCGTCCCGTTTGGCGGGACACACTCAGTTCCGGGGTAAAATAGGGCATTGTTTTTCCTGTTTTTGGATCGCGGTGTGCGATCACCACAAGACGCGATGCACCGAGCGGGTTGCACGGGCACCGAGAGGGTTACACAGTCTACGCGTCGCAACTGACGGAATCGAAAACGGAATTACGAGAAGAGAGGAAACGCTACCTGAACAGGGCTCCGTGAATCTGACTTTCACGTGTCCGGGTGTTGATTCGACACAAAATTCGTGTCCTGTGCCGTGTCCGTGCCAGGGTTCAGGCGGCCAGCGGCGGGGGCTTCGCCGGAGGGAGCCTGGCTCGGGGTCGGCGAGGTCGGGCTAGGGCGGCGGGCGGCTCTGCACAGTTGGCCGGAGCGGGTACAGCCGCGGGGGATTTTCGGCCGGAGTGGGGGACTCGTCGGGCTGCTGTTCGTGGCGGATGACGGA
The DNA here is from genome assembly GCA_036927795.1 of Iris macrosiphon. Lineage (NCBI taxonomy): Eukaryota > Viridiplantae > Streptophyta > Magnoliopsida > Asparagales > Iridaceae > Iris > Iris macrosiphon. Next base: position 53,054,933 of record JAYESA010000012.1, on the reverse strand, counting down.
GAAGTGGCGTCGGTGTGGAGGATCACTCGGGCCGGCAGCGGCAGGGAGGAGGACTGCACTGCGGCAGGGGATCGGTCAGTCCGGCACAGCCGCGGTCGGGTGAAGTCTAAGGAACTTTTCCAGCACGAAGTCTTAGGAACTTTGAATCTGTACTCTGATACCACTATGTCACGACCCAATTCCGTAGAATCAATTGAGGCGTCCCCCGAGTAGTGATGCCGTGCGGGCCTGGGGTTGCGTCCGCACAAGGCTTTAATGATTTGCATAGCAAGCACATATTCAGAGTACGCAGATAAATTGAAACACAGATTTGAAACATGGAAAAGTTCTCTTTATTGATAATGAACATCTATTACAAACTCCTGAATGAGTCAGCTAATATGCCGAACGGCTTACAAAAGTGTTGACTCAAAATGAGATAGCAGTCCTGTACATTACATCCCTTTATAAACACAAAATGATAAAGACCTCCAGGCTGGAGGACGGCTTTGCCACGGAGCTGCATATGTGTATGAAGAGTTGCAGCTTCTGGCTTCAAAATACTTCAAGGGGCGCGGTGAAGTTGCGCCAACAGCTGGACTGGATCGGGAAGACGACTTCGGCTCCTCGCTCGGTTCGCCTTAGTGCGGAGAACCTGTTTCAACGAGGGTCAGCATATCGAAACATGCTGGTGAAGGCGAGCTAGCCGAACTATACCAATCAACACATTGTTTAGTGAAGCATGCATATTTTGTGGGTTTCTATCTTGCCTTAGTTCATTTACAAGTAAGCAGCATATAGAATTTACTGAAATGAACGTGCCACCGTTCGGTGGATTTTACCTGCCCGTCTGAATTACCTGCACAATACTTACCATGCCTTCCCTGAAACGAAGACACAAGTTAGTATGCAACAGGTTTAAATATACATAGGATCACTGGCTTGATGCCACGAAGGGACGGGTTATAGTCTCAAGACACAAATGATATACAACGCAGGTGGCGAGCCCCGCTGCATAACACTTTGCCCCATAACATACGACTATACATACGTTCCGTCCGGATCGGATCGGTCCCGGCGCCCCGGTGACCGTCCGCGGAACTCATAACATACCTTGTGCACAAGTTGTCCGTGATCAAGAGCACTCATAGAATTAGTTCCATAGCATAATAGTTTTGCATAGTCATCCTGACAGTTTATTTCATAACAAGCATATATTTTCATACTTAGCACGATTCATAGAACAGTTATAAACGAACTAGCATACAGGATGATAACCGTTCATAAGTTTAGTTGACAAGCAATATTTCCAAGTCTATTCCCTTTTTATCTTGATCTCTTTTATTATTACTTGGTATCGTTTGATCGGGGCAAAGGAGTGAATCTTGGAAGCAAGGCTAGCTAATCGGGTTGGTAGCCACTCACTTAGAAGTTGGAAAGAAGAAGGAAAGAGGCACTTCACGACTCCGCTCGCAAGCCGCCTACTGCTCGTTCACCTGCACACGAACAGCTCAATTAATACTTCTTCCTCTCTTTCCAATCTCGGAATAGAAGTGCAAGTCAATGAACGAAAACAATGAAAACCATCGAAACCGTTCAATGAAAACAAGCAAATCCCAAAACTAACTCAAAGCATGAAAGCAACAAGCAACAAGCAACATCGAAAACTGAGGCAATAAAAGATAGCAGCGGAGAGGTCCCTCCTGACTCTGCCGCTAAGCCGATCCTTGGAGCACAGTCCACTGAATATGGGAATCGATTCCGAAGAAACAAATCCATAACGAGGACGAGTTCTTAATTCAATCTATCCCGATCGAACGATACCGTCTTATGTTTCTTAGCCGCGCTCCTCGAATAGGAGGAACGGAGCGCTACATCCTACCCAACTAATTAGAAGTTTTATCCCGAAACTTAGGAATAGAACCAACCGTTAGGAATTATTGGGTTGAGGCAGGAGCTTAGAGGGGAGTGGACAATCCCGAGCTATGTGGCCTGGCCCGCCACAGTTGAAGCATAAACCTTTTCTGCTGTAACATCTATCAGTAGTGTGCCCTTGCCTTTTACAGAAATCACAGAATGGTCTCGGGTTTCCTTTTTGTGAACCGCCGTCGTTGTGACGCTTTGCAGCTGTGTTTCCTCTATCGTTGCCTTGGCGTTTGTGATTGTAGGTATGTACAGCGCCGGTGGAAACGTGAGGATACTGCGGTTCGAGAGATAGGGCGTGATTCATGACTTCACGCATTGTTCTATACTGATTATTGATCACGTGCGAATGGATGGCAGGGCGTAGTCCACCTTCAAACCTTCTAGCTCGACTCGCTGCATCAGGTAAATAGGCCCTAGCAAATTTGGAGAGTCGGTTGAATTCGGCGGAATATTGCTTAACTGTCAAGCTGCCCTGCCTCAGTTGCACGAAATCATTCTCCATTTGACGTTGTACTGGAGGGGGTATAAACTCCTCTTCGAACGCGGCACGAAAGGTCGTCCACGAGATCGCCTCCTCTCCGTGATCAAACTGGAGAGATCGTCGATGTACGTCCCACCAATCGTGTGCTTTGAGGCAAAGCTGTAGTTGCGCGCAGGCGATGCACTTATCTTCGGGGACCTCTAGCAGAGCGAAGTGATCTTCAAGCTCGGCTAGCCAATCTAGAGCTACCACTGGGTCCTCAGTCCCGTTGAATGGGGTATTGCAGACTTTCTTGAAATAGCCCAAGTTGAAGGCAGTCACGTCCATCGGCCTTGGGATTTGAGGCGTCTCCACTTCAAGCACGGGCTGTTCCACCAGAGTCGTTGCTGTTGCAGCAGAATGGTTGGCAGCCAAAGTCTGAACGATTTATTGCAGGGCATCTACCTGCTTCTGTTGGACTGAGAATCGGGTCTCTAGATTGCTCTCGAGCTTGGCTTGGCGAGCATCGTCTCGTTGTCGTTGCGATTCAAACATTTGCATCACCCGCTCAAGCGGGTCGACTTGAGACATGCCTCGTTGGCTGCGAGAGCTTCCCGAAGTGCCCGAACTACTTTCTTGTGTTTCGTTCGGTGGTTGCGCTGCAGATTACGCTGGTACCATTCCTTCAAAAGAAGGTAAATTACATTAGAATCATAATGTATTATGGACTTATTGCATGAACGTATCTCATTTTGGCCTAGCGAGTTCAAGAGTTCGCACAGGAATTGATCGTTAAAGGAACTTTTCCAGCACGAAGTCTAAGGAACTTTGAATCTGTGCTCTGATACCACTATGTCACGACCCAATTTCGTAGAATCAATTGAGGCGTCCCCCGAGTCGTGATGCCGTGCGGGCCTGGGGTTGCGCCCGCACAAAGCTTTAATGATTTGCATAGCAAGCACATATTCAGAGTACGCAGATAAATTGAAACACAGATTTGAAACATGGAAAAGTTCTTTTTATTGATAATGAACATCTATTACAAACTCCTGAACGAGTTAGCTAATATGTCGAACGGCTTACAAAAGTGTTGACTCAAAATGAGATAGCAGTCCTGTACATTACATCCCTTTATAAACACAAAATGATAAAGACTGCCAGGCTGGAGGACGGATTTGCCACGGAGCTGCATATGTGTATGAAGAGTTGCAGCTTCTGGCTTCAAAACGCTTCAAGGGGCGCGGTGAAGTTGCGCCAACAGCTGGACTGGATCGGGAAGACGACTTCGGCTCCTCGCTCGGTTCGCCTTAGTGCGGAGAACCTGTTTCAACGAGGGTCAGCATATCGAAACATGCTGGTGAAGGCGAGCTAGCCGAACTATACCAATCAACACGTTATTTAGTGAAGCATGCATATTTTGTGGGTTTCTATCTTGCCTTAGTTCATTTACAAGTAAGCAGCATATAGAATTTACTGAAATGAATGTGCCACCGTTCGGTGGATTTTACCTGCCCGTCTGAATTACCTGCACAATACTTACCATGCCTTCCTTGAAATGAAGACACAAGTTAGTATGCAACAGGTTTAAATATACATAGGATCACTGGCTTGATGCCACGAAGGGACGGGTTATAGTCTCAAGACACAAATGATATACAACGCAGGTGGCGAGCCCCGCTGCATAACACTTTGCCCCATAACATACGACTATACATACGTTTCGTCCGGATCGGATCGGTCCCGGCGCCCCTGTGACCGTCCGCGGAACTCATAACATACCTTGTGCACAAGTTGTCCGTGATCAAGAGCACTCATAGAATTAGTTCCATAGCATAACAATTTTGCATAGTCATCCTGACAGTTTATTTCATAACAAGCATATATTTTCATACTTGGCACGATTCATAGAACAGTTATAAACGAACTAGCATATAAGATGATAACTGTTCATAAGTTTAGTTGACAAGCAATATTTCCAAGTCTATTCCCTTTTTATCTTGATCTCTTTTATTATTACTTGGTATCGTTTGATCGGGGCGAAGGAGTGAAGCTTGGAAGCAAGGCTAGCTAATCGGGTTGGTAGCCACTTACTTAGAAGTTGGAAAGAAGAAGGAAAGAGGCGCTTCACGACTCCGCTCGCAAGCCGCCAACTGCTCGTTCACCTGCACATGAACAGCTCGATTAATACTTCTTCCTCTCTTTCCAATCTCGGAATAGAAGTGCAAGTCAATGAACGAAAACAATAAAAACTATCGAAACCGTTCAATGAAAACAAGCAAATCCCAAAACCAACTCAAAGCACGAAAGCAACAAGCGACATCGAAAACCGAGGCAATAAAAGATAGCAGCGGAGAGGTCCCTCCTGACTCTGCCGCTAAGCCGATCCTTGGGGCGCGGTCCACTGAATATGGGAATCGATTCTGAAGAAACAAATCCATAACGAGGACGAGTTCTTAATTCAATCTATCCCGATCGAACGATACCGTCTTGTGTTTCTTAGCCGCGCTCCTCGAATAGGAGGAACGGGGCGCTACAGCGGGTCAGAGGAAGGAGATGATCGGCTGAGCGGGGAGTCATTGGCGGCGGAGGTGTATGGGAAGGATGACGGCGCGTGTAAACCCCCTCGACCAGAAATTAGGGTTTACTGGTTTAAATTAGCCTAATTAGGGTTTACCTGATTTAATTAAGATTTAATTATTAGTATTATAATACTTGTGCAACGATTGATTATTTTAGGATACCAGCTTAGCTGTTGCCCTAAATCAAATTCTACATATTTGACCTAGACCTATAAACCCCTCGTATTTAACCTAGAACAAACCCCGGATACTGATTTTTGTGCCTGATTTTAGACGCACAAAAGTCGTTACAAATGTCCGTGAGCAAATTATTAAATTTGCGTAATTACGTTCGTTATCCGTTCAAATCGAAATTGAGACCCAACCTCAACCAGTTTTGACCAACCCAGATCACGATGATATTGTACACTGAGCCTGCTACACCAATGACCATTGTCCAACCCAATTTAAACTCCCGGTTTTTAATTCAATTAAATTAGAAACACCGTTGCATTAATTACGAATTAATTAATGTGGAGACCTAACCTAGATGAAATTGGACCCAAATTCAACCCAAACCCACAAGCCTCATACAAAACACCAAACACCATCATAGACCAATGAGGAACACCAAACATGGTGTTTTATTTCATTAAATCCCCAATTCTATTTATTGTGCAAATACCAAATTGTTCAGGGACCTAATTGCAAAATTACAATGAGGTGTCCCCCTCTCATTGGCCCAAACCATCATGGAGAAAAGAGATGTCATAACCAACCGTATGCATTTGATTTCCCCCCCTTTCCTATGTACTTACATCACTTTATGTAGGGCACATCATGGCCCTACATTTCAAATGACTAAATCCTAGCCCTCCCCTCAACATGTAGGAGCTTCCCCAACTCCCCAAAACCCTCCTACAGCCGGCCCTAACCCCAAGACAGCCCCCCCTCACTCTCTCTCCTATTTATACAATTTTTACACCTCATTGAAGGCACACAACCCAAGGTTTATACCTAAAACCCTCACTTCACTAAAACCACTCCCCACAGCCGACCCCAACTCCTCATCCCCGAGCTCGACACCGGCCACCAGCCACCACCAGTCGCCACCACCCTAACCCGACCCCTTCGCCGAACCCTCCCCTACCCTCGACCACCGCCACCGGCCACTATGCCGCCGGCAGCCACCCCCCAGCCGCCCGCACCGAACCTAGCTTCCCCAGCCCGCACAGCATAGCCGACCTCCCCTCAGCTTCGTGCTCCGCCACCACCGCATCTCCGACCGCCATACTTGGCCGAGACCTTCCCCGTCCAGTCCTCCACCACCCCGCCGAGTTTCAGCCGACGCCGCCGCCACCTCGAGGAGCAATCATGCCCGCAACGAGGAACTGTCCTGAAACCGCTGCTGCTGCCGACCTCTCTCCGCGCGACGCCGGAGCGCCGTCCGGCCACCCCCGCCGGCGATGACCGACCAACTCGACCCCCTCGACCTGAAGTACAACCTAGTGTGTGATTTTATGTATAAATATTAGTAATTAAGTATGTATTTTAGGTTGCAAGCCTTCCGATATATGGATCTCATATTTTACAGTATTGAAATACGTATATTAGGTATTCTAAATATATATGTATTCCTTTCTGTATTTTACAAGTATTTAATGTATATATACTGAAAATATTTCTGAGTTTTAATGTATGTAATTTATATATATAAATGCTTAATACAACATGAAGGTATATATATACATAGTATAGATATAATTACTTGGTATGATCAAATACCTAAAGTGTATATGTATATATGTATATATACATATATATATATATATATATATATATATACAAATAAATGTATACTTCTGAAAAATAAATAGTGTATGTATTTTTTTTACCCAAATTAATAATGGTGTATAAATATAAATAATGCTATATTTACTTTTGGTAAATACACGTATGTATGTATGTATGTATGTATGTATGTATGAATGTACTTTTTTTTAAAATACGAAGAATATTAGATATCTAATATTTATAATATTAAATACATTTCTGGAAAAATCAAGTATTATTATTATATGTATATTATATAGTAAATACTTACGTATTGACCCCCCCTAGTATGTATATGCCTATGAATATTTATAAATATATATATGTATATATATATACTTGCAGAGTATGTATACATATTTTATATACTTTGGTTCTGTTTTATATAAATTGATATATATATAGTTTCTATCTAAATATATATATGTATATATATATGTGAATTTATGATATTACCCCATTTATGTTCAGAGTTTTTATAAGTGTATACTAATTAATACGTAAGCACTATTTTTGTACTAATAAACAAATATATTATTTAATATATTTAAATATGTTTTAGTGTATATATAAATAATAGTGTTAGCTATATATACATACAGCCCCGGCCCTGTGTCAGTTGTAGATACGGACAGTGTGTCCTAGTCGTGCTATTGTAGCGACTAATTTGGACATTACTATATCCTATATAGGATTGCTGGACACTACTACCGAGGCATCAGGAGCAGGGCTTTGGATTTCGCAGCTACCCGGGGCAGGCAAGTATACCTTGCTGGATTACTGCTTTAAATTTAAATGTTAAATATTTTAATTATACATGAACTGTGTGTGTCCGAGAATGACTCGGGTGCGGTCGACATTGCGTCGATGAGTAGTGTACATGTCCTAGTTGCTAGCTGACTCACCCACTGTGAGGATATTTTGATATCTTCCTTGACCATGGCACTATACACGTATCGTGATGGTACACTCATATTAGGATGCGGGTCCGCGTACCCGATTCGCTATCGGTACGTACGACATGCATCACGGACTAGCTTGTATTCTAGAATAATATAGTTAATTGAGACTTGGCATCTAGATACGGTACACTCAAGTCGTGCATTCGACTTGCGTATCTACATTGGGCGGGAAGGACAGCTGACAAACGTATGGGATACCCCCACCGGATTCCGTGGTATCCAGAGGAACCATAGACCCGGTGACTCCCTATATTCAGACACCGCGCTCTACGGAGTGTTACGGACGTATATACATTGCAGATACCACGTCCCTTAGAGTGTGGACGTTATATATATACAGATACCTCATTCTTCGAAATGATGGACGTTACAGATACCACACTCTAGAGGATGTTGGACGTTATGCCTACACCTACTTATACGTTCCTAGGTTGTCCTTATATTGCATTCACTTAGATGGTTAGCACACCCCCTCTTTACTTTTATTTCAGTACTATATCCAGCATGCATATTGTATCTTGTTACGTCCCTCTGAGGACCTGGTTATCTTCCAGATCTGGACGAGGCCTTTTATTCCACAGTTTACGGGCCAGGCATAGAGACGAGGTTTGCTCTGGACGAGGAGCTAGAGGTCCTTCCATCAGAGTACCCCTGATCAGATTGGTAGGCCTTCCTCCTATGACTGGAGCTCCTTACCTAGTTAGATGTTGTTCCAGTCTCTCCTTCTCAGTACTTTTATTTCAGATATTCAGTACTTTATTTCAGACTATCAGTACATTTGTAGTGGGTTTGTTCCCACCAGACTTATTTCAGTTATACTATGTCAGTCGACTATGTTTCTTATATTCCAGTCTTTCATTTCAGTTTTTACTTGTTATCTGTGGATGAGATTAGACATTGCTTGTTGTTATTAGACTTGTTAGATTTAGGACAGCGTAGCACGCTTCGTCAGGATCCATTAAATTGGGATATCCTCGGAGTCGTGTCAGCTGGCCAATGCCACGTGGCCTGGTTCCATAATATTTTGGGACCGGGGCGTGACATGGTTTTAGTGGTGGCCCATACAGGTCCGAAACACCAACATCAATCGCTTGTGGTATGGAAACGTGCCCAGCGAGCCTGCAATAGGATAGAAATTACTAGGTCTCATCCACTTGATTACGCCTTTGAACCTCTACCGAACTGTAATATATTTGCATCCTGTTTGATTTATTCCGTACTCTCTCTAATGAAGTTCTATCTCTTACAGCGAGATGAACCTTCGGAGCCGACGTGAGATACTTGGTACCGTAGTGCCACCTGCAGCACCGAGAGAGGATGCGACTCGGGGACCACCCAGAGAGCAGCCTCAGCCAGAGGCAGAGGTGATCCCTCAGGCCCCGATGATGCACTGGCATCAGATCTCTCCCGACGAGGAGATGCAGTAGCCAGAGGGCCAGGCATCACAGACGATTCCGAGGCAGTACTTCGAGGGGCAGACCTCGAGGGCGACACCAATGCCGCAGTACGAGAGGCCGGCACCCGAGGAGACACCGAGGAGACAACAGGAGGTACCGCTTCCACCACCTCCACCGTTTCCACCTCAGATGCCACCAGCGGAGGGACAGACACAGATGATGCAGTTCTTCCAAATGATGATGCAGGCCCAGATGCAGCAGACGGAGACTCTAAGACAGGGTCTGATGGCCGTACTAGAGAGGGCACCTGCCCAAGCACCAGCACCAGCACCGATACCTGCACCTGACCGGCTAGCGGGCACTGTAAAAGGCTTCAGAACGATGGGCCCGGGAACCTTCTCGGGTAAGGAGATGGCTGAGGAGATCTCAGACTGGGTCTCCAACACTGAGATGCTGCTAGAGGGTTCGCAGCTACCCCCCCGATCTCTGGATGACCGCGGTGAGGGCCCAACTCACAGGCAACGCCCATCACTGGTGGGACTCTATGGAGCGCAGCATTGGCCGACAGCAGACTTAGGAGGAATTTCTAGAGCACTTCAACAAGAAGTATTTCCTAGCTACGGTGAGGAACGCCCTGTACTCTCAGTTCCTGCACCTGGAGCAGGGGAACCTGACTGTGGACGCCTACGACGGAGAGTTCAGCAGACTCAGCCGATTCGGAGCAGCCCTGATCCCCAATGACCTGGAGAAAGCCAGGAGATTCCACCATGGCCTCACTCAAGAGCTGCAGAGGTACACTACTACCCAGGCGAGGATCTCTTATGAAGAGGTCCTATCAGAGGCGAGGATCCAAGAGGCTATAGGAGGAGGAGGAGCGAGACGTTCCAGCGCGAACGTACCAGCCAGGACCCAGCAAAGAGCCGGAGGACCGATCCGCCGTCCAGGAGCACAGGCGCAGCAGAGGACAGCGCCATACCAGCAGAGGGAGCTTCCGACCTGTCACTTCTGTGGCAAGAGGGGACACGTCACCCGAGACTGCAGGAAGAAGCTCGGGCTCTGCATGGTCTGTGGAGCCAGCCAGCACCTGTTTAGAGACTGCCCCCAGCGCAGAGACGCAGCACCCCAGACTGGACAGAGGCCACCAGCACCACCACTGAGGATCCAACCCCCAGCAGGAGGCCAGCGTCCCCCAGCTACCGGAGGATAGCAGAGAGGACCACCCTTGGTCACACAGGAGGCACACTTCAACCAGGCCCAACAGCAGACAGAAGGGCAGAAGCATTGGGCTAATGTGCATCGACGACCCTTAGAGTTCCAGGTGGGAGAACATGTGTTCCTGAAGATTTCACCTACCAGAGGAACCATCAGATTTGGAGGCAGAGGGAAGCTGAGTCCGAGGTACATCGGACCCTTCGATGTGCTAGAGCGCGTCGGAGAAGTTGCTTACAGATTGGCCTTGCCGCAGACACTGGGGGGAGTTCATGACGTCTTCCATGTATCTCAGCTGAGGAGGTACATACCGGATCTGAGTCATGTGCTTGACCACTCGGAGATCACCGTTGGTCCAAGCTTGTCATACCAGGAGGAGCCGGTAGAGATCCTAGACCGAAGCGAGAAGGTACTGCGAGGCCCGACTATCCCTCTAGTTCGTGTCGCATGGAGGCATCATGCACCAGGTGAATCAACCTGGGAACGAGAGGACGATATTCGGCAACGTTTTCCCCATCTCTTCGAAGGCCTAGGTATGTCCTAATGTTTAATTTCATTCAACAGTTTTTTTATATGTCTGTTTTAATTTCGAGGACGAAATGCTTTAAGGAGGGTATGTTGTAAACCCCCTCGACCAGAAATTAGGGTTTACTGGTTTAAATTAGCCTAATTAGGGTTTACCTGATTTAATTAAGATTTAATTATTAGTATTATAATACTTGTGCAACGATTGATTATTTTAGGATACCACCTTAGCTGTTGCCCTAAATCAAATTCTACATATTTGACCTAGACCTATAAACCCCTCGTATTTAACCTAGAACAAACCCCGGATACCGATTTTTGTGCCTGATTTTAGACGCACAAAAGTCGTTACAAACGTCCGTGCGCAAATTATTAAATTTGCGTAATTACGTTCATTGTCCGTTCAAATCGAAATTGAGACCCAACCTCAACCAGTTTTGACCAACCCAGATCACGATGATATTGTACACTGAGCCTGCTACACCAATGACCCTTGTCCAACCAAATTTAAACTCCCAGTTTTTAATTCAATTAAATTAGAAACACCGTTGCATTAATTACGAATTAATTAATGTGGAGACCTAACCTAGATGAAATTGGACCCAAATTCAACCCAAACCCACAAGCCTCATACAAAACACCAAACACCATCATAGACCAATGAGGAACACCAAACATGGTATTTTATTTCATTAAATCCCCAATTCTATTTATTGTGCAAATACCAAATTGTTCAGGGACCTAATTACAAAATTGCAATGAGGTGTCCCCCTCTCATTGGCCCAAACCATCATGGAGAAAAGAGATGTCATGACCAACCATATGCATTTGATTTCCCCCCCTTTCCTATGTACTTACATCACTTTATGTAGGGCACATCATGGCCCTACATTTCAAATGACTAAATCCTAGCCCTTCCCTCAACATGTAGGAGCTTCCCCAACTCCCCAAAACCCTCCTACAGCCGGCCCTAACCCCAAGATAGCCCCCCCCCTCACTCTCTCTCCTATTTATACAATTTTTTACACCTCATTGAAGGCACACAACCCAAGGTTTATACCTAAAACCCTCACTTCACTAAAACCACTCCCCACAGCCGACCCCAACTCCTCATCCCCGAGCTCGACACCGGCCACCAGCCACCACCAGTCGCCACCACCCTAACCCGACCCCTTCGTCGGACCCTCTCCTACCCTCGACCACCGCCACCCGGCCACTACGCCGCCGGCAGCCACCCCCTAGCCGCCCGCACCGAACCTAGCTTCCCCAGCCCGCACAGCATAGCCGACCTCCCCTCAGCTTCGTGCTCCGCCACCACCGCATCTCCGACCGCCATACTTGGCCGAGACCTTCCCCGTCCAGTCCTCCACCACCCCGTCGAGTTTCAGCCGACGCCGCCGCCACCTCGAGGAGCAATCAAGCCCGCAGCGAGGAACTGTCCTGAAACCGCTGCTGCTGCCGACCTCTCTCCGCACGATGCCGGAGCGCCGTCCGGCCACCCCCGCCGGCGACGACCGACCAACTCGACCCCCTCGACCTGAGGTACAACCTAGTGTGTGATTTTATGTATAAATATTAGTAATTAAGTATGTATTTTAGGTTGCAAGCCTTCCGATATATGGATCTCGTATTTTACAGTATTGAAATATGTATATTAGGTATTCTAAATATATATGTATTCCTTTATGTATTTTACAAGTATTTAATGTATATATACTGAAAATATTTCTGAGTTTTAATGTATGTAATTTATATATATAAATGCTTAATACAACATGAAGGTATATATATACATAGTATAGATATAATTACTTGGTATGATCAAATACCTAAAGTGTATATGTATATATGTATATATATATATATATATATATATATATATATATATATATATATATATACAAATAAATGTATACTTCTGAAAAATAAATAGTGTATGTATTTTTTTTACCCAAATTAATAATGGTGTATAAATATAAATAATGCTATATTTACTTTTGGTAAATACGCGTATGTATGTATGTATGTATGTATGTATGTATGTATGTATGTATGTATGAATGTACTTTTTTTTAAAATACGAAGAATATTAGATATCTAATATTTATAATATTAAATACATTTCTGGAAAATCAAGTATTATTATTATATGTATATTATATAGTAAATACTTACGTATTGACCCCCCCTAGTATGTATATGCCTATGAATATTTATAAATATATATATATGTATATATATATACTTGCAGAGTATGTATACATATTTTATATACTTTGGTTATGTTTTATATAAATTGATATATATATAGTTTCTATCTAAATATATATATGTATATATATATGTGAATTTATGATATTACCCCATTTATGTTCAGAGTTTTTATAAGTGTATACTAATTAATACGTAAGCACTATTTTTGTACTAATAAACAAATATATTATTTAATATATTTAAATATGTTTTAGTGTATATATAAATAATAGTGTTAGCTATATATACATACAGCCCCGGCCCTGTGTCAGTTGTAGATACGGACAGTGTGTCCTAGTCGTGCTATTGTAGCGACTAATTTGGATATTACTATATCCTATATAGGATTGCTGGACACTACTGTCGAGGCATCAGGAGCAGGGCTTTGGATTTCGCAGCTACCCGGGGCAGGCAAGTATACCTTGCTGGATTACTGCTTTAAATTTAAATGTTAAATATTTTAATTATACATGAACTGTGCGTGTCCGAGAATGACTCGGGTGCGGTCGATATTGCGTCGATGAGTAGTGTACATGTCCTAGTTGCTAGCTGACTCACCCACTGTGAGGATATTTTGATATCTTCCTTGACCATGGCACTATACACGTATCGTGATGGTACACTCATATTGGGATGCGGGTCCGCGTACCCGATTCGCTATCGGTACGTACGACATGCATCACGGACTAGCTTGTATTCTAGAATAATATAGTTAATTGAGACTTGGCATCTAGATACGGTACACTCAAGTCGTGCATTCGACTTGCGTATCTACATTGGGCGGGAAGGACAACTGACAAACGTATGGGATACCCCCACCGGATTCCGTGGTATCCAGAGGAACCATAGACCCGGTGACTCCCTATATTCAGACACCGCGCTCTACGGAGTGTTACGGACGTATATACATTGCAGATACCACGTCCCTTAGAGTGTGGACGTTATATATATACAGATACCTCATTCTTCGGAATGATGGACGTTACAGATACCACACTCTAGAGGATGTTGGACGTTATGCCTACACCTACTTATACGTTCCTAGGTTGTCCTTATATTGCATTCACTTAGATGGTTAGCACACCCCCTCTTTACTTTTATTTCAGTACTATATCCAGCATGCATATTGTATCTTGTTACGTCCCTCTGAGGACCTGGTTATCTTCCAGATCTGGACTAGGCCTTTTATCCCACAGTTTACGGGCCAGGCATAGAGACGAGGTTTGCTCTGGACGAGGAGCTAGAGGTCCTTCCATCAGAGTACCCCTGATCAGATTGGTAGGCCTTTCGCCTATGACTGGAGCTCCTTACCTAATTAGATGTTGTTCCAGTCTCTCCTTCTCAGTACTTTTATTTCAGATATTCAGTACTTTATTTCAGACTATCAGTACATTTGTAGTGGGTTTGTTCCCACCAGACTTATTTCAGTTGTACTATGTCAGTCGACTATGTTTCTTATATTCCAGTCTTTCATTTCAGTTTTTACTTGTTATCTGTGGATGAGATTAGACATTGCTTGTTGTTATTAGACTTGTTAGATTTAGGACAGCGTAGCACGCTTCGTCAGGATCCATTAAATTGGGATATCCTCGGAGTCGTGTCAGCTGGCCAATGCCACGTGGCCTGGTTCCATAATATTTTGGGACTGGGGCGTGACAGCGCGGACGGCTAGGGTTTCCGAAGGCTGGGCACGCACGCCAAGGGGGGGGTTTATACAGTTGCTACAGGAATTCCGGCGGCTAGGGTTTCTATTTGGGTTTCGGGTCCGGGTCGGGTTTGACTCGGATCCGACCCGACCCATTATGCTGGTTTGGTTCAGTCAGGTTTGGTTCGGTTCAATCAGGTTTGGTTTGGTTCAGTCAGGTTTGGTTCGGTTCATATATCCAATAGCTTTAAGGGCTTTAAATGCGTTTCCGGAGTCCAATAAATTCACCAAAAATTACCCTATGTCCGGTTTTTAATTTTACACCATAAAATATTATTTCTATAATATTTTAATATCAATTAACAATACTTAAAAATCTTTCAATCACAATTACCTTAGTTCTTCATCCAGAAAAATACCGAAAAGTTGTGGAAAATTATATTAAAATTATTCTGAAAAATCAGGGTGTTTACAATCTACCCCCCTTAAGAGGATTGCGTCCTCGCAATCAAAGAATAAAGTACTAAAGGGAAGAACTATGGAAATTACAAGAATGTTTAGGTTGTAACTGCATCCGCGAATAAGTGAGGATAACGCTGGCGCATACTATCCTCTCGTTCCCAAGTCGATTCGCCAGGAGAATGATGTTTCCAAGCTACCCGAACCAGCTTGATTGTCTGTCATCGCAATGTCTTCTCACTAATGTCGAGGATGCTAACTGGTTGTTCTTCATATCTCAAGCTAGGGCCCACTGCGATCTCTGAATGGTCGACTACGTGACTTGGGTCGGTCACATACCTTCTCAGCTGTGAGACGTGGAATACGTCATGTACTCCCTCTAAGGATGGTGGTAATGCAAGACGATAAGCCACCTCACCAATGCGCTCTAGAACATCAAATGGCCCGATATACCGCAGGCTTAACTTGCCTCTGCTCCCAAATTGAATGGTACCTCGAGTGGGCAAAATCCTCAAGAATACGTGCTCTCCTTCTTTGAACTCTAGGGGACGTCTGTGAGTATCAGCCCAATGCTTCTGTCTGTCCTGAGCTGCTCGAAGATGATTCTGAATTTGTTTTACCTTCTCCACTATCTGCATTACCAATTCTGGACCCAGTATTTGACGTTCACCAACGTCACTCCAACATATTGGCGATCTGCACTTCCTTCCGTATAATGCCTCGAATGGTGCCATCAGAATGCTGGCCTGATAACTGTTGTTGTAGGAGAACTCCACCAAGTACAAATGATCTTTCCAAGATCCTCGAAAGTCTAGCATACACGATCGTAACATATCCTCCAAGATCTGAATTGTGCACTCCGATTGACCATCTGTCTGTGGATGGTAAGCTGTGCTGAATTTGAGTCTGGTGCGAAGACTCTCTTGCATGCTTCTCCAGAAATGAGATATAAATCTCGACTCTCGATCCGATACAATACTAACCGTCACTCCATGTAATCTGACGATTTGTCGCATATACATGTCGGCTAGTACCTCTGTGGACTTTCCAACTCTAAATGGTAAGAAGTGTGCCGATTTAGTGAGTCGGTCCACGATAACCCATACTACATCTCTTCCGCTGGGGCTCCTTGGAAATCCTGTGACAAAATCCATCGTGATATGTTCCCACTTTCATTCTGGTATAGGAAGCGGCTGTAACATACCTGTAGTCCTCTGATGCTCGGCCTTTACTTGCTGACAGACTAAATATTTAGCTACAAATCTTGCAATCTACCTTTTCATTCCATGCCACCAATAATACTGTCTCAAGTCTCGGTACATCTTGGTTCCTCCTGGGTGAACAGAGTACATAGAGCTATGTGCTTCAGTCATTAACTCCTGTCTCAATTCTCCATTTGGAACATACAGGCGATTCCCAAACCTTAATGTCCCGTCTTCATGTATGCGAAGTCCTGTCTACATGCCTGCTTTTGTCCTCTCTTTGAGTCTTCGGAAACTAGCATCGGTGGGCAATGCCTCTTTAATTCTTTTGACAAGTGACGACTTAACTTCAAGATTAGCCAGAAAGCCACTCTGTCCTGGTAAAACAACCTTTATCTAAAGCTCCTGCAGATCTCTCAATAACTTGGGTTGCATCATCAAGAAATAGGCCGTAGGCTTCCTACTGAGTGCGTCTGCTACGATATTCGCCTTTCCCGGATGATACTGCAGATATATGTCAAAATCTACCATCAATTCAAGCCAATGTCTCTGCCTCATATTAAGCTCCTTCTGAGTATATACATACTTCAGACTCTTGTGATCTGTAAAGATTTCTACCTTCTCCCCATAAAGATAGTGCCTCCAAATCTTCAGTGCAAATATAACTGCTGCTAGCTCCAGATCGTGTGTTGGGTAGTTCTTCTCGTGGACCTTCAACTGTCTCGATGCATAAGCAATGACTTTGCCATGTTGTATTAAAACACATCCTAGTCCACTACCTGATGCATCACTGTAAACAACAAAACCTCCTGACCCTGAAGAAAGAGTTAAGACAGGTGCTGTTGTCAATCTTCTCTTCAATTCTTCAAAAGCCTTCTGGCTGTCTTCTGTCCATATAAACTCCTGGTCTTTACGTGTTAACTTCGTCATAGGCTCTGCAATTCTTGAGAAATTTTCTACAAACCTTCGGTAATATCCCGCAAGTCCGAGAAAACTTCTCACCTCTGCAACTGATGTGGGTGTAGGCCAAGTCTCTATTGCCGTAACTTTCTCTGGATCAACTGAAAGTCCTTCTCCTGAGATGATATATCCCAAGAAAGGCACTTTATCCATACAAAACTCACACTTACTGAGTTTGGCATATAACTACTCCTGTCTCAAGGTCTCTAACACGATTCTGAGATGCTCATCGTGCTCTTCGTGGCTCTTAGAATATATTAGAATATCGTCAATGAACACAACCACAAATTTATCCAAGAACTGATGAAAGACTCTGTTCATTAAACTCATAAACACTGCTGGCGCATTGGTTAAAACAAACGGCATTACCAAGAACTCATAATGTCCATACTTGGTCCTGAAAGCTGTCTTCGGTATGTCTTCCTTCCTTACTTTGATCTGATGATAGCCGGATCTAAGTTCAATCTTCGAGAATATCCTAGCACCACTCAATTGATCGAATAGATCATCAATGCGTGGTAAGGGATACCTGTTCTTGATGGTCACAGCATTTAGTGCCCTGTAGTCAATGCACAACCGTACTATTTTATCCTTCTTTGGCACAAATAATATGGGTGCCCCCCAAGGTGAAACACTAGGCCGGATAAAACCCTTCTCCAGAAGATCATCAACATGTTCCTTCAACTCCACTAACTCCTTAGGTGCTAGCCGATATACTGATAAAGTGATAGGCTCTGCTCCTGGAGTTAAGTCTATTGTGAATTCTATTTTCAGATCAGGCGGTAAACCTGGAAGATCATCAGGAAATACATCCACAAACTCTGATATGACTCTTAGGTAACCTGTCTCCCCTTCTACAGATAGTACCCTAAGAGTAGGCTGGACTCCTTGCTCTACTGCTCCTCGAAGAAACTCAAATTCTGGATGTCCAGGCGGTCTAAATATAACCCGTCCAAGTCGGCAATCAAGAGTCGCATGGTACTGACTTAACCAGTCCATACCAAGTACAACATCATAATCTGGCATGGAAAAGATCAGAAATTGAGCTTGCATCTCTCTTCCACAGACTACTACAAAACATGATCTACAGACGTCACTAACTGGAATAATTCCACCTCCCGTAAGAATTCTCTTCATCTTCGGAAGGGGTGCGGTAGCTACTCTATGGGTGGCTACAAAGCTAGCTGCTATAAATGAATGTGATGCTCCAGAATCAAATAAAGCTACAGCTGGTAATGAAGCTACTAAAATAGTACCTGCGATAACTTTGCCTGCAGTAGCTTCCTCCTCAACAGCCATTGTGAATGCCTGTCCTAGTCCCTGAGCTGGACCTCTCTGCTGCTGAGCCTGCTGAAATAGGGCTGCCTGTGGTGCCAGTGGTGGTCTCTGCTGGTATCCTCCTGTAGCTGGTGGCCTGACTCCTCCAGCTCCTGTCTGCGGTGCTCCCACTGCTGGATAAGCTGGTCGGGGTGCAGGTAAAGCTAGTCTTGGTGCTCCCTCTCTATGTTTAGTGCAGCCTCTAGATAGATGCTGGTCGAATCCGCAAAGCAGGCATAGTCCCAACTTGCGCCTGCATTCTCTCTCAATGTGTCCTACCTTGCCGCAGTAGTGACAAGTAGAAAGAGATATGGCCCTGTGTGCTGCTCTATCTGGCATACTCCTCTGGGATCGTTTTGCAGAATCCCCAGGTGCTGTCTTGGTTGGTGCTGATGTGATTGGCCTCTTCAGATTTGACTCCCTTCTAGTGACGCGCTCCATGCGTCGTGCTGCTGCGAGGACGTCGGTATATGATGTAGGTGCGACCGATCCAATCAATCTCTGGAGCTCGAATTTCAGTCCGTCAAAGAACTTCTCAGCTTTCTCTTCCTCTGTCGAAATCAAGGTTGGGGCGAAGCGACTGAGATGAATGAATTCTGCATTGTATTCTTCCACTATCATATTGCCTTGGATAAGGCGGTTGAACTTGTCTCTGAGCTCCGACCGTGCTACTTCTGGAATATACATCTCTTGGAAGAGTCTGGAGAACTCTTCCCAAGTGACTCGGTCCTGTCCGAGCCTCCTCTCTTCTGCTAACCACCAATGATGTGCATTTTCAGTCAACTGCATCCTTACTGCAGTCATCTATTTCTCTCTTGGAAGTTCAGCTACTTCCAACTGGTGCTGTATGTTCGTGAGCCATTCATGAACTTCTGTTGGCCCCTCCTTACCAGAGAATGTACGAGGCTTGAGCTGACAAAAATCGGTGATAGATCCCGTCGCTGATCGCCTCGCTGGTGGATTTGCCTGCTCCAATGCGGATACCAGGTTGGTTCTCAGATACTCTGCCTCCTGACGATGGGCCTCTTGCTGAATCTGCTGCTGGGCTTGCATCATGGCATACATCATCTGGAACATCTGTTACCCATCCATGGCTTGTCCTGGCGGGAAAACTGGCATCTGTGGAGTGAACTGTGGTGGGGTGGGATGTCATCTCTCCGGAACCTTGGATTAGGCTGGCCGGTTTGATTGCTCTGCGATGTTTGTCCTCCGTTCCCTGGTGTCACTCCGTCTATATAAGTAACCATAGCGTCGTGTGGTGTATCCAATGGAATCTCATCTCCGGTCCTGGGATCCATTACTCTGCAACCAAAAGATAAACTATAAGAACGCACAGAGGAATCAACACAGGATGCAGATCAAGTAACAAATTTGAGTTCGATATAGAGTTCAAAATGTTTCAACAATGGATGAGATCCTATAACTTATCATATCCTTAGGGCAGGCTTGTTCGGTCCCTAAGTTGAAACCGAACGATTTAGTCGTAGACCTGCATGGGCCACCACAAAAACCATGTCACGCCCCAGTCCCAAAATACCGAGGGACCAGATACGTGGCAATGGCCAGCAGCACACACCGATGGACAAACCCAATTTAATGGATCCATCAGGGCGTACTTAAGCTGTAAAACATGTCTACGACAATATGGCACAACTAATCTCATCCACACAAGATATAAAATATGATCCACAGAATATAAGGATTGTAAATCATCAACCAGTCTCAACAAGTGCTTCGGGGAACAATCCGATAAATATCTGATACAATGGGTCAACAGACCAAAATATAAATGACTGAATAAAATAAATACTGAGCATGGAACATGGATGCTTAGGAAAAGTCTTCAGCTAACACCTTGTCCTCGGGTGTTGGTACAGCTCCTGTATCAGCTCCTACTGCGGCCCCGTATACCTCGGGATAAATCTCGTCTGCAAATTCTGGGGACATAATACGGATCCAGGTCCTCAGGGGACATAGCAAGGTACAGAAAATACAAGCCAAAATAAATGCAGTGCAGCAAATAATAAAATAAATAGGGTAAGCTATATAACCATCTATGTTAAATGTAAGTTGAGAGCATCACGAGTACTCAGGCTGAGCCACTACCAGCTCTGTGTTGGGGAGCCGGTAGCGGTAATAACACGTAATGTGCCTAGCTCTGCTACGAGAGTCTACAGCCTCACAATAGTAGTAGATATATATATGAAATAGCCTGTAGCCTGTGTGTCTCTCCCCACCCAATGTAACCACGCATATCATGACCATAACGTCTCATGTCCATGTCAAGCGGGATTATAGCTAATGCAACCAGTCATATAATATCTATGAATATAGTATATCTGTCACGTCCTGTATCCTATACAGAATTACCATGAATATCTCAGGAAGACTCTGTCTCATGAATGGTGTTAAGTGTCCTGGGTCATAGTGTACTTGGTAAGACAAGTACGAGAATATAAAGTGTCACGAATGTCCATCTCTAGATGACCATACACAACACCGCGTACGGTTGGCACCCGACTAATAATCGGACGCTAAGTAAGTCACACGGTCCTAGGTTAAGCATGCACAGCAATATAAATAAAGCAAGGAACATATATAACAAGACTGCAAAGTTTGGCAAGGTACACTTGCCTGGTGTTTGAATACCAACAGTCGTCCCTGTATCAGTGGATCCTGTAGGTACTCCTCCAAAAGCTGTAATAAACATCACCAACAGTCTCAGAAGATATCAAATAGCTAGAAACGCCTGTCCTTAAGTCCAATTTGGACACAAGGACAAAAATAACATTTTCGGGTCAAAGCGGGGTCCACATGTGGGCCACTTTGCACTGAAAAGTGTGTCAGGGTCAAAGGTCTCCAAATTCCTCAAACTCAGTGTCTACAAGTCAGGAACGATGATACGAACTCAATGGAACTTCCAGAATTAGATTTCGATGAGCCGATCACAAAATCGCCCGTCAAGTGGAGCTTGTGGGGCCCACGATACGCGATTTTGTCAACGTTCTCCGAATCGAACCAAACTTGGGTCACAGGACCAGCGTATTGCTACGAGTCCGATGGCGCAAGTTTTGTCTCAATCCGATGTGTGTACACAAAGTTACAACGTGTTCCAAAATGGACGGATATGGGGCGTTGTCGGCGGATACGCGTTGATTCCGGTGTGCTCGCACATCCAAATCAGCTTCTGCGAAATCCCACACGTCCGTATCAATGTTGTGCACGTTTCGGTAAAGACCGCGTGCGACCAAGTCGTCCCGTTTGGCAGGACGCACTCAGTTCCGGGGTGAAACAGGGCGTTATTTTTCCTATTTTTGGATCGCGGTGTGCGATCACCACAAGACGCGATGCACCGAGCGGGTTGCACGGGCACCGAGAGGGTTACACAATCTACGCGTCGCAACTGACGGAATCGAAAACGGAATTACGAGGAGAGAGAAAACGCTACCTGAACAGTGCTCCGTGAATCTGACTTTCACGTGTCCGGGTGTCGATTCGACACAGAATTCGTGTCATGTGCCGTGTCCGTGCTAGGGTTCAGGCGGCCAGCGGCGGGGGCTTCGCCGGAGGGAGCCGGGCTCGGGGTCGGCGAGGTCGGGCTAGGGCGGCGGAAGGCTCTGCACAGTTGGCCGGAGCGGGTTCAGCCGCGGGGGATTTTCGGCCGGGGTGGGGGACTCGTCGGGCTGCTGTTCGTGGCGGATGACGAAGAAGTGGCGTCGGTGTGGGGGATCACTCGGGCCGGCAACGGCGGGGAGGAGGACTGCACTGCGGCGGGGGATCGGTCAGTCCGGCACAGCCGCGGTCGGGTGAAGTCTGGACTGCTCGGCGGGGAACTCGGCGGGGGTTTGGTCGGCTGCGGGTCAGGGGAAGGAGATGATCGGCTGAGTGGGGAGTCGTCGGCGGTGGAGGTGTATGGGGAGGACGACGGCGCGGACGACTAGGGTTTCCGAAGGCTGGGCACGCACGCCAAGGGGGGGTTTATACAGTTGCTACAGGAATTCCGGCGGCTAGGGTTTCCATTTGGGTTTCGGGTCCGGGTCGGGTTTGACTCGGATCCGACCCGACCCGACCCATTATGCTGGTTTGGTTCAGTCAGGTTTGGTTCGGTTCAATCAGGTTTGGTTCGGTTCAGTCAGGTTTGGTTCAGTTCATATATCCAATAGCTTTAAGGGCTTTAAAAGCGTTTCCGGAGTCCAATAAATTCACCAAAAATTACCCTTTGTCCGGTTTTCAATTTTACACCATAAAATATTATTTCCATAATATTTTAACATTAATTAACAGCACTTAAAAATCTTTCAATCACAATTACCTTGGTTCTTCATCCAGAAAAATACCGAAAAGTTGGAAAAATTATATTAAAATTATTCTGAAAAATCAGGGTATTTACAGTCCAACTAGATAAAACCATGTGAAACCAAGTCAAGCCATGTCCGATGAAGTCATGTAATGTTATACCAAGTCAAGTCCAGTCAATCATGTCATCACGTGTAGCCGGGCAAAGCCGGGTGAAATCGAGTAAAGCCAAGTCAATTCAAGTCATGTCAACTGAAGCCATGTAAGTTCATGTCCAAAAATTAGGCCAAGTCATCGCGTGTCCAAGCAAAAGCCAGAAGTTTCAATATAAAATCACGAAAAACCAAAAATTTCTAAAGAAAGTGCAAGATCGGTATACCATTGGTACATCCCAGTACACCGTCGGTACACCGGTCCAGAGATAAAAAAATACAGTAAGTTTTGGATTCTAAAAAATTGGTATACTGTCGGTATACTATAGTATACCGTCAGTATATCGTTCCAAGTAGGCAAAAAGTTACTAGAATATAAAGTTTCACAAATCGGTATACCATCGACACAGTCCAGTATGCCATCGGTATGCCGAACAAGACAAATATCTAACAATGTCAGCAAGATCGGTATATTGTCAGCACAACCCAGTACACCGTCGGTATGATGATAGGGTTCACACAAAAATATCTAGAAATCAAGTCGATTAAAATCGGTATACCGTCGGTACACTGTAGTATACCGTCGGTATGCCAGTTTCTAAGAATAAGCATGGTTAAGTCAAGTCAAGTATGATTTTCGTAATCTAAATCAAATCCCAAAAATTACCAAAACTAAGTCTAATAAGAAGTCAAGTTTAGGGTAAGTCTCATATCACAATATGGACTAATTCTCACGGTCACAACTCCGGTAACGTTTCCATTACCGAGTTACCAAAAAGGGACGGAACGAGATTCTACCAGAAATCAAAATCGAGATGGCCACTAGGCTAGAAATTACGATATAAATAACTATACAAAAATAATATTAAGCTAAAAAGTAATAACCAAGCTCCAGGAAAATAAAATGACTGAAAGTAAAAGAAGTTCACAAAATTGGCAAGGTATACTTGCCTAACACAAGCTCCCAGCCTAAACTTTCTAATCCACCACCACGAAGGGGTTCAGAAATCACACTCCAGGTCTCAAGACCATAATTCAAGCTCGAGAGAAAATGAAGAAGAGAGGAGAGAGAAAGGGAAAGAAGAAAATGAAATATCTCGAGTACTATTTATAGAGAAAATATCTCAAAAGTGAAACAAATATCTTCCGGACAGTATAACGTCGGTATAGTATATTGACGGTATACCAGTCAAGTAGTAAAGTTTCAATTTTAAGAATTTTTGGGCTTCCTCGAGATCCAATAAAATGCAATAACTAGCAAAAAATACCTATCCGCATAAAATACGAATATTATGAGATGAGTCTCACAACTCTTCCCTCCTTAGAAAAATTTTGTCCTCGAAATTTCCATAAGGATCCAAATCACTAACAAGAAAATCCAAGAAAGCCAGCTCGAAACCAAAAATAAATAAATAACTCATGTGACCAAAAAAAAAAAATTTAGGCAACAACAAATAATCAAAAAGTAAAAATAACAAACATAACAAATAAATTAACAGTTAATCACATGCACAGGCTAAGACAGGACACGAGTATTCGAATGATTATACCTCCCAAGTCGAAGAGAAATAGATAACGAGTACGCATATCGTCCTCGGGCTTCCACATCGACTCACCGAATGAGTGATGCCCCCAAGCAACACGAACTAACCTGTTAGTCCGGTTCTTAATAACCTTCTTCCTCTGGTCCAAAATAGACATGGGCCTCTCCTCATATGATAGATCGGTATCAATGACCAACTCAGAATGATCTAGGATATGTCTCGGGTCTGGAATATACCGGCATAACTGAGATACGTGAAAGACGTCATGTACCTCATGAAGCAATGGTGGAAGATCTAGACGATATGATACGTCTCTAACTCGCTCAAGAATTTCGAACGGGCCTATATATTTGGGACTAAGCTTTTTTCGTACACCAAATCTGATAACTCCACGGGTAGGCAAAATCCTCAAAAATACATGGTCACCGACAGAGAACTCAAGATGACGACGGTGCTGATATGCCGAAAAACGTTGGCGATCCTGAGCCACTATGAGATTCTCTTTGATCTTCCCGATCACTTCGACCGACTGAGCAATCATCTCTGGACAAAGCATCTACCTCTCGCCAATGTTATCCTAAGCTAACGGTGATATGTATCTACTATCATACAAAGCCTCAAAGGGTGACATCTGAATGCTCTCCTGGAAGCTATTTTTATAGGAGAATTCTACTAAGTGTAAGTGATCTTCCCAAGATCCACTAAAGTCAAGTGTACAAGCTCGAAGCATATCCTCCAAAGTCTGAATAGTACGCTCCGATTGTCCGTCTGTCTGTGGATGGTAGGCTGAACAAACTTCAACCTAGTACCATGACTCTGCTGTAGGCTTTGCCAGAAATAAGACGTCAACCGCGAATCTCTATCAGAAACTATACTAAATGGTATGCCGTACAATCTGACTATCTATCTCATGTACTTTTCATCTAGTTGCACTGTAGAGTGGCCTACTCTGAAAGGAAGAAAGTGAGTAACCTTCATGAGAGACTAAATACCAAAAATGAGTAACCTTTATGAGAGACTATAACCCATATAGCATATCTGCCAGAAGGGGATCTAGGAAGACCGATCAAAAAGTCCATAGTAATATGGTCCTACTTCCACTCCAAAATCGGTAAAGGCCGAAGTAGTCCGGCCGGTCTCTGATGCTCAGCTTTGACCTGCTGACAGACTAAATACCAAAAATGAATCGAGCTATCTCCCTCTTCAAACTATTACACCAGAAGTGCTGACAAATATCTTGATACTTCTTCGTACCTCCTAGATGTACTGAGTACTGAGAACTGTGGGCCTCTGACATAATCTTATGTCGGATATCTTCTCTCGGCACACAAAGTTGGCTCCCAAACCTAAGAGTTCCATCCTCATGAATGCTCAACTCTGGTCTACGTCCTGACTCACACTCTGCTCTAAGTTGTTGAAGCCTGGCATCACCAGTCTTCTCTGCTCTGATCCTCTCAACTATAAAAGACTGAACCTGCAGATTCGCCATAAAACTGATTTTGCCAGGTAATACAACCTCGATACCCATTTTCTGTAGATCCTCCAAAATCTGTCGCTGCTCTGTTAAGAAGTAAGCTCGCCCTCTCCTGCTCAAGGAGTCTGCTACGACATTGGCCTTCCCTGGATGATATTGAAGGTCAAGATCATAGTCCAACAATAACTCGAGCCACCTCCTCTGATGCATGTTGAGTTCCTTCTGTTTGAACACATACCTCAAGCTCTTGTGGTATGTGAAGATCTCCACTCGATCACCATATAGGTAATGCCTCCAGAGCTTAAGTGCAAACACTAATGCTGTCAACTCAAAATCATGCGTCGGATAACTCTTCTTATGGTCTCGAACCTGTCGAGATTCATAAGCTATCACTCTACCATGCTGCATAAGGACACACCATAATCCCACTCATAAAGCATCATAATACATTAAGAACCCACCTGGTCCCGTTGGAAGTGTTAGAATAAGAGCTGAAATCAAACATTGCTTGAGCTTCTCAAAAAAAGTCTGACAAGGGTGCGAAGATCCTCGCAAATTGATCTTAGATCTGAACTCCATCCTGACTCTGATCTGATGATACCCAGTCCGCAAATCGATCTTAGAAAATATAGCTGCCCCACTGAGCTGATCAAACAAGTCATCTTTCTTGGTCAAGGGATACTCGTTCTTAATGGTTGTCGCATTTAGTTTTCTATAATCAATAACTGAACGCGATGAACCATCATTCTTTTTAACAAGAAGTAACGGGGCTCCCCAAGGTGATACACTAGGTCTAATGAATCCCTTGGCTCTCAACTCCTCAATCATCTGGTATAAGATCTCCAACTTAGGTTGTGACATCCTATAAACCCTCTCTGATACTGGCTCTGCTCCTAGGATCACATCAATATAAAACTCCACATCTCTAATTGGTGGTATACCTGGTAACTCGTCGTAAAATATGTTAGGAAACTCATAAACTATCCTGGGAAACGGTGCCTCCTCAGGCTTTGCCTTCATCAATGTAACCTCCGGTGACTCTACTGCACCTCTCAAAAATGAGAACTCCTCCCCATCAGGTACACAAAATATAACCTTGCCACTATGGCAATCTATCGTCGCGTGTCTCGCACTCAACCAATCCATCCCAAGGATGATATCATAATCGCCCATAGGAAACTCTATCAGCCACGCGAGAAACTCTCTCCCGCATACTATAACTTTATATGAGGGATATACTCTATCTACTCCCACGAGACTGTTATCAGTAAGTATATTCAACCTTACAGGTATGAACTCAGACTCCAATCCAACTCGTGTCGCAAAGCGTGCAGATATAAATGAATACGATATCACCAGAATCAAATAAACCTGAAGATGAATGAAAGTAGCGAGAATGGTACCTGCTACCACCTCTCATGCTGCCAAAGCCTCCTCCATCGATAATAAGAAAGCTTGACCCTGTCCTCTGGGTGCGGGTCCCCTCTGTTGCTGACCTCTAGGTCTTGCCTGTGCCTGGGCTTGCGCATACCGTTGCGGCCTCTGCTGGAATTCCTGAGCCTGTGGAGGAAAAGGCCTTTGAATATGTGACTGTACTGGTGCTGGTGTCCTGAACTGCGGTGCTGTTGACCGAACTACTGACTGGGCCGATGATGATCCAGTCTGATTCCTCCTAGGATATGTCCCGACCATGTGATATGATGCCCCACACACCAAGCACAATCTATGTTCCCTACGGCACTCTGATATTATATGTCCATGTTTCCCGCAATGGAAACAACTACAGGAAGAAAAAGAAGATGACTGGTCAACCATGCCCTGGAATTCACTCAAGTGGTCCGTAATAGACGCACCATCTTTGTATCGCAGACCCATCATTATCCGAATAAGAAACAATTTATTTACCCCGATCTTCTTCGTATACAAAGATTCTAGCTTATCCCATAACGTCTTCTCGTACTCAATATTGGCAACGTGATTGTACATGTTCTCGTCAACGAACTGCCTGATATTTTCATACACTTGTATATGCTGGAACTTCCAGTCCTCTTCGAATTTGTCACTGGGATTCTCGGACACAAATACTGGAAGATACAACTTCTTGATGAACAATAAATCCTTCATCTTGCTATGCTAATAATGATAGCTGGTATCGTTCAAGTTTACCATGCACACCAGCTTTGCGTATATCTCTCCTCTCTGGTTTTTCTGTTAACCCTAACACCTCTTTGAACCCAAAGTTTTGATACCACCTGTTGTGAACGCAAACGCAAAAACTATTTCCCTAAACCAAGAAGCTGCGAGAGAACCAAGCAATAACAATGCACAAAACCAAACACCAAACCACACAGAAAAATTACTTGCACACATGAGCAATTTTTACGTGGAAACCCTTGCGAGAAAAACCACGGGACGATCAGAGTCCAACCCTGAAAAGCCTCCACTAATGGAATAAGAAATACACCGACTCCTTAATAACTTCTCACTGATCCAAACGGATCATCATAACTCTTTGGAATAGAACATAGATCACAGACAAACGAAGAACGGAGACGACAAGAAAAGAAATATTCGAAACCGATCTCTAATTCGAAATATCCTTCAATCTCTTCCTCTCTCCTAATTTTTACTGGGAAACCCTTGCGAGAAAAACCACGGGACGATCAGAATCCAACCCTGAAAAGCCTCCACTAATATAATAAGAAATATACCGACTCCTTACAAACTTCTCACCGATCCAAACGGATCACCACAACTCTTTGGAATAGAAAATAGATCACAGCCAAACGAAGAACAAAGACGACGAGAAAAGAATTACCCGAAACCTATCTCCACTTCAAAATAGCCTATAATCTCTTCCTCTCTCCTTTTAATGTTGTAAAAGCACTCTTGCATCCTTTTGTAATGTTTTAAGATATATTTTAGGGTTATGAAACACCTAATATATATAGCCTCAAACCCACAAATAGTATTCCTATTATATATAAGAATACCCAATCCAAATCCAAATCTATTGACATATTCCTATTATATGTAGGAATACACAATCAAAATCTATTGAGGTATTCCTATTATATGTAGGAATACTCAATCCAAATCCATTGAGGTATTCTTATTATATGTAGGAATACTAAATCTAAATTCGAGGTATTTTTCACGTAGGTTGGGTACCCCACCCACTCCAACATTTGAGAAAGTTGTTGTCTAACAAGTTGAACCTAAAAAGCAACTCTACAATTTATGCATGAAGGGACCCCAATTCTCAATCACGTGAACAATTTTAATAAGAAAGTTACTGATCTTCTATGTATCAAAGTAAAGTCGGAGGAGTACCATGAGATATTGGTCCATGTTCGCTTTTGAGGTCGTATGCCAATTTGGTGACAACGATTCTTTATGGTAAGGAGACGAAGGAGGTAACTACTACCCTTCTTAATAATGAGATTATGAAGAGGCTAAATCCAAGTGAGCAGTCATCAAGGTTATTTGCTAATGAAGGGAGAAGGTTGAAGAATAATGATGGAGGTAATAGAGGAAGGGGAACTTAAAATCATTAGGACATGATAGTAGTGCATGATTTTCTATAAACAAGAGGGGTACACGAAGAGGAATTGTTCAAAGTACAATGAATGGCTGGAGAAGAAGGAAAAATGCGTTAGTTCAGAAGGTCATGGTCCATACATGTTTGCTACAGAAGCCGAGGAGTTGCCATTTGATGTGTTTACAGTGCATAGCAGGAATGTAACCTTCGTTATTGAATTACGTATTTCTGAATTTTTGGTAATAAATTTTTTTTCTGAAAATTAACTTAGACTGTATTTTGTATTTGCGTGTATCATGTTTTTTGAATTTTAGTGATATGGATTTTATTTTATTATTCGAGACTATCTTAGACAAGTAGAATACCCATTTGCAATTGCCATAGACCCATGCAAGGACCCGCGTATAGAATGAAAAATCCCTTGGTTAATAATCACATCACCCTTTTATACAAAGGACTCTTGTGTTTTCTCTTTAGATGATTGAGATGACTTGGAGGGCTATGGATTGATGAAGTGGCAGTATGGATGGTTAGAATTTCTGAAATCTAATTATACCATGTCAAAACTATAAATTCCCTACAAAAAATTTAATTTAATTCGATATTGGCTTTTGAAATGTTGAATTTCGAGTTAAAATAAAGTTTTTATAGTCAAAAATTGTTTAGAGTTTTTCATGATTTTTGGTTGTTGTTTCAGGACAAAAAACAGTATTTTTACGCAAATTCAAAAAGTACACAAATTGCATGCATAATTCAAAAATTTGCGTAAAAGTGCACAGATTTGTGCAGAATTCCTTTACGTGCGTATGTGCACATATTTGCGCATAATTTCTTTTTGTGCGTACTTTTGCATATAAGATCCGTTTTGTGCGTACTTTTTACACAAAAGTCCGAGCTTGTGTACTTTTTACACAGAGATCCTTTCCTTTGCGTAAAAATATGCAGAAGACCCTGTCTTGCATACTTTTTACATAAAGACACCTGGTTTGCGTAGGAAGTGCGCATAGACCCCTTATTTTGTATAGAAATTGTGCAGAGATGTTATTTTAGGCTGTTTTAGGCTGATTTTGTGCAGAATGACTATTTTTGTCTATTTTTGATCATTTTTGCTTCTTTCTTCGACTTTCGATTTTTTACCATAATATTGTGACTTTACATAGTTTTGAGAAGATGTTTTTCCTATATGCTTGACACGGAGTCCATGTAGGACGTCCATGTTTTCAAGCCAAAAGTGGAGTTCTTGCGCACTCTCTGTCCTATTTCTTATATAGTGTCCCTTTGTCACATATGTCCACTTCATTACAAGACCTTGGAAGTTTCCAAGTCAAGGTTGATGTTGGTCTATTGCCATCAGTAGGGGACCTTCAACATCCCCAAAATCTATATTTTGTACAGTAAAGAAAACCACTTAAATGGAGACCCACATCCAAAATCAAGAAGACCATCTCACATCCAAAATCAACTCACATGGAGACCCGACTGTTTGCGTCTAGTTTTTTCTCCTATCACCTATTTGTTTTTCTGCCATAAATTATTTGCCAATAGTTGGTATACATAAATTATTTGCCATCATTATGTTCATATCTGTATTTGGACTGTCAGAATCCT
This sequence comes from Iris macrosiphon, assembly GCA_036927795.1. NCBI lineage: Eukaryota > Viridiplantae > Streptophyta > Magnoliopsida > Asparagales > Iridaceae > Iris > Iris macrosiphon. Next base: position 53,023,633 of record JAYESA010000012.1, on the reverse strand, counting down.
GCCAGTTGTCAGTCATCTGTCGTTGCCAACGGAACTGTGTACTAAAGTTCGAAACTCTAATACTTGATTCTAAACTTCGAGAAAACGTAAATCATTAACCAAAAATTTAATAAGTAATGTTTAAAAATAGATGAAATGAACATAGAAACTGAGATTAAAAAAAATCTTAGAATTGAAAGAGAAACAAAATGTGTGACATCTCCAATTAGGTTCGGACGAGAAAGATGCAGAGGGAGAAGAGAGTAGGAAGAGAAAAAGGGAGAGAGGATATGACTGTTGGTAAAAAAAAGAAAAAGAAAAATTGACTGTGTTGCCTCCCAATCAGTTTTGATTACAGTCCCTAGACAAAAGAAATCCCACCTATCAAGTCCTGCCCCTATCATGTAGGCCCCTAAGAATGTATATTTTTGCGACTATATGAATGCAATGCCTTGTTTTTCTGTCATAAATTATTTTTATTTGCCATTAGTAGGACCCGTTTGGTCGACGATCGAGATCAATGGCAGTTGAGAGTGCGACGTTGCGACTGACTCTCACTTAAGAGCTCAGAAGCGTCCCAAAGTTGTTGGACTCCCCAAGTCATATATATTCATATTCAGTCAAATTGGCACAATTAGAAATCTAAAATTAATCAGGATGGGAACACATTGGCTTCATTAGGAAGACTTCCGACTTTTGAAGTCAATGTTGGTGTTAATCTATTGGCATGCGCAGCGCGTGAGAGAACTTTTACATCTACTTCTCAAGAAACTAGTATAATTGCTGAGAAAGTCCTAGTCAAAGAGTCCATATTCTGCACCCAATAAAGAAAAGTGGGCTTAAAGATTTAAAAGTCATTTTTATTACACGAGTAATGTACCAAAACGCATGCAATTGTACAAATTAGGCCAAAACATTGCTGTTGCTGATGATAACGAACCTTCCTATTTTTGGTTTGGTAATTTTATTCTTTTTGATAGAACTTATGGATGGAACTTGTAGATCCGTTGTGTGTGTGTGTGTGTTTGTGTACCTAATAATTGTGTTGATAAAAAAATATTGCTAAATTCAATCTTTCTGAAAGGACTACCCCAGGCAAACTGTGATCCTCACTCTAGCTCATATTACATATCTAACATATCACACTTCTTGTCACGTTCCAGATCCAGAATACTGGAGAGCGGAGGAATGACTCAGCCAACCGCACTTTACGGAATACCGAGGTAACCAACAATGTATTAAGGTTGTCTAGAGACGAGAGGGTGCATACTACAATCAAGTCTCGTACCTAATATCCAAGAAGGTAATTGTGTTGATAAAAAAATGTTGCTAAATTCAATCTTTCTGAGAGGACTACCCCAGGCAAACTGTGATCCTTACTCTAGCTCATATTACATATCTAACATATCACACTTCTTGTCACGTCCCAGATCCAGAATACTGGAGAGCGGAGGAATGATTCAGCCAACTACACCTTACTGAATACCGACGTCTAAAGACGAGGGAGTGTATACTACAATCAAGTCTCGTAGGATCAAAAACTTCTATATCTCAATCATTCAATCTAGTAGTAATAACATAGAACATTCAGAATAAGCTGTAAGGCATCCCAAACGTCGCATCAGAATGTTCTAGAGTTCTAACAATAAAAGTTGATATGCCAGATACACAATAATCAAAAGTATACATGACAGTGAGTCAGCTGCAGTCTGAGTATAAATATTGTCATGTTGTGAACTATTGTCCAGATTTACCGACTAACATTGCCGGTTGGCTAAACACCCAAATGAATATAGTTTACAAAAGACGAGCAGTGAAACAAGAAACCCACGAGAAATATCAGATGAGGAACTCTTGTGTGAATCTCTGATCTCGACGACAACTTGGATTCCAGTAGAAAGCGGACCTTCGAGTATCGATAGTAGCTCTGTTATGGTCCGCGTTCTACCATCTTTGATCTACCTTGGGACTAACAATTTATTTTTTCTGTTCTTTTGTAAAATTTCTAGGTTTGTATAATACATCCATTTATTTGAATAAACCCTAGCTAAGACTGTTTGATTTGGTGTAATAAGTGTTGGGATCATATTGTATCTATATTTTTCACATATTCAAGAATCTATTGATTGTATTTATTAATTTTATTTTAAATATATTTTATGGTAAATTCACAATTAAAATTCTCACCCATGAATATCAATATTTCTTTTGTATTTAATAAAATTAAAAAATATATATAATACTCTTCAAAGCTTCCTCCAAACATAAGGACCCATTTCAAAGCTTTTTACATAAACATGCCAAACAAAAGTATATTTATTTATTTCAAGTTAGATGATATTTATTTCGATTATAGCTAGTCCTAACAGTCAAACTTATTTTGACTAATGTCTTTTTGGTCAAAATTATGATTATAGTCCTAACATTAAGTAATTATATAGATAAAGTTGATTTTGTTAACGAAGATTAAAATAAAATAATGATATAACTTATGTGTCCCGTACAAAATAAATTTCCAACCCCGCTTATAAACATTGAAATCCGTAAAATTTTGGCTTGTTTCATTTTTTTTTATAAAACGTTATAGAACTCGATTATTTGAACTCACATACGGTCTATTTCATTTTAGGTGCGGTTCTGTCAAATTTATTTTAGGGTTTTTTTTTTTTTCCCCCCAAAGTCCACTTTTCTTAATTTGTGACAGGTGAAGTCCGCTGATAACTTTTCTTTCTTTGTCAAAAGTCCCCTGATAATTTTCTTTTGTGCAAAAAAAGTTATCAGCCTTTGTAAAAAAATGTTATAAGCTGACTTTTCAACAAAGTGACAACTTAGATGGACTTATTGAATTAAAGTGTATGTATTATGGACATTTGGCAAAATTTCCCTTTATTTTATGATTGAACATATTTGTAAGGTCATACGTAAAAAAAAAAAATTTGTAAATTTCAATCTCGTTGACGCGCAATCTCCGGCAGGGCCGGCCAGAGGCATTTGGAGGCCATATACAGCCTCCGAAAATGGGGCCTCTCGTTAAGAGTTCGGGATGCCCATCGTTAAGAGTTCGATTCGGTTCGATTCGTTTACTTAACAAGCCGAATCCAAACCATAATTTGAGGCTCGTTAAGTAAACGAGCCGAACCTAAACCATGATGAGTTCGGTTCGTTAAGTTCGTGAGCAGACTCGTTAAGAGCTCTTTAAGGATAAGTTAAGGGCTCATTATATTTAAAACATAAAACGACGTCATTTGAGTAATGGAAAGTATTTAAACTGTTTTTACCCTAATCTTTCATTTGTTTTTGCATGTGTCGGCAGCCATCTCTTTAAAGGAGCTCAAACTCGAACTTGTAAACGATCTCGAACCAGAACTTATCAACGAGCTCAAGCTCGGACTCGGTTCGCTAGTGTTAACGAACTCAATCGAGCCAAATCCGAACATTACGAATTTTTAACAAACCGAACACGAGCTCATCTTCTTAATCCTTTACGAATCAGAGCCGAACTCGAATCCATCTAAAACATAACAAACCGAGCCCGACCATGACATAGTTCGATTCGGTTCGTTTGCAGCCATACTCTCATCTAAAATAAAACTAGTAAATTTTTTTTTTCTAGTCATGATCCACAAAATCAATACCCAGATAAAAGTAGTAAAAGTTAACAACTAACTTGATTTTAGTTGCTTTTTTATTAAAGGGATTTGGGAGCAATGTCCCCAAAAGAAAAATAATGTATTTTCCGAAAGGGTCGCAACCCGCAGTCTAACGGAGGCCATAATCACCCGTTATCAAATCATAATTTATTTTTTGGTTTAAATTTTATAAAGTAGATCTACACATAACATTTCATAATCATAATAATATTTTCTTAAATTTACCATTAAATGACCTTCAAATTAACGTGTAGTAAGAGTTATAATTCAAAATTTAAATAAGGGTGAATATAGTCATTTATCATTTATAATAAAAAAATATTAAAATAATATTTTTATTTTACTTTATTTATTTTGTAAAAAATTAATGACGTTTAAAAGTTTGTAAGTCAAAAATGCAAAATTTCAAATATAGAAGGACCCCTTTATAAATCATTTATGATACAGGAGGGCAAAATTATAATTTCACCATTCCATCTTCTCTAGGTTAATATTTCACACAAGAAACACAATCTCCGCTATCTCCATTTTCTTTTAAATGTAACTTTCTTATTTCTCCCACGATTTTCGAAAATGAATATGAAATTTCGTGTAATTTTTCGATAATTAGTGGAATAAGTTTTAAAACTAGGGGTAAATATTTTTTTTCAAAATTTGGGGGCCTATGTAAATTTGTGGGCCAGATGCACATGCATATTTTGTATAACCCTTTAGCCGGTTCAGATCTCTGATCAAAATTTACGCTTGAATATTTTTTAGTGTAAACTTTTTGACCGAGAGTGATTAACGAAAAATGGCCCCGCACATGAAGTATATATGAACATAGGTCGAAGCAACCAGTACATAGTTACCCTGGGCTGTAGTCCAGGTGGAAAAAACATGTTCCAATATTTACCATATTTTTCTAGATTTTCTCTTGTAAAAACACGATTTGCCCAGTCAAAAAATTTGTTCCATTCTGAGCTTTTATACACAGTCCAGGTAGAAAAAAAAAATCATGGCTCTATCCTTGGAAGTAACCTTATGCAGAAAGAAATCAAATTTACAGCGATTGTGTAACGTCCGTCTTTTCGATTTTTATAAATGAATACTTTTTTGGAGTTAAATTGTACGAGTCATGTATTATTTTAATGCGTGGATTATTTTTATAATTTTTGGGGAAATTTTGTGGGTATTATTTTATTTGTGTCCATAATCATATCATGTTTTGTTCTATATGATTATAGTTGAACAACACCCCCCCCCCCCCCCCCCTTCTCTCCTTAATTCCCTCCCTAGTGTTTTTGGCCCCTACCCCTCCATACCCTTAATGATCATTCTTCTTCTCCTCCTCATTATCACTCTCTTACTCATCCTTTCACTCTTTCTTTCACTCTCTCAAAGATTATCATTCACCATAGCTCTTCCTCTCTATGTTCTTGTGATCTTGGGTTGAAAATTTCTTGATGCTATGATAAGATTGAAAAATGAGTGACTCTTAATTTAGCACTATTATTGTTGATATTGGAACTCTATGTAAGATTTGGGTGACTCTGAGTTTAGCTTTATTTTGTGATCTTAGAAACTTATTCGAGTATTGGGCCTGCATTTTTGGCTAGTGTGTGTGACGTAGGCCCTATAATGGATTTTTACGAGGGAAAATGAACTAGATTGGTTAAAAGCCCTATAAGAATAGGGTAGATTTTTATGGCAAAGAGACCTTTGGCCTTACTATGATTAACTTAATGGAAATGATGTTTATTGTGAATTGAGACATTGTGAAATGGGAAATTCGACTTGGAATGGAAAGTAAATGAATTGAACGTCATTTATTTAGTTAATCGTTATTACTTGTTTAATTGCATTTTTTGGTCGATAAGTACGATTCCACTTAGCTACCATATTCTTGATCCGGTTGGGCAACCATGTGTTTGGACTGATTGTATATATGAGATAAGTTATATTTGCATTATGAGAATTGGACTCAGTTTCATGGAGTCAAAAATGGGAATGATTTTGTGATCATCGTCTCGGTATTAAGGAGCGATAGGTGTTACGGCATGATGTGAGATCATAGTCCGTGTGGCCCAATACCACTATTGTTGAGCCTAGCTCCGAGTGTGATGCTTTTTAGGTGCACAAGTCCTTTCGTTTTATGTCAATTGGGTGAATTGTAAACTTGAATGTTTTGGTGAAATAATTAATTTTTGTTTGAAAAGTGATTAAACGTAATAATCTTATGAAAAGCTATGTTTTCCAGAAATGAAACTCTTGGGAATATTGGATAAAACATAAAAACGATGTGACTAAAAATGACGTTTAGGATGCCGCTTTCCGGGGAAGGCAGGTTATATTTACCGCTTGTTGGTTAGACTTGGAAATCGTAGTCTATCGAACCGTACTTGTCCTTTGTCTTTTGTCAGGAACTACGTAGTCGTTCTCGGATGACTACCACTTGCCCGTAATTGTTGCATTCACGATATTTGTTGCATTTCACGTTTACCTTATTAATTGTGTTATTTGTGTTTGTTGCATTCACGTAGTATAGGATATCCATTACTTTAGGCTTACCTCGACTTAATCACGTGCATTTATTTTTCTATTGCAATTTTGTCAATTGTGTTTTTGGTTCGTAATGGTTAAAACGTCATTTTTGGTGTGACATGGTGATTTTTTTAGCAGTGTGACCAGATCGTTCGGACGATTTGGGAATCGTTCGGACGATTTGGGAATCGTTCGAACGATGGTCCCTTTTTTGTAAATTTTCAGAAGGTTCAGATTGTCCAGATGGTCCAAGATCATACAGAGGTCAAATAGTGTTTTGTATTTTCAGCAAGTCCAAATAGTCCGGACAGTCATCCCAAATCGTCCGGACTATCCAACAGATATTTCAAAAAATTATCTTTTTATTTATTAATTCGGACAATTTTTCCTTTTTTTGTTTTGTTCTTTTTGACGTCCTATTTTACGCTTAATGTTTTAAAAGCTTTAGGAAAACTAAAATGATATAAACAAACAAAATTTTAAAACTCACATAAAATTGCGGTTTTTAATAAAAATGTTTCCAAACTTTAAAATCACTTATTTTACTCACACCAGTTTTATACTGACCTAAGTTTACGTTTTCTATCATGCTTGGGTGTATTTCTTCGAAAATGCAGACGACCAGTTCTTTCTGCAGTAAAATTTTCAAGAAGGGGATTTCTTATTTTATTCTAAGTTTGTACAGTAATTTTTTTTAAAGCAATGTATGCATTTTTTTGGTTTAGCAACGTATCACAAGTAATTGTCAAACTTCGGATATTGCACTTTGTTAATTTTTGTATAAAAGATGTATATTTTATTTTGTAATATTTCGTATGGTGTGTATGATAGTACGACTTGACTGTAACGATTTTTTCAAGGTCTGGTTTTCAAGGAGGGAGAGATGATCCACGTGGCGGATTCCAACTAGTCATTGAAAATTGGGCTGTGACAGATTGACTACCTAGAAAAAGTGAGGAGAAGGTGTTAATGGACAGACTATAGAGAGTGTTCATAGGAGTAGGAGGTGCGCTTGGACATCCACCACCGGACTCCCCAACCTTAGATTCTTAGGAACGAGTCTACATCTCTTCGCTTGCTCGCCTCGAAATGCTCAAACTCGAAACACACATTTGCACGAATCATCATTAATATTGATCTTTTGTTTTTGTTTTTGATTTAGTATTCTTGTTTCACGAACCCTAATTAAGGTTTCGAATTGAGCTAATATGTGATTTGGATTTGTTAGGACCTTTATAGTTGGCGTATTTCGTATGGACAAAACGTGTGTGTATTTTACTATAGGTCAATATTGCGGAACAAGATAAAGCACAAGACATTTGGACAGAGAGCATTCGAATGCTAGAAGAGCATTTGAACGCAAGATCAAGAAAAAAGTTTTTGGCTAGATATCGACTAAGACCTGTGTTCGAATGCAAGAACAAGCAGTGAGTTGTTAGGACATCTTTTTTTAGTGGAACCGTTCGACCGCTCGATAGCGCGTTCGAACGCAAGAACAAATAAAAACTTTCCTATGTAAATTCGTTCGAACGTTGGACCACGCGTTCGAACGCAAGTGATGATTAAATGAAGGACAAAATTGTCAATTGTTTGATTTTAACCTAATTCATTTCATGGATCATTTATTCTATATGAGGGGGTTCCTACAATAGTAATAAGCTTACCCTAATGAGAGAGAATTACCGTCATCACCTAAGCGAAGAGAGTTCACTATTTTGGCAAATTTCTTGAGCAAACCCTAGTCAAATAACCTCTACTAGTTTATTGCTTTCACGTCTCAATTGGGAGAATTAACCGGAGGTCATGATCCAAGCTCATCACGAAGATCGAGGATCTGGAATCGTTATTTTTGGAGAAAATTAGATTGAGTAGATTAGAAATCAGCTGAGCAACGAGGTCTCGTATAAGGTACTGACAAGATTTTGTAATCAAATCTTCATTTTCTATAAAGGTTTTTCCTCCCCGTTTGAGAGTTTTCCAAATTGATGTGTTTGGTTGTTTGATTGCTTGTTATTGTTGTTTTATTGCTTTCCTTGGTTCTGCCTATTCCCTGTCCCCCACCTCCTTTAGGCTGGTTTTAGTTATTTTAATATTGATTAGGAAGAGTTGGAGTACCTACTACCTTTGGAGGTTATGGGATTGATGCTAGGTGAATTTGTAGATGTACATTATTCATGTTGCAAAAGAGTATACGACAAACTAGGTACAACGGAAAGTCAGACGACATTTATGTCCGTCGTAAACGTCCACTCAAGCCTTACTTTCCACTAGTAAAAATAGAAGGAGAAAACTTATTCTTCAACATACGTCCAAAAATGATCGAGCATACTCTCTCTAGAACTCTCTACTGCATTATAATACGATGTAATTTTACAATACCAACGAAATAGAAATCGTTGGGAAAAAATTTATTCTACCAACGAAATCAAAAGTGTTGGTAAAAAAAATTCTGCTACCAACTAAATAAAATCCGTCGCCCTATATAGTTTATTTATAGAAACAAAATTAAAATCGTTGGCGCAAATTTTCTTTTGGGTTCCCGCATGTGGTATCGTCAAAGAAAATAATAATTTCGTCGTTATTACAATGGAATTACCAACAAAAGGTCACTATTATAAGGGGAATAGCAACGATTATATCAATTTTGTTGCTATTTTGTGTAATTTAGCAATGAAATAATATATCATCACTATTTTTTCTTAACAAATAGTGAGTTTTCTTGTAGTGAAAAAGAGAGAGACTCTATGAATTGAATGTGTACATTAATCGATACAAGAGGACTCTATTTATAGGCTTAGAAGAGAACTAACGTTTTCTACCCTAACCGATATGGGACAAGTTACTAAGACAATATAAGAATATACATTATATTAACACTCTAATTACCATTATCACAATCTTATATGGAGATACCAATTATGAACCTCATGTTAAGCCCAATAAACTAAATGAATATTAGCTCAGCATGGAAATCAGGTCATTCCTGGTCAATGTAAATGCAGTGAGCGACAAATTCAGTTGGTCATTCTTCTGGAATTCTATTGAACGATGTGAATCCAAAGAACGATGCATGTTCCATAGTCAATTCCATGTTCTAAGCTTAACGATGCGAATCCAAAGAACGATGCTCTTCATATTGAAAACTTCTGAGTCTATTGAGTTATAGACCGGTATGACATTCAGCTCCAAACTTAAACTCCCTAACATTCTCGAATGCTTTATCCTTCGATTATGAGAAGAGATACGAATGCGTTTCCAGAGAAATTTTCAAAGAAAGAAGTCATAAACTTCATCTCGGCCCTTTGTAGAGAATAGAAGTTACAAATATCTGAGCGTACCAACTCCATAGGATATGTACTTGTAGTCATCCGTCTAAACGGCTTCCTGACTACCTGTGTCTTGAAAACATTCATCACATCCCTCCACCTCCTTACCCCCACATCATGGAGATATTCCTGAACTAGACATCTTTGTTAAAAAAGACATGTCTTAGTCAGATGCGTCACAACTCAATAAGAGCAATCTCTTCCTCAAGCCGGAAGTCCAGAATCATAATCCTGGTCCCTAGATCTTCTACTTGACACTTATTCACCATAGAGACATTCTTCTACGATAGTGCTCTTCTGTGGTGAACTGCTCTTTTCTAGAGCATGCATTGCCAGATGCACCAGTGTCTACCCACCAGTCAGTAACCACGCTTGATGACTCAACCTGGGCAATAATAGCAACTAATTGGTTCTACTTTCAAGCTCCAATTCCAGCCATGCGCCAAGTCCTGTCTAGTGCAGTGACCTTTATACACCTAGGCCACCTAGGCCAGCCATGCGCCAAGTCCTGTCAATGCGCTTCCATGCGGCAAGAGTCTGCCATACGGCAAGAGACTGCCATGCGGACAGAGACTGCCATGCAGTCAAGGTTTGCTAAACGCCAAGAACTGTCTTGCGTTAAGTCTCGTTAAGTGCATACTCTGCAATCATTGGTCATCTTATAATCTTCATTCCATCTGGAGTGCACGTCCTTCAAACGCTAACTCGTCAATCTTCTCAAGTATGTGAAAACTTATTACCGAGAAGATTTGATTGGATGTTCTACATCTTTCTTCGGATCTTGCTTTGAGATTGTTAGTCCCGAGGCGGATCAAATAAGAAAGAACGAAGGCCATAGCAGAGCTACTAGCGAGACCCGAATGTCCGCTCTCTACTGGAACCCAACTTATCGTCGAGATTAGAGATTCACACAAGAGTTTCTCATCTGATATTTATCAATTCCAACAAAGCATGAACCATGAACATATTACAAACTGACTTCGAAGAAAATGAAGATTACTACAAGCAACAAGTTAAATGTTCTTCTCTTTACGTTCGCAGATGCTAAAATGAGAAAGAACGAAGTAAAGAAAAAAGCTCCTTGCTGGGTTGGTCAAAACCGCCGTTGCTCAAAGCAAGATTCGCCGAACAGACGATCTTTCCCCAGGAACCAGTAAGTTTACAAATGAACTTCTTGAACGCTCAATGTCACCTTCAAAAATAATCGAACATACAATGAAAGAGGGGGACACTCTGGGCCGCATACGATCTGGTGTTCTCGGTTTTTCTATATATAGAGGAAAACAACACATATGCGACTTGAGGAAACTCCAGGCCCCATATGAGCTGACCGACCAGATCCCTCAAAATCTGGGTGTCAAAGCCGTAGGAGCCGCCCGCGCCGACCATGTAATATCAAAAGGTTTAATATATAACTTTAATGAGTGAAAGCACAATTAACACTTAGCCGCTCGCTAATGATATTAATTTATTGAAGGCAAGAAGGAAGGCATGCCCATAAGTGTTGTTTTCAGTTTAGCAACCACAAGGATACCTTGGTATGATGGCTTTCAAGGAGTGGAAACCATCAGTAATCGGAGTGACTCGATCAATTATATAATCACCTGTGGTGCCGGAGGAATAATTGATTAGAGCATAAGTTTTGCCTTTAAATAGGTATGCTTCATTTTCCGCTTTAGCCGAAAATGCTGCATCTAAGCCATCCTGGAAAACTGTATCTTTCAAAGAAGGGAAACTGAGAGTAATGCTTTTGGGACCCTGAATTATGTAATCTTCTGTTGTACCCGGTGCAAAATTAATAAGCGCATATTGATCTCCTTTAAATATATAGGCTTCGTTCCAACGGGAGGAAGCAAAGGCTGCATCGATACCATTTTCGAAAATTGTATTTTTCAAAGAGTGAAAGCTATCTGTGATCTTCTGAATAAATACGCCTCGTCGTTGCTAGAGGAGGTAAATGCAGCATCGATTCCGCTAGCAAAAATAGTATTGGTCAGAGGAGGAAAGAAACTACCGATGCTCGCGGGTCCTTTAATAATGTAGTCGTTGGTTGTGCCGGGAGCATAGTTGATTAGCAAGCATTGATCGGTAGTGAAAAGAAACGCCTCTTCCTGCTGGTTATTGACGTTGAATGCACACTCGATGTAATGCCCCACGCTACAAACTCGGTCAACATAAGGCTCCTCTGTAGTAGTAGCAGTAGTAAGTGATGTGCTCGTGGTGTCCTCCAGCACGATGTCTCTCTTCATTCTAACTTGTGCAGCAGCGAACACAACGTTGATCATAACTTCTCCAACTGTGGGGCACCTAACATTTCTTAGGCGATTCATAAATTCTTGAGTGGTTTGCCCGCTCGAAGTTGGATTGGGATTAAAATGACAATCGCAAGAACATCTCTAACACAACTTAATTGAGGGTTGGGTTGGTCGGGTCGGGACCCGACGTACGGTTTAGGTTGCCCCAACTTGCACCTCTAGTTACATGCCATGCACTATAATACTATATGCTTAGAAGCACCTTTTTTTACGGTAAAGCTAACGACACAGAAAATGAGATGACAGCTTGTGATTGGATAGAGAGGAGATTAGAGAACCCATGAATGACACACAGAATTCTGTGTTGAATTTTTCGGTGTCGGTAGTGGGACTCCTTTTTCTTAAGGTAGCAGCAATGTGGTATTAATATGAAGTCCTCTTGGAATATTTGTATTTTATAAAGTAATTAACAAAAAGTAAATATGACCAAGAAAAACGTGTCCCAACTGGATACAAATCTTGGTTACATCCATGCTTCCAACATCTTTCTATTTATTAGTTATTACTAGTGTGACGTTTTTCTACTTCACTGATTAATAAAAACGTGACAAACATTATTTTAGTGTTGTCATTATATTTTGAAAACATTAAAGTTATTTCATTTTCCTACAAAACAAAAAAACTGTCCATGAATGTAGGATTGATGGTGGCTGCTCTTATCTTTTTGTAGTATGTGGCATTCCCAATTGAAGAATCGTGGGTCCTCCCCAGGGCCGGTCCTGAGCTCACGGGGGCCCGGGACGAACTTTTAAAGTGAGGACCCATACATAATGTAAAAAAAATGAAACAAAAGTAAAATAAAAAATATACATCCACCAAGATTTGATCTAGGAACCTCTTGTGTGCAAGTCTAATGTAATAACCACTACACAATAATTGCTTTGTGATAAGAATGGTCCATGGTAAATACTAGTTCTATTTTCGGTACAAAATTATTTATATATTTAAACAATATTTTTTTTTGGGTCTTTCTGGCCCATGGGGCCCTGGCCGGTATAAAGTTTAGGATATTTGCGTTTACAGTATACGATCGTCCTAAAATAGGACGTACAAACGATGGTATGTATTAAAAAATTATATAAATATGTTACGTCCATTTTTATGGTGTAACTTACAAACTTATTTCCTTTTTTAGGACGTAAGTTACTAAAAATATAATTAGAAAAAAATATTAATCCCCGTCACTGTGTATTAAAGAAAATAGTCTAGCCAATGAAATCCCGTGATAAATAAATAAAAAATACACAGCCAACCAACTTACGCCCTTATTTAGGGCAACAAATTCCTACGCTAAACCCCCACTACCAGAAAAAGTCAAATTAGCGACGTCTAAAAACGTCGCTAAATAACAAAAAATCGTCGCTAATTAGGTTTAGCGACGTAATTAGCGACGTTTCAAAGCAGTCGGAAAATACCAAGTCGCTAAAACAAAAAACGTCGCTAAACGTCGCTATGCCGACGTTTTTTAGCGACTTTAATGTGTCGCCAAAATTTGCGACGTTTTGCGACGCCAAGTCACTAAAAAGCGACGTTTAGAAAAGTCGCTAAACGTCGCTGATTAGCGACATCTATAGCGACGTTACACCGACGTCTTTAATGACCTGGCTATACTGCCATGTCAGCAATTGGCGACGTTTAGCGACGTAATTAGCGACGTCTTTAGCGACGTCCTTAGCGACGTTTTACAGAGTCGCTAAGTAGCGACGTAATTAGCGACGTAAATTAACGTCGCTAAACGTCGCTAATAACGTCGCTAATTTTTAAATAAAAAATAAAAAAAATAATGTGCAGAAGCAAACATTGGTGATTCCCTGCAGTTTTACATCATCTTCATCATACACACCAACATGATTCAATCTAGTTAACTATATAATCCAATTAAATTAAAGACCACAAGAAGTATCAATCCAATTAAATGTGGATAACTATATAATCCAATTAAATTAACTAAAAAATTAAAGACCACAAGAAGCATCATACATCATGTCTATTGTTGAAGTATCAATAATTCATAAATAATAATAAAAATAACTATACTACTACGGATCTGCAGGAGGCTGACCAGCGGCGCGCTTGAAGGATAACAACTCCTCATACTCGTCCCGTGGAATCGACACCGATGTCGATGGAGAAGGCAGTGACGTCGGTGGAGGCCGTGCCCGCTCCAAGTCTGCGAGTCGCTGATTGTAAGAATCCAGGGTAGATAACAGCCTCGTACTGCTATCACCCATTGAATCCTGCATCCTCGTCAAGTTCTCGCCCATCGATAGCTGTGACGCATGCATCCTCGTCAGCTTGTCGCCCATCGATAGGTGTGACGCCTGCAGCTCCATGATGTTGCGATCATTGGAGGCTCTAATATCATTTGTCAATTCTCGTAGCTCCGTCATGCTGCGGTCGAGCATATCCAATCGTGCGATGAGCATCGGATCGTCCGCCTGCGGCTGGGACCGGGACTGGTCCTCCATACTTCGCAGCAAGTCGTCACGGAGAGACGCAATCTGACGGTCAACGGCCTCCTGGACGGCCTCCTGGACTCTGGCCGACGACTGCGAGGGCTGCGACTGCGAGGGGTGTGTGGAATGCACAGCTGTCGGGGAGGCCCTAGATGACTGCGTCGCAACCAGGGCGCCATAGGAGCCCGTACCGTAGTACGTACCCCTCTGGAGACCACCAGCTGCGGTCACCCACAGGTCGTCCGCCGACGGAGATGGACCGGGCTGCGACGAAGCACCAGCCTCTCCAGGTGTAGGTGCACTAGCAGTCGCCCGCTCACGAAGCCTAAGATACTCGGCCTAGAAAAGGTTTGGAAACTCAATAATTGCCTAAGTTATATTAAAATAAACACAAAGTAAAGTAATACTTACATAGGTCTGTGAGGCCCTCTCATCAATGAGATTTCCGTCCTTGCGATGGGTGGCCAAGAAGACGGTCACCATGTTTGCATCCTCACCCCTCTGTACCTGTTAAAAATATATTTTTTATTACTAAACTTAAATATTTTTTCCATGTACCATTTTATGGTACTTATATTAAAATAATATATTTTAAAAGAAAAAATATACCAAACGACGGAAATGTTCCGTCATCGGAATCGAGCCACCACACCACTTGGCAGCATTCTGCCTAGCCGCCTTGGCCTTCTTAGACCTTTCCTTGTAGCTCGGATCGTCGAACCTAGCCCTAATCGTAGTCCACTGCTCAGGCGTGATCCAACCTTGGATCGGTTTTCCAGCACGATCACGAGCCTTCTGGTCATCCAGAGCATCTCGGATAAGCTTGGCGGCAACGGTAGGAAAGAGCCGCTCGATCAACTCGGCCCGGTGCGGAGGATAAAAATACGTTTGCTATAATAAATAATTCATTAAGTTAGCATCACGAATATGCATAAATTAGAGGATTTATTTAATATACTTTTACCTGAAAGTGCGCAAACCAGAACGCCTTCCTCTCCTCCGGAGCCACAGAGTAGTTGATCCAAGGGCCACCGTAGTTGTTCCTCAGAAATTGGCCCAGGCGTCTCTGAACCGACGATGGACGATATCTATACAGAAATAATAATTTAGATTACTGAAAAAGTCAATATACGATGAATAAAGAGAAACACAAATATATACTAAACCATCTAATTGACTTACTTTGTACCGTCGGCCCAAATCTCTGTCCTCGTCTCCTCCGGTGGTGCGCATGGAGGATCTTGCTGATGCTGGGACAACGTCGGCACGACCTCCTCTACATGCTCATCTGTCTCCATGGTTCCGTCAGCAGGAGGAACGCTGGACGAGGGAGTACTATCACGCCTGGAACTACTCGTCCCAGGAGTGATGCCACGCAACGTCGTCGCAGTCGGAGATGTGACTGATCGATATACTGGAGTACTGGGCGACGATGATCCGGAACCAACAGTAGGCAGTACCGGAGTGGCACTCTGTCTACCTCGGGACCTGCCGAATCCTCCGCGTCGTCCTGTCATATCTGATAACAACATATGATGAATATAGAGAAACACAAATATATACTACATTCTACAGTCGAAATGTGATACATATCTCAAAGCATTATACAGTCAAAATATAATACATATATTCGTTAATGTCAACATCTACTTCTACATGCAATATTTACAGTCCAAATACAGTTACATTCTACATGGAATATTTTATATTTTCAATCATCTTCAAAAAATTCATCTTGTTCGCCTTCCTCGTCCTGCTCTTCCTCTTCCTCGTCTTCACTTTCATCTACTTCGTCGTCCTCTTCGGATAATTCTACATCTTCTACATTATTACTCGTGTAATGAGTAACTTCCGTTGAGTCCACATCTACAATATTTGTTACAAGAGGTAGATCGTCCTCTTGATAAGCTATTTCGTCAATGTCAAAGGTATTTCTAGCTTTAGTCTTGTATACTGCCCACCAATCCGACCTCCCTGTCCCCCGTCTAGGATAAGTTGTGAAGTACACGAGCTGAGCCTGACTTGATAGGACAAATGGTTCGTAGCCTTGATATCTACGCTTGTAGTTTATATCCACAAGGCCATGCTTGTCAATTTTCCAACCTTGATCTTGAATCGGACCAACCATTCACACCTGAATAGCACGATATTAGCAGGTTCTGGGCCATAATTATATGTCAACTCCACAATCTCTCGTAAGATGCCAAAAAAATCATTGCCCGGATTGACGTCTTTGTAGTTTGTAGATTTGATACACAAACCACTGTTTTTCGTGGAATCAAGATCCAGAAAGCTGTCTCTGATAGGAGCATTTGTTGACTTGAACCTGAACCCATTTACACAGAAACTTGGCCATATTTTTACGGTAGTAATTGGTCCCTTGGCTAGAGTCCTAATAGATTCAGTCTCGGGTGATATTAGACGATCGACCTAAATACCAAAGTAGCGATAGTAAGTTATTTGTTTTGCAAGTGCAGAAATAAAAAGTAATTACCAAGCATCTTACATATGCGCTCAACCAAGAAGAAAAATGGCATCTCATATCTTGTTCTACTTCTTCGTCTGTTATGTAGGGTCTAACCGACCTCAACTCATCATTATATGTGCTGAAAAATAATGAAGCAACTGCTGATTAGTAGCATAATAGTATCTTATACTATTACATTGAGATGATGTAAACGTGGACGTATTAATTACTTACCCCTCTAGCTTCTCCACTTCATCCTCGTCGCAATTGAGTAATATATACAATTGAGCAGCCCTTAGCTCATCGTCATTCAAATATCTCTTCTTCATTTTTTCCGAGGGCTTTCCGGATGCATTGAATACTTTGAGTATTGCATCATTAGATTCCTGATATGCGTCGTCGTTTCTGGGAGCTTTCGTCCTATTAGTAGCAACATGCGGTTTGAAATACGTCGAGCAAAAGTTTGTAATCTCCTCGAGAACATAAGCTTCACAAATTGAGCCTTCAACCCGTGCCTTATTTTTCACCTTTCTCTTTAGGTGATTCATATGGCGCTCGAAGGGGTACATCCACCGATAATCGACAGGACCACCAACACGTGCCTCATAGGAAAGATGAATTGGCAAATGCTCCATAGAGTCGAAGAATCCAGGAGGAAACACCTTCTCGAGCTTACATAGTGTTACCGCAATGTCCCTCTCTTGCTTTTCTAGACGATCGACGAGCAACTTAGTACAACAAAGATCTCTGAAGAATATGCTCAGCTCTGTCAATGGGTCCCAAACGACCTGCGGTAAGAATTCCCGAAATGCAATCGGAATTAACCTCTCCATAAATACGTGACAATCGTGGCTCTTCATACCTACTAGTTTGTTCTCCTTGAGGTCGACGCATCTTTTCAAGTTCGACACGTACCCGTCTGGAAACTTTAGACCCTGAATCCACCTACAAAGTCTACCTTTATCCTCTTTATCCAGTGAGAAAACTGACTTAGGTTGCTTTAACTTTCCATTCCCCTCCTCTATCAAATGCAATGCAGGACGTCTACATATGTCTTCTAAGTCCAACCTGGCCTTCGGATTATCTTTCGTCTTCCCCTTTACATCCATTACAGTATTAATTATGTTATCAAACACATTCTTCTCGATATGCATGACATCAAGGTTATGTCTGATCAGATTGGTGCTCCAATATGGCAGATCCCAGAATATACTCCTCTTCGTCCAGTTATGGGTGCGACCAAATCCATCACACTTGTACCCCTTAGCAGGCTCTTCGATAGCACTTGGTAAATCTTTTACCTCTTTCCATATCGTGCATCCGGGCCACCTTGGCGGTGGATTGGCCTTCTCCACAACTCCCGCACGAAAAGCATTCCGATTCCTCCGGTACGGATGATCCTTCGGCAAAAATTGTCGATGACAATCGAAGAAGCACGGTTTGCCTCCGTATTTCAAACGGAAAGCCTGAGAACGGTCCATACAATACGGACATGAGAGACGACCATGGGTGCTCCATCCCGATAATATTCCATAGGCCGGAAAGTCGTTGATGGTCCACATAAGTGCTTCCCTCATCTGAAAATTCTGCTTCCTAGAAACATCGTACGTGTTGGCACCTACTTCCCACAGCTGATTCAACTCATCTATCAAAGGTTGTAAATACACATCGATGTTCCTCTTCGGATTGTTCGGACCCGGGATAATAACGGTTAGGAACATATACGGAGTCTTCATGCACATCCAAGGCGGTAGATTGTACGGAGTGACGATCACAGGCCAACACGAATACTGGGAGCCCGAAAGTTCGAATGGGGTAAAACCGTCATAGCAGAGCCCCAATCTGACATTACGTGCTTCCTCGGTAAAATATGGATACTCTCGATCAAAGTGCTTCCATGCTTCTCCATCGGATGGATGATCCAATACTCCTTCGATCTGTTTTCGCCTGTGCCAACTCATATTTTCTGCAGTCTCCTTAACCATAAACAACCGCTGCAACCGCGGCGTCAAAGGCAAGTAGTGCATCGAATCGGTAGGCTTCCTTGCACCGACAGACTTTCCTCTAACAGTGGCCTTGTAGCGATCAGCACCACAGAATCTGCACGCATCTTCATCCTTGTCGTCTTTGTAGTACAACATGCACCCGTTGCGACATGCATCGATTTTCTCGTATCCCATCCAAAGCGATCTCACCATCCTCTTAGATCGATAGAAGTCTTTAGGCAACTTTGCACCCTCGGGCAAGATCTCTATAATCAAATCGAGCAGTCGATTATAGCATTCTTGCGACATGTTAAAATCGGACTTGATGCTCAATAATCTTGTAACCACCTCCAACGGTAAATGATCCTCACAACTAGGATATAGTGGAGTCCTTGCATTCTCAAGCAACTCTATAAACTTTGCAGCATCGGCATTCGGTGCCTCCTCAGCTGCATCATAATTGTCCGGATTGAAACTCGGTCCCGCCGCATCATAATTGTCAGGATTGAAACTAGGCCCCGCCGCATCATAAACCATGTTCACCAACCCGTCGTCGTAAGCATCGTGGTCTTGGACATCCATATACGGCTCCACATAGGGCTCTGACTCCGATGCTAGAGATACAAGTTCTCCGTGCGCGGTCCACTGATAGTAATTAGGCGTAAAGCCCTTCGAGTATAAATGATACGTAACTTCCACTTCTGGATGATATTTCCTGTTGCGACATCTCACACACGGACACTTAATTTTGGTACCGTCCATGTACTGAGGGAACGCCTTGGCGAACTGCAGGAACTGCTGTACACCCTCAATGAATTCATCCCGCACACCGCACATGTCATCAGGATGACGGTTGTACATCCACGAACGATGACGCAGATAGTAATTCATATCCATTTCTAGATACTTATGCAAAAATGACAGTATGTATCATATAAATCATTACATACAGTGGTTTATCACCTAGCTTCATAACTTAACCGTACTATAAAAATCATATCTGATATAATACATACTTTCATTTATCAAAGTCTAAAATAAGCAATATTCATGCTAACCCATCTTAAACCAACTAACCAATACCTGGACACTAAGCTAACTAAAACTAGTATACATAGCTCACTAAATGCAACTGAAAACGGATACTGATACAGTGGGACTTATTAATACTTACTGATACATGGTTGCTGAAATGACACAGTGCTGATGGTTTTCCTCTTCGGTTGCCTGCTCACTGTTGCAGACCTCCTTCTCACTGCCCAC
The DNA here is from genome assembly GCA_036927795.1 of Iris macrosiphon. Lineage (NCBI taxonomy): Eukaryota > Viridiplantae > Streptophyta > Magnoliopsida > Asparagales > Iridaceae > Iris > Iris macrosiphon. The sequence continues at coordinate 53,003,669 of JAYESA010000012.1, read as the reverse complement.
TACAAGGCTCGAGCATGCCATCCCGCTTATTCTAGATACCATCTTAGTACACTCCTATCTAACATCTCTAAACATCACTAACCTACATATCTATATATACCCTATTAACACTTGACTTTATACCTTGCCTGCATCAACTCCTACAATTGCCTGTACTGATACCTCACACAGTCCCTGATACGTATCAGTGTATAAGTACTGATGACTGATACCAAACTGAAACTGAGATGCACTAAGGCATGCCTCTGCAGTGCCTAGGGACTGCCCCCAAGCCTAACTGACAGGCACCATTTGGGTGCACTGCTGCAGTGCCCCATGCCAGAGCCCCAAGTCTGTGTCCATGTGATATTAGTGTCTGTGTCCATGTGATATTAGTGTCTGTGTCCATGTGATATTAGTGTCTGTCTGTGTCCATGTGATATTAGTGTCTGTGTCCATGTCAAAAAACTTAATCCTAACCCTAGGTCCTTATCAGTGTCTGTGTCAGTATGTGTGTGTGTCGTGTCGTGTCTGTGTCACCATCTGTGTGTGTGCGTCGTGTCTGTGTCAGTATCATATGTGTTCTGAAAGAGAGAGAGAGAGAGAGAGAGAGAGTTAGGCTTTACCTAGAGCTCGAGGAAGAGGAGGGGGATGCCGGAGTAGCCGCGGGGGAGGTCGACGGAGCAGGCGGTCGACGGAGCGGGGGGGGGGGGGGGGCGGGGGAAATTTTGTTTCGTTTTGAAATTTCAACACATGGGGAAAAACAAAACCGAGCCCTAATTAACCAAATTTTAGCGACGTTTAGCGACGTCAAATAAGGACGTCGCTAAATTAAATTATAGCGACGTTACGGTCGTCGCTAAACACGTTGCTAAATATTTCTAATATAAACGTCGCTATTTGCGTCGCTAAACGTCGCTAACTTAGATATATTAGCGACGTTTAGCGACCAAAATTGAACTTATAGCGACTAATCTTATAAAAACTGAACATAAGTCGCTAAACGTCGTTAAATATCGCCAATTAGCGACGTCTACCGACGTTTTACATGGAGTCGCTAAATTAGCGACGTTTTTACCTGGAGTCGCTAAAAAACGTCGCTAATCCCGCTTATTCTAGTAGTGCCCCACCTAAGCCCGCTACACCCCCAGACCCGCGGAATGCAACCCTAACCCTTACCATCCACCCTCCTCCACGACCTGCGCCGCCGACCTCCTCGATCCACCGCCGCCGCCGCCGGAGCAAGCACCGCCGACCGCCGCTCGCCCCGCGTCCGCGACCGCGAGCACCGCACAGGAAAATGACAGCAACTTACCCCTGTTCACATCTGGATTTTCGTTCCATCGCTCGACCAAATTCGACCCCGTCTTCACCGGTATGTTCGTGACCTATCCCTCTTCCAACTCTGTGTAACTACCAATGTTGGAAAAAAATGACAACTTTTAATCTCAGAAAAACTGCTGTAACTACCAATGTTTACGGACTCGTATCTCCCACCACAGAGATCCAAACGTAGATTTTCTTCTTGCTATGTGAAGACCACCTAATCTGGATTATTTCTTCATAATTATATTATTTTATTTGATGTTGTATGCAGAAATAAATTAAGTTAAAAATCATAAAAAATCTGTTTTTGAACCTTCAAAAATTGTGATACGGAGCGCGCTCTGCCAAACGGGACAGCCCCATCGGGTACCAATTGTACCGAAAGGCGCGTATGGTATGTCCAGACGTGTGAGTTTTCACAAAAACTGATTCGGACGTGTGTGCGCGTCGAAATCAGCCCGTATCCGCGAAAAGTCCTTATATCGCAACTTTTGCAAAACCCTGCACCATTTAGTGTACGCTAGTCAGAATACGATAAAACTTGCGCCATTGGACTCGTAGTATCGCGTTGGTCCTGTGACACAATTTTCACGCAATTCTGAGACAGTTGACCAAGCCGCCTATTTGTGGGCCCCACGGTTGACTTTTTGGGCAAAATTTTGTTTAGCTCACCGGAATCCAACGTTGAGTTCGTACTGACGTTTAGAATTTGTTTGACCTATAATTTGTCCCATTTAGAGATCTTTACCCCTGGCACAATCTTTTCGATGCAAAGTGGGCCACATGTAGACCCCGCTTTGACCCAAAATTACCGTTTTGTCCCTTTGTCCAAATTGGACGAAAGGATAGTATTTTCTAGCTATCTCGCTGATTTCAGAAATATTGGTGATGTCTATTTCAGCATCCGGAGACGTTTATTCATAGGCCTTAGTTTCTGATCCTGTGTCCTTGACATCTCGACGCTTACACTATATAGATTGCTTACCAGGCAAGTATACCTTGCCATTGTACTGTGATTATATTTCATATGATGCATATTTTATTTTGGTCATTTAATTTATATATTTTAAACTATTATATAAACTGTGTGTCCAAGGAAACTTGGGTGCAACGAAGGTGACGTTGTATTCTGTTTTTATTATGTATATGCATTTGGACTTACTTAATGAGACCACCCCATTATCATAAGGTATTATTATGTTTCATTGGCCATGACATTATTCTTACACGAGTGTGAGTCACATGTAGGACACGAACTTGCGTACTCGGTTGGCCACTGGTACATATAGGTCGTGCGACGGATAGGGATAACTGCTGATAGAAACTTTGTATGCTAGTAGACCTGACAGTTATTTAGAGGTATCATTATGTCATGGATATGACATGCTTAGAGCATGGGGTGGGGAGAACAACAAGTAAGGCATTTGGGCTCCTTTGCACTTTTTTTTTGTAACCCATACGCTCCGCCGGAGATGCACGGTCACGATAGCTAGTCGAGTATGCAAACCCGCATCCCAATATGAATATATCTCAGTGAACGTGTAAGGTGTCAGGTCTCAGACGATAACAGGGTACCGTCCAATGGGGTGAGTCTGCTAAGAACTAGCTATCGTTACGTGTAACCCACATCACGGTTAGTACATAGTTCAGGTTATAATTTATTGGTAGAGACTTGGCATATAGATACGTGGTATGCACGTCGAGTATTCGACTTGCGTATCTACATTGGGCGGGGAGGACATTAGTAGGCGTATATTGGAGTCCGTAGTATCCAGAGGAGCCACGGATCCAATGACTCCTTTTACACTGCTGCCACGTTCTTCGGAGCGATATAGACGATATACTGTACTGCTGCCACGTTCTTCGGAGCGATATGGACGATATACTGTACTGCTGCCATGCTCTTCGGGGTGTTGGACGTTATGCCTATGCCTACCCATACGTACCAAAGTTGTCCTCATATTGCATTCACTTAGATGGCTAGCACACCCTTTATTGCATTTACTTTATTCAGTATTTATATATGGCATATTTTTATGTATTTTATTACGTCCCTCTGAGGACCTGGTACCTTTCCAGATTTGGACGAGGCTTACTACCCCACAGTATACGTCCCAGGACAGGAGACAAGATTCGCTACTGCAGAGGAGTTAGAGGTTCTACCGTCGGAGTTCCCGTAATCACTTGGTAGGCCTACTGCCTAGGATTGGGAGCATCATTATCTAGTCAGCTGATGCCTTAGTCTTTATCTTTTATCATTCATTTCAGCACTTTCTTTTGTCATAGTAGTGGGTTTGTTCCCACCAGACATTATTGGTTGTACTATGATATCTTGAGACTGGCATTTATCTTCCAGCAGTTTATTATTATTCTTGCAGTTTACATTATGGATGAGATTAGTTACATGTTGATTCATTGTTATGGGACATGTTAGTATTTTAGGACAGCGTAGCACTCTTCGTTAGGATCCATTAAATTGGGATATCCTCGGAGACATGACAGCTGGCTATTGCCACGTGGCCTAGTTCCATATATTTTAGGACTGGGGCATGACATAATTTTAGTGGTGGCCCATACAGGTTGACTTTTTCGCTTGTGGTATGGTAACGTACCCAGTGAGCCTGCAATAGGATAGAAGTTACTAGGTCTCATCCACTTTTTGATTCTCCTTTGAACTTCCTTCATACTGCTTCTAAATATCTGCATCCTGTTTGTTGTTTTCGTACTCTTTTAATGAAGTCCTATCTCTTGCAGCAAGATGAATTTGCACAGTGGACGAGGAGCACCCAGTGCTGTAGTGCCAGATAATAACATCCAAAGAGAGGAGGTACCCTAAGGACAACCCCCTCTACAGACCCCGCTGATACATTGGCACGAGACGTCGTAGGGCGATCCTACGCCGCAGCCCGAGGGACATACTTCCCAAATAATCCCCACATAATATTGTCAGGGCCAGACTTCAGGAGCTACACCGATGCCGCAGACTGAGAGGCCGACATCTGAGGAGACGCCTACTACCCAGCCAGAGATTCTACTACCACCACCTCCACCTTATCCACCCCAGATGCCACAGCTAGATGACCAGCCACAGATGCTCCAGTTCTTCCAGGCAATGATGCAAGCACAGTGGCAGCAGACAGAGACATTGAGACAGAGTCTGATGATAGTACTAGAGAGGACACCTGTCCCAGCAACCGTACCAGCACCTCCACCAGCCCAGACAGGTGGCACTGTTAGATGGTTCCTACAGATGGGACCAGATACTTTCTCAGGAAATTAGACTGCAGAACAGATCTCCGATTGGGTTGCCAACACGAAGATGTTACTAGAGGCTTCACAACTGCATCCAGACCTTTGGATGACCGTAGTGAGGGCCCAACTAATAGGCAACGCCCATCACTTGTGGGATTCCATTGAGCGTAGTATAGGCAAAAACCAGACTTAGGAACAGTTCCTAGAATACTTCCATGCAAAGTATTTTCCTGCTACAGTCAGAAACGTCCTGTACTCCCAGTTCCTACATCTAGAGCAGGAGAATATGACTGTTGATGCCTATGACGCGGAGTCCAGCCGCCTTAGTAGATTTGGTGCCGTCCTGATACCCAATAATCTCGAGAAAGACCAGAGATTCCATTATGGCCTCAATTTCGAGCTACAGAGGTATACCACCACACATGCGAGGATTTCTTATGAAGAGGTTCTTGCGGAGGCAAGAATCCAGGAGGCCATCGTCAGAGGAGCTAGACGTTCCAGCACGACTATACCAGCTAGAGCACAGCTCGGAGCAGGAGGACCGATCCGATATCCCGGAGCCCAGACACAGCAGAGGACAATGCCATACCAGCAAAAGGAGCTTCCGACTTGCTACCACTGTGGTAAGAGAGGACATTATGAGAAGGACTGCAGAAAAAGACTGAGAACATGTCTGATTTATGGGTCAGACCAGCACCAAGTTCGAGACTGCCCACAACGCAGAGAGACAGCATCGCCGGCGGGACAGAGGCCAACAACACCAGTTCCGAGGATACTACCATCGCCAGAAGGTCAACGACCACCAGCACTTGGAGGATTTCAGAGGGGACCACCCTTAGCCCCACAGGAGGTACAGTTTGACCGAGCTCGATAGAAGACCAGAGGGCAGAGGCACGGACATGCCTTTGCACTAGCAGCTACAGAGGAGGAGACAGAAGGGGAAGCTATCACAGGTACCATTTTGGTTGCATTATTCCCTGCAACTGCATTATTTGATTCTGGAGCTACATTATCATTTATATCTAATATATTCGTAGCAATGCATAGAGTAGCGACTTCCCCCTTACCTAAGAGTTGGAAAATTTTTACCGGAGGAGGTATCGTGCCGGTTACCAGCACTATTAGAACGTGCTCAGTAACTGTATGTGGTAGAGAGATGAGAGCACGATTCTTAGTATTGCCTATGACGTACTTTGATGTTGTGTTAGGCATGGACTGGTTAAGCCAGTATAATGTCGTACTGAAATGCCGGAAGAGTAGCCTCACTTTCAGACCACCAGATCAACTGGAGTTTGAGTACATGCGAGGGACTGTCGAACAAGGAGTAGGACAGATAGCGGGAACTTGCATGGCTATGGAGATTGCATCGCCTCCAATAGTTGTAAAATTCGAGGATGTATTCCCTGAAGAATTGCCAGGCTTACCACCAGATAGGGACGTAGAGTTCACTATTGAGCTAATACCCAGAGCAGCACCGGTATCTTCTAATGTATACCGATTGGCGAAGAAGGAGTTAGATGAGCTAAAGCTACAATTAGAGGAGTTACAGAGCAAGGAATTTATCCATCCTAGTGCATCACCATGGGGAGCACCAGTATTGTTTATGCCTAATAAGGATAGAATAATACGTATGTGTATTGATTACAGAGCCCTTAATGCTTTGACTATCAAGAACAAGTACCCCTGTCGCGGATTGATGATTTATTCGACCAGTTGACAGGAGCAGTAGTGTTCACAAAGATCGACTTGAGATTGGGTTATCATCAAGTGAAGGTGCAAAGAGAAGACATTCAAAAGACAGCATTCAGGACTCATTACGGTCACTACGAGTTCTTAGTGATGCCTTTTGGACTGACGAATGCACCTGCTGTATTTATGAACTTGATGAACAGAGTATTCCACCAATACTTGGACCAGTTCGTGGTAGTCTTCATCGACGATATCTTGGTGTATTCAAAGAGCAACGAGGAGCACGAAGAGCACTTGAGACTAGTGTTAGAGACGCTGAGGAGATAAAGGCTTTATGCCAAGCTGAGCAAGTGTGAGTTTCTCGTAGATCGTGTCACTTTTCTTGGACATGTCATCTCAGAAGATGGAATCTCAGTAGATTCGGCGAAGATTTCATCTGTAGAGATATGGCCAGCCCCTACCAATGTCTCAGAAGTGAAGAGTTTTCTAGGACTTGTCGGATATTACCGGAGGTTCGTAGAGAACTTCGTGAAGATTGCAGAGCCGATGACCCGTTGGACCCGAAAGGAGCAGGAGTTCACTTGGACAGAGAAGTGTCAAAAGGCATTCGATAAGCTAAAGAGGCGCTTGACTACAGCACCTATCTTGACCATACCTTATGGACCCGGAGGATTTGTGATCTATAGCGATGCATCCGGGAAAGGATTATGATGTGTCTTAATGAAACATGAAAAGGTTGTAGCTTATGCTTCTAGACAGTTGAGGACACATGAGAAGAACTATCCCACCCACGACTTGGAGCTTGCCGCGGTAAATTTTTCTTTGAAGCTTTGGAGGCACTATTTATATGGAGAGAGAGTGGAGATATTTACTGATCATAAGAGCCTAAAGTACGTCTATACCCAGAATGATCTGAACCAGAGACAGAGACGTTGGCTCGAGGTGATGACAGACTTCGAGATCGAGCTATAGTACCATCCGGGAAAGGCCAACGTAGTAGCTAACGCGTTAAGCAGAAGACCTATGGCATTTTTTTATGACCATCCAACAATATCTGTTGAGAGAGCTAGAGCAGATGGGTATAGAGGTCGTTATGCCCGGAGTAGACGGACAGTTGTCGAGTTTCCAGTTGCAATCAACATTAGTGGAGAGAAGCAAGGCTGCCCTGCCGACAAACGCCAGATTTTAGAGGCTTAGACAGAGGACAGAGGCTGGATTATAGACAGGACTGCGAATACATAAAGATGGGACTTTGAGATGCGGAGATCGTCTCTATGTTCCAAATGGATAACTTTTTCAGGAGTTGATGGCAGAAGCACACAGTTCAACCTATTTTATTCATCCAGGAGGTACGAAGATGTACAGGAACTTGAGACAGTACTACTGGTGGCACGGAATGAAGAGAGAGATAGCACGCTTTGTAGCCAAGTGCCTGGTGTGTCAGCAAGTCAAGGCTGAGCATCAGAGATCTGCAGGATTGCTTCAACCACTCCCTATACCAGAGTAGAAATGGGAGCACATCACCATGGACTTTGTTACGGGCTTTCCGAGGAGTCCTAGTGGTCGCAATGCAATATGGGTAATTGTGGATAGACTCACCAAGTCCGCACACTTTTTACCCTTCAGAGTTGGGCAATCGACGGAGGCCTTAGCAGATATGTACATGAGAGAGATTGTGCGCCTACATGGAGTGCAAGTTAGCATCGTGTTTGACAGGGATATGAGGTTTACGTCTTACTTTTGGCGGAGTATACAAGAGAGTCTCGGTACTCGCCTAAAGTTTAGCACAGCGTATCACCCCCAAACAGATGGCCAGTCGGAGCGCACCATTCAGACGTTAGAAGACATGTTAAGAGCCGTGCATGCTTGACTTCGGAGGATCATGGGAGGACCATTGGCATTTGGTCGAGTTTTCCTACAACAACAGCTATCAAGCGAGCATCCAAATGGCTCCTTATGAAGCGTTGTATGGCAGGAAATGTCGTTCTCCAGTATGTTGGAGTGATATAGGCGAGCGACAGATTCTTGGACCAGAGTTGGTTGTTCGTACAGTGGAGAAGGTAAAGAAGATCCAAGGACATCTACGAACGGCACAGGACAGGCAGAAGCATTGGGCGAATGCGCATCGACGACCCTTAGAATTTCATGTTGGAGATCACGTATTTCTAAAGATCTCTCCTACTCGAGGGACTATCAAATTTGGAGGCCGAGGAAAGCTGAGTCCGAGGTACATCGAACCATTCGACGTATTAGAACGTGTCGGCGAGGTTGCTTACAGATTAGCCTTGACACAGACTTTGGAAGGAGTCCATGACATCTTCCATGTATCTCAGCTAAGGAGGTACATACCGGATTCGAGTCATGTACTTGACCATTCAGAGATCACAGTCTGCCCGAGCTTATCGTACCAGGAGGAGCCTGTTGAGATTATGGACAGGAGTGAGAAGGTAATACGAGGTCAGACTATTCCCTTAGTCCGCGTCGCATGGAGACATCATGCACCAAGCAAATCGACTTGGGAACGCGAGGAGGATATTAGAGAGCACTATCCCCACCTCTTCGAAGGACTAGGTACGTATTAGTACTTTATTTATTCAGTTAGGTATTCTTGTTATGCGTATGTTTTAATTTCGAGGACGAAATGCTCTAAGGAGGGTAGATTGTAAACCCCCTCAACCAATTTAGGGATTATTTATTTTTTTTTAAACTAGAGACTAGAAATAAACAGATATAATTGAAATTACGTGAGACAATTTTAGGTACCCTCTGACCATAGTGCAACCTTAGCTACACAATGTGAATTAACTTTGCCTTGCGCAGTTAATTATTAATTTAGTTAATTAATTTATGGCTAATTGTACCTCAACTGGACCTGACCGAACCATATCTTTGTACCCTGGCCGGCCCAAACCCCGAGGACAACCCGAAGCCCATCCCCTATATAAATACATAACTTTCTTTATGAAAACCCTAAACCAACAAAACCCTCACAAACCCTAACCCTAGCCGAATACTCTCTCCCTTGCAACCAAGCCATCACCGCCACCACCGTCGCTTGACAGCGCCGGTGCCACCCCCCTTCGACCGACCGAGACCCGACTTCTTCCATCACCGCCCCCTTCAATCGAGACCCGACTGCCCCCATCACCGCCACCCCTTCAAATGAGACCCGACTGCTCCCATCACCGCCACCCCTTCAACCGAGATCGACTGCTCCCATCATCGCCACACCTTCGACTGAGACCCGACTGCTCCCATCACCCCAGCCCCCCTCGATCGACCGACACAGCCGCCCCCGGAACGACTACGTATTAGTCTCCCGGGGTTTGGATGAAAATAAGGCAACATTCAAGCAAACAAGCATGCATTTCTAAGGAACATAGGCAGGAACGTTGCTCAGATCCGAAGGTAAGCCGAGAGGTGAAACCGTTAAGGGACTTAGCATGCGAGGGTCTGAATATAAGTAGTATTTCATTTTCCATGTTCTAGCAAGCAATACAAGTTAGGATTATTCCCTTAGCTAGGTGCATTGGATTTATTAGCATGCAGGGGGTGATTCACCTAGTGACTAGCATGAATATTTCAGATTTTATGTGTGCTGGCTAAGCAAAGACAAGTTCACCGTAGCCACCCACCTTAGCGATGATTCGCCTCGGTAGAGCGATACGCCTGAGCGAGCCTCTGGAAGCCTAAGTCGGATTCCTGTAGGGACAAGTCTGGATATCCTTGCATTCTCTTTGAGGCAAAGCGGGTTGGGACAGCTGCACTATTGCCGTTTGAGACGGCAGTCCGCTTGAACGGAACGGGATGTTACACCCCGTATATTCAGATGGATTATTGTTTTTAACACTGTTCCTCTGCTGCGTACTCGATCGTTTCGATGATAGCCACAACTTTAATGATGTTGCCTTGTGCGAGCGTAACCCCAGGCTCGCACGGCATCACGCCTCGATGGCAAACGATATATGTCCCCCAAAAACGCTGGGGCACGGTGATTCACGCCCGGCGGGGGCATTGTCGGGACTTCGGGATCTGGGCATGACACTTTATAGCTTTCCTTAACCTGTCATGCCACTGCCATGAAATGAATCTAGGATTCAAGTAGAAAAATCACCATATAACTGCTTTTATTCACTATCTATTTAGTGTCGGTTTAGATGAGTGGGTTATCATGCTCACCAATATGGCTGTGTACTCATCCACGTTTGTAGGCATTATTTCCTGGTACGCAGGTGTAGTGGCTCAGCTTGGATATACGGGACATGATGTATGGAACGGTAAGTACCTTTGTGGGAAAGAGAAAGAGTAAGAGTGTTGTAAGCCATTGTAGCATTCTCCTTTTTAGCATATTCACTTGGACCCTTCGAGAGCTTTGCTGCGTATATTCTGATGTGTGCTTGGTACACAATACTTGACTTTTGCTGCTACTTGGTCATTTCAATGATAACCATGACGTTTGACATTATCGTCTTGTAAGAGCGCAACTCTAGGCTCGTACGACATCATGTCCCAATGAGAACGATTGTCCTACGGGATCGCTGCAACATGGTGATTCATGTTCAGCGGGGACGATCGAAGTTGCGAAAGATTGGGGCGTGACAAATGATGCAAGGATAATTTCTTCAAAGACTATTGGGTATTTGTTCGGATAATTTGTTCCTTGACAACTGTATCGTTCTTGTATTTATCAAGCTCCCTATTTTCGAGGGTATCGTGCATGTTAACTAATTTTCCTCAAATGAAAGCCCTTGGGTGAGGCTAGAGGTACTATGGCCATCTTTAGGTATTGTGTCGGTGAATTTATTGTGTTCAAGGTACAATAGTTTTGAAGACTTGCAATTATTAAGGCTGGTTGGGATACTTTCACTAAAGCTATTAAAATCTAGATAAAGTAGGTTTGATTGTGAGAGGTTGCCTATAGTGGATGAGATTTTTCCAGAAAAATTGCTTAATGGCAAGTCTAGTACATGTAAGTTCTTGAACAACCCGATGGAGACATGAATATGACTTGAAAGAATGTTTGGACCGAGATCAGGTATCGTTAGACTAACAAGGTTTCCAATCTCTGGAGGGATGCTTCCTTCTATGGCACTGTTTTCCATTGGTAGCCAACGTAGAGTGGTGGAAATGTTTGCAGTTAATTTTGGTAGCAAGTCTCCAAAGGCTATTTTGGTCTATTTACAGCATCTCTAAGATGGTGCAATTGCTAAAAGAAGTAACGAAGCTCCAATGAAGGGGCTCCCTTGTTGGCTACAAGCAGCAGGTTGTAACCTGCAGGAAGACTGACAGAGAACTAGGGAAAGCTATTGTTTATTTATTTTATTTCTCTCATCGTAAAACAAGAAACTACACTCACATTTTATAGGCACTACTAGTAACAACTCAATTCTGAAATTAAGCTAACAGACTCTATTAAGATGGATCTGAACTTTGATAAGTTTTATTCCTACAATCAAGGCTCATGACTAGATTATTAACTGATATTCTCCTCCTTAATCTAGTTTTGATCAAGGTTGATAACTCCAAGCAACTGCTGCATCTCAGCGAACTTTATTTTGGCCAGAGCCTTCGTGAGAATGTAGGCACGTTGCTTTCCAGTGCTCACGAACTCCACATTTATCTGCCCTCTTTCAACACACTCGTGAATAAAATAAAAGCGAGTATCAATGTACTTACTGCGCCCATGAAATACCGAATTCTTCATCAACGCAATTGCAGACTTGTTATCGACATAGAGCGTGACTAGCTTAGGTTTGCGGCCAGTCACTTCACTAACCAGATTCCTCTGCCACAAAGCTTGACACGCTACAGCCGTTGCTGCCATAAACTCAGCTTCACAGGAGGACAACGCGACAGTTTTTTGCTTCTGAGATGCCCAAGTGATCAGGTTCTTGTTGAGGTAGAACACCATTCCGCTGGTTCTCCTTTTGTCGTTGATATCTTCGACTAAGTTGCTATTGGTGAATCCGTGCAGTTCATCTTCTCCATGTACTCTTCTATACATGAGTCCATACTCAAGTGTTCCCTTCACATATCTGAGGATCTGTTTCACATCCTGGTGATGCATGGCTGTTGGCTTCTACATGTACATACTCACTATTCTGACAACATTATAAATATTTAGACGAGTGTGAGTTAAGTACCAGAGGCAGCCAATTATACACCTATATTACGTCGGATAGACTGGTGTTCCTTCAAGGTTCTTGGTGAGTTGTAGTTTAGCTTCCATGGGATACCTGGTCGGATTGCAATATCCTATTCCAAACTGCTGTAAAACTCTCTTCGCATATGCTGATTGCTTCAGTGTAATGCGATCCCCTATTGATCTACCTTTATACCAAGGTAGTAGGAGAGTAACCCAAGATCACTCATCTCAAATTTTTGCATCATCTGCTGTTTGTAAACCTTTACTGCAGTTGCTTTTGTGCCTGTGATGATTAAGTCATCAACGTACACTCCGACAATGAGTGCTCCCTCTCTGTTGCTCCTTGTGTACACAACATGGTCTTAAGTGCATCTGATGAATCCCAGCTCCTTTAATAGCTGTCCAGGCGTGTGTTCCAGGCCCTCGGTGCTTGTCGCAAGTCATAGAGAGCCTTGGACAACCTGTACACCTTATGCTCCTGGCTCTTGATGATGAAGCCTTCAGGTTTAGCTACATATGCCTTCTCTTTGAGGTCACCATTCAGAAATGCAAATTTAACATTCAAGTGGTGAACCTTCCATCCGTGCTGGGCTGCGAGGGCGATGATCAAGCAAACTGTGTCGAGTCTGGCAACTGGAACAAACACTTCATCAAAATCAACTCCATGTTGCTGGACGTACCCCTTTGCCATAAGTCTAGCTTTATGCTTGAGGATCTTGCCTTCACTGTCTCCCTTTACCTTGTATACCTATTTTAAATTGATGGGTTTATGCCCAGATGGTAACTCAGTAATCACCTAAGTTCCATTCTTCTCGATGGCTTCAAACTCCTTCTTTATAGCTTTCCGCCATTTATGTTCAAGTGTAGCATCTTGAAAGTTTGTCGGTTCTTCAGCCGACAAAAACAACATCTCTGGATCAAGAAAGGTCTCCTCGGTTTCAGCATATAGGTCAACAATTGAGCGATATCTCCTTGGCTCATTCGAGTTTGCCATCGGTGTGGGTGAGCCGCTCAAAGTTGAGGCCGCAGCTTATGGTGTAGTAGGCTCCCTTGATGCCATTGCCGCTCCGTGCGTCATAGGTGTTGCCGCATCTCCTGTGCCCTCTGGATTGTGCACAGCCCCGCCCACTGCTCTCTGTGGAGTGATCACTGTCTTGACAACAGGATCTTCGACTGAGAGTTCTACCCAGCCTTGCGGTTCGGTACCATCACCATTATTCCAATTCCATCTCCTTTCTTTCTCGAACACGATATCCCTGCTCACATGGATCTTGCTGCTTTAAGGATTATAGAGACAGTGTGCTTTGCACCCCTCTTCCACGCCAAGGTACACCAATGGCGTGCTTCGGTCATCAAGTTTCTTGTGATAAGGACCTGCAGTCTTCATATGTGCGACACATCCAAACATCCTTAAGTGTTCGAGGTTTAGTTTCTTACCAGTCCAGGCTTCATACGGCGTGAGCGCACTGAGAGATTTAGTTGGCAACTGGTTGAGCAGGTACATAGCATGTCTGACCGCCTCGCCCCACATACTTCCAGGAACATGCATGCTCTTGAGCAAGCTCCTTCTCGTGTCCATCGTAGTGTGATTCTGGCACTCCACTACACCATTTTGTTATGGCGTATATGGTGCGGCGAGGTACCGTTGTATGCCTTCGCCTTCACAGAAGCTTGTGAATTCCTTGGACAGGAACTCACCTCCTCGATCAGTTCTTAATGTCTTCATCTTGCTTTCACATTCATTCTCTACAAGAGACTTGAATTTCTTGAAAGCATTAAAGGCATCACTCTTTTCTTTGAGCATATACACCCACATCATGCGACTGAAGTCATTAACAAGTATAAGAAAGTACTTGTTACCTGCAAGTGTAGCGGGTGTAATCGGGCCACAAATGTCAGCGTGCACAAGTTGCAGTGTCCTCTCGGCTCTGAAGCTTGTCTGCAGAGGGAACGGTAGTCGTTCTTGTTTGGCAATGAGGCACCCTTCATAGAGCTGGTTTAGATGAGAAATCTTTGGCAGCCCGGTAGCCATTCCCTTCTCTGCCATCATCTTGAGTGCGAAAAAATTCACGTGTCCAAGCCTTGCATGCCACAACCAGGCTGAGTCTTATACTTTGGCCATTAGACATATTGGCCTGCAAGATCTAAGAGCTATTTTGTACAGGCGGTTGGGTGATCTCCTCACCTTCATTAGTTGAATATCGTTCCTGTCGAACACCCTCAAGTAGGAACCGACAATCTCCACCTTGCTTCTATCTTCTGTTAATTGACCAAGGCTCAATATATTACTTCTTAAACTTGGAATGAAGTATACCTCCGATAGAAGACGTTGTTCATCATTCTTGCATTGGAACAAGATTGATCCCCTGCCCTTAATCTGCACGGTTGAGCCGTCGCTGAACTTGACACGGCCGGTGATATCCTGATCAAGGTCCTTGAACTTTTCTCGGTGGCCCGCCATATGGTTGCTAGCGCCGTTGTCAAGGTACCACACGTCGGTGTCGGCCTGCGCTTCTCCGGCACTGCGCAAGTCTGATACTATCTTCTCTTTATTGAGAGTGATGACGTCAGGAGTCTCCTCCTGAGTCTCTCCCAACAGCAATGCGGCCTCCTCGTCTTGCGCTCGTGCGAGGTTTGCCTCCTCATCACGACGTTTGTTGCGACACTTCGACGCATAGTGTCCATAGTTTTCATAATTGAAGAACTTGATTTTTGATTTGTCGCAGTTGGAGCTTGAACCGCGAGTCCCCTCACCCTCTTGGTGTTGCGCTATTTGACCGCCACGGCTACCCCTGCCATGCCCACGGCTACGTCCACGAGGCTTGACATGGCCCCGGTCGTAGCTAGAGTGCCCTTTTCCGCTCGACGGCAAATCAGCACTACCTTTCTTCAACCGCGCTTGCCACTCAGCGTGAGTAAGCAGGAGTTGTCCGCTGTTGCTCTCACCTCGACCGTATATGCGTTCTTCATACGCTTTGAGGCTGCCGATCACTTCCTCGACCGGTATGGTCTCCACATCCGCAAACTGCTCGATCGCAGCAACGACCTGCAGGTACTTGTCTCGGACGGAGATGAGTAGCTTCTTGACGATGACAACGTCCTCCATCTGGTCTCCCAATCCACGAATCTTGTTTGCGAGGGTAGTCAATTTTTTCGCAAATTCATCGATGGAATATGTTTCCTTCATACGCAAAACCTCGAACTCACTCTTCAAGGTTTGAATCCTTGCCTTCTTCACCCGATTAGCGCTGAGGTACATTGTCTTCAGGCTTTCCCAAGCTTCCTTAGCTGTTTTGTGCTTGGCCAGTTGGAATAGGATCTCCTCGGGGACAGCTTGAAAGATGCACGCCAACGCCATCTTGTCTTTCTTCTTTTCTACGACCACCCCGGCCGCAGGTTCAGTGGCGTCCCAAACGCCTTGAGCCTCCATGAAGACCTCCATCTTGATCGTCCAAGTGGAGTAGTTGCTAGATGTCAGCATCGGGTAGTGCAAGGTTATGCTTTCCTCCTTTGTTGCTGGCGTCGTCGAGTGCTCGACGATTGACATCTTGTTGAGCCGAAGGTACTTTGGCGTACACTTGGCTTTGATACCAGATGTTGGCTACAGGCAGCGGGTTGTAACCTGCAGGAAGACTGACAGAGAACTAGAGAAAGCTATTGTTTGTTTCTTTTATTTCTCTCATCTGAAAACAAGCAACTACACTCACGTTTTATAGTCACTACTGCTAACAACTCAACTTTGAAATCAAGCTAACAGACTCTATTAAGATGGATCTGGACTTTGACAAGTTCTATTCCTTCAAACAAGAGTCATGACTAGATTATTAATTGATATCCCTAGCTTCCAACTGATTATTAGACAACAATCCGCATAAATGTCGTAAGCTCCCTAGGTTTGGAGGAATCTTTCCAATGAAATTGTTATTGTTAAGTAGAATATAACTAAGCTGCGAAGCCTTCGACAAAGAGATAGGTATGGAGCCATGCATTTTGTTATAGTTGGTAGCTAGAAATTCAAGGTGTGGATGTGCCTGACCTATATCCTATGAAAGTGAGCCTTTCAGCTGGTTGGAGCCCAAATAAAGAGTCTCAAGGTTTCACAGCGAAGGCGGGATGGATCCCTCCAGATTGTTAGCACCCAAATAAAGATTGGAAACTCTGTATCGTCAAATTAAAAAAAAAAAAAAAAAAAAATATGAAGGCCAGACAAGTTATTTTCTTTTCGCCCAAAGATGCTTCAGCACCTTACAACCAAACCATCTACCAAATGCAAATTCTAGAAAGCCCACGCATATCAAGTGAAGCCGTTATAACAAGTCATCTCCTAAATGGAGCACTGCTATTAGTATAGTAAAGCCCTTAAATACCCATCAACAAAAGCTTTGTGCTCAATCAAAACTTTATTTGATTGTGTGTGTGTGTGGGGGGGGGGGGGGGGGTAGGGGGGGTAGAGATTTTCTCCTACCGATTCTCTCAAATAATAATAATCACATGAATCAGTAAGACTTTTCTGTAATTTATCTTAATTAAAAAGTGAAAATCCAAATAAAAATAAAATAAGCCATATAATTTCTTCCTTCCATCATATTACTACAGGATAAGTACACCCATTCGTTCAGAAGATATATTCCAAACAACCAAGCGTAAAATCCATAGTATCTAGTTCCAGTAGTAAATGTCGATGTAATTAACTTTGTTCATAAAAGAAAAGCAAAGATTATGCTAGATGTAATGTCGTAAACATAAAGTTTTATCAATAACTAACAAGTCTGATACACGCACAAAGTGAAATTTATTGCAATCATCAATAACTTTTTCTATTGACATATGACTTTCATTAATTTCTAGCAGTATATGTTACTGGAGTTGACCATGTCTAAGATTTTCTTCATCATTAAATCTCAAAGAATATGTTCTTGATAAAAAATTCAATTCATTCCGATGCTTTTAACTTTCATTTGGTCAGTTGGCAAATCATTTGTGCACATAAGACCAATTCTAAGAACCAAATAAACACGTTCAAGTGTTTTTGCATGAAGTATATTTTGAGAAGTCACTGGGTTCTTGAACACCATTTGCTAGCAAGCACTCATCCATTATATTCATGAATTAGAAAATGCCTTCTCAAGGAAAAAAGTACAAGGCCTTAGGCCTTTCTTAAAAGCAACATCCATAGATCTCAACCCCGAGAACAGATCCAGTAGAAGAAGTACTCCATAGCTATAGACATCTCCACATGTGGAGACTTTGCTGGTCATTCCGTACCGTACTCTGAATTTCAACAAAACTCTAAAAGTTATTAGACTTCTGTGAGTTGGGTAGAAAACAATAACGACAAAATGTTTATGCCAAAAAATTGTATCTCCTGATTTAATTTTCATAGAGATCCAACAATGTTTTGTGTTGGATGTCGACTGCCTAATGCAAACCCTCCTCTTTTATCCAGATTTAAACTAACAGGTAAAAGATAAGACTTTAAAAATAACACAGTAAAATAAGTAGACACTAAAGTGATTCTAAACCTCTCATAAATGCTAGATTTTAGAAACAGGGACACGAATTTAGATACTGACTCGATACGGATTTAGAGAACAATATCCTTAGAAAGTTAAAGGAACAAATTTGATACAATATTTGTTGTATAAGCATGACAATTTATCTATATAAACATTTTACATACTAAATCTTAATAATATCTTTTTTTATGTATGTCCATGATAGTAGCTAGCATCCAAGTTCTAAAAATTTAGGATATACCGGTATGATACATGTTCATATTTTTATAAATTTTATATACTTCCATATTATAAAATGGCTTTTAGCCATCTTATGTATCTGTTTGGAGCCTAAACATAATAGAGCCATATCTAAAATGAGAGTCAAGAAAAGTGTCTTGTCGAATACGTCACGTACGGATTGTCACACCCCGCTACCGAATAATCGGGTAGGAGTCGGACATGTACAACCTAAGATGTCGTTGACAGCTGTAGTCAGCTGTCTAGACCTCAATAATTTTTAATGTACAAGTATTTGATCACTTCATCACAGCTATCTATATGCGTTTTCCATCATGAGCAATCACCATAATCACTATTGCTTTTATTACATGTCTTTTACAAAGAATGTACGGAAACAAATCCGGTGAATGTAAAGACGACAACTATCACAACACGATACAACCACAATACAAAGCAATCACAGAAATGAAACTAAACAAAAGTCTAAGTCTCCAAAGGAGTGTCCTCCATGTCCAGGGTAGTTTCCAGACTAGCATCACCTAGGGGCTACTCCTGGGGATCATAGAAAGTATGATACTCTATTTCATCGTTACCTGCCACGGTTATCCAGTCAGGAAGGAGCAAAGCAACATACATATCTCACAGTGCTATATAATATGATGCAAAAAAATAATATAGTACATAATAGATAAAATGACAAGTTACCATGAAAAGCAAGGATAACTGTCAACATGCTCTAGCTACGTGTGAAACGTATACATGGAACACTATCAAGCATGTAGTGGCTAGATCGGGAATCAGGTATATCATGAATGATATACTATCAGTCACGCACACATGTAAATGGACATCAGGTACGTCTCACGATGGTACTAGCAGTCATGTATTTGTCCAAGACTAGAAAAACTATATATCCTTTTAGTGTTCTCCCTCCCGACACGACATGACACGTGAAAATGTGCAAGTTAATAAACATGCATGAAATATCGCATAGAAAAGTAAGATAGCATGTACTAACCTCAATCCACGTAATGGCTGTGTTTGGAAGGATTTTGTTGATATGGTATGTTGGGTGTCATATTTAAGTATAGTATAAGCACATGGGAATATCCTGAGGACATATTTGGGATGCCAGAATATGTCACAGGATATTCCATTATGATATTATTGTCATAATGATTGAAATTATTGTATTAATGACTGTAAGGCTATATAATGCCAATGAGACAATCAATAAAATAATCAACTAATTTCAACATGGTATCAGAGCCAAGTTTCCACAAACCCTAGCCGTCACCAAGCTTCCACAAACCCACAGGAGGATTTCCTAGATCTCCTCCACCGAACTCTTCTACGCCCCCCTCCCCCCCCTTCTTCCCTTCTCCGCCCTTCGCAGGCCGCCCTTCGCTGTTGCTGCCCCGTCCCGCTACTGCTGCAGCTACTACTGCTGTTGCGGCTGCTGCAACTGCTGCTGCTGCTGCGACGGCGGCTGTGACATGCGTGCTGCCGCCTCCTCCGCACCAGCACGAGACAACGCCTAATAGGGATGCCTAGATCTGAAAAAAGGAAGGACATGTTCGGATCTAGGAGTGGACGACGAGGACGAGCGTGAGTCATGGAGCGAACGTGACGTGATTGGATAGAGGACGCATCGATGGAGGAGATCATCAAGAAGCTAGATTCTGCAGAGGTGGCGACGTTGATGAAGTTGTTGACGATGTCGGCTGGTGAGAACACGACACGAACGTTATCGGAGTTGAAGCTTCCCTCCATCGATCTGAAATTAGATGGACTAGCCACCTATCTGAGTTGGTCATGGCAGGTGAGAAGAACCCTCACAGGAAAAAACATGGAGGGGTTCCTGACGGGCGAGACGACAGAGCCGGACGAGGGCTCGACAGGACGCGATGAGTGAAAGTCCACTCATATGGTGATCTACATCTGGCTTCTCAACTCCTTAGTCCAGTCTATTGCCGCCACAGTAGACGATATTGAGATGGTGAAAGATGTGTGGGAGAAGTTAAGAAGGACCTATGATGGTGTGGGGAACAACTTACGAGTCTTCCAGATAAAGGGGGAGATTGATGACACCGTACATGGAGAGAAGACGGTGCAGGAGTATACCACAGAGTTGGAGCGTCTGTGGTTGGATTATGATCACTCCTCAGATCGAGCGAGCTGCGGGGACCCTAAGTGTAAGGAGAGACAGGTTTGTCTGCGGGAGAGGACGATGAAGTTCCTCAAAGGGCTGACTGTAGCTTTCGCACAGAGGACGGCCCTACTTCTAGCCCAACCAAAGATCCCTAGCCTTGAGGAGGCTATCTCAGCCATGATCCAGGAGGAGACACGCATCAGGCTGCAAGCCGGGACAGGTGGTCCCTCCGAAGCAAAGTCAGCACTAGCGATCACCAGCTCAGGTAACACAGGATCTAAGGGAGAGCCCTGGCAGCATAACCGGCAGTGCTACAACTGTGGGGAGATGGGTCATCATCGGTATGCTTGTACCAAACCACCTAGGGAGGGAGATTCAGGTGGTGGACGAGGACCGTTAAATGGAGGACGTGGTCGTGGTCGAGGGGGTAGACGAGGCGACCGAGGAGGTTATCGGGTGAACCTCCTGATATCAGAAGGGAACGGAGAAGTTGATGGCACCTTTACTATGGAGGACCAGGCACTGGGAGACATGAGGAGTAGAACAGAGGAGGCGTCCACCTCATTCTTTGTTAGGGGCAATGCTGCCATGTATGCCCATCCATCAGGAGGTACTGACGAATCACTTGCCCTTGCGTCTATCTCTTCCCTTAAATCATCAGACTGGATTATCGACTCGGGAGCATCTCGGCATGTGACGAAGAATGCTAGTGAGTTTTCTTCCTACACTCACCTAACATCAGCAGACAGCATTCAGACAGCTGATGGCACTTTCCAGCCAGTGGTCGGTAAGGGTACTGTTAATTGTACAAGTTCAGTAAAATTATCTAATATTTTACATGCTCCATCATTTTCAGTCAGTCTCTTGTCCATTAGTTCTATAATCCTCCAACTTAAATGCATTGTTTCTTTTGATATTCCTAAGGTGACCTTCCAGGAGAAAGGGACAGGACGAAGACTTGGGACTGGCACTTGGTATGAGGGACTGTGGTACCTAGATCGAGAAGGACTGGACTCAGCATTGGTATCTATGGCAGAGAAGGCTGGCATGGAAGGACTGCAGCAGAGGACTGAGGATACCTTGATACTCCATCATCGGAGGATGGGATATTCTTCCTTTGATACTCTAAGTAAGTTGTTGTAAAACCCCGGATTTTTCAAAATTTTCAAAACTGGATTTTTCACAATTTTCTGGATTTTTTGGGATTTTTCTGTAATTAAAAATAGGGTTTTAATTATTTAAATGATAATAAACAATATTAAAATATTATGAAAATAATATTTTATGGTGTAAAATAGAAAACCGGACTTAGGGTAATTTTTTTGGAATTTATTGGGCCCCGGACCTATTTTTAAACACCTAAACATAATTATTTATTTAATTATTTAATTGTTTAATATTTTTATTAATTATTATTATTATTATTATTATTATTATTTTTGAAACGGCCCGGCCCATTTCCCCAAGCCCAGCCCGGCCCACGGGCCCAGCCCGCTTACCCTACCGGGTCGGGTCGGGTCGGGTCTGCCCGCCGCCCGACCTGTTACCCGCACCTGGCTGACCCTTTCTCCCCCACGCCCTCGTCCCACGTCTTCCGGCGCTCCGCCCGGCGACGACGCCGACGGCCTCGCCCGCAACCTCCGGGCCACGATCCCCCCTCTCTCCGCCTTGCTCACCCTCCCCTCTCCCTCGCTCTTCCCTATAAATTCTCCCCCTCCCCGGCCAGCTCTTTCCTCCGCCACCACCGCTCCTCCTCGCCTCGCCGGCCTCGCCACTCCGCCGACGCCCTCGCCACCGCCCAGCTGCCGTCGACGTCGCCTCCACCGCTCTGCCCCGAGCCGGCCTCCCTCTCCTCCTCCTTCCTCCTCCGTCGGTGCCGCAGGCCGAGCTCCAGCAGCGGCCGCCTGCGCCACCTCCCCGAGCCGCCAGCGCCGCCTCCGCCTCAGCCCGATCGCCGCCCCGAGCCGCCCTCGATCGCCTCCGCCAGCGCAGCCTCCGGCCTCCCCCACCGCCGGCCGGAAAACCCTAACCCTAATTCCCAAATTCGTTTGGACACGTGTCGGACACGTGTCGGACACGATTTTGCCCCAGTTTTCGGGTCCCGTTCAGGTGCGTGTATCTTCTTGCTCGTAGCTCTGTTTTCGATTCCGTAAATTGCGTTGCGAAGCCTGTATGACCCTCTCGGTGCCCGGACAAACCGTTCGGGGCATCGCGTCCTATGGCGATCGCGAACCGCGATCCAAAAACAGGAAAACAACGACCCGATTCACCCCGGAACTGAGTACGCCCCGCCAAACGGGACAACTTGGTCGCGTGCGGTCTTCACAGATACGTGCGCGTCGTTGATACGGACGTGTGGGATTTCACAGAAGTTGATTCGGGTGTGCGTGCACACCGGGATCAACGCGTATCCGCGGACATCGTCCCGTATCCGACTTTTCTGCATTTCACCCTAACTTTGTGTACACACGTCGGATCAAAACGAAACTTACGCCATCGGACTCGTAGCGATACGCTGGTCCTGTGACCCAAGTTTGGTTTGATTCTGAGAACGTTGACAAAATCGCGTGTCGTGGGCCCCACAGGCCTCACTCGACGGGCGATTTTGTGATCGGCTCATCGAAATCCAATTCTGAAAGTTCCGTTGGGTTCGTATCATCGTTGACACTAAGTTTGGTAAATTTGGAGACCGTTAACGCTGACACGTTTTCGGTGCAAAGCGGGCCCACATGTGGACCCCGTTTTGAACCAAAATTGTCGTTTTTGCCCTTGTCTCCAAATTGGACTCAAGGACAGGCGTTTCTAGCTGATTGATATTTTCTGGATCTGATGGTGATGTTTATTTCAATAACCGAAGTACCGTCTGCAAATCAACTGAAGTCAGAGCCGCAATTGGAACCGGAACCACAGGCAAGTGTACCTTGCCAAACCCTGCAGCTTGCTACTTATTTTTTTGGACTTATTTAGCATCAGTGGGAAAGTAGAGCTTGCCAATTCTCAGTAATTCCTGTTATAGTATTTTCTTGATTTCTTGTAGATTCATATGTAAACTTGTTTTAACTGCTTAACCTAGAAAACGTGTGACGTGCTTAGTGTCCGATCATAGTCGGGTGCCAACCCCGTACGCGGTGTTGGGTACGTCATTTAGAGATGGACATTCGATACCCTTACTCTTGGTACTTGTCCTATCAAGTACAACTGAACCCAGGACACTTGACACTATTCATGAGACAGAGTCCCCTTGAGATATTCACGGTGATTCTGTATATGATACAGATTGATGACTTGGATAGTTTATTCCTAGACATTATATGACTGCTGTATTAGTTATGATTATGTGTGTCATAGACATGAGACGTGTGATTACATTGGGTGGGGAGAGACACACCGGCTACAGGCTGATCATATATATATATATATACCCCTATTATTGTGAGGCGCAAGACTCTCGAGCAGAGCTTGGCCCTTTACGTGTTATTGCTGCTACCGGCTCCCTGACACAGAACTTCTAGTGGCTTCAGCCTGAGTTCTAGTGATGCTCTCAACTTGCATTTATCACATAGATGGTTACATAGTTTACCCTATTGTTTATTTATTGCTGTACTGCATATATTTTGGCTTGTATTTTCTGTACCTTGTTATGTCCCCTGAGGACCTGGAATGGACTATGTCCCCAGGTATAGTCGAAGAGATCCATCCAGAGATACTCCGTACAGGAGTACTTCCAGGAGCTGTACCAGGACCTGAGGACGAGATCGCACCAGAGGACTTCTCCTGAGCACTGGCTGTATATAGTCAGTTATTTCTGTTTCTATTTCTATTTCCAGTTCCTTTATTTCCTGTCTATTTGTTTCGATGTATCAGACATATTCTCGGATTGTTCCCCGAGATATTTATTAAGATTGATAGTTATTTTTCTTTGCATTATTTCTGGCATTTAATCTGTGATTATCTGTTGTGGATGAGATTAGATTAGTCTGTGACCTGTAACATTGGTTCTATTTCCTGTTAGACTACAGCTTAAGCATGCCCTGATGGATCCATTAAATTGGGTTGTCCATCGGTGCGTGCTGCTGGCCATTGCCACGTGTCCAGTCCCTCAGCATTTTGGGACTGGGGCGTGACATGGTTTTTGTGGTGGCCCATGCAGGTCTACGACTAAATTGTTCGGTTTCATCTTAGGGACCGAACAGGCCTGCAATAAGATAGGATAAGTTTTAGGATCTCATCCACTTCCTTAAATCGTTCTTGATATCTATTCGAATTAATTTATTGACTTGCATCCTGCCTTGATTCCTGTGCGCCTCTTATCGTTTATTTTGGATGCAGGAAAATGGACCCAAAAGCCAGCAACGAGGCTCATGCAGAAACATCGCAAGGCGTGGTGGTTACCCACGAAGACGATGTGACACCAGTGGGTGAAGGCCAATCATCACAAGGCAGTCAAGCAAGTCAGCCTGCCTCAAGAATCCATTAAGATGACGTTCCACCCTCGACGCAGCCTACTCCACTGATGCCTTCCTTCCCACTGGGACAGCCTATGGACGAACAGCAAATATTTCGCATGTTCTACGTGATGATGCAAGCCTATCAGAAGGTTCAACAAGAAGCTCAGCAAAACCAAGCGGAGAACTCCATCGACAGAATTAGCTCGGAGTCACGGAGGCCAAGCAGTTCAAATGCAACTACTTTCAACGAGGACGTTCTTACTGCAGCAAGACCCGTGGAGTGCACCACGAGGATCAAGTCCAGCCAGAAGCGGCCGTATGCGTCAGCACCAGACCAAGCACAACAGGAAAGAGCTGCAAAGCGACCACAGATAAATCCACTACCAAGAGCAGCATCAGGAGCCTCATTCCTTCCTACTTGTCACTACTGTGGCAAGGTAGGCCACCTCGCTAAAGAATGCCGACGCAGACTGGGACAATGTCTATCTTGTGGATCCAAGAAGCATTCGGTAAGGGATTGCCCCGAACGTCGAGAGAAAGCAGTGGTGATTCACCAACCAACCACATCAACACCAGCACCACAGGAAGAACCTTCAAAGGAGCCTCACGTGCACCAGCCACCCGAAGAATCTCCGCAAGTACTGCCTACCTATCAACATTGTCACAAGCAAGGCCACACTGAGAGCGGGTGCAGACGTAAGTTGGTATTATGTTTGATTTGCGGAACCGATCAACCCTTAGCCAAGGATTGTCCCCAGCATCGAGAGAAAGCATTGACGAATCTTCAACCCGCCACATCAACACCAACTGGAGCACCACAGGCAGAAATTGCCAGGAAGTCTCACCTACACCATCCACCAGAAGCATCTCCACAGGCAATACCTGTCTGTCCATATTGTCACCGGCGAGGTCATATAGAGGACGAGTGCAGACGAAAGAAGAAAGTATGCTTAGCTTGCGGATCCAGTCAGCATTTATTAAGGGAATGCCCTGAGCGTCGAGACAGAACACCAAAGGGTAAACAACAAGCATTACCAGCACCAAAGTCAGTCTCTCCAGCATTGGAAGCACCGCAAACGGAAGTTCAAGAAGTCCTACCACCAGCTCCAGGAGGATATCAGCCGAGGCCACCCTTGATACCCCAGGAACTACTCTTCCAGCAGGCTCAGCAGCGGAAGAATCGAATGCAAGGACACGGACAAGCTCCAGCGAAGACAGTAGAGAACGCGCAGACTCGTGGAATAGCCAATGCGCGTAAGTGATTCGTAGTTATCCGTTTCTAGTCTTGTTGTAGTTCGTGCTTACTGGTTCGTGACCTCAGCCCCAACCTAGTAATTTGCAACTTGTTAATAACAACCTGGTTTTCATAAAAGTTGTAGTTTTTTTACTTTAACTAGATTTTCTCTGGAAAGTGGATAACTTTTATTTTTTGGGAAACGGTATTTCCCTAAGTACCTTGTGATGTGTTTCGAACGAAACTTGCAACCGTGTCATCTCTGCTGACTGGTTATTCTTTGATTGCGAGGACGCAATCCTCTTAAGGGGGTAGATTGTAAAACCCCGGATTTTTTAAAATTTTCAAAACTGGATTTTTCACAATTTTCTGGATTTTCTAGGATTTTTCTGTAATTAAAAATAGAGTTTTAATTATTTAAATGATTTTTAAATGATAATAAACAATATTAAAATATTATGAAAATAATATTTTATGGTGTAAAATAGAAAACCGGACTTAGGATAATTTTTCTGGAATTTATTGGGCCCCGGACCTATTTTTAAACACCTAAAAATAATTATTTATTTAATTATTTAATTGTTTAATATTTTTATTAATTATTATTATTATTATTATTATTATTATTATTATTGAAACGGCCCGGCCTATTTCCCCCAGCCCAGCCCAGCCCGGCCCACAGGCCCAGCCCGCTCACCCTACCGGGTCGGGTCGGGTCTGCCCGCCGCCCGACCTGTTACCCGCACCCGGCTGACCCTTTCTCCCCCACGCTCTCGTCCCGCGTCTTCCGGCGCTCCGCCCGGCGACGACGCCGACGGCCTCGCCCGCAACCTCCGGGCCACGATCCCCCCTCTCTCCGCCTTGCTCGGCCTCCCCTCTCCCTCGCTCTTCCCTATAAATTCTCCCCCTCCCCGGCCAGCCCTTTCCTCCGCCACCACCGCTCCTCCTCGCCTCACCGGCCTCGCCACTCTGCCGACGCCCTCGCCACCGCCCAGCTGCCGTCGACGTCGCCTCCACCGCTCCGTCCCGAGCCGGCCTCCCTCTCCTCATCCTTCCTCCTCCGTCGGCACCGCAGGCCGAGCTCCAGCAGCAGCAGCAGCAGCGGCCGCCTGCGCCGCCTCCCCGAGCCGCCAGCGCCGCCTCCGGCGAAGCCCCGACCGCCCGAGCCCCTCCGCTTCAGCCCGACCGCCGCCCCGAGCCGCCCTCGATCGCCTCCGCCAGCGCAGCCTCCGGCCTCCCCCGCCGCCGGCCGGAAAACCCTAACCCTAATTCCAAAATTCGTTTGGACACGTGTCGGACACGATTTTGCCCCAGTTTTTGGGCCCCGTTCAGGTGCGTGTATCTTCTTGCTCGTAGCTCTGTTTTCGATTCCGTAAATTGTGTTGCGAAGCCTGTATGACCCTCTCGGTGCCCGGATAAACCGTTCGGGGCATCGCGTCATGTGGCGATCGCGAACCGCGATCCAAAAACAGGAAAAATAATGACCCGATTCACCCTGGAACTGAGTACGCCCCGCCAAACGGGACGACTTAGTCGCGTGCGGTCTTCACAGATACGTGCGCATCGTCGATACGGACGTGTGGGATTTCGCAGAAGCTGATTCGGGTGTGCGTGCACACCGGGATCAACGCGTATCCGCGGACATCGCCCCGCATCCGACTTTTCTGCATTTTACCCTGACTTTGTGTACACACGTCGGATCAAAACGAAACTTGCGCCATCGGACTCATAGCGATATGCTGGTCCTGTGACCCAAGTTTGGTTTGATTCTGAGAACGTTGACGAAATCGCGTGTCGTGGGCCCCACAGGCCCCACTCGACGGACGATTTTGTGATCGGCTCATCGGAATCCAATTCTGGAAGTTCCATTGGGTTCGTATCATCGTTGACACTAAGTTTGGTGAATTTGGAGACCGTTGACCCTGACACGTTTTCGGTGCAAAGCGGGCCCACATGTGGACCCCGTTTTGACCCGAAATTGCCGTTTTTGCCCTTGTCTCCAAATTGGACTCAAGGACAGGCATTTCTAGCTGATTGATATTTTCTGGATCTGATGGTGATATTTATTTCAGCAACCGGAGTACCGCCTGCAAATCAACTGAAGTCAGAGCCGCAATTGGAACCGGAACCACAAGCAAGTGTACCTTGCCAAACCCTGCAGCTTGCTACTTATTTTTCTGGACTTATTTAGCATCAGTGGGAAAGTAGAGCTTGCCAATTCTCAATAATTTCTGTTATAGTATTTTCTTGATTTATTGTAGATTCATATGTAAACTTGTTTTAACTGCTTAACCTAGGAAACATGTGACGTGCTTAGTGTCCGATCATAGTCGGGTGCAACCCCGTACGCGGTGTTGGGTACGTCATTTAGAGATGGACATTCGATACCCTTACTCTTGGTACTTGTCCTATCAAGTACAACTGAACCCAGGATACTTGACACTATTCATGAGACAAAGTCCCCTTGAGATATTCACGGTGATTCTGTATAGGATACAGATTGATGACTTGGATAGTTTATTCCTAGACATTATATGACTGCTGCATTAGTTATGATTATGCGTGTCATGGACATGAGACGTGTGATTACATTGGGTGGGGAGAGACACACCGGCTACAGGCTGATCATATATATATATATACCCCTATTATTGTGAGGCGCAAGACTCTCGAGCAGAGCTTGGCCCTTTACGTGTTATTGCTGCTACCGGCTCCCCGACACAGAGCTTGTAGTGGCTTCAGCCTGAGTTCTAGTGATGCTCTCAACTTGCATTTATCACATAGATGGTTACGTAGTTTACCCTATTGTTTATTTATTGCTGCACTGCATATATTTTGGCTTGTATTTTCTGTACCTTGTTATGTCCCCTGAGGACCTGGAATGGACTATGTCCCCAGGTATAGCCGAAGAGATCCATCCAGAGATACTCCGTACAGGAGTACTTCCAGGAGCTGTACCAGGACCTGAGGACGAGATCGCACCAAAGGACTTCTCCTGAGCATTGGCTGTATATAGTCAGTTATTTCTGTTTCTATTTCTATTTCCAGTTCCTTTATTTCCTGTCTATTTGTTTCGATGTATCAGACATATTCTCGGATTATTCTCCGAGACATTTATTGAGATTGATAGTTATTTCTCTTTGCATTATTTCTGGCATTTAATCTGTGATTATCTGTTGTGGATGAGATTAGATTAGTCTGTGACCTGTAACATTGGTTCTATTTCCTGTTAGACTACAGCTTAAGCATGCCCTGATGGATCCATTAAATTGGGTTGTCCATCGGTGCGTGCTGCTGGCCATTGCCACGTGTCCAGTCCCTCGGCATTTTGGGACTGGGGCGTGACAGTTGTATCCAGAGATTTATACAAAAACAAATAAAGAGAAATTAGTATGTGATGCGTGCGAGTTAGGAAAACTTACTAGGAGCTCATATGTTGGCACGAGTGGAGCACTTTTGCTTTTGAGGTAGTACATTCTGATGTCTGGGGTCCATGTGCTACTAACACTATGAATGGTTATAAGTACTTTGTTTCTTTCATTGAGTGTGCCTCTCGTGTTACCTAGTTATATTTGATGAAAAATAAGAATGATTTACCTGCTGGTTTTCGGGATTTCCATAAGCATGTCTAGACTCAGTACAAAGCAATTGTGAAGGTACTGAGGTCTGACAATGGAACAGAGTATACCAACAGGATGGTTGCAGAATACCTGTTAGCACACGAAATATAGCATCAGACCACATATGCATACACACCAGCACAAAATGGAGTTGCAGAAACGAAAAACAGACACCTTCTGGAGGTCGCAAGAAGTATGATGATCGACATGAATATCCCACAGAGTCTATAGGCCATGCAGTATTGACAACAGCTAAACTCATCAACAGGATGCCCTCGAAGGTCCTCGGATGGAAGTTCCCATGTGAGGTATTGCAAGGCAATAATAGTGGGATACTCCCACTGAAGGTGTTTGGGTGTGTGTGTTTTGTGAAGGACAACAGGCCATCAGTTGGGAAACTTGACCCTAGAGCGGTCAAATGCATCTTCGTAGGCTACTCGGTGACCCAGAAGGGGTATGTGTGCTGGAGTCCAGTAGAGAAGAAGAAGTTTGTCAGTATGGATGTCCACTTTCGGAAGCATGAGCCATACTACCGCCAGGACGGAACTTCACACAACACGCCTAATACTGCCAGTATTAGGCGAGAGGGGGAGATGGAGAACTTAGTGGTAACCAATTTAGAAGTTTGGCATGGAGGCACGGAGAAGGGATAAGAAGGTAAAGGTGTTAGGCCTACGGCTCAAGAAGGTGAAGGTGTTAGGCCTACGGCTCAGGGAGAGTTACTTACCTACAGCAGGAGAGAGAAGCAAACTGCAGGACCAGTACCGACAGTGCCAAGTCCCTTGCCTGCGTTCGTCCCAACTCCTGAGGCACCGACACCAACCCCCCTTCAGGTGATACCCCCTCCTTCACAAGATATCATTCCTCCTACTTCTACTCCTCCCACACCACTATCTGTACGGAGGACCACTCGCAGCAATGCAGGAAATCCTCCAAACAGATATGGTTGGGATATTGCTCAGTTTGCTTCTTATGACCATATCCCTTCTTCTCATGGAGAATTTATAGCATCTTTGGATAGTATTACTATACCTAACAATTGGCAGGTTGCCAAGAACGATCCAAAGTGGAAAGCGACAATGCACGAGGAGTTGGGAGCTCTGGAGAAGAACCACACTTGGGAGCATGTGATACAGTCGGACGTACGGCATCGACTATGACGAGACCTTTGCACCAGTTGCAAAGATGAGCACTATCAGGACTCTGATTTCTCTGGCAGCGAATGGTGGATGTAAGCTACAACAACTGGATGTGAAGAATGCGTTTCTTCACGGAGATCTAGTGGAGGAGGTGTACATGAAGATACCACCAGGATTTGGCACCAATCAGACAGTAGGCAAGGTCTGCAGGTTGAAGAAGTCCCTCTATGGACTGAAGCAGTCTTCTCGAGCGTGGTTTGACAGATTTAGAAGGGCGATGATAGGGATGGGATATCAGCAGATCAATGCTGATCATACTGTGTTCTTCCGTCGGAGTGGAGGCCACATCACCATGCTTGCGGTGTATGTGGACGATATGATTATCACAGGAGATGATGAGCAGGAGATCGCCCAACTTAAAGGAAAGCTTAGCAAGGAATTCGAGGTGAAGGATCTCGGCCTTCTTCGGTACTTCCTTGGGATTGAGATTGCTCGAGAAGCAGAGGGAATTGTTCTCTCTCAAAGTAAGTATGCACTGGACCTTCTCACAGAAACTGGGATGTTGGGGTACAACCCTGCAGCGACACCAATAGATCAGAGGTTCAAGATTGATGTTGAGGCTGGAGAACCTGTTGATCGGGACAGATACCAGAGACTGGTTGGCAAGTTGATCTATTTGAGCCACACACGCCCTGATATCTGCTTTGCAGTAAGTGTGGTGAGCCGCTACATGCATGACCCACGGAAGGGTCATATGGATGCAGTGTACCAGATTTTGAGGTACTTGAAAGGTGCTCCCGAGAAGGGACTAATATTCAGGAAGAACAATCACGTAAGCATCGAGGGCTACTGTGATTCTGACTGGGCTAATTGTGCTGATGACAGGAGGTCTACCTCGGGATATTGCATATTTGTAGGAGGTAACTTGGTCTCCTGGAGGAGTAAGAAGCAGTCTGTGGTGGCCAGATCTACAGCTGAAGCAGAGTACAGAGCTATGGCCTTGGGAGTTGCAGAGCTGCTATGGTTGAAGAATATGTTGGTGGAGCTGAAGCTGGATCAAGGAGCCAAGATGAAGTTGTGGTGTGACAATCAGTCAGCTATTAGTATCGCCAACAATCCAGTACAGCATGACAGGACCAAATAAATCAAGATTAATAGATTCTTCATCAAAGAGAAGTTGGATAGTGGATTACTGGAGCTTGGCCATGTTCCCAGGGATCAAGTAACAGATGGACTAACCAAGGGACTGGCCTCAGTGAGCATGATTAGAGGATGTGACAAGATGGGCTTAGTGAATATCTTTCATCCATCTTGAGGGGGAGTGTTGATATGGTATGTTGGGTGTCATATTTAAGTATAGTATAAGCACATGGGAATATCCTGAGGACATATTTGGGATGCCAGAATATGTCATAAAATATTCCATTATGAGATTATTGTCATAATGATTGAGATTATTATATTAATGACTGTAAGGCTATATAATGCCAATGAGACAATCAATAAAATAATCAACTAATTTCAACAGATTTCCCCTAGTAACCAAAGTCCACATGTTAGTTGCCATAGTTGCTAAAAATTCTAATTAGGTTCTTAATTCCAATTCTTGCTAATTACTAACTAATTAATTTCTTAATCTAATCAGTAAACTAATTCTTATTTAACAGGCTCTGACTAAATGGCTGAATTAACTCCAATTATCCAACTTAGTATCTTAAATCCTGCTACTGGTCCTTCAGACTTGCTCCCAAAGTCTGGGCTCTGGCCCAAGTGTACTTATTTAGCCAACAAAACCCGAAACTGACCCCTCACTTCAGTGAATGTTTTATTCCCACAGCCAACTGTAGTTGACTAATCACTTGGAAAACTGAATTCAAGATTCAGTTTCCCGCCTGAAATCACTCCTCTTAAACTCTCTCCAGAACCCGTGTCTACTACATCGCACAGTGTCACTGTCGGACACAGGGTCCTCAGCTCGTGTCAGAGCACAGTTTCAGTGCAAAAAAGAATCGAGACGTGATCCTGGTGTCACTCTGAGTTCAGGACCCAATGTGTCAGTACAGGCGCAAAGCTGAATCACAAGGGGGAAGGTCGATACCTGAGTTGACCCCAAGCTGAACTCGGAAATATGGTCAAGAACTGTTGACCGGTCAAGTATAAGTGTTTGTTCCTGATCCAAAGACATCGAATTCCTTTTAATTTTGGATTCCATATTATATTGGAGAGTCCCAACTACTAATGATGCTCTTAAAAAAATAACATAAAAATTTTCATTTACCCAAAAATTTGGCAACATTAGAAGACCATCATATCCCAAAATTAATTGGTGGGATGGGGACCCAATTGGCTTCTTTACAAGACTTTCAAATCTCCAAGTCAATGTTAATTTTGGCCATTTGGCATCAGTCGAAGACCTTCACATCCCTAATATGTCTTTGTTACAGAAGTTCGGTAGCATATAGAAGACATGATGCTACTTTAAAAGGTGTTCCGTTCTCTAGAAATAAAAACAAACAACCAAAGTACAAGATTTTTGGCAATATATGTCACTAGAGCTGATCTTGTTAATAGAAGTAAAGTAAGAGGATGATAAATATAATGCCATAAACATAAAATTTTATTAATAGGCAACAAGTCTAATACAAGGGTGATATATACTGAAATCAGAAATAACTCTTCAAATTCGTTATCAAGGCATGTCACTTTTATTTGGTTGTAGCATTATACGCTAGTGGAATTGGTCTTGTTACAGTTCTCTGCAGCATTATGTCTCAAAGAATCTGTTCTTGATCTTATTCAGTTCATTCCTTACCATTTTAATCTCCATTCGATCCGTTGGCAAATCATTTGTGCATAGGAGACCAATTCTAAGCACCAAAGAAACACATTCAAAAGTTTTTTCATGATTTATAGTTTGGGAATGGTCACTAGTTTGAACTCCATTTGCTAGCAAGCGCTCATCCATGATGCTCATGACCCCTTCAGAAAATCCATCATTGACGAATGTACGGAGCGTTAGGCCTTCCTTAAAAGCACCATCCGTAGGTCTCTTCCCAGTAAATAGCTCAATCAGAAGTATTCCATAGCTATAGACATCTCCATGAGTAGAAACTTTGTTGGTCATTCCGCACTCTTCATTTGAACAAAATATTAATAGTTAATTAGACTTCTACAAATAGAGTAAACACTAAAACTGATTCTTAACTTCTTGTGTCGACAATTTTAATTTTCATGGAGATCGTACAATGTTTTGTGTTGGATGTCTTCTACCTACTGTAACTCTCCTTTCTACATATTTGAACTGACATTTACAAGATAAGACATTAAGAACAACACAATAAAAAGAGTAAACACTAAAAATGATTCTTAACTTCTCCTAAGAACTAGTTTGCCTTTGCAAATAGATTCGATACACACATGTATAAATGACTTTCAACCATTATTTTCGTCCCTTGGAGACTAGAATTGAGCAAGACATATCTGACATGAGTGTCGAGAAAGTGTCGTGTCGAATACATGTCAGATAAAATACAGAGAAAGAGATAGTCCTTTCCTGGAGTATATGTGCAACAAAGCCTAAGATGACATAAAATAGAATCAATTAGTGTCTTCATTTTTTATTCAAGGAATAAGGACAAATGAAAAGACTATCTCAGGCTTGGATTGGTCTTGGAGTTATTGTCATATGACTCCCGTTAAGCTCTTCTCGACATAGCTTTCTATTAAACTAAATTCTAATAGTCAAGAATAAGCTAAATCTGAAGAGCAAGTTTTAAAATCAGCTAAAAAAAGTTTAATTTATCCCAAAAAAGAAGAAGAAATTCAACTTGATAACTATGATACCTGGAGCAATATATCCAATAGTTCCTTTAATTCCAAAGGAGCTAGTAGAACTTGTTGTAGACTCGTTGATAAATCTGGCCAACCCGAAGTCGCTCACTAGGGCTGTCATGTCATCATCAAGAAGAATATTGCTTGGCTTCAAATCACAATGAATAATAGGAGCATGGCCATGGTGGTGGAGATACTCCAATGCAGATGCCACGCCCATCGCTATATTTATTCGCTGCATAAGCTTCAATGTCTTCAGTCCGAAAGTTTCATTTCCTTCTGGATGCAACCAACTTTCTAAACTGCCATTGGGCTTGAACTCGAAAACCATTGCCTTGAAGTCGTTGCCGTTGAAATTCACACTTGAACATGCAGTCAATATCTTGATAAGGTTCCGATGTCGAATATTTCTGAAAGCGTCACACTCAGCAACAAAGCTCTTCAAAGCTCCCAGTTGTTGAAAGTTAAATACTTTCACTGCAATAACTTTAGCGCCAAGCTCATGATCGTCTAGCGTTCCTTGATATACAGAACCATAATTACCAGAACCAATAAGGTTTTCTTCAGAAAATCCATTTGTTGCATTGACAAGTTCAGCATATGAGATACTTATATGTTGCTCCTTGATGGTATAGTTTTCTTCAGGTTTCCTTCTTGATCTTTGAAGTATCCAACGACGGAAAGCAAAAAAAAGGAAGAGCAAGAATAAGCAGAAAAATCCGCTAAAAACTGAAATGATCACTGCAATTTTTCGAGACTTGTGATTCTTCTTAGGACTTGAAAATGCACAAATTGGTAGATGCAAAACTGGATCTCCCCCACAGAGCTTATTGTTGCCAAGGACTGAAATCTCACTCTTGTTTTTGAAGACCCCGTTTCTTGGCACTTCGCCTTCAAAGTTATTGAAAGATAAGTTCAGATCATATAGGTCAGGAAAGTCCCCAAGGAATATCGGTATTTTCCCTGACAAATTATTCTGTGAAAGGTCGAGCTCTTGAAGGCCTTTTAATGCACTTAATGATGTAGGGATACTTCCTTCAAAGAAGTTTCTATCAAGATGAAGGAATTGCAGAACCAGACATTTGCCAAGACTATCGGGTATTTTTCCTGACAATTTGTTTCCAGACAACCATAGGCCTCCTATATTTATCAAATTTCCTATTTCCGGAGGTATAGTTCCTCTTAACTGATTTTCCTCAAATGAAAGCTCTCTACTAAGGCTAGAGATACTGAAGACTTCTTTAGGTATTGTGCCTGTCAACTTATTGTGTTCAAGTTTCAGCAATTCCAAAGACTTGCAATTGCCGAGGGTGGTTGGGATACTTCCGCTAAAGCTATTGAAATCTAGATAAAGCAGGTTTAATTGTGAGAGGTTGCCCACAGTGGATGGAATTTCTCCAGAAAAATTGTTGTATTCCAAGGATAATATATGTAAGTTCTTGAGCAACCCGATAGAGGCAGGAATATGACCTGAAAGAAAGTTTTTGCCGATAATAAGTATCGTTAGACCGACAAGGTTTCCAATCTCTGGAGGGATGCTTCCTTCTATGGAGTTTCCTTCCATTGTTAGCACTTGTAGAGTGGTGGAAAAGTTTGCAACCGATTTTGGTAGCAAGCCTCCAAGGTTGTTTTCATCTATTTGCAGTATCTTTAAGATGGTGCAATTGTTTAAAGAAGTGAGGAAGCTCCAATCAAGTGGTTCCCTAGCTCCCAACTGATTATTTAACAGATTCAAGAAGTATAATTGTTGTAAACTCCCTAGGTTTGGAGGAATCCTTCCACTGAAATTGTTATCGGAAAGCTCAATATGATAAAGATGTGAAGCATTCGACAAAGAGATAGGTAAGGAGCCAAGCATTTTGTTATAGTGGATAGCTAGATATCTAAGATGTGGAAGCTTCTGGCCTAAATCCGGTGGAAGTGAACCACGCAGCTGGTTGAAGCCCAAACCAAGCATCTCAAGAGAGGAGCGGTTCCATAGCGATGGCGGGATGGATCCCTCCAGATTGTCATCATTCAATGATAGACTTTTCAGTACAGAGAGTTTACCCAAGGATGGTGGAATTTCTCCTGAAAATGGATTGGTCGTCAGTGATAGAAAATTAAGAGATGACGTGTTGGCAAGAGAGGCCGGTATTTGCCCAGTAATATTATTGTGTCTTAGATTGAGATAATAGAGGGAGGGAAGAGAACCGAACTCAGTAGGGATATATCCTCCATAAGACATATTTATTGTTTGGAGGCCTAAACAATGGCTGAGTTCCGACGGAATTACACCGGTGAGCGAATTATTGCCGAGATCAAGAATCTGCCGACGAGACAGTCCAGAGAGTTCTACGGGAATCGGCCCATGGAAGTGATTGGAGGAGAGGTCGATCGTCCTGAGGAAGGTAAGATTGGCTAGGTGAGGTGGTATGGTCCCGACTAGGTCGAGAGACGACAGGTTCAACGAGACGACTCTGTCTGGATGCCTACGGCCACAAACGACACCCTGCCAACGGCAAAAAGGAAGGGTGTCATTCCACGTAGCAAGGACTCCATGGGGATCGAGGGAGATCTTGGCCTTGAAGACGAGGAGAGAGGATCGGTCGGTTACATTGTTGTGTTTTGGTGCTAGTATAGCAGCTGGAGCAGACATCCCATGGACATGGACATGGAGATGGTGTGGGATATTGACGAAGAAGACAAGAAACAGTAGAATTAGAATGGTAGAAGGACATCAAAGGAAGGAGGAGGAGAACATTGCTGTGTGCGCTAAGGTATGATATGGTATGGTACGGTATTGATTGATTGTATACTCTCATACTCATTTCCCGTCCATTTATATAGAGCCAGAGGCAGAAGCACTTATAGACTTTTTATGGAAAAAAGCAGAAGCCAAAACCAACCGTGTTTCCCTAGTCATATTCTAAGTCTATGTTCGCAGAAGATTCATTTTCAACGCTACAGACCCAGAAGAAAAAATATAGTCATTCTATATTCTGTACAATAAAAAGTAAGACTTAAGAAAAATCCAGCTCATTTTTTTTTTACAGAAGTTAAATACAAAATCATTATGAAAGTCCAAAATAAAGCATAACTGATTAATTGTTCCGTAGAAATCACTATACAGTGAAAATTAATAATTGAAAACTATTATAATTGAAAACCATTATGATTAATTTACCTAATATTTTTTTTATCCTGGTTGATTGCTCCTCATAGTAGTTTTTGGTATCTGGGTTCCTTCTTAAGATTTAATTATTAAATGCATTATACCTATGCTGACTATTCTTTAAAATTTTGAAACTGGAGAAGTTGAGTGATAAGCAAAGCCAACCAGAGTCCCAGCTCTAGTTCACAATTGAAGCCTGATTACAATTATGTTTTATATTTGTAGTTTCTTGCTGTTTCTTTTTCTATTTTCTCATTTGTATCATGCTAAAAGACAGTTCTTTGAGTATCTTCCCCTATTCCAATCCCCCCCCCCCCCCCCCTATTCCAATCACGCCCCCCCCAATCCTTTTTTAATTTTTCTGGTCACCTTTTTGTTGGAAACGAAAGCGCGAAAACCGTTTCCCAAACCAGAGAGAACCGAACAAAACGCACAAACAAAAAAATGCCAAACCACAGATCAAATAATCAACACAGACACAGAGAATTTTGACATGAAAAATTCTTACAGAAAAAATCACGGAACAATCGGAGTCAAATCCTGAAAAACCTCCACTAATAGAATAAAGATTATACACTCTACAAACTCCTCCCGATCCAACACGGATCACCACAACACTTACAAATAGAAAATAGATCACACCACGAAGATAGAAGACAATGAAAAATTACCCAAAATGATCTCCTCCTCCGAAACGGCCTACAATCCTTCTTTCTTCTTCCTAAAGTTGCAATGACACTCTTGCCTCCTCTTTCCTCTTCCTTGATGAAGCATTCTGACCCACCAAGAACATGTCATCAACATAAAGCAGCAAAATGATAAAATTATCCTCGGCAAAGTACCTCACAAACACACAATGGTCTGACGTCGTCCGTGCATAATTATCTCTCCCATAAATGACTCAAACTTCCTGTACCACTGCCTCGGAGCCTGTTTCAGACCATACAAGCTCTTCCTCAACCGGCAGACCAAATGTGACTTGCCCTTCTCATAGAATCCCTCTGGCTGCTCCATGTACAACTCCTCCTCAAGATCACCATGGAGGAATGTTGTCTTCACGTCCATTTGCTCGACCTCCAAGTCAAAATTGGCTGCCAATGCTAGCACCACCCATATAGACGACTGCTTGACGACTGGCGAAAAGATCTCATCATAATCTACGCCTTTTCGCTGACCGTAGCATTTAGCTACCAGCCTCACTTTGTATCGAGAGGAAGTAGCATCATCTGTCTGCTTCACTCTGAACACCCATCGATTTTTCAAAGCCTTCTTGCACTTTGGCAACCTCACCTGATCATAAGTAGAATTGGCCTCCAAAGAACTCATCTGCACTTGCATGTCCTCCATTCACTCCTGCCTCACTACCAGAAAAAGTCAAATTAGCGACGTTTAAAAACGTCGCTAAATAACCAAAAATCGTCGCTAATTTGGTTTAGCGACGTAATTAGCGATGTTTTAAAGCAGTCGGAAAAAACCAAGTCGCTAAAACAAAAAACGTCGCTAAACGTCGCTATGCCGACATTTTTTAGCGACTTTAATGTGTCGCTAAAATTAGCGACGTTTAGCGACGCCGCGTTACTAAATAGCGATGTTTATTAAAGTCGCTAAACGTCGCTGATTAGCGACGTTACACCAACGTCTTTAATGACCTGGCAATACTGCCTTGTTAGCAATTTGCGACGTACAGCGACATTTTTAGTGATGTCATTAGCGACTGGTTTCAGCATCGCTAATTAGCGATGTATTTAGCGACTTAAGAGAACGTCGCTAAACGTCGCTAAAAACGTCGCTAACTTTCAAAAAAAAAAAAAAATATTGCATTTCTGGGTTTACCAACCCCCTTGGGTTCATTATCAGGTATATGATGGTAGTAAAAATAATTGAATAAAGAACACAGTAGCTGCACCAAGGGAAAAAAATTCTAGTGCACTGGGTAAATACAAGCCAAGTATCAGTCATCAGTTGTAAACCAAAATATGAATAATATAATAAAATTTGAAGAAAAGAAAGCATCCAGCAAATCTCATCGTAAACGTAAAGAATATGGAAAATTTATATCCATACAATCGCATCCTAAATAATAAAAAAAATATAAATATCCAGTAACTAACTATACTACTGCGGATCTGCAGGAGGCTGACCATCGGCACGCTTGAAGGATAAGAACTCCTCATACTCGTCCCGTGGAATCGATACCGATGTCGATGGAGAAGGCAGTGACGTCGGTGGAGTCTGTGTCGATGTAGGCGCACCAGGAGGCCGTGCCCGCTCCAAGTCTGCGAGTCGCTGGTTGTAAGAATCCATGGTAGATAACAGCCTCGTACTGCTATGAACCATTGAATCTTGTATCATCGTCAGCCTCTCGCCAATTGATATCTGTGACGCCTGCAGCTCCATGATATTGCGGTCATTGGAGGCTCTAATATCATTTGTCAAATCCCGGAGCTCCGTCATGCTGCGGTCGAGCATATCCAATCGTGCGATGAGCATCGGATCGTCCGCCTGCGGCTGGGACCGGGCTGCTCCTCCATACTTCGCAGTAACTCGTCACAGAGAGACGCAATCTGACGGTCAACGGCCTCCTGGACGGCCTCCTGGACTCTGGCCGACGACTGCGAGGGCTGTGTGGAATGAGCAGCTGTCGGGGAGGCCCTAGATGACTACGTCGCAACCAGGGCGCCATAGGAGCCCGTACCGTAGTACGTACCCCTCTGGAGAGCACCAGCTGCGGTCACCCACAGGTCGTCCAACGACGGAGCTGGAGCGGGCTGCGACGAAGTACCAGCCTCTCCAGGTGTAGGTGCACTAGCAGTCGCCCGCTCACGCAGCCTAAGATACTCGGCTTAGAAAGATTTGGAAACTCGATAATTGCCTAAGTTATATTAAAATTAACACAAAGTAAAGTAATACTTACATAGGTCTGTGAGGCCCTCTCATCAATGAGATTTTCGTCCTTGCGATGGGTGGCCAAGAAGACGATCACCATGTTTACATCCTCACCCCTCTGTACCTGTTAAAAATATATTATTTATTACTAAACTTAAATATTTTTCCAAGTACCATTTTATGGTACTTAGATTAAAATAATATATTTTAAAAGAAAAAACATACCAAACGACGAAAATATTCCGTCATCGGAATCGAGCCACCACACCACTTGGCAGCATTCTGCCTCGCCGCCTTGGCCTTCTTAGACCTTTCCTTGTAGCTCGGATCGTCGAATCTAGCCCTCATCGCAGTCCACTGCTCAGGCGTGATCCAACCTCAGGCGTGATCCAACCTTGGATCGGTTTTCCAGCATGATCACGAGCCTTCTGGTCATCCAGAGCATCTCGGATAAGCTTGGCGGCAGCGGTAGAAAAGAGCCGCTCGATCAACTCGGCCCGATGCGTAGGATAAAAATACGTTTGCTACAATAAATAATTTAGTAAGTTAGCATCACGGATAAGTTATATAATATGCATAAATTAGAGGATTTATTTAATATACTTTTACCTAGAAGTGCGCAAACCAGAAAGCCTTCCTCTCCTCCGGAGCCTCAGAGTAGTTGATCCAAGGGCCACCGTAGTTGTTCCTCAGAAATTGGCCCAGGCGTCTCTGAACCGACGATGGACTATATCTATATAGAGATAATAATTTAGAATACTAAAAAATTCAATATACGATGAATAAAAAGAAACACAAATATATACTAAACTATCTAATTGACTTACTTTGTACCGTCGGCCCAAATCTCTTTCGTCGTCTCCTCTGGAGGTGCGCATGGAGGATCTTGCTGATGCTGGGACAACGTGGGCACGACCTCCTCGACATGCTCATCTGTCCCCATGGTTTCGTCAGCAGGAGGAACGCTGGACGAGGGTGTACTATCACGCCAGGAACTATTCGTCCCAACAGTCGGAGATGTGTGTGATCGATATACTGGAGTACTGGGCGACGAAGATCCGGAACCAATAGTAGACAGTACCGGAGGAGCACTCTGTCTACCTCGGGACCTGCCGAATCCTCCGCGTCGTCCTGTCATATTTGATAACAACATATGATGAATATAGATAAACACAAATATATAGTACATTCTACAGTCGAAATGTGATGCATATCTCAAAGCATTCTATAGTCAAAATATAATACATATATTCGTTAATGGGTACATCTATTTCATCAATTTTCCAACCTTGATCTACATTCTACAGTCAAAATATAGTTACATTCTACATGCAATATATTTTATTTTCAATCATCTTCAGAAAATTTATCTTGTTCGCCTTCCTCGTCCTCCTCTTCCTCTTCCTCTTCCTCTTCCTCTTCCTCGTCTTCACTTTCATCTACTTCGTCTTCCTCTTCGGATAATTCTATATCTTCTACA
Source organism: Iris macrosiphon (assembly GCA_036927795.1). Classification (NCBI taxonomy): domain Eukaryota; kingdom Viridiplantae; phylum Streptophyta; class Magnoliopsida; order Asparagales; family Iridaceae; genus Iris; species Iris macrosiphon. Next base: position 52,961,596 of record JAYESA010000012.1, on the reverse strand, counting down.
TTATTACTCGTGTAATGAGTAACTTCCGTTGAGTCCACATCTACAATATTTTTTATAAGAGGTAGATCGTCCTCCTGATAAGCTATTTAGTCAATGTCAAAGGTATTTCTAGCTTTAGTCTTGCATACTGCCCACCAATCCGACCTCGCTGTCCCCCCACTACCAGAAAAATTCAAATTAGCGACGTCTAAAAATGTCGCTAAAAAATGAAATGACGTTGCTAATTTGGTTTAGCGATGTAATTAGCGACGTTATAAAGTTGTCGAAAAAACCCAAGTCGCAAAAAAAAACCGTCGCTAAACGTCGCTATACCGACGTTTTTAGCGACTTTAGTGTGTCGCAAAATTTAGCGACGTTTAGCGACTCCGAGTCACTAAATAGCGACGTTTGCAAAGTCGCTAAACGTCGCTGATTAGCGACTTATATAGCGACGTTACACCGACGTCTTTAATGACCTGGCTATTCTGCCATGTCAGCAATTGGCGACGTATAGCGACGTTTTTAGCGACGTCATTAGCGACGTATTTAGCGACTTGTTACAGCATCGCTAATTAGCGACTTATTTAGCGACGTAACTAAACGTCGCTAAACGTCGCTAAAAATGTCGCTAATTTTAAAAAAAATTAAAAAGAAAATTGTGTCCAGAAGGAATTAAACTTGGGCTACTTAAATTAATCTACTGGTAGGGACATATCAAGTAAGTATATATTAAGTAAGTATTCAAAATATATTAATATTTTGGGAACTATATATATTAGACATTGTATTGTGCCTTGTGGGGACATATCAAGTAAGTATTCAATGCTGGAATTAAGTATTCAATGTTGGAATTGTAGATGTAGCCAAAGTTTAACAATATATAAGATGAACAGTACAAATACGAGATAAGTAACCAATACCGAGGACTATTATTGAAGTATCAATAATTCATAATATAGAAATCGAACTCGAGTGACCATTGTGTTTACCGAAGAGAGGTATAAGTTCCCGACTAGGTGGCAGAAGATCAATGGATCAAGCCATGGAGGCGTATTATTCCTTCCATTTATTAATGGTGGGAGTTGAGGGGGACAGTGGGCCCACAAGACGTACAACGAAGTATGCGCAAAGTCCCGTGCGAAATATCGGGCCACATAAAAAAAAATTATTATAGTATAGGACAAATGTGGATATACAAGATAACTATATAATCCAATTAAATTAACTAAAAAATTAAAGACCACAAGAAGCATCATATATCATGCCTATTGTTGAAGTATCAATAATTCATAATATACAATCACATCCTAAATAATAATAAAAATAACTATACTACTGCGGATCTGCAGGAGGCTGACCACCGGCGTGCTTGAAGGATAAGAACTCCTCATACTCGTCCCGTGGAATCGACACCGATGTCGATGGAGAAGGCAGTAACGTCGGTGGAGGTCGTGCCCGCTCCAAGTCTGCGAGTCGCTGGTTGTAAGAATCCAGGGTAGATAACAGTATCGTACTGCTATGACCCATTGAATCCTGCATCCTCGTCAGCTTCTCGCCCATCGATAGCTGTGACGCCTGCAGCTCCATGATGTTGCGGTCATTGGAGGCTCTAATATCATTTGTCAAATCCCGTAGCTCCGTCATGCTGCGGTCGAGCATATCCAATCGTGCGATGAGCATCGGATCGTCCGACTGCGGCTGGGATCGGGGCTGCTCCTCCATACTTCGCAGCAACTCGTCACGGAGAGACGCAATCTGACGGTCAACGGCCTCCTGGACGGCCTCATGGACTCTAGCCGACGACTGCGAGGGGTGTGTGGAATGCGCAGCTGTCGGGGAGGCCCGAGATGACTGCGTCGCAACCAGGGCGCCATAGGAGCCCGTACCGTAGTACGTACCCCTTTGGAGACCACCAGTTGCGGTCACCCACAGGTCGTCCGCCGACGAAGATGGAGCGGGCTGCGACGAAGTACCAGCCTCTCCAGGTGTAGGTGCACTAGCAGTCGCCCGCTCACGCAGCCTAAGATACTCGGCCTAGAAAAGGTTTAGAAACTCGATAATTGCCTAAGTTATATTAAAATTAATACAAAGTAAAGTAATACTTACATAGGTCTGTGAGGCCCTCTCATCAATGAGATTTCCGTCCTTGCGATGGGTGGCCAAGAAGACGGTCACCATGTTTACATTCCTCGTCTCCTCCGGAGGTGCGCATGGAGGATCTTGCTGATGCTGGGACAACGTCGACACGACCTCCTCGACATGCTCATCTGTTCCAATGGTTTCGTCAGCCGGAGGAACGCTGGACGAGGGTGTACTATCACGCCAGGAACTATTCGTCCCAACAGTCGGAGATGTGAGTGATCGATATACTGGAGTACTAAGCGACGATGATCCAGAACCAACAATAGGCAGTACCGGAGTGGCACTCTGTCTACCTCGGGACCTACCGAATCCTCCTCGTCGTCCTGTCATATCTGATAACAACATATGATGAATATAGAGAAACACAAATATATACTACATTCTACAGTCGAAATGTGATACATATCTCAAAGCATTCTACAGTCAAAATATAATACATATATTCGTTAATGGGTACATCTACTTCATCAATTTTCCAACCTTGATCTATATTCTATAGTCAAAATATAGTTACATTCTACATGCAATATTTTTTATTTTCAATCATCTTCAGAAAATTTATCTTGTTCGCCTTCGTCGTCCTGCTCTTCCTCTTCCTCGTCTTCACTTTCATCTACTTCGTCGTCCTCTTCGGATAATTCTACATCTTCTACATTATTACTCGTGTAATGAGTAACTTCCGTTGAGTCCACATCTATAATATTTGTTACAAGAGGTAGATCGTCCTCCTGATAAGCTATTTCGTCAATGTCAAAGGTATTTCTAGCTTTAGTCTTGCATACTGCCCACCAATCCGACCTCACTGTCCCCCATCTAGGATAAGTTGTGAAGTACACGAGCTGAGCCTGACTTGATAGGACAAATGGTTCGTAGCCTTGATATCTACGCTTGTAGTTTATATCCACAAGGCCATGCTTGTCAATTTTCCAACCTTGATCTTGAATCGGATCGAACCATTCACACCTGAATAGCACGATATTAGCAGGTTCTGTGCCATAATTATATGTCAACTCCATAATCTCTCGTAAGATGCCAAAAAAATCATTTCTCGGATTGACGTCTTTTTAGTTTGAAGATTTGATACACAAACCACTGTTTTTCGTGGAATCAAGATCCAGAAAGCTGTCTCTGATAGGAGCATTTGTTGACTTGAACCTGAACCCATTCACACAGAAACTTGGCCATATTTTTACGGCAGTAATTGGTCCCTTGGCTAGAGTTCTAATAGATTCAGTCTCGGGTGATATTAGACGATCGACCTAAATACCAAAGTAGCGATAGTAAGTTATTTGTTTTGCAAATGCAGAAATAAAAAGTAATTACCAAGCATCTTACATATGCGCTCAACCAAAAAGGAAAATGGCATCTCATATCTTGTTCTACTTCTTCGTCTGTTATGTAGGGTCTAACCGACCTCAACTCATCATTATATGTGCTGAAAAACAATGAAGCAACTGCTGATTAGTAGCATAATAGTATCTTATACTATTACATTGAGATGATGTAAACGTGGACGTATTAATTACTTACCCCTCTAGCTTCTCCACTTCATCCTCGTCGCAATTGAGTAATATATACAATTGAGCAGCCCTAAGCTCATCGTCATTCAAATATCTCTTCTTCATTTTTCCCGAAGGCTTTTCGGACGTATTGAATACTTTGAGTATTGCATCATTAGATTCCTGATATGCGTCATCGTTTCTGGGAGCTTTCGTCCTATTAGTAGCAACATGCGGTTTAAAATACGTCGAGCAAAAGTTTGTAATCTCCTCGAGAACATAAGCTTCACAAATAGAGCCCTCAACCCGTGCCTTATTTTTTACCTTTCTCTTTAGGTGATTCAGATGCCGCTCGAAGGGGTACATCCACCGATAACCGACAGGACCACCAACACGTGCCTCATAGGAAAGATGAATTGGCAAATGCTCCATAGAGTCGAAGAATCCAGGAGGAAACACCTTCTCGAGCTTACATAGTGTTACCGCAATGTCCTTTTCTTGCTTTTTTAGACGATCGACGAGCAACATAGTACAACAAAGATCTCTGAAGAATATGCTCAGCTCTGTCAATGGGTCCCAAACGACCTACGGTAAGAATTCTCGAAATGCAATCAGAATTAACCTTTCCATGAATACGTGACAATCGTGGCTCTTCATACCCACCAGTTTATTCTTCTTGAGGTCGACGCATCTTCTCAAGTTCGACACGTACCCGTCTGGAAACTTTAGACCCTGAATCCACCTACAAAGTCTTCCTTTATCCTCTTTCTCCAGTGAGAAAACTGACTTAGGTTGCTTTAACTTTCTATTCCCCTCCTCTATCAAATGTAATGCAGAACATCTACATATTTCTTCTAAGTCCAACCTGGCCTTCGGATTATCTTTTGTCTTCCCCTTTACCTCCATTACAGTATTAATTATGTTATCAAACATATTCTTCTCGATATGCATGACATCAAGGTTATGTCTAATCAGATTGGTGCTCCAATATGGCAGATCCCAGAATATACTCCTCTTCGTCCAGTTATGGGTGCGACCAAATCCGTCACACTTGTACCTCTTAGCAGGCTCTTCGATAGCACTTGGTAAATCTTTTACCTCTTTCCATATCATGCATCTGGGCTACCTTGGCGGTGGATTGGCCTTCTCTACAACTCCCGTACGAAAAGCATTCCGGTTCCTCTGGTACGGATGATCCTTCGGCAAAAATTGTCGATGACAATCGAAGAAGCACGATTTGCCTCCGTGTTTCAAACGGAAAGCCTGAGTACGGTCCATGCAATACGGACATGAGAGACGACCATGGGTGATCCATCCCGATAACATTCCATAGGCCAAAAAGTCGTTGATGGTCCACATAAGTGCTGCCCTCATCTGAAAATTTTGCTTTCTAGAAACATCGTATGTGTTGGCACCTACTTCCCACAGCTGATTCAACTCATCTATCAAAGGCTGTAAATACATATCGATGTTCCTCTTCGGATTGTTCGGACCCGAGATAATAACGGTTAGGAACATATACGGAGTCTTCATGCACATACAAGGCGGTAGATTGTACGGAGTGACGATCACAGGCCAACACGAATACTGGAAGCCCGAAAGTCCGAATAGGGTAAAACCGTCAGAGGAGAGCCCCAATCTGACATTACGCGCTTCCTCGGCAAAATGTGGATACTCTCGATCAAAGTGCTTCCATGCTTCTCCATCGGATGGATGATCCAATACTCCTTCGATCTGTTTTTGCCTGTGCCAACTCATGTTTTCTGCAGTCTCCTTAACCATAAACAACCGTTGTAACCGTGGTGTCAAAGGCAAGTAGTACATCGAATCGGTAGGCTTCCTTGCACCGACAGACTTTCCTCTAACAGTGGCCTTGTAGCGATCAGCACCACAGAATCTGCACGCATCTTCATCCTTGTCGTCTTTGTAGTACAACATGCACCCGTTGCGACATGCATCAATTTTCTCGTATCCCATCCAAAGCGATCTCACCATCCTCTTAGATTGATAGAAGTCTTTAGGCAACTTTGCACCATCAGGCAAGATCTCTATAATCAAATCGAGCAGTCGATTATAGCATTATTGCAACATGTTAAAATCGGACTTGATGCTCAATAATCTTGTAACCACCTCCAACAGTGAATGATCCTCACAACCAGGATATAGTGGAGTCCTTGCATTCTCCAGCAACTCCATAAACTTTGTAGCATCGGCATTCGGTGCCTCCTCAGCTGCATCATAATTGTTCGGATTGAAACTAGGTCCCGCCGCATCATAATTGTCCGAATTGAAACTAGGCCCCGCCGCATCATAAACCATGTTCACCAACCCATCGTCGTAAGCATCGTGGTCGTGGACATCCATATAGGGCTCTGACTCCGATGCTAGAGATACAAGTTCTCCATGCGCGGTCCACTGATAGTAATTCGGCGTAAAGCCCTTCGAGTATAAATGATATATAACTTCCACTTCTGGATGATATTTCCTGTTGCGACATCTCACACACGGACACTTAATTTTGGTACCATCAATGTACTGAGGGAAAGCCTTGGCGAACTACAGAAACTGCTGTACATCCTCAATGAATTCATCCCGTATACAACATATGTCATCAGGATGACGGTTGTACATCCACGAACGATGACGCAGATAGTAATTCATATCCATTTCTAGATACTTCTGTAAAAATGACAGTATGTATCATATAAATCATTACATACAGTGGTTTATCACCTAACTTCATAACTTAACCGTACTATAAAAATCATAACTGATATAATACATACTTTTATTTATCAAAGTCTAAAATAAGCAATATTCAAAACAACTGACCATTTATCAAAGTCTAAAATAAGCAATACTTTCATTTCATAACTGATATAATACATACTTTCATTTATCAAAGTCCAAGAGCCCTTGAAATGATAAACAGGGTTAACTAGTTCATGGTGATGTTTCTAAGCCACTTCTAGATCCATACTAGTTTATACTAGTCAATACTAGGTTAATACCTTGCTACACTATGTCTTCTAGGTCGTACTAGGATATTCTGCTTTGAAATTAAGTACTCTACTATCCACACTGAGAGCCTCTTACCCTTGGCCTGGCACCTTGCACTTCATCCTTATACTTGCTCACTGGACTACAACCCATAGCAGTCACTCCATGATACCACAGTATCAGTTCACATCACAGCACTTTTATGCTCTAATTGAACTGCACTGCACTGATCACTCTTGCCAATTAAATCCCTGATACCACAGTATCAGTTAAGGGTTGTATTGGCATGCAACAAGTGACCGGTGAACACCTACCCGATACTTGTCTATACCTTAACCCAAACACATGCCTGTAGACCCTAACTAAGTCTGCAACCTCTGATACTTTGCACTTATTCTGCAGTGGCTAAATCTTCCCTTCACTTAGTTGTTTCCAACTGCCCTTAGCTACTGCCATGGCTCATAGCAGTGCTTGTTGCTGCCTTGCTATTGCTCAAGCATGCATGTGTTTGATGCTGCTCAAGTATGCACCAACACTCTCCCACTGCAGAAGATGACAGGAACCAATCCCCTCCTCACAGTGCCAACCCGACACCACTGCAACACATTGCCATCTTGCCTAATGCACTAGGCCAAACTGAATTGAGTTCAGTCCCTGAAGCCTCATAGTTCAGTAGTGACACCCATACACAACTCGACTCTTCTACCCTCTCCCACATCAAGCACAGCTAGAAGACACTATGAACACCAACACAGATAACAATAGCTATATATATATATATATATATATATATATATATATATATATATATATATATATATATATATATCGAGATACACCTATATATAAATATACTATCTCATATGCAAATAGATAATACACCAATTTACATATACATATCATATGATACTCTAAGGCATAAATAGACACACACACACAACCACTAGTCCAATTCACAAACATTTGGTGTGCAACACCAAGATACTCTAGGATACATCCTCTATACACCACACCACCATGATACCACCCCTCAATTCACATGGACACATCCAATAGATCAAATATTGTGTGTGTGTCAGTGTGTGTGTGTGTGTGTTGTGCCTGTGTCAATGTCAGTGTCAGTGTCTGTGTGAGTGTGTGTGTGTGTGTCTGTGTGTCTGCGTCTGTGTGTGTGTCGTGTATGTCTGTCAGTGTCTGTGTGCGTGTGTCGTGTCTCTATGCGTGTGTTGTGTCTGTCAAGTGTGTCTTGTGTCAGTGTCACATGAGAGAGAGAGAGAGAGAGATTACCTAGAGCTCGAGGAGGAGGAGGGGGATGCCGGAGTAGTCGCAGCCATGGAGAGCCGGTCGCCGGAGAGGGGGGGGGGCGGGGGAAATCGAAAACTTTCAAATTTTTCGACAGATGGGGGAAAAGAAAACTGAGCCCTAATTAACCAAAATTTAGCGACGTTTAGCGAAGTCATATAAAAACGTCGCTAAAATAAAAATTAGCGACGTCAAAGACGTTGCTAAATACGTTGCTAAATATTTTTGATACATACGTCGCTAATTACGACACTAAACATCGCTAAATCAGATATATTAGCGGCGTTTAGCGACCTTAATTGAACTTATAGCGACCAATCTTTTAAAATCTTAATAAAAGTCGCTAAACGTCGCTAAATGTCACAATTTAGCGACGTCTAGCGACATTTTTTGTGGAGTCGCTAATTTAGCGACGTTTTTACTTGGAGTCGCTAAAATACGTCGCTAATCCCATTTTTTCTAGTAGTGCCTGTGTTCGTCTTCCATAGCCTCTGCGAAACTTTTGGGTTCTTCCCGTTCAGTCAGTAGCACATACTCACCCGGTGAGTATCTCGTAGATGGTCGACGCTCTCTATCGCTCCTCCTCAACGGAATCACTGGTGCTGGCTATATATCTACAGCCTCCTCCCCTTCAGGAATTGCCTCCTCGGCTTGCTCATCTTTTTGAGGGTCACCCTGACCACCATCAGCAGGATGATGATCAAGGTTGGGAACAACTCCATGTACTGGCTCCCCCATTACTGGATCCTCTGTGATGTCCTCTAGAAACTGCTCGAAGAGAAATAGCTCTAACTCAGGCAATTCCTCAGCCTCAGAAGGCATCTCGAAATCCTGAGTGTTGGTCATGGTCTGATCCTCGATGAATACCATGTCCCTGCTTCTTTAGAGCTTTCTTCCAACTGGATCATAGAGTCTATAGCCAAACTTACCCAGACCATAGCCGACAAAGACGCACTGCCTCGTCTTCGGCTCAAGTTTGGATCTCTCGTCCTTCGATACATGCACGAAGGACTTACAACCAGACACTCGCAGGTGATTGTATGGCCGCTCTTTTCTGTACCATATTTTGTCAGGCACATCACCCTGCAAAAGAGCACTAGGAGATAAATTAATAACATAATCAGCTGTGTAAAGTACCTTGCCCCAATAGCTGCCTGACAAGTTTATTTCTGACAGCAAACACCGCACCCTCTCTATCAGCGTCATGTTCATCCGCTCTGCTACACCGTTGATATGTGGTATCTTTGGTGGAGTCTTCTGGTGTCGTATCCCTTGCTCTCTGTTGTAAGCATCAAAGGGACCGATATACTCGCCGCCATTGTTCGACTGAACACAAAGCAGCTTCTTGCCCGTCTCCCTCAACAGAGGCCTGAAACTCCTTTAAAGTAGGCAGCACCTGATCCTTGGTCTGTAAGGTATAGACCCAAACCTTCCTGGAACAGTCATCAATAAATGTTATAAAATGAGAAGCACCACCAATGGATTTTACCTTCATAGGACCACAGACATCCGAGTGAATCAACTCGAGCAACACCGGCTTCCTTGAACTTGGGTGACTTTGGAAAGATACCCTATTCTGCTTCCCCACCAAACTGTGCGTGCACTTCTCCAACTTTGCAAAATTTAGCCATGGAATCACTTCATGTTCACCAAGTAGCTCATCCCTTTGTCGCTTATTTGGCTGAGCCGTATGTGCACAACACAATAGACACATCAATAGCTGCATTAACCTCCTGTGCCCCCTGTGCGCTTCCTTTCATATAGTAGAGTCCGGACCTATTGCTTCCTCTGGCAATCACCATCGAACCTCTGGAAAGCTTCCACTGACCGTTTTCGAAGAGACTGAAGAAACCCTCGTTATCCAACCTTCCAACCGACACCAAGTTGAAATGGATAGCAGGGACATGACAGACATATTTGAGAATAAGAACTGCACCGTCTTTGTCCGCAAATGCACATCTCCAATGGCAACCGCCTTTGACACATCTCCATTGCCCATCTTCAACACATCTCCAATGTCCGCAAATGCTCCTATGAAGTTTCATTGAAACCAAAAAATGAGTTTTGGTAGGGCCTATATAATTCAAGAAAGTTATTCGTACCGGTACTACACTCAAAATATAAATAATAATAATAATAATAATAATAATAATAATAATAATAATAATATTGGGTACCATGGAAGACATTTGTAAATTCAAGAAACCCATATGACTCATATGGGTTTTTCAAGTTACGAAGAATACGAATGCGAATACGAATACGAATATGAATACGAATACGATGTACATACCTGTATCTCTTATCGTAAGGGGATATTATGAATGGGCGGAGTTTGACAGCGCGATGGCTCCTGGCGCCGAGAGAAGGGAGCATGCCGCTCGACAAGCCGTAGTGGCTCCCGTCCATCGACAACTCCTTCTCCAGTTGTTGTTGTTCATGGACACACATTTTCGAAAACGATATTTGAAGATGCCAAGGACGTAAAGCCGTACTCTGATACCACCTGTCATGCCCCAATCCTGTAAGGGCCGATCGTCCTCGCTTGGTCACTACGAAATTGATCGTCCTCGCTTGGGCGTGATGCCGTACAAGCCTAAGTTGCGCCTGCACTAGGCAAAGTACCAGTACAAGACATAAGTCAGACAAAACTATACATATATAAGCATGGAATGTAAAAGCATAGAACCAAATTTGAACACATTTGATGGAACACAAAATACTTTCTTTATTGAATACTTGAAGTTTGGATTACAAAGTACTGCTTGGCTGAGTTACAAAATATGCCTTAGAAGGCTTACAACTCTTTTTACAATCCCAAAATTAGCCACAACACCCATATATTATATCCTTTTAGTATGACCAAAAACACAAAATATCTAGCAGAAAAGGAGTTTGCCCACAGGAGAGGAAAGCATAGGAAGCAGCACGAGCACGGTCCCTTTGGAAGGATGTGCTAACACTAATTCAGAATGCTCGCCAAGCTCTTGCATCCAGTACCTGAAGATTTGCCCACAAACATGGGTCAGTACTACTACATGTACTGGTGAGCGACCGTGGCCAAACTCACCTAAAAAACCACACTAAGTAAGCATGTGAAACAAGCATTATTAGATGATCTTGCTAGTTGTGTAGTTTCTTTTAACAATTCATGCAAGAAAACATAGACGATAAATAGACTATGCATATGATAAATCTTACCCACGGTCGAGCGGCTATCCCTGCAGCAGATACACAAGTTAGCAATATTTTGCATATGCGTATATAACTCATGCATCTATGTTGGCATCAAGTGTCAAGTGTGTATAGGAGATGACTTATCATGGGACCTAACTACATGATGGTTCATGGAAAACCCATTCTCTATAGACATGAACACCCCCCTGATCGCGATGACTTCATTGCCTCAGGGTGTTCCTCTGATCCCCCCTAGGGCGAACGATCCCCAGTGCCCCAGAAAACGTTCGTGGGATTACCCTTATGCACAAGTTGTCTAAAGACCGATGCATAGTATGCAGCTCTATCATATAAACTCTTACTATGCAGCAGTTAGACTATGCAAGAACATCTCTATCTCTTTTACTTTATTCTTTTGTAACCCATGCGAGGTTTCTCTAACTATCTCTTATGCAGCATATGAGTAAGGAACATATGCACATGTATTAGACAAGCATTTGCAATAGTTCTATATATATATATGAAAAACAAGCATGCAGTTCATCTTTTTTAGCTTATTTTATTTAGTGAGGCAATCATTTGTATAGGAACAAGTAACTTGCAGACTAGAGATCATTTTTATTAAGGCGTGTGAACTGAAGGATTCATCGAAGGGCCTAAGCTACTCACCGATTGAATCGCACGAGAGGATGGGAAGCCTTATGCAACGGCCACTCCTTGTTTATGCGTCGTGAAATTGCAACAATTACTTGGTTAGCATCCTTCGATCTCTTTCTCTTACGATTCGAAAAGAACGCGCAAGCGAGAAAAGCGATTCATGAAAACCAAGTCATCGAAAGAAACACAAAACACAAAGCAACACAAAACCAAGAAGCAAAACAACCAACGAAAACTCTTGGACTTATTTCTATAGAATTCGTTCCATCAATTGGAAGGATTCATTGCATTTCGTCCGTGTTGATTTGGCAGTAAGGTTTCCCCGAGACTCGATTATCAACCGAGTCAAAGTAAAAAGTGTTCCATAAGTAACCGTTTGGAGCGGGGCATTACAAAAGTGGCGCTTTGTTGGCGCACTTTGCACTTAGCACGTCAGCAATAACGCATGGCGTGTGCGCATTTGATGTGCTCGGTTATATACTCTCTTCTCAGCCCTCATTAGAGAGATTAATTTCGAGAGAGATAGAGAGAGAGTTGAAGAGAGTCTGTTGTGCCGCTAAGAGGAGTCCAAGAGATCGTGATAGTCCAGGAGGGAGGTGACGCGAGCGTTCCATAAGTTCTTCGAGAACTTGCTAGTTTCTGGGAGCAGAATGTGTGGGGCGAATCTTGCTTTGAGCATCGGTGATCTTCATCACCCCAGTAAGCCATAATTCTTCTTCTTCCTCTTCTACTTCTCCTTTATTTGTAACTTGTTCTGTCTGTCTGCAACTGCGATTGCAAGGAAGAACATAGATTGATTTCTGATTCTTTTGTTTTCTTTGGAGCAAGTTGTAATCACTAATATTATATAAACACAGTGCTTTGTTGGAATCGAGATCTCGGAAGGCAAACTTATTTCTGAAGCTTTTGAATCTCGATTACAACTTTTGGATCAACAAAGGGTAGACTGCAAAGTTTATCAGAAGCTCTATTGGCCATGTTCATTCATCTTTTGATTAAGCCCCGAGACTAACACATCTAACAACATAGGTTGGTAGAGTCGAGAAGAAATATTGTCAGGACATGTTTGTTGCGAAATGCTCCACAAGTTTTAGTTATGAATAGTGTTTACTTGATATAATATCCAAAGTTGATCTTAGACTCTAGCCTTAAATGTCAGGAAGAAGAATAAACACTAATATCAATAGCAACAAAGCCTTTATTCTAATATTTTGGGGTCAATATTTTGGAGACGAAGAATAACTTAAAATAGTATAGATGGTTTTGATTTAAGTGACACCGATGAAAGTTATTGTAGCATCAGGAAAATCTTGAAGGGCTCCCCATTCTCTAAGACAATGTTCTAGAAAACAACCTTCACTGTACTCTTTTTGGGGGAGCCTTTCGGGCCGGGACATCCCTAAAAAGTTCATGAAGTTGTTTAATTGAACCATAGGCCTACGAGACATACATTTTTCATTAGGGAGTACGTTTTTAATGTCCAATGTGAAAAACTTATTTTTTACTTTGGAGCTGGCAGTAGGTATCTTTCTTTGTTTCTTAACAAGCAAATAGTTTCTACTTTCATTATTGTTGAAATATTTTAGTCTTGGAATCTTATGTGTTGTGACTCTTAATGAATGTTCTACAATCTATTTGATAATTTTCCTCTAGAAATTGGATATTATTCTTAGCTTATGTTTTATTATTGACCATTTTCACTTATTTTTAGTATTCTTAATTTTTTTTTTTTTTTTTTGGGGATAAAAAGTTTAATACCTGGGAAGCTTTTGCCGCCATGCCGTAGGACTTACGCCTCCTTCCGTGGAAGTTTAAATGCCTTTTAAAACATTGCTCTGAGATATTATTGACCATTATCTTGTACCATCTGTTTCTTAATAATCATCTGTTTCTTTTTTATTAATAAGTTTATACATTGTCACTGGCAATGCTTGCATAATTGCATTCTTCAGTCCATGTATATAAAATGCTGAACTGTAACAGCAGTTGTTGTTTTCGTCTCTTCCCATCTTTGATTAAAAAAAAATAAACAATTTCATCTTGTGAGAGAAAATGAATGACATTAATGGGGTACACTGGAATCTTCAAAACTTATTTCCATGAACTGTATGCTAACAAATTAATGGCACAAGTCCCTGGATTCAATCATAACGTGTTTCATGTTTACTTGAGTTTTGATTAAATTGTAACTTTTTCGAAATTGAATCTGACTATTTTTGTATGTTATTTGCAGTCTGAGCAGACATACAAAGTATGCAGACTGAAAAAGGTTTCGATCCTTCATTCTTGTGTGGTTGAGCTTCATGAAAAGAAAAAAAATCATTTTTGTTTCTGCAGAATTATGTTTATATTAGATGCATTATGAATTATGTTAACTGTTTGACAACAATTTATTTCAGTAACTTCTTACTTACAAAGTTAAACATGTCATCAGTTTTGAATTGTCACTTGGCTATGTCATCATAATCATGACATGTAATGAGCCTCATAATGTTCTACACGGAGCTTGCGTACCAAATCTAATCTCAGAGCTAGCTGTAACAATAATTTGAATGAGCCAATGAGGTTGGAATTAGTTGAGCATTGGAACGGATTTTTGTTCACTTGCTTAATTTAGTAGTTTTTTTTTGTGCTTTTCACCCTCTTCTTTATGCCTCCTCCTCCAAACACTTTTTTGGCTAGTCTTGTGAATGTACCTTCTTACAAGTAACTCTATTTCTCTGTAAAAATAATAATTGAAAAACATTATGATTAATTTACCTAATTTTTTTTTCCTGTTTCATTGCTCCTCTTAGTAGGTTTTGGTATCTGGGTTCCTTCTTAAGATTTAGTTATTAAATGCATTATACCCATCTTTCACTATCTTCAAGGTTTTTTTCCTACCTGAGCATGAACATGCTAAAACATAGTTCTTATCATGGATTAGAGAGGCTTCATCAGTGTACAGAGAAGGATCTCAAGGTCTATCTTGATTCAGAGGCGCCCATGAAAGATTTCAATGACTTTCGTACAAAGCTAGCTGGGTTAACCATGTACTTTTTCATTTATTATTTATTACGTTTAGGATGTTAAGCTTGTTACCTGTCTAGGTCTTTTGGCATGAGCAAGTTAAAACCGCAATTCCAAACAAACAACCACACAATGCGATTTTGGTGAAGAACTACAGCTTTTTTGCGCAGAGCGCTTACGTGCAGCGTCCGTGCGGAGCTCCCATCCGTAGCGCGCATGAAGCGCCTAACATGGAAGCCCCACACGCAACCTGGTTTGCAACTCGCATGAAAACGAGCGTAATGAAGCACAAAAGCTTCATATCGCGTCCTGCGCCAACAAAGCGACACTTTGCGTCTGAATTCGAGTCCGAGTCGCTAATCCCCTTCCTGCCTTAGCTCCTAAGAAAAATCCTAAAGAATGAGTGACAAAAAGCAATATTGTTTTCATGGTGTCTTGATACTTGCCCTTTAGGAAAACACTCTACCATCTCAACCACATGGAATACCACGCCTATGTATACAAATCAATAAAAGAAGAATTTTTTATTGAAATACACACTTAGGGTTCGATTATATGTGGGACTATTATTCTAGAGTTCAAGATAAAAATTCCAACATTTTCACAGTTTTGGTAGAAAAGTTCGTGGTAGGGCCAAGTTGCACTTTTTCGATTGTGTAGGCAATCGTAGTGGAGGCAGTTTCTTGATAATGGAGGCAAAGATCATAATGGAGTGGTCAAGTGCACTTTCACGATTCCGGAGGAAAAAATTATGGCGGTGGTAAAATCAGTTTCTGTTGTGGTTCAAACCTGATTGAAACCCCAAAGTATCCGGGACTGTTAGGTCGCCAAGGCAATCCTCGAACCAGGGGAACGCATCATGTCAAGTTATATCTGAATATAAATTATGGACTTGCATGTCAACTTGTGTGAAATTCATAACCAATGATCCACTGAGTCAGGAACGGCCTGGGATGGCTTGTAGCGAGGATAATGACCAGCGCCTACAACCATTGCCGTTTACTTAGAATAATGAAAGAACAACAAAGAACTCATTCATTCAGTCGCGGACGCTTGTGCACGAGCTTGGTCTCCACGGACGGGGCGCTGGGGCACCGGGACCGATCCGGCCTAAGGGAAAGATCCGGTAGTCGCGCTAGTTTGTCCCTAGCACGGATAAGTTCGGTCGGGTTGCCGAGGCATCGGCACCACCATTTTATTGCGACTATGTCCATAATGGCTACGCCAGCGACTCCTGTGCATACATATGATCATACTCGCTTAGTGGTAATCCGCGTGCGAGTCATTGCATTGCATCTATGAATCTGAATCCAAGTATCCTGATAAAAGAGCTATGAATCTGTGGATCATTTCTGAATCTGAGTAATAAATATATACATGTGTTCCATAATATAGTTTAAAATAAGAACTCAGGCACCTGATTTAGAACTCGCTCGTAGCATACTTGTTTTGTATATGCTATTGCCCATGATTGTTCATGAATGCTTGTGCTTGAATTAACTTGGTTTATACTTGGACAAGGAAGGAGAAGTGGTAAGTTGGTAAGTCTCGTCGTGTTTCCTCCTATATCGCACGGCGCACTGCCACACGAGTTAGGCTTTTCATATATGCCATGAAACTGATTCTAAGGTACAATTAGAAAGATAACAAAATAGTTGGTGCATAGAACCTATATTACGTGTTTGGATTCGTCGAACGGGGGAGTAGCCTCCCCACCAGTGCATTCGTGTACTGATAATCCACCAGGTTGTTTACAGGGGTGCGGGAGAACCTCGTTCGGTGCGGATGCCTCCTTCGTGCGTGCTAAGGCGTGGAGTTCACTCTGGAGCCTTGGAGCGTTGCGTCCGGAACTGATGCACATATACAAGATATAATGTTGGAACATCGCCTATACATCATTCCACAAATATAGCCACTTGGCACGCTTTTATGTTTCAGAGAGAGAGAGTGCTCGAGCAACTTGTAATCTCGGCTATACGCCGCCTGTAACACTTATTTCAATATGAATAAAAAGAGTTGTCTTACTTCTATACTTGTGTTATTCAATCTTTGCTTCCGCTACTGTCGACTTAGTGAACTTGTTACCATTCGCTTATGCGTTTATACATTCCGCTGCACTCGAACAATCTGTGCGACTCTATGGCTTAGATCTCTTACCGCCAGCCAATGAACCATGGCCTTGCACGGACGCAGTTCACGTTCATGCGGCATCACGCCCAGATGGGTGAAAACGATTGTCCCGTGGGAGCGCTGGCACGGTGATTCCCGCCTAGCGGGGACGACCGATTAGCCTGCGGGAGATCGGGACGTGACAGCCGTAGCGGAGGAGAAATCCGTATATAATGGAAGATTCATAAAATGACATAGATCAGAGACCACTGAGCACAATAAAGCTCTGTTTGGCAGATGTCATAATGCACAACATTATGTCAGAGACTTCTGTGGAGATTTATGGTTGAAGCTAAAGAGGGTTTGTACATGAGAAAGTCGTTGTCTAACAAGTTGTACCTAAAGAAGCAACTCTATATATAGTTTATGCATGAAGGGACCCCAATTCTCAATCACTTTAACAACTTCAATAAGAGAGTTCTTTATCTTTTGTGTATCGAAGTAAAATCGGAGGAGGACCAAGCGCTATTGCTCCCATCTTCACTTTTGGGGTCGTATATAATTTGGTGATCATGATCCTTTATGGGAAGGAGACAGAGGAGGTAACTACTACCCTTCTTAATAATGAGATTATGAAGAGGCCAAATCCACTCGAGGAGGACTTGATAGTAGTACATGATTTTTCTGCAAACAAGAAGTGCTTACGAAGAGGAATTGTTCAAAGTACAATGAATGGTTGGAGAAGAAGGGAAAATACGTCAGTTCGGAAGGTCAAGGTCCATTCATGTTTTCTACGAAAGTCGAGAAGTTGTCGTTTGATGTGCTTACGTTGCCTAACAAGAAGGTCAATTTCTCCTAGAATTAGATTCAACGCTAGGTGCTCGTATCACGTTTCTGAACAGGAAGCGGTTATAAAACTATAAGAGGCTGGATGGTGTTGTTATAATCAGGAACAATGCATCTTGCGAGGTCATTGGCATAGGAAACATCAAGCTAATGATGTTCGATGGGGTTGGTGCATACACTCGTGAACGTGAGACACACACCCGTGCTAAAGCAAAATCTTCTCTCTCTCGACGTATTGGACGCGTCAGGGTGTTAGATCATTGGCCAAGCTAATTCGCTAAGGATAGTGAAGGACAACTTGGTGGTCATGAAGGGACATAAATTACAGTCGAACTTGTGTCAGTTGGATGGGAGCATGGTCACAGGTGATGTGACCACAATTGTAGAGAATGAGGTGGAGGAAAGCATAACTCTTAGGTGGTACTCCAGTTGGAGGAGGGTCCTTGACTTCGGTAAGAAGGTCGTGATGAGACCAGTTTTTCGGTCATGTGACAAAATTGTGTCAATTGGCTAAACGTAGAGCCTCTCCAATTTGGTGTAAAGACTTCGACAGTGTCGCACAATTTCTAGGTTTCTAGTGGAAAAGACCGTGTAGAAGTCAAGTGGAGGTATTTTTTGTTATTTTATGGGTTAGAACACTACTAGAATAAGCGGTATTAGCGACGTATTTTAGCGACTCTAAGTTAAAACGTCGCTAAATTAGCGACTCTGTAAAAAGCGTCGCTAGGCGTCGCTAAATGGCGACATTTAGCGACGTTTAGCGACTTTTATTAAGAATTTAAAAGAATAGTCGCTATAAGTTCAATTAAGGTCGCTAAACGTCGCTAATATATCTGATTTAGCGACGTTTAGCGTCATAATTAGCGACGTACATATAAAAAAAATTTAGCAACGTATTTTAGCGACGTTTTTATGTGACGTCGCTAAACGTCGCTAAATTTTGTTTAATTAGGGCTCGGTTTTCTTTTCTCCATCTGTCGAAAATTTTGAAACATTTCGATTTCCCCCGCCCCCCCCCTCTCCGGCGACCGGGTATCCACGGCTGCGGCGACCGGGTATCTACGGCTGCGGCTACTCCGACATCCCCCTCCTCCTCCTCGACCTCTAGGTAATCTCTCTCTCTATCTCTCTCTCTCTCTCTCTCTCATGTGACACTGACACAAGACACACTTGACAGATACGACACACGCACACAGACACGACACACGCACACAGACACACACGACACACACACACAGACGCAGACACACACACACGACACACATACACGACACACACACAGACACAGACACACACACAGACGCAGGGGTTAGTAGGTTTAGGGTTAGGGTTAGGTTTAGGGTTAGGGTTAGGGTTAGGTTTTTTTACCTGGGGTTACGGTTAGGGTTAGGGTTAGGTTTAGGGTTTTTGAGCAGGGGTTAGGTTTAGGGTGTCACATTAAAGTTTTCAATGACAACATGTTTAGATTTAGGTTTAGGGTGTCACATTAGGATGCATAATTGCTTGGTAGGACAGTGAGGAGTGGGGTGCTTGATTGCTTGGTAGGACACAATAAAGAGAAGTATGAGTAGCTTTGAGTGAGTGCAAGTGTCTATGTGTTTTAGGGTAGATGTAGATTTTTCAGAGGATTTGTGCAGAACTCGGATTCATGGAGTATCAGATATTGGGGAGGTTGCTTGAGTGTATCAGTAACTGCAGGTATGCAGTAGGGTCATTGGGTAA
This sequence comes from Iris macrosiphon, assembly GCA_036927795.1. Classification (NCBI taxonomy): domain Eukaryota; kingdom Viridiplantae; phylum Streptophyta; class Magnoliopsida; order Asparagales; family Iridaceae; genus Iris; species Iris macrosiphon. The sequence continues at coordinate 52,942,154 of JAYESA010000012.1, read as the reverse complement.
GAATATTGGGACATGCCTATGTTGTTGCACACTAGGGTAGTGGTACTGCATTTGTAGTGAGTAGATGTGCATCACTATCAATAGGTGTCTGTTTTGGGTATTTGTTGCTTACTTTCAAGCAGTGGTCATGTATTACTGATACATGTTGTATCAGTAAGTACACCTGTGTGCTATTAGATTAGTTGAGCTGGTGTTGGCAAGGGGTACCTGCTGTATAGGCAGGTAATGGTTTTGAAGTGCACTTTCAGCACTGATAACTAGAGTTTCAGTGAGGATGTGTGTTTGTGAACTGAATTAGTGAAGTTATTGCATATTAGAATATGGTCTTGCCTAATGCACAGTGGTATCCAGTGGGAGGGGTTTTGAGTGTGCTAATGTGCAGTGTTGTGCTTTAGAGGTGAATGAGGTGTGATGGGGATATATGGCTGACCATGGGATATAAGTATAGTTCAGGTCGTGTGGTTGTCTGTATGCTATGTGTATTAATTGCTTGTTGTGTGCATTAGGTATGTGAGGTATGTGTGTGTGTGTATAGACTTTTACTAAATCTTATAAAATGCCAAATTTTCAATTTCTACTATGTCTACTGTGTCTTCCAAATTTTACTAGATCTATACTGCTACATAATCATCTAATTCTTCCGTTCTGGTCCAATAGCTAATTCTTTACTAATTTTTTGTTTTTATCTACCTTACCAGATGGCACCCAAGAGAGCGAAACCTCCTACTGTTAAGGAGGAAGTGATGCCTCCTACTGTTAAGGAGGAAGTGATGCCTCCTACTGTTAAGGAGGAAGAGATACCACCTGCGGGGAGTTCCAGTCACCCAGCACCTATCGCGGCTGTATCTCAGACGGGGAGTTTCAGTCACCCAGCACCCATAGCGGAGCTTGGTAACATAAACGATGTTTATGCGCAGTATTTGAGGGACTGGTATCTGCCCCGTTTTGGAAATCCTCGAGATTGATACTATAATGTTTCATATACTTATATATTATGCATTTTGTGTTACTGTGATACTCTGATACTTATATCTAATGTGATGCTGTTTATGTCCATTTTGTGTGACTGTGATGCTTTTTATGCCCATTTTGTGTTACTGTGATGCTGTTTATGCCCATTTTTTGTGACTGTGATACTTTTATTGTCTGTCTATACTATTTGTGTGTATTAATTGTATGACTGTGATACTTTTATTCATATTAAATATTGTTAATTCGGTGTTGAGTGTTCCACCGAAGGGGTCGGCGAACCCATAGAATTCAACGGAGGGTTGCTCCGGGTATATTTTTAATTAGAAATGTGCTAATGTGCAGGAATAATAGTTTGGAACAATTCAGTTTTTTTTTTTAACTTTAGCGACGTATTTAGCGACGTTTAGCGACGTCTAGCGACATTTTTATAAGTCGCTAAACAAGTCGCTATTTAGCGACGTGTCATTAGCCGTCGCTAACGACGTTGATAAACGTCGCTAAATATGTCGCTGTATGTCGCAAATTGCTGACCTGGCAGTACTGCCAGGTCATTAAATACGTCGCTGTTACGTCGCTATATAAGTCGCTAATTAGCGTCGTTTAGCGACTTTAATAAACGTCGCTATTTAGTGACTCGGAGTCGCTAAACGTCGCTAAAGTTAGCGACACATGAAAGTCGCTAAAATACGTCGGCATAGCGACGTTTAGCGACGTTTTTCCTTTCGGCGACTTGGTTTTTTCCGACTGCGTTAATACGTCACTAATTACGTCGCTAAACTTGTTTAGCGACGTTTTTTTGTCATTTAGCGACGTTTTTGGGCGTCGCTAATTTGACTTTTTCTGGTAGTGGAAAGATAGTAGCAAATAAGTGAAAATCGAATATCACAATTGATTGCAGCAACTCTGGACTTATGCAATCGAATGATCATCTTTAGTTCTAACTACAACTTGTACGAAATAAAGATTACAAACTGACTCTTTTCTTTCAGAAAGTAAATACTAGCAACAACAAGTTACAGAAATCAGAAAACAATAATAATGAACTTGCAAATGTAGTTGCTACAATAAAATTAAATAGAAACAAAATATGAAAAGAATTAGAAACTTCTTGCTAGGGTGATGACGATCACTCCTGCTTAAAGCAAGATTCGATATTTTTCGTCAATCTGCTCCTAGGAACCAACAAGTTCAAAGTTTTTAACTTCTGGAAGGCTCCTTGTTACCTTTGCTGTGAAACTAGAAGTAGACGAACTGGCGGCAGCACTTCATGGTTCTATTACGGCTGCTGCTAACTCCCCTATCGTAGCAATATAATTTCTCTCTCTGAAGAGGAAATATATAGGAGAGGCACTCGCCAAAACCCTAATCAGCTGCTGCCCAATTAATTCGGAGATAATCTCCATGTATAAGGGGCTATTGTTAACCTTTTATCTCCAATTCTCAAGAGACAAAGAGCAGTTAAAACCGTAATTCAAAACAAACAACCACACAATGATATTTTGGCGAAGAACTACAGATTTTTTGCACAGAGCTCTTACGCGTAGCGTCCGTGCAGAGCTCCCACCCATAGCGCGCATGAAGCGCCTAACGTGGAAGCCCCACCCGCAACCTGGTTTGCAACTCGCATGAAAACGAGCATAATGAAGCACAAAAGCGTCATATCGTGCCCTGCGCCAACAAAGCAACACTTTGCGTCCGAGTCCGAGTCCGAGTCGCTAATCCCCTTCCTGTCTTAGCCCCTAAGAAAAATCCTAAAGAATGAGTGACAAAAAGCAATATTGTTTTCATGGTGTCTTGATACTTGCCCTTTAGGAAAACACTCTACCATCTCAACCACAAGGAATGCCACACCCATGTACACAAATCAATAAAAGAAGAATTTTATATTGAAATACACACTTAGGGTTCGATCATATGTGGGACTATTATTCTAGGGTTCAAGATAAAAATTCCAATATTTTCACAGTTCAGGTAGAAAAGTTCGTGGTAGGGCCAATTTGCACTTTCTCGATTATGTAGGCAATCGTAGTGGAGGCAGTTTGTTGATAATGGAAGCAAAGATCATAATGGAGTGGTCAAGTGCACTTTCACGATTCTGGAGGCAAAAATTGTGGCGGTGGTAAAATCAGTTTCTGTTGTGGTTCAAACCTGATTGAAATCCCAATTTTTCAAACCTCCCCCCCCCCCCCCCATTCTCTTCTTTATGTTTGATATGGATCTTGATGCTTAAGTTATGTTTGTGATTGGCATCTCATAATTGTTATTGTTATTTAGATGCTGACATGCATATATATGGTCTTCTATTTGTAATTAGTCCTAAAGTTTTTTTCTTTTCCAGTGTGACTAGGAACTACTTTGAAAACCTGGTGCGAGCACAGGAGACTAGGCTAAAGGATGTGGGTTCTACTTCTACTTCTACCAACCAAGTGCAGCAAGAGCTCAAGCTCAAAGACTCCGATGACAGTGGCCCAAGCAACAGCTCCGATGACAGTGGCCTGTGGTCATGTAAGCATTGCACATATGCCAATCCCAAATCCACCACCACATGCCAGATGTGCGAGCAGCATAGATAGGTCTTTTTTTATTCTCATGAGCCTATTGTTGCGCTTTGTTGTTGTAAAGAACTAGTGCTCTCCGCTCAGGAACCTTTTTGATCCGTTCTTAATAAAAATGTATGAGCTGCTGTTGGACGCAGTAGTGTTTGTTCATAGTGATGTTGGACCCATTGAAACATAACTTTATTCCTCTGTATATTTAATTAATATCCAATAATGTATATATGTTACCAAACTATTTGAGTCAGACCAGCATGCAGACCAAATACCTACTAGTTCGATGCCACAATGCTGAAAAAAAACGATTTTCGCTTTTAGTTAGACTACTACTATGGTGGTGATATTTATACCTTGTCTTGAAATTTTGTTGCCTTTGCAGACACAACATTGAACGTGAGCAAAAATTATTTCAGGCCCAATTAGTTTTGCATTGTCTTCACCAAGATGCACAGCTGGCTCAAGATATTTTGAGTTTTAAGACATTTGGGGGGTCTTAGGCAAATTAGAAGACCTACATATTCCTGAGATATCTATGTTACAAAAATTAGGTAACTTATGGAAGCAATTAGGATGCTACTTTCGAAAGCTGCTCCTTTCCTCGGAAGATAATAATAAACAATTAAATACAAATTTTTTGGCAATATATGTCACTAGAAGTAAAGCAAGAAGATGATAAATATAATGCCATAAACAAGAAGTTTTATTAATAGACAACAAGTCTAATACAAGAACGATATATAATGAAATCATAAATAGCTTTTCAAATTCGTTGTTAAGGCATATCACTTTCATTTAGTGGTAACATTATATGCTAGTGGAATTGAATTTGTTACAGTTCACTGCAACATTATTTCCCAGAGAATATGTTCTTGATCCTATTTAGTTCATTCCTTGCCCTTTAAATCTCCAGTCGCTCCGTTGGCAAATCAATTGTGCATAGGGGACCAGTTCTAAGCACCAAAGAAACACATTCAAAAGTTTTTTCATGATTTATAGTTTGAAAATGGTCACTAGTTTGAACTCCATTTGCTAGCAAGCGCTCATCCATGATGCTCATGACCCCTTCAGAAATTCCATCATTGACGAATGTATGGAGCGTTAGGCCTTCCTTAAAACACCATCCGTAGGTCTCTTTCCAGTAAATAGCTCCATCAGAAGTATTCCATAGCTATAGACATCTCCATGAGTAGAAACTTTGTTGGTCATTCCACACTCTTCATTTGAACATAATATTAATAGTTAATTAGACTTCTACAAATAGAGTAAACACTAAAACTGATTCTTAACTTCTTGTGTCGACTATTTTAATTTTTATGGAGTTCGTACAATGTTTTGTGTTGGATGTCTTCTACCTACTGTAACTCTCCTTTCTACATATTTGAACTGACCTTTACAAGATAAGACATTAAGAACAACACACTAAAAAGAGTAAACACTAAAAATGATTTTTAACTTCTCCTAAGATAGATTGCAAAGACATGCAAACAGATTCGATACACACATGTATAAATGACTTTCAACCATTATTTTGGTCCCTTGGAGCCTAGAATTGAGCAAGACATCTGACATGAGTGTCCAGAAAGCGTCATGTCGAATACATGTCAGGTAAGGATACAGAGAAAGAGATAGTCCTTTGCTAGAGTATATGTGCAACAAAGCCTAAGATGACGTAAAATAGAATCAATTAGTGTCTTCATTTTTTATTCAAGGAATAAGGACAAATGAAAAGACTATCTCAGACTTGGATTGGTCTCGGAGTTATTGTCGTACGACTCCCGTTAAGCTCTTCTCGACATGGCTTTCTATTAAACTAAATTCTAGTAGTCAAGAATAAGCTAAATCTGAAGAGCAATTTTTAAAATCTGCAAAAAAAAAAAAGTTTAATTTATCCCAAAAAAGAAAAAGAAATTCATCATGATAACTATGATACCTGGAGCAATATACCCAATAGTTCCTTTAATTCCAAAGGAGCTAGTAGAACTTGTTGTAGACTCATTCATAAATCTGGCCAACCCGAAGTCACTCACTAGGGCTGTCATGTCATCATCAAGAAGAATATTGCTTGGCTTCAAATCGCAATGAATAATAGGAGCATGTCCATGGTGGTTGAGATACTCCAAAGCAGATGCCACGTCCATCGCTATATTTATCCGTTGCATAAGCTTCAATGTCTTTAGTCCGAAAAGATCATTTCCTTCTGGATGCAACCAACTTTCTAAACTGCCATTGGGCTTGAACTCAAAAACCATTGCTTTGAAGTCGTTGCCTTTGAAATCCATACTTGAACATGCAGTCAGTATCTTGATGAGGTTCCGGTGTCGAATATTTCTAAAAGCGGCACACTCAGCTACAAAGCTCTTCAAAGCTCCCACTTGTTGAAGGTTAAATACTTTCACTGCAATAACTTTAGCGCCATTCTTGTGATCATCTAGTGTTCCTCGATATACAGAACTATAATTACCAGAACCAATGAGATTTTCTTTAGAAAATCCATTTGTTGCTTTGACTAGTTCAGAATACGAGATACTTATGTTGCTCCTTGATGTTATAGCTTTCTATAGGTTTCCTTCTTGATCTTTGACGTATCCAACGACGAGAATTAGCAACAAAAAGGAAGAGCAAGAATAAGCACAAAAATCCGCTAAAAACTGAAATGATCACTGCAAGTTTACGAGACTTATGGTTCTTCTTGGGACTTGAAAATGCACAAATTGGTAGACGCAAAACTGGATCCCCGCCCCCCCCCCCCCCCCCCCCCCCCCCCCCCGCAGAGCTTATCGTTGCCAAGGACTGAAATCTCACTCTTATTTCTGAATACACCTTTTCTTGGCACTTCGCCTTCAAAGTTATTGAAAGATAGGTTCAGATAATGTAGGTCAGGAAAGTCCCCTAGGAATGTCGGTATTTTTCCCAACATTATTTTGTGAAAGATCAAGCTCTTGAAGGCCTCTTAATTCACTTAATGATGTAGGGATACTTCCTTCAAATAAGTTTCTACCAAGACGAAGGATTTACAGAACCTGACATTTGCCAAGACTATTGGGTATTTCCCATGACAATTTGTTCCCAGATAACCCTATCAATCTTATATTTATCAAACTCCCTATTTCTGGAGGTATCATTCCTGTTAACTGATTTTCCTCAAAAGAAAACACTTGGGTGATGCTAGAGATATTGAAGACTTCTTTAGGTATTGTGCATGTCAACTTAATTGTGTTCAAGGTCCAGCAATTCCAAAGACTTGCAATTGCCAAGGCTGGCTGGGATACTTCCGCTAAAGCTATTGAATCCTGGAAAAGGCTTGTTTAATTGCGAGAGGTTGCCCATAGTGGATGGGATTTCTCCAAAAAAATTGTTGGATCTCAAGTCTAATAATTGTAAGTTCTTGAGCAACCCGATGGAGGCCGGAATACAACCTGAAAGAAAGTTTTGTTTCAGATAAAAATACTCTAGGCTGAAAAGGTTTTCAATCTCTGGAGGGATGTTTCCTTCTATGTAGTTTCTTCCCATTGTTAGCACTCGTAGAGTGGAGGAAATATTGGCAATTGATTTTGGTAGCAAGCCTCCAAGGTTGTTATTGTCTATTTGTAGCCTTTTTAAGATGGTGCAATTGCTTAAAGAAGTAAGGAACCTCCAATCTTGGGGCTCCCTAGCTTCCAAATGACAAGAAGGCAGAAGCAAATTACGTAAATGTCGTAAGCTCCCTAGGTTTGGAGGAATCCTGCTACTGAAATTGTTGTCGCCAAGCTCAATATCACTAAGCTGCGAAGAATTGGACAAAGAGATAGGTATGGAGCCATGCATTTTGTTAGAGTGGACATATAGATATTTAAGGTGCGGAAGTGCCTGGCCCAAATCCTGTGGAAGTGAGCCGTGCAGTTGGTTGTAGGCCAAAAAAAAGTTTCACAAGAGAGGAGAGGTTCCATAGGGAAGGTGGAATTTCTCCTGAAAGTGGATTGCCCGACAGTTCTAGAATATTACGAGATGACGCATTGCCAATAGAAGTCGGTATTTGCCCAGTAATAGTATTGTATCTTAGATCGAGAGTATGGAGTGAGGGAAGAGAACCAAACTCACTAGGAATATATCCTCCAAGCATGTTGTGAGACATATTTATGATTTGGAGGCCTAAACAATGGTGGAGTTCGTACGGAATGATCCCGGTGAGCGAATTATATCCAAGGTCAAGATAGTGCAGACTGAGACAGTCGAGAGAGTTCTACGGGGATCGGCCCACGGAAGTTATTGGAGGAGAGGTCGATCGTCCTGAGGAAGGTAAGATTGGCTAGGTGAGATGGTATGCTTCCGACTAGGTCGAGGGAGGTCAGGTTCAACGAGACGACTCTCTCTGGATTCCTATGGCCACAGACGACACCTTGCCAATGGCAAAAAGGAAGGGTGTCATTCCACGCAGCAAGGAGGACTCCATGGGGATCGAGGGAGATCTTGGACTTGAAGAGGAGGAGAGAAGATCGGTCGGTTACATTGTTGTGTTTTGGTGCTAGTATAGCAGCTGGAGCAGACATCACATGGACATGGAGATGGTGTGGGATGATAAAGAAGACAAGAAACGGTATAATTTGAATGGAAGAAGAAGATGCTACTTTAGGACACAATAGAAGGAAGGAGGAGCACATTGCTGCGTGCGCGCAGCTATGGTATGGCATGGGAATATATATCTGATTGATTGATTATACTCTCGTACTCATTTCCCTTGCATCTTCAAGTATTCAATAAAGAAAATATTTTGTGTTCCTATCAAATGTGTTCAACTTTGGTTCTCTGCATTTTATTCTTTGCCTATATATGTATATTTTTGTCTAACTTGTGTCTTGTGCAGGTAGTATGCCTGGTGCAAGCGCAACTTAGGCTTGCACGGCATCGCGCCCAAGCGAGGACGATCGGTTCCGTAGGGATCAAACGAGGGCGATCGGCCCTTATGGGACCGGGGCATGACAGGTGGTATCAGAGAACGACTTTACGTCGTTGGCCTCTTCAAATATCGTTTTCAAAAATGATATAAGTTTTCAAACGGTTTCAAAAGTCCCGAATTTCAAAAATGGTTGCGAATCTATAGAAGTAAATCGAAAGTATAAAATGTCCCTATCTTAAAAAGTATGAAAACCCAACTTCCCATGCAATAAGTCTATAATACGTTATGGGACTAATGCAAGCTACTCTATTTTGCACCAATATGACTAAAACAGATAACCAAGGGACATCGCGCGTAGCGAGAGTGAGCGATGACCAAATCGATAGCTGATTGCTATGTTCGAGAATCAGAATGATCAATATGAGGCCCAACAGGAAAGGTTCGAAGCTCAGCAACAATGTGCTAATGCTAAAGCCTTGGTGCAACAACAGCAGCTTGACTCACTGACTCAAATAGTGACAACCTGGTCGCCAAAAGTGGTACATCAGGAACCGCCGTGACACCTATGGTAGCCGCACCCGCGCCTCGAGAAGCTGGCCTAGCAGAAGCAGATGAACCTCCACAAGCGGTCAGAAAGTCTACCTTTAAAGGCGCCGAGTTCCTGAAGTTGAACCCTCCAGAGTTCAAAGGAAGGGCCGCGACGGATAAGGTGATGGACTGGGTCTCCAAGTTGGAGGACTTATTTGAGTTTGCTGGGATACCTAAGAATAAGAGGGTGGCGTGTGTAGCCATGCAACTGCGGTTACGTGCACACGATTGGTGGCATATTGAGAAGCTAGATCTTGCCACAAGACGCAGCGACTGTAAAATCACTTGGGAGATGTTTAAAGATGCATTACTTGCACAATAACTTCCGCCAGTTGTCAAACAGAGAAAATAAGATGAGTTTACCGAACTTAAGCAAGGGAGCATGTCCGTTGAAGATTATGAGTCAGAATTCTCCAAGCTTGCTAAGTTTGCTAGCTCAATGATTCCTAATGAGAGGGCCCGTACACATCGGTTCATAAGAGGCCTGAACGACAACCTAAGAAAGGATGTTATGAACCGAGGGTGTACATCATACATACAGGCTTTTGAGGCAGCGATGCAGAATGAGCAGTTCACACAGCATAGTGCTCAAGAAAAGGCATCGGCTCCTCGAAACCCTTGATACCGCGATGGAGAGAAGAAGATCGATGCAGATAAGAACCCTGGAAAAGTGTGCAGTTATTGCGGCCGTCATGGTCACACTAAAGAAGCTTGTCATTTCCTCAACAGGTTGTGCTTCAAATGTGGACAACCAGGCCATGAACTCCGAGATTGTCCAACTAGGAGATCCGCACAGCAGAATCGAAATGACAATGCAGAACATGGACAGAATCAGATCCATATCCCAGCCCTATCTATTGGACAAACTGATCAACCAAGAAGGCCTAGAGTTTATCAGTTGAACATTGAACGCGATACTAGCGGGCACGATGTTGGTGAGTCTGATTCTTTTGATCTCTTGATGCCTTGATCGTCGACTCCTTGATCTCTTAAGTTTCGAGGATGAAACTTCTTCTCAGTAGGGTATTATGTAATGCCCCGCTCCTAGTGTCACCCCCGATCTTCCGCAGGAACCGGCTGCCCCCACTGGGCGCGAATCACCGCGCCAGCTCTCCCGTAGGACAATCCATTTCTATCAGGACGTGATGTCGTGCGAGCCTGGGGTTGCGCCCACACAAGACAACATCGTTAAAGTTGTGGCTATCATCGATTCGATTGAGTACGCAGCGGATGAATAGTGTTGCAAAAAATAATCCATCTGAGTATACGGGGCAAATCAAAAGGCACGAGATTCTCTGAATTCAATGGCATCGTTCCATACATTATGTCCCTCTATACAAAACCAGCACAAAGCAATCGATACGACTCAAGGCATCGAAACCAGATTTTTGGGTCCTGGGAAAGAGGCACGGCTATCGCTTCCTCGGACAATCCAGCATATGCGAACAAGTAAACTGTTGGTGGGTCAGCACTTTGGAGAAAGTACTGGTGAGTCTAAAATCAACGAACAGAAGCAACATTTACTAAAACCAACACTAAGTAATTATGATATAAAATATTACATTAATAGTGATCTTTCTAATTTTACCTAGGTTTGTTACATGCAGTACAGGAACATAGTCATATTACTTCTGAAATCAGAATCAATTCTTTTCAACCAAGCAATCGAGGCAAACAGTTCAAGCACGATATACCAATCAGGGTGTGCGCAGCATATCTCGTGAGCTATACTCAAGAACTCTAGGGACAATGCAGCATTTAGTGGACTATCATTCAATCAAGCAAACAAGTCGAATTATCAATAAGATGTCGGTCCACAAGAAACTCAAGATCAGTAGCGGTAATCCAGCTAACCAATGACTCCTTTATCTGATACTATTAGCAACTGTGACTCATGGTTCAGCTCTGCACTAATAGCCATTGTCCGACCGATGTAAATGCATAAAACACTATCAGATAAACTCTAAGATGCACATATTCATGAACAAACAAGTTATATATAAACTCTTTATATTTCTTACCCCTTGCCGACCGGTTATCCTTGCAGCAGACATACAAGTTAGCAATAATTCGCATATATAAACATATGGTTCTCCTTTCCTGTCTGTATTTGTATAAAATAGTTTGGTATGCAAGAAGGCTAGCCTAGCATGCTCCTTAACTACCTGAATGCAGCTATCTCCACGAACAAGCTAACTTCTCTAACACAAACTCAAACTCTTCTCAACAGAAGCACTGCCTCCCATCTAATAGCCACGTCCCCCTGGATCCTGTAAGACCGGAATATCAGGATGCACTATTAGTCTCACCCTATCAATCTCCATCTACCATTCTAATAGACACACCCCAAGCTCAGGGTGCACTATTAGTATCCAACCTTGTCGTTTAGCCTCCATCTACCACAAGCTCTTTCGATAACAAGCATATCACATATCACAATAATAACACAACGTGACAATACACACATTCAATCCATCTATCTCTTATCTAATAGCCGCAATCCCGTAGGACCGGAACATCAGGGCGGGCTACTAGTCTCTGCACAAACAAGACAAGCATTTACTTTTATAACAAACAAGCATACATTCCAGCAAGCTTTTGCATCCAAGACAAGCAATTATATACACGATGTCAAGCATACATATGAACGATCTTTAAATTAAGCTAGCATGGGATAGGTCTATTTAGCTTTTCAAGTTAGCATGCAGTTCTACTCTTTCCTTAGCATGGCAAGGTTCGTTCATGTAGAAGCATGAAATACGCTGGGGAAGTGTACGCGTAAAACAGAGTTTCAAGGCTGTGTGGCATAAAATGTGGCTTCAAGAGCTGTACGCATAAAACAGAGCTGTTTGGCGTAAAGAAGGGCTTCAGAGCTGTCCGCGTAAAATAGAGCTTCAAGGCTGTGTGGCGTAAAATGTGACTTCAAAAGTGTACGCGTAAAACAGAGCTTCAGAGGTTTTTGGCGTAAAGTAGTGACTTCAGAGCTATCCGCGTAAAGCAGTGCTTCAAGACTGTTTCGGCGTAAAAGGTTGCTTTACCTTCCAGCGTAAAGTTTAAAATACGTTTGTCTTTAATGCAGCATAAAAGTTGTACGAGGAACTCTTCGTATTCCTCGCATGAATCTGTCAGACAGAACAGTGAACCTGACTCCTGACAAAAAGTACTGCACGATGATCGAGAGGACGGCTGTGATGATAATTTTGCACAGAGACCCAGGCTGTCGTTTAGTGACATATTCTTGATACAAGTCATTTTTTCGCATTCAAAGAATACACTGCCTATTCTACATGAGCAGAAATGAGTTTTACGCTCAAGATGAAGACAAAATCAGACGCCACGTCAAAAGCTGTTTCTCTTACATAGCTCGAGGCAAATCTCGGCATTTAATGCACGAGATTGAGGCATATCTCTGCATTTAATACACGAGATTTGGTTCTATTTTTTAGATTTTGTCATGACGGGGAGAGCTAAAATTGTGGCTAATACGCTCATATCACCATCCTAGCAGTTTATGCCAACCAGGCTATTTTCAACTATAGGAGTATGCCGTATGCTATCTCCTCGAAATACGCCAACTCGGCTATAATTGCAAAGGTACGTGATAAGGCTATTTAGCCCAAAATACGCTCAAGATCTCAGTCAGGACGGATAATTGGCTATTTTAGGCTGGTTATCTATTATTCATGGAATCATCAAGTTTTACGCAGAGCTTGGCTTTTACGCCAATAAGACAGCTAGTTAGCTTTTACGCCAATAAGACAGTTCTCTGGCTTTTACGCCAACCATCTTTACGCAGATCTTGGCTTTTACGCCAACAAGACAGCTAGTTGGCTTTTACGCCAACAAGACAGTTCTCTGGCTTTTACGCCAACCATTTTTACGCAGGGGCAGTTACCTACGGGGCTTGCATGCCATGATCTTCGAGAAGCAGTTATACGCGTTACCTTATAATGGAACACGTGTCATACGCAAATTCAAAAGATTATTTGAACGTGGGTAGCAGTTATTATAACTGCCGCGTAAAAGATGTAATGTTCTTGACTGTTTGGCCTTTTTATGCCGATGAGACAGTTACTTGGCTTTTACGCCAACCAGGTAGTTACTGGACTGCTCTCTATAAATAGAGACTCCTAGTCGGACCAACGAGGGGGTGACACACAGACGGCACAACACACAGACAGAGATCAGAGAGAGAGAGCATAGGCAGAGAGTGTTGGTTGACAACTTCGGCAACGAGAATTCAACCCCACTTGCAACCTTTGAAGCTTCTTCTTTTACAGCACTTCTTCATCATCGTGTGTTCCAAGGGACAAAGTGATCGACCGCAGATCAGACTCCTATAGCAATATTTTCCCAGAATCATTTTTATTGTACTTAATATCCTTGTATAGGATTAATTGTACTTTTCTCTTTTATCGTTTGTAAACAAGGTTTCGTACAAACCCTCTATTTGTTTTATCTCAAACAAAATGGCTACTCGCTAGGTGAATTTTCAAAACCTATCAGGTTCATATTACCTCTGATAGTGTTTTGTATACTAGGAGAGTTTAATAGCCTGAGTTTGTAAACCAAAAGAGTTACGTACGAACCATTTGTTTTATCATCAAACAAGAATGACGACTTTGCTGGGGATCGAACCCAGAATCTCTGGTTTCACAGACCAGAGATTCTCAGTTCAGCCCAACAACTTTCTCAGTTCAGCCCAATGAACCTCAGCAGTCATCTTTGTGGTAAAGGAAGTACGGGAAGCCAAGTGCATTTGCTTGCCCTTATATAGGCAGAAGAGAACATACAGAATCCCAACAACTTTTTAAATATCACCGAAAAATCAGCCTCGAAAGAACGAGTCAAATTTGACCATTTCATGCTTCATTCAAAGTATTTCAAATTACGAGGAATTTGAAAACTTTGAAGGGGTCTTGTAGAAGCATATAATACGCTGGGGAAGTGTACGCGTAAAATAGAGCTTCAAGGCTGTATGGCGTAAAATGTGGGTTCAAGAGTTGTACGCGTAAAACAGAGCTGTTTGGCGTAAAGAAGGGCTTCAGAGCTGTCCGCGTAAAACAGAGCTTCAAGACTGTGTGGCGTAAAATGTGACTTCAGAAGTGTACGCGTAAAACAGAGCTTTAGAGCTGTTTGGCGTAAAGTAGTAACTTCAGAGCTATCCGCGTAAAGCAGTGCTTCAAGACTGTTTCGGCGTAAAAGGTTGCTTTACCTTCCAGCGTAAAGGTTAAAATACGTTTGTTTTTAATGCAGCGTAAAAGTTGTACGAGGAACTCTTCGTATTCCTCGTATGAATCTGTCAGACAGCAGTGAACCTGACTCCTGACAAAAAGTACTGCACGATGATCGAGAGGACGGCTGTGATGATGATTTGCACAGAGACCCAGGCTGTCGTTTAGTGACATATTCTTGATACAAGTCATTTTTTTGCATTCAAAGAATACGCTGCCTATTCTACATGAGCAGAAATGAGTTTTACGCTCAAGATGAAGACAAAATCAGACGCCACGTCAAAAGCTGTTTCTCTTACAGAGCTCGAGGCAAATCTCGAGATTTAATGCACGAGATTGAGGTATATCTCTGCATTTAATGCACGAGATTTGGTTCTATTCTTTAGATTTTGTCATGACGGGGAGAGCTAAAACTGTGGCTAATACGCTCACATCACCATCCTAGCAGTTTACGCCAACCAGGCTATTTTCAACTATAGGAGTACGCCGTATGCTATCTCCTCGAAATACGCCAACTCGGCTATAATTGCAAAGGTACGTGATAAGTCTATTTAGCCCAGAATACGCTCAAGACCTCAGTCAGGACGGATAATTGGCTATTTTACGCTGGTTATCTATTATTCATGGAATCATCAAGTTTTACGCAGAGCTTGGCTTTTACGCCAACAAGACAGCTAGTTGGCTTTTACGCCAACAAGACAGTTCTCTGGCTTTTACGCCAACCATATTTACGCAAAGCTTGGCTTTTATGCCAACCATCTTTACGCAGAGCTTGGCTTTTATGCCAATAAGACAGCTAGTTGGCTTTTACGCCAACCATCTTTACGCAGGGGCAGTTACCTACGTGGCTTGCATGCTGTGATCTTCGAGAAGCAGTTATACGCGTTACCTTATAATGGGACACGTGTCATACGTAAATTCAAAAGATTATTTGAACGTGGGTAGCAGTTATTATAACCACCGCGTAAAAGATGCAATCTTCTTGACTGTTTGGCCTTTTACGCCGATGAGACAGTTACTTGGCTTTTACACCAACCAAGTAGTTATTGGACTGCTTTCTATAAATAGAGACTCCTAGTCGGACCAACGAGGGGGTGACACACAGACGGCACAACACACAGACAGATATCAGAGAGAGAGAGCACAGGCAGAGAGTGTTGGTTGACAACTTCGGCAACAAGAATTCAACCCCACTTGCAACCTTTGAAGCTTCTTCTTCTTCTACAGCACTTCATCATCATCGTGTGGTCCAAGGGACAAAGTGATCGACCCCAGATCAGACTCCTATAGCAATATTTTCCCAGAATTATTTTTATTGTACTTAATATCCTTGTATAGGATTAATTGTACTTTTCTCTTTTATCTTTTGTAAACAAGGTTTCGTACAAACCCTCTATTTTTTTTATCTCAAACAAAATGGTGACTCGCTAGGTGAATTTTCAAAACCTATCATGTTTATATTACCTCTGATAGTGTTTTGTATACCACGAGAGTTTAATAGCCTGAGTTTGTAAACCAAAAGAGTTACGTACGAACCATTTGTTTTATCATCAAACAAGAATTGGGTGACACACGGACGGGACAACACACAGACAGAGATCAGAGAGAGAGAGAGCACAGGCAGAGAGTGTTGGTTGACAACTTCGGCAACGAGAATTCAACCCCACTTGCAACCTTTGAAGCTTCTTCTTCTTCTTCTTCTTCTTCTTCTTCTTCTTCTTCTACAGCACTTCTTCATCATCGTGTGGTCCAAGGGACAAAGTGATCGACCGTAGATCAGACTCCTATAGCAATATTTCCCCAGAATCATTTTTATTGTACTTAATATCCTTGTATAGGATTAATTTTACTTTTCTCTTTTATCGTTTGTAAACAAGGTTTCGTACAAACCCTCTATTTGTTTTATCTCAAACAAAATGGCGACTCGCCAGGTGAATTTTCAAAACCTATCATGTTCATATTACCTCTGATAGTGTTTTGTATACCAGGAGAGTTTAATAGCCTGAGTTTGTAAACCAAAAGAGCTTTGTACGAACCATTTGTTTTATCATCAAACAAGAATGGCGACTCTGCTGGGGACGACTTTCTCCTCTGACGAGAAAGCAATTGCTCAACACGATTTTGTATTCGTCGGATCGACGAAGAAGACTTTGGTCGTCTAGTTCGACCAATCTGCCTATGAAGATATACTTCATGCAGGGGGTGGCTCTCATTCCTCCTCTGTCCAGAACAACAAGAAGCTGCATAAAGTATCGATGTCTAAGATGTCCTCTACCCTTCCTGCAAGCTCTCACTCTCTGATCAACAAAGCTGTGACAACACAGCCAACACGCCATGTGCATAAAAATTTGTCTCTCTTCTGTGACGTGGTAGACAACACTTCTGGCAATGCCTCAGTGCCAATCCAGAAGTTTCCAACACGCCCTGTGCGTAAAAATTTGTCTCCCGTCTATGATGTGGTAGACAACACTTCTGGCAATGCCTCAGTGCCAATCCAGAAGTTTCCAACACGCCCTGTGCGTAAAAATTTGTCTTCCATCTGTGACATGGTAGACAACACTTCTGGCAATGCCTCAGTGCCAATCCAGAAGTTTCCAACATGCCCTGTGCGTAAAACTTTGTCTCCCGTCTGTGACGTGGTAGACAACACTTCTGGCAATGCCTCAGTGCCAATCCAGAAGTTTCCAACACGCCCTGTGCGTAAAACTTTATCTCCTGTTTGTAACGTGGTAGACAAGACTTCTGACAATGTCTCAGTGCCAATCCAGAAGTCTAAGACGCGCCATGGGCGTAAACCTTCGTCTCCCGTCTGTGACGTGGTAGACAAAATTTCTGGCAAGGCCTCAGTGCCAATACAGAAATTTCAAACGCGCCCCGCGCGTAAAATTACATCTCCTATCTATGATGAGGCAGATGTACCCTTTGATTACATCAAGGGAAAGCAAGTGGCGAATCTCCCAACCTCTAGGCCTTTACGCCCTCAAGAGAAGAAAGTTCCCACTTTACAGATTACGCGGACTTTCTATGTTTTACGTGAACCTGTGTAAAAATTCAAATTTTTCCAGGACAGATCTGTCCGCGTAAAGAATACTCGTTTCATGGGAAGGTACGCTCCTCAGACAAATAATGGATCATATGCTACCCATATGGGTAAACTGCTGTATTCATATGGCAGAGAAAGGGTTATGATTCCTAATCTACGCATTCCTACTGACGTAAAAAGACAGAATAAGCCTTCTTCTCTTCTTCTGTTAATCCCCCTGATTTACGTGATTTCTTGATTCAGAGACGCAAAGACAGGGGTCAAAATCAAGATTTAGTGCCCCTAACTACCAAGCGTGGGGAGATCATGTGGGAAGTAGCGTCAACATATGGGCCACATGAAGAATCTGTCTTTATTGTTCCACCTACCCGCAACGATCAGCATCAAATAATCTTCGGTCGAATGCGGAATAGACCGATTGTACAAGAATAATCTCACGAGTCTGATGTTGGAGAAAATGCAAATCCACAGATATAGCCCACAGGCCTTGAAAATTATGCAAAATATGGGTTATGATTTAAAGTTGGAGCCGGGCCTCAACTATGGAAAAGGCAGACGAATACCGTTGCATGGAGATCCTTACTGTCAACGAACTCGTTTTGGGTTAGGGTATACCGCATCTCTTGCAAACTCCAAACCTCCAGAGTCTGATCCTGTAATACCAGAGGCAGGTCCTTCTAAATCAACTTCTGTGGACAAAGGCAAACAAAAAGAAGAAGAAGAACCAGATGACGACATGTCTGGGGGTAGTCTTCCTCGACAAAACAGAGCAGCATCCAAAGTTGGGGGTAGAATTTCCTCTGAGTCCGAAGATGATGCAACTATGACCATCTTCCCTGAGGACCGCATGACTCAGGTGTCAAAAGCCCTAAAGCCAAAGGGGACTTTCTCCTTCAATGATGATGACATCATTGAAATCTTTAATATATTGATGAAGGAAAACAAGCTTCGGCTACCCAACATCAGATAACCTGAAAGGGCTGGCAAGGTCGATGACCCAGAATATTGTCTCTTTCATCGGTACATTCATCACCCCACAAAGGCATGCTATGTACTAAAAAGAAGAATCCAGGAGTTGATCGACACCAAAGTCATCACTTTGTATTTATAAACAAGAAGAGGGTCGATGCAAATTGATCTCACTCCAACGTGGCAATTTGCCCCCTCAAGAAGTGCCGGATGATGAGTCCCTAAAATCTCCCCAGCGGAGCAACCTTCAGGTCTGTCCCCACTCAGCAAAACACTCTCCAGTGAATTTTTCGGACATGGATTCACTGTTGTCCAAACAAAATTTTCCCCAGCTGAGTTTGCCATGTCCAAGTGACCTCCGAGCAAACCTCCCAGGATGTTGCTATCGATTAGTTCATGTCCATATTACCTCTGAACTACGTCTTTCCACTTTCTCCGACAGAGTAAATTTACCACCACAAAAATGGTCACTCCCATATTACCTCTGTCCGGTTTTTCTTGATCCCCACAGAGTCATATCTTACCACGTTCACATTGCCTCTGAGTAAGATATTTTCAGAACTTGTTTATGTCCATATCACCTATGAGTAAAGTTTTTCTCTTCGACTTTCTACTATCACGTTCGCATAACCCCTGGTAGTGCTAGTCATTTCAGCTTATTATCTGTACTTAAGGTACGCCATGGGTAATAAGTCCACAACCCAAGAATATGCCATGTCCATCTTACATCTGAGCAAACACTCTTGCCCATTGACTTCCTACTGCCATTAATGGTGTCAGTCATTTCAACTTGTCATCCATACTTAGCTTTAAGTATATCCATGATGATAAGTCCACTAAAATTCTTTCGCAGAGTTCTAATCAGGTTATATTCTGCCTCTAAGCAGATATATACCACCATCCCCAGTAGGGTCACAACTCAAGAGTTTGTCATATCCATCTCACCTCTGAACAAACATTATTGCCCATCAACGACAAGTTCCTAAAAAGAAGTACTATGTCTAAGCTAGACTTGTACTCCCCTCATCCCCTGCGGGATAACCCAGATGTACAAATTAACTCTTGGTTCTTCATCCCCAACAAGTGCCTATGTGCAACATTTTTCCCTTTGTTACAAATTCTTGAAAGCCATCATCCGTATCCAAGAGTCCCGGATACGCAATGGATGATGGATCCTCAAAATCTCCCCAGCGGAGCAATCTTTAGGTCTACTTGCACACTCCCGCAGTGACTATTCAAACCAATCTCGTTAGACGCTAGCCATGCTCATATTGCCTCTGAGCTATCGTCCCATCAATCTCCCCAGCGGAGCGATCCTTTGGTCTATCTTCATGTTCGGATAAACCACACTCAACGAATCACTCCTCAATAAGTTTTTCGGACAAAGGTTCACGTCCATATTACCTCTGAACTGCTGTCATAATATTTCTCTCAGGCTGAGTTTGTCATGTCCATATTACCTCTGAGCAAACCTTCCCAGTTTCGGCTATCGATCGTCATATCCATATTAACTCTGATATCGGTTGTCATCTCAACTTAGCACCCGTACTTAACTCTAAGTACGCCAGTGGTGTTAGTTCCACGAAAACTGCCATGTACATATTACCTCTGGCAGGGCTTGTTCTAAACTTATTACTTGCACGCTCGTGCACAAGAAGTAATAGGTCCACCAAAAACCCTCCGGTGGGATACCCGTAATGGAAATGAATAGTTCAAATCCATATTACCTCTGAACTATTTTTATATTCTCCAACAGAGAAAGAGCCAGTTCATGATCATATGACCTCTGGAATATGTCTCTCCACTATCCCCACAGAGTCGTATTTTACAAGCGTCTACATTACCTCTGTCAGGACTTGTCTCAAACTTATTACTTGCACGCTCGTGCACAAAAAGTAATGGGTCCATAACAAAATCCCCCAGCGGGATGTCTTTACTAGCCACAAAACCTATCACGTCCATATTTCCTCAGATAGGGCTTGTTTCGAATTTATTATTTTCACTCAACATGCGCAACAAATAATAGGTCCACCAAAGATCCCCTAACGGGATATACTCAACAAATACGGTATTGTACTACGTCTATATTACCTCTGGTACGATATCCGAAGTTTACACAAACAATCGCAAAGAAATGGAGGGCCCTTATGTGATCGAAATAACATTCTCAAATGGCGCTTACAGACTAGCCAAGCCTAATGGAGATTTGATAATAACTCCTATCAAACGATAAATTCCTGAAGAAGTACTATGCTTGATCTCCTTTGCTTAACGGAGTATGGTGAAGATTCCATTCTGACGATACTACTTACAAAGGTTAGCTGTATCATATTCTATCAGGTTCATATGACCTCTGAATAGATCTGCTTAACTAATTTATAAACCTATCATGTTCATATTAACTTTGATAGTGTTTTGTATACAAATTTAGTTGGATTATATTCTATCAGGTTCATATTACCTCTGAATAGATTTACATTCAGCCAAGCCTTACAGAAAGTGTATCATGTTCATATTACCTCTGATATCACTTTCATCTAAGCCTATCATTTATATTTTAAAGTGATGGGTCCACAAAGTCAAAAAATGTATCTTTATTATCTCTGAGAAAATAAGGAGCAAAAAGTAAAAAGTACATCATTGGGGAGGAGCAGTTAAATCCCTGATCTGTTGCGCCAAAGCAGCAATCCTCTCATTCCTGGAGCTTAAAATGTTGGTGCAAGCCAGCTCCAGCCTTGCTTCGTTAGTGTTCAAAGAAGATAGTTCAGACAGAGTATCAACAAAACTTGCGTGGATGACACCTACATGTGTCAAGTTCTGTTGAGCCGTCTTCACTTGGCCCTCCAATACATCACGAACTAGTGATGCCTTGAGAAGCCTATCCCTGGTTTGAGCAAGTTCAGCTTCCAATTCTCGAACCCTCACTTCATATCCCTCACATTTGGTACGGCACTGAGCTAGCCGAGGAATACTCTCCACCAATATTGCTTGCTCTTTTTCCATCTCTTGTTGATGTTCCTGGATGGATTTGTTTAAAGTTTCTGTCCTCTGAGCAAATTCTGCAGTTAGTGAGTCGTACTCAGCCTGAACCAGGTCATCGATGCCGCCTCAGGATAGTTGCAAATATTCGTTAATGGGTTGTTCTAAACCATTAACTATTTGCTCTAGCGCATTAGCTCTTTCAGCGTCATTAAAATTTCTAATCTGCGCTATGGTGAGCTTGGAGGACATCTCCAGAGCATCAAAACCTAGATTCTTCTCCAGCACCATAGATATCAATTCTTTCAAAGTGAGATAGAATATGCTAGTATATTGATCAACTAGCATAGCAAAGCTCGAATGGACGCTGGGAGTGGCTGCAATATCAGTAAATCTTCCTCCTGGAATGACTGTAGAGGATGTTGCCACAGTCGTTGCTTGAACAAATGGCGCGACAAAAGAAGAGACACCAACAACAGTAGAAGTTGCTGGCACGCTCGGCAAAGAAGGCACAGTCGAGATGGTGGGTTCATCGACCTCCGATATTATTTGAACTGCTGCTGGCAGGATTGTATCTAAGAATGTTGCGGATGAAAGATCAACGGCTTCAAGGTATGCTTCTTCGACGGTGGTCACCGCCATTTCATCAGCTGGATCCGCAACAAAATCAAAGGTTATTTCACCTCCGCCCTCCCCAGAAATGTCTTCGCCTGAAACTAAGATAAGAGAAAGTTAATATCAATCTGATGTTAATTTTTCCTGGAAAAAGCATGAAGACAACATTTACCCATGGCCGATGGTATATATATTGCATCTGCATCCTGTATAGCTAAATTATTTCTTAAGGATGCTAAACAAGCTGTCATACCTGGAGAAGACGATGCACCAACTGACACTTGAGGTTCGTCATCCCAGTCGCCACCCAGATCTACTCGAGGTTCATCGGGTAGAATCTCGCTCGAAATACTTACAGACGAAGGAGGGTCTAGTCCCATTATTTGTCTTGGTAAAGGTATAGTGATCATTATTGAGATCGGCCTCGAAGACGACATAAAAGTATCACCAGTAACGGTGGTAGCGCCAGCAGTCACGGCCAAAGAATCTCCAGCACTTTCAGCTGGGACTATGGAGGCTCCTTCCTTAAAAAGCGGAGGACCCCTAATCAAAGAATCATCCCCAACAGGGGAAACAATAGGCTCACTCCTGGAAGAGGCCCCCTTGATGGAAGTCTTTTTAGGACCTCTGGTAGTCTGCTTCTTCTTGCGGGGGAAAACCTCTTTAAGAGTGGAAGCCTTTCGTTTGTTGGAAATAATGAGAGGCTCTGCTGGCGGAGCTATTACGCCTCTCGGTAAAATCAACAAATAATCATCTGCAATGGTGGTTTCATCACCTTCATCAGAGGAGACAGAAGGTATCTCCTATCTTCCAGTGGACTTATGGGAAGGTATTCTAAAACTTCCATGTACATCAAAAGCTTCAGGAGAAAGAATACTCTTCCCCTTACCTGCATCCTGAAGTTTAGTCCCCTGTTGATTGATATGTACGGGGGGGAGGATGCAGAAGAACTTCCAACTATGGGAAAAATTTAGTGCTAGCCGACAATCTATGACGCTAGTCACATTCCAAGAAGAATTCCTGTAATTCAACAGGAAGTTATTACCCAAACCACTGGCAGATCCGGGAGACATCACTTTGGTGTTATGAAAGATTAACCATCCCATCAAATATAAGAATGGCAATTCCACTCTGGGATATCCTTCACGCTGTGTATCATCAGCCAGCAGTCCCTCAGTAATGGCCCTCAGGCCAGCTTGAATCCTGCATACCATAGCAGGGAGCAGGCCCAATCTTGCTCCAAACACCAAACGCACTGCAGGCCAAAAGGTGTTGCGATGAATACGATCCGCTGATGCGATGTCAGGAACCACCCATCGGCGTAGCCAGATAGAAAGGAAGCCAGCCAGTTGAGCTTCTCTTGACAGAGGCTTTCGGCAATGCCTCATATAGCTGTAGGCTTTGGTTCCTGCAGGGTAACCCCCTACCGCTTCATTGAGAACACAATCTTGGGCCCCCAAATCTTCGATGAGATCATCGATTGTGTTGGCATTGGGAATGCTCAAGGGGTTCAAGGGTTTATCTCTGCTATCTACAAGCTTGTCCTGCTTGGCATTTCTGGCCTGATGGAAGAAGAGGTAGAATACCCGTTTGTTAATATGGGCTAAATCAGAGGGTTCCCTGTAGAAGGTGGTGCATGCAAGGTAGTGTCTCATCAGCTCTTGGTATACTGCCACTGCCCGAGGGTTGGTATCCTTCAGCTCCCTATTTGTGGGAACGTACTCTTCATAAGGAGTGTCTCCCATTGGCAGCTTTGAGATATCTGCCATCTCATGAAGGGCCAGGCCCAACTCACCTATCGGAGTGGAAAAAGTCCCGGTGAATGAGTTATATCGCTCCATCAAAGCCAAGAACAAATTAGGGTTGATAGGCAGCCCACTACTAGTGGCACTCACAGCCGCAAATAAGCCAATACTTTCCAGCTCCATCTGAAAGTGCTTCAGGGCCTATGCAGTTAAACTGGCCCATCGAAGATTCTGGGGGCTAAGCCATCCACTGGTGCGAGGGTTAACCTTGGGGTATACTCCTTCCTGCCCCATAAAGTCATTGCAGAAAGTCGCTATTTGAAGCGGCTGGATCAGTGAAGTGTCTTCACTCGGTACCCTGCCCGGCAGTAATCCTCTAAAAGGCACGACAGGGCCTAAGGGACTGCTTACAAAGGATCCTCGGTTTAATCCTTTCTTATAAAAGATCTTCCCTGACTGGCTATGAAGATCAGGAGTCAGAGTCCATACCATCTTTCTTGGATGTGTGGCATAGAAGAATGCAGAGATAGGGTAATCTCTGGACATCTTTGGCAGGACATAACCGTGCCCTCAGAAGAAAATACCCATTCTTCCTTCTTGGGCTTGGTCTGGGACTGCTTATCAATAATGTCCCCAAATAAGGAAGCCGATTTCTTATACTCAGAATCGTCTATGTACGTCAGGGGTTCCCCACTGATTATGCTCAGCAACATTCTTTCTCCTTGGGCCGAGATCAGAGTTCCCCTTTCTTGAGGATACTCATTTCCAGAGATGGGGAATGTCACATGGGACAAGTCCTCCAAATAGTTGGAATTTAGCATTCCGGCAGCAGAGTCCATCACTTCAGCCAGAGGGGGGATCTGTAGGTCCACTGCAAAAAAGCAAGAAAACAAGTCAGTTTTACGCTAGACGCTACACTCTTGCAGTATACGCCAAAAACTTGACAGTCTGAGTTTTACACCAGACTGCAAAAATATAAGTTTTACGCTGGAATTTACATCCAGTGCGTAAGACTCAAAGTTTGTCGTATACGCCAAAACTTGACAGTCTGAGTTTTACGCCAGACTGCAAAAACTTGAGTCTTACGCTGGAATCTATATCCAGTGCGTAAAACTCAAAGTTTGCAGTATACGCCAAAATTTGACAGTCTGAGTTTTTATGCCAGACTGCAAAAATATGGAGTTTTACGCTGACACATTAGGAATGTGGGCATAATTGTGCATACACGTACAACGTGTGCGAAGGATTTTTCTCCTCTCGAAGTCTTTACCTGTGATGCCCGGAGCACAGCTAGACGGCGAAGCACTTCGTTCAGAACGAGGCTCGCTCGGCCTAACAGGGGTCGCTCGTGCTTGAGCAGTAGAGCGAGATGAAGAAGCGACTTTCTTTCCCTTAGCAGCGGAGGCCTATTTTGGTGCCATGGCGAAACTCAGAGTTTTCGAAAAGAGACGAAGAGTTTTTAGAAAGAAACGAAGGGTTTTGCAGAAGACAGATGAAGGGTTTTTCTCTCTCACGACCTAGGGCTATTTATAGAGTTCAGATAACTCTTTGAATCCTTAACCAAATCCAATCTTATCTGATCAGTTATGATTTGGGACCACGTCAGCCGATCATTTGAAAAGGAAGGCGGACAGTCATACTGCGTAACAAATCTATGATTTTACGCTTAGAAGCTTTTACGCTCAGAAGCTACAGATCTACGATTTTACGCACAGAAGCTACAAATCTATGATTTTATGCTCAGGAGCTTTTACGCTCAGAAGCTACAAATATATGATTTTACGCTCAGAAGCTTTTACGCTCAGAAGCTACAGATCTACGATTTTACGCTCAAAAGCAACAGATCTATTATTTTACGCTCAGAAGTTACAGATCTACGATTTTACGCTCAGAAGTGATCTATGAGTTTTCGCATATCTTAAAATTACGCAGGACAGGATACGCGTATATCTTGATAATTTGGGTCTTATACTCGAGAAAGCCAATCACAAGGGTTTACGCAGAAAATGCTTCTTTTTTGTTATAAAACATTGTAAGTGCCTGAAACGCACAGATGTCAGCATTTGCAAACAGACGACGGGTCTTCAGTAAACTTCTCCTCTTCTTCAGTCAGGAGGACTTCATCAGACGAAGGGTCAAAGAGCTCCCTAAAAGAATGTCTGTCTTCACTAGAAATGACCTTTCTTTCTTGGCCATTAGAAGTTCATTCGAAGTTTAGCCAAGATCCTTTACATCTAGTTCAAGTATGGCCTGTTCTGCAGACATTTCCTGCCCGGTTTCGAGAAACTTTCGGGAAGCCATTCTTGAATATGTGACAGTTCAGAATTCTATGTGACTCCTCGTCCAAAAAACAGCATGACAATTGGATCTTCAAGACAATTTAATGCTAAAGAACTTTTTACGCATCTTCCCCTACGCGTAAAAGTTGGAACATGACTGGAGGCATATTTGTCAGAGTCAGCGTAAAAATTACTCAAACATGTTGAAGCTGCGTATTATCAGACTTCCTCACAGCAATATGGCAAATCAATAGTGCGTAAAAGAAGACAAGTTTATTAATCATGATTACATATGATGAAAAACTATTTTACAAAAGATTTTTCATTAATATTCGAGATCATGATTACATATAATGGAAATCCATTTTATAAAGGATTTTTCATTAATATTCAAGATCACGATGGAAATCTATTACGCCAGGTTCTCATCTGATGGAGATCTTTTTCTTCTTCTACGACACTTCTTCGGATCCTATACGCCGGGTGCCAAGAAAATGGTTAATGGCGGGAGGATACAGAACTGGGCATGTTTAAATTATTCAAGCCCACCCTCCGTGCATCATCGGCAGCTATGCCTAGAATTATGATTGGGATTCAGACCCAACACAATACTGGAAGACACGGCCAAGCTGCACCCCAGATCCAGCTTCATAATAGGGAAAAATACAGCTAGCAAGCTGTGTGGTCTAATACGACCCTTCCTCTCTCTTTGCCGAATTGCCATATAAAATCGCTGATTGCCTCGAGCATGGGAAGCTATGATATCCCTCCATGATCCATCATTGCAGAGAATATTTGCTCGAAGACGTCTTTTCCTATGGCTCCTTACATGTTGGAAGAACATAATCTTCTTCTTTCTCAGTTCAGCCCAATGAACCTCATCAGTCATCTTTGTGGTAAAGGAAGTATGAGAAGCCAAGTGCATTTGCTTGCCCTTATATAGGCAGAAGAGAACATACAAAATCCCAACAACTTTTTAAATATCACCGAAAAATCAGCCTCGAAAGAACGAGTCAAATTTGACCATTTCATGCTTCATTCAAAGTATTTCAAATTACGAGGAATTTGAAAACTTTGAAGGGGGTCTTGTAAAAGCATGAAATACGCTGGGGAAGTGTACGCGTAAAACAGAGCTTCAAGAATGTGTGGCGTAAAATGTGGCTTCAAGAGCTGTACGCGTAAAACAGAGCTGTTTGGCGTAAAAAAGGGCTTTAGAGCTGTCCGCGTAAAACAGAGCTTCAAGGCTGTGTGACATTAAATGTGACTTCAGAAGTGTACGCGTGAAACAGAGCTTCAGAGCTGTTTGGCGTAAAGTAGTGACTTCAGAGCTATCCGCGTAAAGCAGTGCTTCAAGACTGTTTTGGCGTAAAAGGTTGCTTTACCTTCCAGCGTAAAGTTTAAAATACGTTTGTCTTTAATGCAGCGTAAAAGTTGTACGAGGAACTCTTCGTATTCCTCGCATGAATCTGTCAGACAGAACAGTGAACCTGACTCCTGACAAAAAGTACGGCACGATGATCGAGAGGACGGCTGTGATGATAATTTTGCACAGAGACCCAGGCTGTCGTTTAGTGACATATTCTTGATACAAGTCATTTTTTCGCATTCAAAGAATATGCTGCCTATTCTACATGAGCAGAAATGAGTTTTACGCTCAAGATGAAGACAAAATCAGATGCCACGTCAAAAGCTGTTTCTCTTACAGAGCTCGAGACAAATCTCGGCATTTAATGCACGAGATTGACGCATATCTCTGTATTTAATGCACGAGATTTGGTTCTATTCTTTAGATTTTGTCATGACGGGGAGAGCTAAAATTGTGGCTAATACGCTCACATCACTATCCTAGCAGTTTACGCCAACCAGGCTATTTTCAACTATAGGAGTACGCCGTATGATATCTCCTCGAAATACGCTAACTCGGCTATAATTGCAAAGGTACGTGATAAGGCTATTTAGCCTAGAATACGCTCAAGACCTCAGTCAGGACGGATAATTGGCTATTTTACGCTGGTTATCTATTATTCATGGAATCATCAAGTTTTACGCAAAGCTTGGCTTTTACGCCAATAAGACAGCTAGTTGGCTTTTACGCCAACAAGACAGTTCTCTGGCTTTTACGCCAACCATCTTTACGCAGAGCTTGGCTTTTACGCCAACAAGACAGCTAGTTGGCTTTTTACGCCAACAAGACAGTTCTCTGGCTTTTATGCCAACCATCTTTACGCAGAGGCAGTTACCTACGTGGCTTACATGCCGTGATCTTCGAGAAACAGTTATACGCATTACCTTATAATGGAACACGTGTCATACAAAAATTTAGAAGATTATTTGAACGTGGGTAGCAGTTATTATAACCGCCGCGTAAAAGATGCAATCTTCTTGACTGTTTGGCCTTTTACGCCGATGAGACAGTTACTTGGCTTTTACGCCAACCAGATAGTTACTGGACTGCTCTCTATAAATAGAGACTCCTAGTCGGACCAACGAGAGGGTGACATACGGACGGGACAACACACAGACAGAGATCAGAGAGAGAGAGAGAGAGCACAGGCAGAGAGTGTTGGTTGACAACTTCGGCAACGAGAATTCAACCCCACTTGCAACCTTTGAAGCTTCTTCTTCTTCTACAGCACTTCTTCATCATCGTGTGGTCCAAGGGACAAAGTGATCGACCGCAGATTAGAATCCTATAGCAATATTTCTCCAAAATCATTTTTATTGTACTTAATATCCATGTATATGATTAATTGTACTTTTCTCTTTTATCGTTTGTAAACAAGGTTTCGTACTAACCCTCTATTTGTTTTATCTCAAACAAAATGGCGACTCGCCAGGTGAATTTTTAAAACCTATCATGTTCATATTACCTCTGATAGTGTTTTGTATACCAGGAGAGTATAATAGCCTGAGTTTGTAAACCGAAAAAGCTTCGTACGAACCATTTGTTTTATCATCAAACAGTTCAATAGCTGTTCAGTGTAACTAGCATGCACATTTCTTATACTTAGCATGATAATGGTTCTATCTCTTTTTAGGCAGGCAGGCATATTCTTGTTCTATCATTCTTGTAAACTTATCTTATTAAGCAAACAAGCATTTCAAAAACTCAGATTCATTATTAAGGCGTGCAAGAATCAGAGAATGAACTTTTGTCCACTCATCGAGATCAGTCATCTCCTGGTTCAACAAGGAGCTCTTCAAGAAGATTTTCCTTTTGAATCAGCAAATCGATATCTCTTGTACATAGTGCCAACGCAGAGTGGGGCACTACACCTAGCGGGTTACTTATAGAACACTTGTTACTTTGACTCGTTTGAGAATCGAGTCTCGGGGAAACCTTACCGCCAAATCAATACAGACGAAATGCAATGAACCCTTCAAATTGATGGAACGGCTCTATTGAAATAAGTCCAAGTGTTTTCGTTGGTTGTTTTGCTTCTTGGTTTTGTGTTGCTTTGTGTTTTATCTTGCTTTCGATGACTTAGTTTTCATGATTCGCTTTTCTCGCTTGCACATTCTTTTTGAATCGTAAGGAAAAGAGATCGAAGGATGCTAACCAAGTATTGTTGCAATTTCAGAACGCATAACCAAGGAATGACTGTTGCGTAAGGCTTCCCCATCCTCTCGTTCGATTCAATCGGTGAGTGGTTTAGGCCCTTTGATGAATCCTTCAGTCCATACGCTTTAACAAATGATCTCTAGTTCACTTGAATTGCATGTCCCTATAGTAAATGTTAATTCACTACAAGTTATGCTAAAAGAAATGAACTGCATGCTAAATGTATAAAAAGTTACTATTTTACTTTAGTTAATGCTTGCCTCTTACTCACCTGTTGCGCCACAAAATCGTATATCAAATATTTTATGGTTAGTGATTGTGTCCCGTGTAAAAGATTGAAAGAGAAGAGTCTAGTAGCCCATCCTGATGTTCCGGTCCTACGGGATCTAAGGGGGTGTGGCTATTAGATAGTGATATGCTTGTTCATGTTTGGTGCATCATAATAGTTTTATCTGATAGAATGTTGCTTGTCATGCATTGGTCTCGGACAACTTGTGCACAAGGTAAATAGTCTCTGGAACGATTCTTGGGACACTGGGAATCGGTCGGTCCGAAAGAGATTGTGAGAGCACTGTGATGTTCCAGTCCCACGAGATCTAGGGGGTATTGTTGTCCATCAGTGGGACAACTCATGGGCCATCATTTAGTTAGGTTTCATGCTAGGTTTACCTTCTTACTTACCTAACACTTTTTGCCATACAGATAGACACATGAGTTTTATACATATATGCAAATTGTTGCTAACTTGTGTGCCTGCTGTAGGGATAACCGCTCGACCGTGGGTAAGATTTATCATATGCATAGTCTATATATCGTCTATTTTTCTTGCATGAATTATTAAAAAGAAATTAGACAACTAGAAAGATCTCCTAATAATGCTAGCTTCACATGTTTACTTAGTGTGGATTTCTAGGTAAGTTTGGCTACGGTCGCTCACCAGTACATGTTGTAGTACTGACCCACGTTTGTGGGCAAATCTTCAGGTTCTGGTAACAAGTGCTTGGCGAGCATTTTGAACCAGTGTTAGCGCATCCTTCCAGCGGGACCGTACTCGTGCTGCTTCCTTAGCTTCCTCTCATGTGTGCAAACTTCTCTTCGGCTAGTTGTTTTGATTTTTGGTCCTACTAAAAGGATTTAATGTATGGGAGTTGTGGCTAGTTTTGGGATTGTAAAAAGAGTTGTAAGCCTTCTATGGCATATTTTATAACTCAGCTAAGTAAGTACTTTGTAATCCAATCTTTAAGTATTCAATAAAGAAAGTATTTTGTGTTCCTATCAAATGTATTCAACTTTGGTTCTCTGTATTTTATTCTGTGCCTATATATGTATATTTTTGTCTAACTTGTGTCTTGTGCAGGTACTATGTGCAACTTAAGCTTGCACGACATCGCGCCCAAGCGAGGACGACCAGTTCCGTAGGGACCAAGCGACGACGATCGGCCCTTACGGGACCGGAGCATGACACCCATGGCCGCGCATGTCCAAGCATTGTCCGCGCATGCTCCCGCGCAGCGCCAGCTCAACACCCGCTCCAGCACCCGCGCATGCAACCACGCTAGCAACAACGCATGCAACTCGCGCATAACCGAGCGCATTAGCACATCAAATGCGCACAAGCTCCATGCGTCGATGCTAACGTGCTAAGTGCAAAGTACGCCAACAAAGCGACACTTTGCGCCCTTGAGCCCGAGTCCGAGTCGCTAAGCCCTTTCGGGG
This sequence comes from Iris macrosiphon, assembly GCA_036927795.1. NCBI lineage: Eukaryota > Viridiplantae > Streptophyta > Magnoliopsida > Asparagales > Iridaceae > Iris > Iris macrosiphon. Next base: position 52,911,024 of record JAYESA010000012.1, on the reverse strand, counting down.
CTTAGCTCCTATGAAAATAATTCCAAGATCATGACAAAAAGTATAAATGCTTTCATTGAGTTGTTAATCCTTTGTCCTCCTAATTAAACACCCCCACATGGCACCCATATGCCTCTCCACACCCCATGTGCACACCTCAACACAAGGAAAGTATTATATTAAGATACCTACTTGGTGGTGTAGCCAATATGGGACTATCTTTCATAGTCCAAAGGTAAAAATACCAACAATCCCCATCATATCTCAATATATGGATTGAGCGTTCCCCATAGTGACTTCCCATCATGCCATTAGGATAGATATCGCTTTGAATTGAATCTTCTTGCATAGGTCAAATAACAGTATAATACAAGAATGGACTAAACCTTGAATTTTGTACCATAGTTGCAATTCTTTCCACTCACACAATGACATCACCTATGCTTCTGGTTACAAATTAAAGGCCCTATGCACGCCTAGTTTCGGTGTATATATTTATCACGCCCCGATTCTGTGGAATCGATAGTCGTCCCCCGGGCGTGATACCGTGCGGGCCTAGGTTGCGCACCACACAAGGCTAAGTTATTTTGCATAGCGAGCACATATTCAGAGTACGCAAATAAATTAAAACACAAGTTGAAACATGAAAAAGTTCTCTTTATTGATAATGAACATCTATTACAAACTCTTGAACGAGTCATAAGGGTTGCCGTACGGGCTTACAAAAGTTGACACAAAATGAGATAGTTGTCATGTACATTACATCCCTTTACTATACTTCAAAATGTAAAGACCTCCTGGCTGGATGATGGTCTTCCCACGGAGCTGCATAGAGTTTGTGTTGCTAGCTCCTTGCTTCAAAAGATGGCACGCTTAGGACATGCCTACAGCTGGACTGGGTCGGGGATTGACTTCTGCTCCTCGCTCGGCTCTCCTTAGTGTAGGAAATCTGTTTCAACGAGGGTCAGTACATCAAAATGTACTGGTGAAGGCAAGCTAACCCAACTATACCAATCAACACGTTGTTTTATTGAAGCATGAAAATTATTTGTGGTCTTTCTATCTTGTCTTAGTTTATTTTATAAGCAGGCAGTATATAGAAACTACTGAAATAAACTCGCCACCATTTGGTGACTTTTACCTGCCCGTCTGAACCACTTGCACAATACTTACCATGTCCTTTCCTGCCACAAAGACACAAGTTAGCTTACACATGTTTAAATATACGAGGGGATCACTGGCGTATGCCATAATGGACGATATAGTCTTTGGCGGAAGAGCATGCAACGAAAGTACAAGAGGCATTGCAAGATATTTTGTCAAGTACAAGAGACTAAACAATAGGTTCCGCCCGGGCCGGATCGGTGCCAGTGCCCCAGCGACCGTCCGTAGGAACCGTGACCTTGTGCATAAGTTGCCCGTGATCGAACGGTATCTAGGCTAAGTTATCATTTGTACAGTTGAGGCAACAAGAGTACAAGACAAGCAGCATTTCATGATTCATTTTGCATAGTCTCCATGAACAGTTTGTTGCATAACAAGGTGTGTTCTACATATAGCACAATTTATAGAAGAAGTAAGCATTCTAACTAAATTGAAGCATAGGAAGAACTTATAAACGAACTAGCATGCAATAGATAACTGTTCACAAGTTAATTGACAAGCATAAAGTAGTCCAAGTCTATTCCCTTATTATCTTGACATCTTTTAGTTATTACTTGGTATCGTTTGATCGGGGCAAACAAGAATATAAGATTTTTTAGGTATGAAGTCTTGGAAGAAGGGCCAACTGAATCGAAGATAAGCCACTCACTTTGTTGGTTGGAAGGGAGATGGAAAGAGGTGCTTCAGGACTCCGCTCGCGCGTCGTCTACTGCTCGTTCACCTATATTGCCACGAACAGCTGATCAATAACTCTTCCACTCTTTCCAATCTCGAAATAAAGTGCAGTTCAACGAACGAAAATAATAAAATCAATCGAAACCGTTCAAGAAATCACAAGCAAATTCGAAAAACAACTCAAGCAACAAAAGCAACAAGCGACAGCGAAAACTGAGGCAACAAAAGATGCAGCGGAGAGGTCCCTCCTGACTCTGCCACTAAGTCGATCATGGGGGCTCGGTCTACTGAATATGGGAATCGACTTCGAAGAAGCAAATCCATAATGAGGATGGGTTCTTGTTTCAATCTATCCCGATCGAACGATACCGTCTTGTATTTCTTAGCCGCGTTCCCTGAATAGGGGGAACGGGGCACCACATCCTACCCAACTAATTGGAAGTTTTGTCCACAAAACTTAGGAATAGAACCTACCACTAGGAAGTGTTATGTTGAGGACGACGATCATGACGCAACGGACAGTCATGAACTGCATGCTTTGATTCGCCACATGCTAGGCATAATGCAAGTTTCAGACGACATTTATTGGCCGTGTGCTCCGGCTTCTTACAGAAGTTACAAGGTTGCCTTGGATTTTCTCTTGGTGGACCGCCGTTGATAGGGCTCTTTGCAGCGGTGTTTCCTTTCTCGTTGCTATGGCGTTTATGATTGGAGGTATGCACAGCACCGACAGAAACATGAGGATACTGTGGTTCAAGAGATAGGGCATAATTCATGACTCTCCGTATAGTCTCGTATTGATGAACTACTACGTGCGCGTGGATGGCAGGGTGCAGACCTCCTTAAAACCTTCTAGCTCGACTCGCTGCATCAGGTAAATAGGAGCTTGCGAATTTAGAGAGTCGGTTGAATTCGGCGGAGTATTTCTTAACTGTCATGCTGCCTTGTCGTAGTTGCACAAACTCATTTTCTTTCTGACGACGCACGGGAGGGGGTATGAAATCCTCTTCAAATGCGGCACGAAAAGTGTCACACCGCGGCACCGAGGGCCGCCCGGACCACCCGCCTACGCCCCGGCCAGCGGACCGAACGCGAATCACCGCGCCTCGACTACCCATGCGGGACGCAAGGGATGTGGCCCATTTGATACCGAGACGTGATGTCGTACGGGCCTGGGGTTGCGCCCGTACAAGGCAACACCGTTAGAGTTTAGGCTATCATCGCATCGAATCGAGTAAGCAGCGGAGGGACATTGTTGCAAGCATTCAACAATCTGAGTATACGGGACAAATCGAGGCAACTTGGGTTCTCTTATTTACAAAGGCATCGTTCCATACATTATGCCCTTCTATACGAAGCATACTCGAGGCAACTGAAACACAAGCAATTTCCGGGTCTTGGGGACTGAGGCAAGCCTATCGCTCCCTCGGACGATCCAGCTACCTGCAAGCAAGTAAACTATTGGTGGGTCAGCACTTTTATAAGTACTGGTGAGATAAAATAACTGAACAGAAGCAACCATTCACTAAAACCAACACTAAGTAATCATGTTGTAAAATATTACATTACTAGTGATCTTTCTAGTTTTACCTATGTTCGTTACATGCATATACTGAACGGAGTCATATTACTTTGGTTTTGGAAACATCTTTGAAAAGAGAGTTTCATATGCAGTATAAGCAAACAAGCCGTTTGTTCTGTTTCAGGGTGTGCACAGCGTATCTCGTGAGACTCTAGGGACAAATGCACATCTAGACACACATGCACATCTTAGGGGCAGTCCTCTATCCAAACCAACACGATGGACTATCTTATATGCAGGCGGTCCCCAAGTATCTCAGGATCGGCAGCTGTTGGACCAGCATACCAACGACTCATTTAACTGATGCTAATAGCAACTGTGACTCATAGTTGCTTTCTACTATCTCTGTAGCAGTCGTGACACATGCAGTTCAGCTCTCCACTAATAGCCATTGTCCGACCGATGCGAATGCATGGAATACTATCAAATAAACTCTAGTATGCAGACGAGACAAACCACCAGATCATTCTTGTTGCGGGGGCAAGCCGCCTTATCTTTTGAACACGTTCAGGCACACGATATGGTTCTCTCAGAGCATAGGGGATAGTGAACATATTCATGCACTCTGTTCTCTTAGACAAGCGTTTCAGGGTCTCTTAGTTAAGCAGACATATTCGTTTCAAGACAAGCTATGTGAGTTCGTTTATTAGCATGCAAGACAGGTTCTATCATTCTCTTATGAAAGCAAGCAAGCAAAAATACTGATTCATTATTAAGGCATGCAAGAATCAGAGAATGAAGTTCTGCCCACTCACATTGATACATAATACCGACGCGGAGCGGGGCATTACATACTTACCAACCAACAAAAAGTTTCATCCTCGAAACTTCAAGGATAAACTTATCGATATTCCGAGCAGCGATAGTCCTCATCCCTCGCCGTACTCAATCGAAACACAAGCACAAGTACGACACGACACTCGAGCAGCAAGCCAAGTTCAGAAAACGTTTGCGCAACTTTGAGAATATCTATGGACTTATTGTATGGAACACTCTATTGCAATATTATATCGAGCAAAATCTCAGAGTTGAAGCAACAAAATTTTCTTGGGCTAGAATCGAATTCCGCTCTGATACCATTATGTCACGCCCCAGCGCCGAGGGCCGCCCGGACCACCGCCTACGCCCCGGCCAGCGGACCGAAGGCGAATCATCGCGCCTCGACTATCCGTGCGGGACGTAAGGGATGTTGCCCGTTTGATACCGGGACGTGATGCCATACGGGCCTGGGGTGCGCCCGTACAAGGCAACATCGTTAGAGTTTAGGATATCATCGCATCGAATCGAGTAAGCAGTGGAGGGACATTGTTGCAAGCATTCAACAATCCGAGTATACGGGACAAATCGAGGCAACTTGGGTTCTCTTGTTTACAAAGGCATCGTTCCATACATTATGCCCTTCTATACGAAGCATACTCAAGGCAACTGAAACACAAGCAATTTTTGGGTCTTGGGGACTGAGGCAAGCCTATCGCTCCCTCCGACGATCCAGCTACCTGCAAGCAAGTAAACTATTGGTGGGTCAGCACTTTTATAAGTACTGGTGAGATAAAATAACTGAACAGAAGCAAGCATTCACTAAAACCAACACTAAGTAATCATGTTGTAAAATATTACATTACTAGTGATCTTTCTAGTTTTACCTATGTTCGTTACATGCATATACTGAACGGAGTCATATTACTTTGGTTTTGGAAACATCTTTGAAAAGAGAGTTTCATATGCAGTATAAGCAAACAAGCCGTTTGTTCTGTTTCAGGGTGTGCGCAGCGTATCTCGTGAGACTCTAGGGACAAATGCACATCTAGACACACATGCACATCTTAGGGGCAGTCCTCTATCCAAACCAACACGATGGACTATCTTATATGCAGGCGGTCCCCAAGTATCTCAGGATCGGCAGCTGTTGGACCAGCATACCAATGACTCATTTAACTGATGCTAATGGCAACTGTGACTCATAGTTGCTTTCTACTATCTTTGTAGCAGTCGTGACACATGCAGTTCAGCTCTCCACTAATAGCCATTATCCGACCGATGCGAATGTATGGAATACTATCAAATAAACTCTAGTATGCAGACGAGACAAACCACCAGATCATTCTTGTTGCGGGGGCAAGTCGCCTTATCTTTTGAACACGTTCAGGCACACGATATGGTTCTCTCAGAGCATAGGGGATAGTGAACATATTCATGCACTCTCTGTTCTCTTAGACAAGCATTTCAGGGTCTCTTAGTTAAGCAGACATATTCGTTTCAAGACAAGCTATGTGAGTTCGTTTATTAGCATGCAAGACAGGTTCTATCATTCTCTTATGAAAGCAAGCAAGCAAAAACACTGATTCATTATTAAGGCATGCAAGAATCAGAGAATGAAGTTCTGCCCACTCACATTGATACATAATGCCGACGTAGAGCGGGGCATTACATACTTACCAACCAACAAAAAGTTTCATCCTCGAAACTTCAAGGATAAACTTATCGATATTCCGAGCAGCGATAGTCCTCATCCCTCGCCGTACTCAATCGAAACACAAGCACAAGCACGACACGACACTCGAGCAGCAAGCCAAGTTCAGAAAATGTTTGCGCAACTTTGAGAATATCTATGGACTTATTGTATGGTGTCACGCCCCAGTCCCAAAATACCGTGGGACCGGACGAGTGTCAATGGCCAGCAGTACGCACCGATGGACAAACCCAATTTAATAGATCCATTAGGGCATACTTAAGCTGTAAAACAAGTCTACGACAATCATGGCACAACTAATCTCATCCACACAAAATATAAAATATGATCCACAGAATAAATAAGGAATGTAAATCATCAGGTAGTCTCACAAAGTGCTTCGGGGAACAACCCGATAATTATCTGATACATGGTTCAACAGACCAGAATATAAAAGACTGAAATAAATAAATAAATACTGAGCATGAACATGGATGCTCAGGAAAAGTCTTCGGCTAACACCTCGTCCTCGGATGGCGGTACAGCTCCTGGATCAGCTCCTGCTGCGGTCCCGTACACCTCGGGATAGATCTCGTCCTCAAATCCTGGGGACACGATCCATATCCAGGTCCTCAGGGGATATAGCATGGTACAGAAAATATACAAGCCAAAATATAAGCAGTATAGCAAATAATGAGATAAATAGGGCAAGTAAGTAACCATCTATGTGAAAATGCAAGTGAGAGCAGCACGAGTACTCAGGCTGAGCCACTACAAGCTCTGTGTCGGGGAGCCGGTAGTGGTAATAACAAGTAATGTGTCTAGCTCTGCTCCGAGAGTCTACGACCTGACAATAGTAGAAGATATATATAATAAAACAACCTGTAGCCTGTGTGTCTCTCCCCACCCAATGTAATCACGCATATCATGACCATAACGTCTCATGTCCATGTCAAGCGGGATCATCACTAATGCAACAAGTCATATGTATCTATAGATATAGTATCTCTGTCAAGTCCTGTATCCTACACAGAATTACCACGAATATCTGAATATCCTGTCTCATGAACAGTGTCAAGTGTCCTGGGTCATATGGTACTTGATAAGACAAGTACTAGAATATATAGTGTCACGAATGTCCATCTCTATATGACAGTACCCAACACTGCGTACAGTGTTGACACCCGACTGACAATCGGACGCTAAGTACGTCACACGGTCCTAGGTTGAGCATGTACAGCAATATAATGAAGCAAGAAAAATATATAATAATACTGCAGAGTTTGGCAAGGTACACTTGCCTGATGTTTGGATTCCAACAACTGTCCTTGTATCAGTGGATCCGGTAGGTACTACTCCAAAAGCTGTAACAAACATCACCAATAATCTCAGAAGATATCAAACTGCTAGAAATGCCTGTTCTTACGTCCAATTTGGACACAGGGGCAAAAAGGTCATTTTCGGGCCAAAGCGAGTTCCATATGTGGGCCCGCTTTGCACCTAAAAGCGTGTCAGGGTCAAAGATCTCCAAATTATGCAAACTCAGTATCTACAAGTCAGGAATGATGGTACGAACCCAACAGAACTTCCAAAATTGGATTCCGATGAGCCGATCACAAAATCGCCCGTCAAGTGGAGCCGGTGGGGCCCATGATACGCGATTTTATCAACGTTCTCAGAATCGGACCAAACTTGGATCACAGGACCAGCGTATCGCTACAAGTCCGATGGCGCAAGTTTCGTTTCAATCCGACGTGTATACACAAAGTTACAGCGTGTTCCAGAAAGGTCGGATACGGGGTGTCGTCGGCGGATACGCATTGATTCCGGGGTGCACGCACCTCCGAATCGACTTCTGCGAAATCCCACATGACCGTATCGATGACGCGCACGGTTCGGTAAAGACCGCGTGCGACCAAGTCGTCCCGTTTGGCGGGGCACACTCAGTTCTGGGGTGAAATGGGGTATTATTTTTCCTATTTTTGGATCGCGGTGTGCGATCACCACAGGACGCGATGCTCCGAGCGAGTTGCACGGGCACCGAGAGAGTTATATAGTCTATGTGTAGCAACTGACGAAATTGAAATCGGAGTTGCGATGAGGGAGAAAACAGTACCTGAACCGAGCTCCGTGACGCTGAATTCTGCGTGTCCGGAAGCCAATTCCGTGTCCGGGTTGAGAGTTTCTGCGTCCTCATGTCCGTTGTGAGTCAGAACTAGGGCTCTGACCGAGGAGGGCTTCGCCGGGGGTCAGCCTCGAGGTTGGCTAGGGCTTCGGGTGTCGACGGCCTGGCGGCGGCAGGGCTGATCGACAACGAAGGCTCTGGGGGCGGTTCGACGCGAGGAGCCGAGGGCGGTCGCGGCGGCGCTCGAGGCGAAGGATCGGGGGTTCTGGATTGGTCGACGAGGATGGGTGTGGTGCAGCGGCGGCGTCGATCGAGTGGTCGACGGCGGTCCGGGGTCGAAGGAGCGGGTCTGCGTGGAGGGGAGGAACGATGCGTCGACGGCGAGGGGCTCGGGAGTCTCGACTGAAGGAGATGGGAGAGGGTCTGACGGCGGGGTGGTGCACGGAAGCCGAGGCAGGGGTTCAAATAGGCTACAGTGTTCACGGCTAGGGTTCGCTGACGGGTCGGGGGTTCTCAGCGGGTTGGGTCTGACCCGCTGCGATGGGTTTGGTCTGGGTGTTGGTTTAAGCTTGGTTTGGTTTGGTAAGCCAATAGTCTTCAATGCCTTAAACGCGTCTCTGAAGTCCAAATAATTCCCCAAAAAATACCACCTATCCAGCTTTCCATTGTGCATCATAATATATTATTTCCAGAATATTTTAACACCAATCTGTTATACTTAAAATTCTTTAAATCACAATCATCTTCGCTTTAACTTCCAGAAAAATACCAAAAATTCGTAATAACTCATTTTAAAATTATTCTCAAAATTCAGGGTGTTTACAATCTTTCCTCCTTAAAAGGATTGCGTCCTCGCAATCAATTAGTAAGCTACAAAAGATAGAATTATGAAATTACAAGGTTGCTAAATTTTCAACTGCCTCTTCGAACAAGTGGGGGTAACGCTGGCGCATATTATCTTCTCGTTCCCAGGTCGATTCTTCAGGGGAATGATGTTTCCAAGCTACATGGACCAGTCTGATTGTCTGTCCCCGTAATGTCTTCTCACTGACGTCGAGGATGCCAACTGGTTGTTCCTCATACCTCAAGCTTGGGCCCACTGCGATTTCTGAATGATCGACTACGTGACTTGGGTCGGTCATGTACCTTCGTAGCTGTGAGACGTGGAATACGTCATGCACTCCCTCTAAGGATGGAGGTAATGCAAGACGATAAGCCACCTCACCGACGCGCTCTAGAATGTCGAATGGCCCAATATACCTTGGGCTCAACTTGCCTCTGCTTCCGAATCTGATAGTACCACGAGTGGGCAAAATCCTCAAGAACACATGCTCTCCTTCTTTAAACTCCAGGGGACGTCTGTTCGTATCTACCCAATGCTTCTGTCTGTCTTGAGCTGCTCGTAGATGATTCTGGATCTGTTTCACCTTTTCCACTGTCTGCGTTACCAATTCCGGACCCAGTATTTGACGTTCACCCACGTCACTCCAGCATACAGGCGATCTGCATTTCCTTCCGTATAATGCCTCGAATGGTGCCATCTGAATGCTGGCCTGATAACTGTTGTTGTAGGAGAACTCCACTAAGTGCAGATGATCTTTCCAAGATCCTCCAAAGTCTAGCATACATGATCTCAACATGTCCTCCAAGATCTGAATGGTGCGCTATGATTGGCCGTCTGTCTGCGGGTGGTATGCCGTGCTGAATTTGAGTCTGGTGCCCAGACTCTCTTGCATGCTTCTCCAGAAATGAGATGTAAATCTTGAATCTCGATCTGATACAATACTAACAGGCACTCCATGTAATTTGACGATTTGTCGCATATACATGTCGGCTAGTACCTCTGTGGACTGTCCAACTCTAAATGGCAAGAAGTGTGCCGATTTAGTGAGTCTATCTACGATAACCCAAACTGCATCTCTTCCGCTGGGGCTCCTCGGAAATCCTGTGACAAAATCCATCGTGATATGCTCCCACTTCTATTCCGGTATAGGAAGCGGCTGTAACATACCTGCAGTTCTTTGATGTTCGGCCTTTACCTGCTGGCAGACTAAGCATTTGGCCACAAATCTTGTAATCTCTCTTTTCATTCCGTGCCACCAGTAATACTGTCTCAAGTCTCGGTACATCTTGGTTCCTCCTGGGTGAACAGAGTACATAGAGCTATGTGCTTCAGTCATTAACTCCTGTCTCAATTCTCTATTTGGAACATACAGGCGATTTCCAAACCTCAATGTCCCGTCTTCGTGAATGCGAAGTCCTGTTTGCATGCCCGCTTCTGTCCTCTCCTTCAGTCTTCGGAATCTAGCATCGGTGGGCAATACCTCCTTAATCTTCTCCACGAGTGATGACTGAATCTCAAGATTAGCCATCAAGCTATTCTGTCCCGGTAACACAACCTCTATCTGAAGCTCCTGTAGATCCTTCAACAACTCGGGCTGCATCGTCAAGAAATAAGCCGTAGGCTTTCTGCTGAGCGCATCTGCAACAACATTCGCCTTTCCTGGATGATACTGCAGATCTATGTCAAAATCTACCATCAATTCCAGCCAACGCCTCTCCCTCATGTTAAGCTCCTTCTGAGTATATACATACTTCAGACTCTTGTGATCAGTAAAGATTTCTACTTTCTCTCCATAAAGATAGTGCATGCATATCTTCAATGCAAAAATAACTGCTGCTAACTCCAGATCATGTGTTGGGTAGTTCTTCTCGTGAACCTTCAACTGTCTCGACGCATAAGCAATGACTTTGCCATGTTGCATCAAAACATATCCTAGTCCACTACCTGATGCATCGCTGTAAACAACAAACCCTCCTGACCCTGAAGGAAGAGTCAAGACAGGTGCTATTGTTAATCTTCTCTTCAACTCTTCGAAGGCCTTCTGGCAGTCTTCTGTCCATATAAACTCCTGGTCTTTGCATGTCAGCTTCGTCATCGGTTCTGCAATCCTCGAGAAATTTTCTACAAACCTTCGGTAATATCCTGCAAGTCCGAGAAAGCTTCTCACCTTTGCAACTGATGTGGGTGTAGGCCAAGTCTCTATCGCCGCAACCTTCTCTGGATCCACTGAAAGTCCTTCTCCTGATATGATGTGTCCCAAGAAAGGCACTTTGTCCATACAGAACTCACACTTACTGAGCTTGGCATATAACTTCTCCTGTCTCAAGGTCTCTAACACGATTCTGAGATGCTCCTCGTGCTCTTCGTGGCTCTTGGAATATATGAGGATGTCATCTATGAACACCACTATGAATTTATCCAAGAACTGATGAAAGACTCTGTTTATTAAGCTCATAAACACTGCGGGTGCATTGGTTAAACCAAACGGCATCACCAAGAACTCATAATGTCCATACTTGGTCCTGAAAGCTGTCTTCGGGATGTCTTCCTTCCTTACTTTGATCTGATGATAGCTGGATCGAAGGTCAATCTTCGAGAATACCCTTGCACCACTTAATTGATCGAATAGATCATCAATGCATGGTAAGGGATACCTGTTCTTGATGGTCACAGCATTCAGTGCCCTGTAGTCAATGCACAATCGTACTGTTCCATCCTTCTTTGGCACAAATAATATGGGTGCTCCCCAAGGTGAAACACTGGGCCGAATGAAACCTTTGTCCAGAAGGTCGTTAACCTGTTCTTTCAACTCCACTAACTCCTTAGGTGCCAGCCGATATACTGATGAAGTGATTGGCTCTGCTCCTGGAGTTAAGTCTATTGTGAATTCTATTTCCCGATCAGGCGGTAAACCTGGAAGATCATCGGGAAATACATCCCCAAATTCTGGGATGACTCTTGGGTAACCTGTCTCCCCTTCTACAGATAGTACCCTAAGAGTAGGCTGAACTCCTTGCTCTACTGCTCCTCAAAGAAACTCGAATTCTGGATGTCCAGGCGGTCTAAATATAACCCGCCCAAGTCGGCAATCAAGAGTCGCATGGTACTGACTTAACCAGTCCATACCAAGTACAACGTCATAGTCAGGCATAGAAAAGATCAAAAATTGAGCTCGCATCTCTCGGCCACAAACGACTACTGAACATGATCTATAGATGTCACTAACCGGGATAATTCTACCTCCCGTAAGAATTCTCTTCATCTTCGGAAGGGGTGCGGTAGCTACTCTATGGGAGGCTACAAAGCTAGCTGCTATAAATGAATGCGATGCTCCAGAATCAAATAATGCTACAGCTGGTAATGAAGCTACTAAAATAGTACCTGCGATGACTTCGCCTGCGGTAGCTTCCTGCTCAACCGCTAATGTGAATGCCTGGCCTCTACCCTGAGCTGGTCCTCTCTGCTGCTGCTGTTGCTGAAATAGAGCTGCCTGCGGTACCAGTGGAGGTCTCTGCTGGTAGCCTCCTGTAGCTGGTGGTCTAACTCCTCCAGCTCCTGTCTGCTGTGCTCCTACTGCTCCTGTAGCTGGTCGTGGTACAGGTAAAGCAAGTCTCGGTGCTCCCTCTCTTGGTTTAGTGCAGTCTCTAGAAAAGTGCTGATCGGATTCGCAAAGCAGGCATAGTCCCAATTTACGCCTGCACTCTCTCTCAATGTGTCCTACCTTGCCGCAGTGGTGACAGGTAGGGAGAGTTACGGCCCGGTGTGCTGCTCTCTCCGGTATACTCCTCTGGAATCGTTTTGCAGAATCTCCTGGTGCTGTCTTGGTTGGTACGGATGTGTTTGGCCTCTTCAGATTTGATTCTCTTCTAGTGACGCGCTCCATGCGTCGTGCTGCCGCAAGGACCTCAGTATAAGATGTAGGTGCGACTGAGCCAATCAATCTCTGAAGCTCGAACTTCAGTCCATCAAAGAACTTTTCAGCTTTCTCTTCCTCGGTTGCAATCAAGGTTGGGGCAAAGCGACTAAGGCGAATGAACTCCGCGTTGTATTCTTCCACTGTCATACTGCCTTGGATGAGGCGGTTGAACTTGTCTCTGAGCTCTGATCGTGCAACGGCTGGAATGTACATCTCTTGGAAGAGTCTGGAGAACTCTTCCCATGTGACTCGGTCCTGTCCGAGCCTCCTTTCTTCTGCTAGCTACCAGTGATGCGCATTATCAGTTAACTGCATTCTGACTGCAGTCATCCACTTCTCTCTCAGAAGTTCAGCGGCTTCCAACTGATGCTGAATGTTAGTGAGCCATTCATGAACTTCTGTTGGCCCTTCTTTACCAGAAAATGTGCGAGGCTTGAGATGACGGAAGTCGGTGATAGATCCCGTCGCTGTTCGCCTCGCTGGTGGATTTGCCTGCTCCAATGCGGATACCAGGCTGGTCCTCAGATACTCTGCCTCCTGGCGATGGGCCTCTTGCTGAATCTGCTGCTGGGCCTGCATCATGGCATACATCATCTGGAACATCTGTTGCCCGTCCATGGCTTGTCCGGGCGGGAAGACTGGCAGCTGGGGAGTGAACTGTGGTGGAGGTGGGATGTCATCTCTCCGGAACCTTGGATTAGGCTGAGCAGTTTGATCGCTCTGTGATGCTTGTCCTCCATTCCCTGGAGTCACTCCGTCTAAATCAGTAACCACAGCGTCGTGTGGCGTGTCCAAAGGAATCTCGTCTCCGTTCCTGGGATCCATTTCTCTGCAACCAAAATATAAACTGTAAGAACGCTCAGAGGAATCAATACAGGATGCAGTTCAAGTAACAATTTTGAGTTCGATATAGAGTTCAACAATGGGTTAAATAAGGGATGAGATCCTAGAACTTATCCTATCCTTAGGGCAGGCTGGTTCAGTTCCTAAGTTGAAACCGAACAACTTAGTCGTAGACCTGCATGGGCCACCATAAAAACTATGTCACGCCCCAGTCCCAAAATACCGTAGGACCGGACGCGTGTCAATGGCCAGCAGTACGCACCGATGGACAAACCCAATTTAATAGATCCATCAGGGCATACTTAAGCTGTAAAACAAGTCTACGACAATCATGGCACAACTAATCTCATCCACACAAGATATAAAATATGATCCACAGAATAAATAAGGAATGTAAATCATCAGCTAGTCTCACAAAGTGCTTCGGGGAACAACCCGATAATTATCTGATACATGGTTCAACAGACCAGAATATAAAAGACTGAAATAAATAAATAAATACTGAGCATGAACATGGATGCTCAGGAAAAGTCTTCGGCTAACACCTCATCCTCGGATGGCGGTACAGCTCCTGGATCAGCTCCTGCTGCGGTCCCGTACACCTCGGGATAGATCTCGTCCTCAAATCCTGGGGACACGATCCATATCCAGGTCCTCAGGGGACATAGCAAGGTACAAAAAATATACAAGCCAAAATATAAGCAGTGCAGCAAATAATGAGATAAATAGGGCAAGTAAGTAACCATCTATGTGAAAATGCAAGTGAGAGCAGCACGAGTACTCAGGCTGAGCCACTACATGCTCTGTGTCGGGGAGCCGGTAGTGGTAATAACAAGTAATGTGTCTATCTCTGCTCCGAGAGTCTACGACCTCACAATAGTAGAAGATATATATAATAAAATAGCCTGTAGCCTGTGTGTCTCTCCCCACCCAATGTAATCACGCATATCATGACCATAACATCTCATGTCCATGTCAAGCGGGATCATCACTAATGCAACAAGTCATATGTATCTATAGAAATAGTATCTCTGTCAAGTCCTGTATCCTACACAGAATTACCACGAATATCTCGAGAATATCCTGTCTCATGAACAGTGTCAAGTGTCCTGGGTCGTATGGTACTTGATAAGACAAGTACTAGAATATATAGTGTCACGAATGTCCATCTCTAGATGACAGTACCCAACACTGCGTACAGTGTTGACACCCGACTGACAAGCGGACGCTAAGTACGTCACACGGTCCTAGGTTAAGCATGCACAGCAATATAATGAAGCAAGAAAAATATATAACAATACTGCAGAGTTTGGCAAGGTACACTTGCCTGATGTTTGGATACCAACAACGGTCCCTGTATCAGTGGATCCGGTAGGTACTACTCCAAAAGCTGTAACAAACATCACCAATAGTCTCAGAAGGTATCAAACTGCTAGAAATGCCTGTCCTTACGTCCAATTTGGACACAGGAGCAAAAAGGTCATTTTCGGGCCAAAGCGAGTTCCATATGTGGGCCCACTTTGCACCAAAAAGCGTGTCAGGGTCAAAGGTCTCCAAATTCTGTAAACTTAGTGTCTACAAGTCAGGAATGATGGTACAAACCCAACAGAACTTCCAAAATTGGATTCCGATGAGCCGATCACAAAATCGCCCGTCAAGTGGAGCCAGTGGGGCCCACGATACGCGATTTTATCAACGTTCTCAGAATCAGACCAAACTTGGCTCATAGGACCAGCGTATCGCTACGAGTCCGATGGCATAAGTTTCGTTTCAATCCGACGTGTGTACACAAAGTTACAGCGTGTTCCAGAAAGGTCGGATACGGGGTGTCGTCGGCGGATACGCGTTGATTCCGGGGTGCACGCACCTCCGAATCGACTTCTGCGAAATCCCACACGACCGTATCGACGACGCGCACGGTTCGGTAAAGACCGCGTGCGACCAAGTCTTCCCGTTTGGCGGGACAAACTCTGTTCCGGGGTGAAACGGGGTATTGTTTTTCCTGTTTTTGGATCGCGGTGTGCGATCACCACAGGACGCGATGCTCCGAGCGAGTTGCACGGGCACCGAGAGGGTTATACAGTCTACGTGTAGCAACTGACGGAATTGAAATCGGAGTTACGATGAGGGAGAAAACAGTACCTGAACCGAGCTCCGTGACGCTGAATTCTGCGTGTCCGGAAGCCAATTCCGTGTCCGGGTTGAGAGTTTCTGCGTCCTCGTGCCCGTTGTGAGTCAGAACTAGGGCTCTGACCGCGGAGGGCTTCGCTGGGGGTCAGCCTCGAGGTCGGCTAGGGCTTCGGGTGTCGACGGCCTGGCGACGGCGGGGCTGATCGACGACGAAGGCTCCAGAGGCGGTTCGACGCGAGGAGCCGAGGGCGGTCGCGGCGGCGCTCGAGGCGAAGGGTCGGGGGTTCTGGATTGGTCGACGAGGATGGGTGTGGTGCAGCGACAGCGTCGATCGAGTGGTCGACGGCGGTCCGGGGTCGAAGGAGCGGGTCTGCGTGGAGGGGAGGAACGATGCGTCGACGGCGAGGGGCTCGGGAGTCTCGGCTGAAGGAGATGGGAGAGGGTCTGACGGCGGGGTGGCACACGGAAGCCGAGGCAGGGGTTCAAATAGGCTACAGTATTCACGGCTAGGGTTCGCTGACGGGTCGGGGGTTCTCAGCGGGTCGGGTCTGACCCGCTGCGATGGGTTTGGTCTGGGTATTGGTTTAAGCTTGGTATGGTTTGGTAAGCCAATAGTCTTCAATGCCTTAAACGCGTCTCTGAAGTCCAAATAATTCCCCGAAAAATACCACCTGTCCAGCTTTCCATTGTGCATCATAATATATTATTTCTAGAATATTTTAACACCAATCTGCCATACTTAAAATTCTTTAAATCACAATCATCTTCGCTTTAACTTCCAAAAAAATACCAAAAATTCGTAATAACTTATTTTAAAATTATTCTCAAAATTTAGGGTGTTTACATATGTAACACTTTATTGCAATATTATATCGAGCAACATCTCAGAGTTGAAGCAACAAAATTTTCTTGGGCTAGAATCGAATTCCGCTCTGATACCATTATGTCACGCCCCAGCCCCGAGGGCCGCCCGGACCACCCGCCTACGCCCCAGCCAGCGGACCGGAGGCGAATCATCGCGCCTCGACTATCCGTGCGGGACGTAAGGGATGTTGCCCGTTTGATACCGGGACGTGATGCCATACGGGCCTGGGGTGCGCCCGTACAAGGCAACATCGTTAGAGTTTAGGATATAATCGCATCGAATCGAGTAAGCAGTGGAGGGACATTGTTGCAAGCATTCAACAATCCGAGTATACGGGACAAATCGAGGCAACTTGGGTTCTCTTGTTTACAAAGGCATCGTTCCATACATTATGCCCTTCTATACGAAGCATACTCGAGGCAACTGAAACACAAGCAATTTCTGGGTCTTGGGGACTGAGGCACGCCTATCGCTCCCTCGGACGATCCAGCTACCTGCAACCAAGTAAACTGTTGGTGGGTCAGCACTTTTATAAGTACTGGTGAGATAAAATAACTGAACAGAAGCAAGCATTCACTAAAACCAACACTAAGTAATCATGTTATAAAATATTATATTACTAGTGATCTTTCTAGTTTTACCTATGTTCGTTACATGCATATACTGAACGGAGTCATATTACTTTGGTTTTGGAAACATCTTTGGAAAGAGAGTTTCATATGCAGTATAAGCAAACAAGCCGTTTGTTCTATTTCAGGGTGTGCGCAGCGTGTCTCGTGAGACTCTAGGGACAAATGCACATCTAGACACACATGCACATCTTAGGGGCAGTCCTCTATCCAAACCAACACGATGGACTATCTTATATGCAGGCGGTCCCCAAGTATCTCAGGATCGGCAGCTGTTGGACCAGCATACCAATGACTCATTTAACTGATGCTAATGGCAGCTGTGACTCATAGTTGCTTTCCACTATCTCTGTAGCAGCCGTGACACATGCAGTTCAGCTCTCCACCAATAGCCATTGTCCGACCGATGCGAATGCATAGAATACTATCAAATAAACTCTAGTATGCAGACGAGACGAACCACCAGATCATTCTTGTTGCGGGGGCAAGCCGCCTTATCTTTTGAATACGTTTAGGCACACGATATGGTTCTCTTAGAGCATAGGGGATAGTGAACATATTCATGCACTCTCTGTTCTCTTAGACAAGCGTTTCAGGGTCTCTTAGTTAAGCAGACATGTTCGTTTCAAGACAAGCTATGTGAGTTCGTTTATTAGCATGCAAGACAGGTTCTACCATTCTCTTATGAAAATAAGCAAGCAAAAACACTGATTTATTATTAAGGCGTACAAGAATCAGAGAACGAAGTTCTGCCCACTCACATTGATATATAATGCTGACGCGGAGCGGGGCATTACATACTTACCAACCAACAAAAAGTTTCGTCCTCGAAACTTTAAGGATAAACTTATCGATATTCCGAGCAGCGATAGTCCTCATCCCTCGCTGTACTCAATCGAAACACAAGCACAAGCACGACACGACACTCGAGCAGCAAGCCAAGTTCAGAAAATGTTTGCGCAACTTTGAGAATATCTATGGACTTATTGTATGGAACACTCTATTGCAATATTATATCGAGCAACATCTCAGAGTTAAAGCAACAAAATTTTCTTGGGCTAGAATCGAATTCCGCTCTGATACCATTATGTCACACCCCAGCCCCGAGGGCCGCCCGGACCACCCGCCTACTCCCCGGCCAGCGGACCGGACGCGAATCACCGTGCCTCGACTATCCGTGCGGGACGTAAGGGATGTCGCCCGTTTGATACCGAGACGTGATGCCATACGGGCCTAGGGTTGCACCCGTATAAGGCAACATCGTTAGAGTTTAGGATATCATCGCATCGAATCGAGTAAGCAGTGGAGGGACATTGTTGCAAGCATTCAACAATCCGAGTATACGGGACAAATCAAGGCAACTTGGGTTCTCTTATTTACAAAGGCATCGTTCCATACATTATGCCCTTCTACACGAAGCATACTCGAGGCAACTGAAACACAAGCAATTTTTGGATCTTGGGGACTGAGGCACGCCTATCGCTCCCTCGGACGATCTAGCTACCTGCAAGCAAGTAAACTGTTGGTGGGTTAGCACTTTTATAAGTACTGGTGAGATAAAACAACTGAACAGAATCAAGCATTCACTAAAACCAATAATAAGTAATCATGTTGTAAAACATTACATTACTAGTGATCTTTCTAGTTTTACCTATGTTTGTTATATGCATATACTGAATGGAGTAATATTACTTTGGTTTTGGAAACATCTTTGGAAAGAGATTTTCATATGCAGTATAAGCAAACAAGCTGTTTGTTCTGTTTTAGGGTGTGCGTAGCGTATCTCGTCCTCACTAGCGTTCGTCTCACTTTTGATACCCTCCCTAATGGTCGCATGTTCATTTTGAGTCCACTCAGGCCTGCTCGGACCTATTGTTATTGAGGGGGAAGGAGGTCTACTCAATGGAGTCAAGCTAGGGATAAATGCACATCTAGACACACATGCACATCTTAGGGGCAGTCCTCTATCCAAACCGACACGATGGACTATCTTATATGCAGGCGGTCCCCGAGTATCTCAGGATCGGCAACTGTTGGACCAGCATATTAATGACTCATTTATATGATGCTAATGGCAGTTGTGACTCATTGTTGCTTTCCACTATCTCTGTAGCAGCCGTAACACATGCAATTCAGCTCTCCACCAATAGCCATTGTCTGACCGATGCGAATGCATGGAACACTATCAAATAAACTCTAGTATGCAGACGAGTTGAGCCACCAGATCATTCTTGTTACGGGGGCAAGCCGCCTTATCTTTTGAACACGTTCAGGCACATGATATGGTTCTCTCAGAGCATAGGGGATAGTGAACATATTCATGCACTCTCTATTCTCTTAGACAGGCGTTTCAGGGTCTCTTAGTTAAGCAGGCATGTTCATTTTAAGACAAGCTATGTGAGTTCATTTATTAGCATGCAAGGCAGGTTCTATCATTCTCTTATGAAAACAAGCAAGCAAAAATACGGATTCATTATTAAGGCGTACAAGAATTAAAGAATGAAGTTCTGCCCACTCACATTGATACATAATGCCGACGCGAAAAAGGGCATTACAAAAAGTAGCCCACGTGATCGCCTCCTCTCCATGGTTAACTTGAAGAGATCGTCGATGCACGTCCCACCAGTCGTGCGCGTTAAGATGGAGCTGTAGTTGAGCATATGTGACGCACTTCTCTTCGGGGACCTCTAGCAGGGAGAAATGGTCTTCAAGCTTGGCCAACCAATCTAGCACTATGATTGGGTCCTCAGTCCCTTTGAATGGAGTGTTGCAGAGTTTCTTGAAGTCGCCAAAGTCGAAGGCAGTCACTTCCCTCTTCCTTGGAGTTTGAGGCGTCTCGACTTCAAGTGCGGGTTGTTCCACCGGTGTCGCTGCTGTTGCCACGGACTGGTAGAAAGCTAGAGTCTGCACAATCTGCTGTAGGGTATCTACATACTTTTGTTGGACTGAGATCGGGCCTCTAGATTGTCTTCGAACTTGGTTTGCCTCTCTTTCGTACGCTTCTCGGCCTGTTCGTAGCGCGCCTCCTCCCTCTGTTGGTTTGCCTCCAACATCTGCATCATTTGCTGGATGGGATTGACACGGGACATAGCAGGCTAATTTCGTAAACTTCCCGATGTGCTAGAGCTGCTTCCTTGAGCTTATGTCTCGTCCGGTGCTTGCGCTGATGATTGCGCCATTCCTTCAAAAGAAGGTAAATTACATTAGGATTATAATGTATTATGTACTCATTGTATGAACGTATCTCATTTTGGCCTAACGAGTTCAAGAGTTCGCATAGGGATTTGATCGTAAAAGGACTTTTTCGACACGAAAGGTCAAAGGAACTTGAAGCTGTGCTCTGATACCAACATGTCACGCCCCGATTCCGTGGAATCGATAGTCGTCCCCTTATTGACAAGCATAAAGTTCCTTATTATCGATATGCTAGAACTTTTTCTACACATAGCATAATTTATAGAAGAATTAAGCATTCTAACTAAAATTGAAGCATAGGCAAAACTTATAAACGAACTAGCATGCAATAGATAATCGTTCACAAGTTAATTGACAAGCATAAAGTAGTCCAAGTCTATTCCCTTATTATCTTGACATCTTTTAGTTATTACTTGGTATCGTTTGATCGAGGCAAACAAGAATGTAAGATTTTTTAGGTGTGAAGACTTGGAAGAAGATCCAACTGAATCGAAGATAAGCCACTCACTTTGTTGGTTGGAAGGGAGAAGGAAAGAGGTGCTTCAGGACTCCGCTCGCGTGTTGTCTACTGCTCGTTCACCTACATTGCCACGAACAGCTGATCAATAACTTTTCCACTCTTTTCAATCTCAGAATGAAGTGCAGTTCAACGAACAAAAATAATGAAATCCATCAAAATCGTTCAAGAAATCACAAGCAAATTCGAAAACCAACTCAAGCAACAAAAGCAACAAGCGACAGCGAAAACTGAGGCTACAAAAGATGCAGCGGAGAGGTCCCTCCTGACTCTGCCGCTAAGTCGATCCTGGGGGCACGGTCCACTGAATATGGAAATCCATTTTGAAGAAGCAAATCCATAACGAGGAAGGGTTCTTGTTTCAACCTATCCCGATCGAACGATATTGTCTTGTATTTCTTAGCCGCGCTCCCTGAATAGGGGGAACGGAACACCACAGTATTTTGGGTGCCTACAGGTTTTCTCTCAAGAGACGGCCTGTATCTCTTTCCATACACTCTAGGTAAGTTCTTTTAAAGAGTCCTTGGCATGAAGCATTGCGCTTCCTTGCGGTGTTACGCCGCTAAAACATGGCCTAAAGCCGAGGCTCCACCTCATCGTGGTGTCATCCACTGTAGCATGAGGTCTCAGCCTCTTTCTAGTGCCAAACTACCCAGCATGAAGCATTGTGCTTCCTTGCGGTGTTATGCCGCTGTGACATGGCTCCCATAGCCGAGATATTACCCTATCGAGGAACTTTTTTGGTGTTACACCACTGTAACATGAGGTCACCGGCCTCTTTATAGTACTGCCTACCACTCTTTATTCTACAACATTAGGCAACTTGCCTATGTGCGGTGCTACGCCGCTTTGACATGGATGACAAAGCGGAGGCATTACCCAGTCGAGGAACCTCATGGTAGTGTCACCCACTGTAGCATGGAGACCTTACACTCATTTGTAGTATTGCGCTACCGTGCTTCCTGCAAAGCACACCAGGCATTCAAAAATGCCTGAGAACTCATTAAGGCGTTTAAGCCATCCTCCCACAAGACTTATTCTACACAAAAAATAATTAGTAGACAACAGTGGTTCTGGGATCGTAACCCCTCTATATTTCAAAGAACTACCCAATGTTCCTGATATTCTCCCAGTCAATGATCCTTCTTTGAACCAAAAGCTAGATGCCTAGTAGATTTCTCTTTGAACTAATGGCATAAAACTTTATAGTAGAATTATAAAGACACAATATCAGAATGTCTTCAAGCCTATTTTGATTGTTGTGTCCTCGACCAGCTGGCCTTGAGACCCTTGGTGAACGGATCCGCCAGATTCTTCTGGCTCCTAACATCAATCACGACAATGACTCCAGTCTTGATAAGATCATTCATTGTCCGATGCCTTAGCCGTACCATCCTCTTCTTACCATTGAAGAGGTCATTTGATGCCACCGTTGTAGTTGCCTAGTTGTCGCAGTATATTGGTACCGCTAAAATCTGTGCACCAACCAATGGAAGATCATACATGAGCAACTCTGCTTCATTTGTTGCAGTCGCCAGTGCATAGAACTCAGATTCCACCAAGGAATAAGAGAGTATTGTCTGCTTCTTCTACTTCCACGATATAGCAGTTCCACCCATGGAGAAGACGTATCATCTTGTGGACCTTTTGCTCTCTACTTCTGAACACCAACTTGCATCACTGAAGCCTTCCACCACTGTCGGATATCCGCTATAGTGTAGTGCATACTTCTGAGTCCTCCTGAGATATCTTATCACCCTCTTCACATCCTTCCAGTGCTCCACACCTGCGTTGCTCGTGAATCAACTCAGCATCCCTATGGAGAAAGCTATATCAGGCCTTGTGGCAGTTGTTGCATACATTAAACTCCCGATGAAGCTTGAGTACTACAGCTGCCTGTCGCTTTCCCTAGGATTTGGCTTCAGCTTCTTGTCATACCTGTATGGAGTATCGATCCCTGGAAGATCCTGATATCCATAGCGTATGAGCATCTTCTCAATATTATGAGATTGTGACAATGCCACTCCAATATCCGTTCGGATAATCTTTATCCCAAGGATAACATCAGCTTCCCCAAAGTCCTTCATACTAAACTTGGAGGAGAGGAACTTCTTTGTCTCAGTGACTCGTGCTAGATCCGTGCCTAGGATCAGCATATCATCCACATATAGACAAATAATGACTCCTCCCGTCAGCAAACTTTTTGTAAACACATTTCTCCGTCTCAATGACCCTGTAGCCGTTTGATCTTATGACTTTATCAAACTTATCATGCCACATTTTGGGAGCTTGCTTCAGACCGTATAAAATTTCACCAACTTGCAGACTCTATCTTCAAGGCCCTTGACGATGAATCCTTCTAGTTGTTGCATATAAATATCTTCGATCAACTCTCCATTCAGGAATGCTATTTTGACATCCATCGAATGTAAAACTAGCTTATGTATTGTGCTTAAGAGAAATCAACATCCTGATGGTCTTCATCCGTGCGACTGGAGCATATGTGTCGAAATAGTCGATCCCTGCTTCTGAGAAAACCCCTTGGTAACCAACATTACCTTGAACTTGTCTAAAATTCCATCGGCCTTCTTCTTCTTCTTGAAGATCCATTTGCATCTGATTGGTTTAGCTCTTCCAGACAGATCGACCAACACCTAAGTGTTATTAGATGTTATTGAGTCATACTCATTATTTATAGCCTCCCTCCAGAAAATAGCGCATCTGGTATTCATCGCCTCATCATAGGTAAGCGGATCTGCTTCCATGTGATAGGTGACAAAATCATCTTCGAAGTCCTTCTGTCTCCTCACCCACTTAGTTCTCGGTTCTGCGAGTTCTGGTTCGAACGTTGTCTCTGTAATGACAACTTCTTCTTTGACTACATCTTCATTGGAAGCTCCAGCCTCCTGTGCACCCATACTGTTCTCCGGAATATCCGCGATAATAATGTTCTTGTGCCTTACAAATTTATCTTCAAAGAATTCTGAGTCGCGAGATTCAATGATATAATTTGATTCTATATCAAGAAACCTTCGAACTTCACTCTTCTCAGCATAACCCAGGAAAATGGTCTTCTTAGTCCTCGTACCTAGCTTTTGAATCTTCAAGTCCGGAAGCTTCACATACGCCAGACACCCCCACACTCGAATGACAGTCAAGTTGGGTCTGACTTTGAACCAGAGTTCATAAGGATTGACCTCGGAAGTTGCGTACGACACTCTGTTCATGATGAACGTAGCCGTCAACGCAGCTTCTCCCCAAAAGCAATTTAGAAGACCTGTAGTCAACAACATTGATTTTATCATCTCTGTCAACATCTTGTTCTTCCTCTCAGCTACTCCATTTGATTGAGGAGAATACGGAGCAGTCGTCTCATTGACAATTCTATGTTCTTTGCAGAACGATGCGAATTCAATAGACCTATAATCTCTGCCTCGATCACTTTTGAGTCTCTTAAGTTGTTTTCCTGTTTGACATTCTGCCTCAGCCTTGAACTCTTTGAACTTCTCGAATGCTTCGTCTTTGCCCTTGATTAGATAGACGAATGCATACTTTGAGTAGTCGTCGATGAATATAATTAAGTACTTCATCTTGGCCTTTGTGGAGAACTGTTTGAAGTCACAGATATCTGAGAGCACCAACTCCAGAAGATGTGCTTCCGTTAACCCGCTTGAATGACTTTCTGGTGATCTTTGTCAGCGCACAGACCTCACACTTCTCCACCTCCTTACCCCCACATTTGGAGATAAGCCCTAGACTAGACATTTTTTTTATTCTTTTACAATGAACATGTCCTAGTCTATTATGGAATAACTCAAGAGAGTAACTAGAAAAGGAGACTACATTTATAATTTTATGCAGAGTTACAAGTGAAAGTTTGAATATCCCTTCGGTGTAGAATGCTTTTCCGAAGTATGTTCCTTTGTAAGACATCACCAACTGTCCAGCATTGATGTCCATCCTTAAGCCTGCGTTGCAGAGCAGACTTCCTGAGACCAGATTCTTGGCTATCATCGGTACGTGCTTCACATCCTGAAGCGTCAGCGACTTCTCTGAAGCCAGGTTCAGTACCACTGTTCCGGTCCAAAGTACTTCAGCTTGTGCCTGGTTCGCCACCATAACCTTCTCAAACGTAGGCTTGTATGTGGTGAACAACTCCCTCTTTGAGCAAACATGGCAAGATACGCCAGTGTCTACCAACCAATCAGTGTCGATACCAATCGTGACAACCTGCACAATCATAGCAACCTTGTTAGGCTCACATTGCTCTGTTTGTTTGGGCTTGGATATGTAGTCTTTTCGGTAGTAGCCCTTCTTGCCACAATTAAACAAGTCACTTCTGACTTGGGCTTGGGCTTCGGTTTGAACGAGGCCGACTTCACCTTCAGATGGTTGAAATCATTCTTCTTGTTGTGAGAAGCCTTCTGCTTTTCCTTGGAGTCATTAGCATGCACCAAGTTAGTTTTTTCCAACTGCTTGGACAGGGAGTCCAACTTCAGTTGCCCCCTGGCTTCATCTTCTATGTGAATCCAGTGAAGAAGATCTTCGAGCTGGATCTCCATCTTCTTACGGTACATGTCAGTCTTTAACTTGATCCAGCCCCGAAGGAATCGTGGTGACTATAGCCCCATAACATGAACTTGTCTTCCTGCTTTATGCCTTCTTCCTCCAGTTTCTGCTGCATCTTCAGAAGTTCATTGACTTGTGGAAGCATCACCTTCTCGTCTTCAAATTACATAGTAAAAAATTTCTCAACGAGAAAGATTTTTGACATCTTTTCGTCAGATTTGTAATACTTTTCAAGAGCTTCCCAGACGTCTCTTGCCTTCACTTTCTTGTTGTAGGACTCTGCCATCAAGTCGTCCATTGCATTTAGGATCAACAGCCTGCAGAGGTCATTGTCCTCCTTCCACTAGGAGTGCGCATCCTGCGCCACACCAACTTCAAGTTCTCCTCCAACTTCAGGAATGGTAGGTTCTGGATCAACCAACACATAAGCAACTTTGACAAGACGAAGATTCAGAGAGATCTTTCTCTTCCAAATGTTGTAGTGTTCGCCATCAAACTTCTTAAGCTTGTGAAAGCTAGTATCGAGAAGGTTTGAGCGGTTCTCCATCTAACTCGGATCTTGCTTTGAGATTGTTAGTCCAGAGGCGGATCTAAGATGGTAGAACACGGGCCAATAGCAGAGCTTCAAGCGAGTCCCAAAAGTACGTTCTCTACTAGAACCCAACTTGTCGTAGAGACACAGAGCTTCCGGCAAACAAGTTTGCTCTCTGAAGAACTTGATTCCAACTGATCATAAAGAAGCAAGGGATAAGTTGGCACACTGAAAACTTGCAAGAGTCTCTCTTCAGGTGATGCACAACTCCTAAGAAGCATACCTCCAATAACAGGTTACAAACTGACTACAAAGAAAAGAAAACTATAAATAAATTGTTTTTCTCTTTACGTTGGCAGACGCTACAATGAGATAGAACAAAACAAATAGAACAAAAAGAAAGATCTGAAAAGAACTCTTGCTGGGGTGATCAAAACCATCGTTGCTCAAAGCAAGATTCGTCCTATACGTGATCTGCTCCTAGGATCCAGCAAGCTCTCGATGAACTTCTGAAACGCTCGTGTCACCACTTCCGACTCGCACGATCTCCTAGACTCCTCTTGCGGCGCAGCAGCCTATCTCCAAATCTCTCTCTCTCTCTCTCTCGAATTATGTATAACCCTTAAAAGAGCAACGAATGAGAGTATTTATAAAGAAACCTGGCCACATAGTCGGTTACAAAGAGATAAGAACGAATTTAATTCAAATCCCACAAAATCGGATCTGGATTAAATATGCAATCTTTCCATAACCGACTCTTAACCGTATTCAGTGCAGCGACGCATAGCACCACTTTGCGCCCTTGAGCATGAGTTCGGGCTTTAGATCCTATGAAAATAATTCCAAGAGGATGACAAAAAACATAAATGTTTTCATTGAGTTGTTAATCATTTTTTCTCCTAATAAAACACTCTCATATGGCATCCATGTGCCTCACCACAAACCCATGTGCACATCTCAACACAATCAAAACATTATATTGAGATACCCACTTGGTGGTGTAGCCAATATGGTACTATCTTTCATAGTCCAAAGGCAAAAATACCAAAAGTTTTTATTGGACTAATTTTTTACTATAATATTGCCTCGGTTATTTGTTTCCATTATTCAACTATATCCTAAATTTCTGTATGCATATTTTTACACGGTCATGTTGTGTTCCTTCTAGACTGTCAGATTTGTGGAAGAGGGGAACATTACACATAGCTTCCTTAGAAGGTCATCACATCTCAAAATTATGATAGATAGCTGTAGCATGATCAATTTGTGGTTTGAGTTCAAGTATGATGTAGTGCAACTTGGCATCATTAGAAGTATTGAGGTGCTCTTTGCTTAGATATTGTGGATCACAGAACTAAGCCTATATTCTATCCCACTTCATTACAAGACCTTAAAGTTTCCAAGTCACTGTTGATGTGGGCATATTGGCATCATTAAGAGACCTTCAACATCTCCAAGTCAATTGAGGTGCTCTATAGCTGGATATTGTGGAGCTCAGAAACCTAAATATATTCAGCCACTTAATTTTATCAACTTATCTATTACTCAAAATTTATAGTATACCCTTGGTAGTTACTCTCGGATTTCATTTTTTCTATAAATCTATACAATATCATATTTATAGTTATCTTGGCTAGGACATTAGAACCGACAAAGGACCATGTCAGAGACAATCATAAAAATTATGTATCAAAGTTTTTATGTAACTTTCTTATACTCCATAGCCAACTTTGTCTGATAGGAGAAGACCTAATAGACAAAAATAGGAGTATTTTGATGATATAAAAAAAAATCTTCCAAAAAGACCAAAATGCTCTCAAATATGACAGTTGAAAGTTTTTTTTTTTTACCAAAATACTCTCTGTTTACTTGGCCTTGGTCCGGACCTAACTAGGCTCACAGACCGGGATGGGTCGACTGAGTTTTGATATTAAACCAAGCCCTGACATGCTGTTGGTGGTGGAGCTAACTGGGTTGGCCCGTTGACTGGGCTAGGGCCGACCCAATTTGGCTTTGATTGGGTCAAGCCTGGAACGGGCTTCTGGTTTCCCGACTCAATAAACACTATGTAGATTTTCTCTCTCTTTCAGAAAGTAGGCTGTTATGTCAATGAAGTTTGATGCAATGGCATGTTTTATTGAGGCAATTATTAGATATACTTTGTAGCTTATTTTGTTATTGACGTTATACTGAAACATTTCTAACTGTCGCAATATAATAATTGGACTTCTATAACTCAACTTAACATAGGACCAAAAATAAGAAAAGTTAAAAATAAAGTACATATGGTTCACGTTTTATGGTCGTGCGAGACTTCTTTTCTAGCATATTATGACATTTTCTTTAAAATTAAAACGAGTTCAGTTTCATGGAGCATCCGCAATAGATGAAGCTTAATAATATACATCTAGAATGGATTAGGCATGTATGAGAATAGTAGAAAATAATTCAGCAACAACAAATGACCTTTGTTGGAAAATGTCAAAAAAATTATGTGGTCGAAAAATGATGTAAAATATATAATCCAAAAGTTTGTACATATATAGGAGACCAATTCTAAGCACCAAAGAAACACATTTAAAAGTTTTTGCATCATTTATAGTTTGAGAATGGTAACTAAGTTGAACTCCATTTGCTAGCAAGAGCTCATCCATGGTGCTCATAACCCCTTCACAAAATCCATCAAAGACGAACATATTGACCAATAGGCCTTCCTTAAAAGCACCATCCGTAGGTCTCTTCCCAGTAAATAGCTCCATTTGAAGTATTCCATAGCTATAGACATCTCCATGAGTAGAAACTTTGTTGGTCATTCCACACTCTTCATTTGAACAAAATACTAATAGTTAATTAGACTTCTACAAATAGAGTTGACAAAAACAACACCAAGAGCCATTATTCCCAATTTTTGTGTCGACTATTTAAATTTTTGTAGAGATCCTACAATGTTATGTGCTAGATGTCTTCTACCTAATGTAACTCTCCTTTCTCAAGATTTGGACTAGCCTTTACAAGATAAGACATTAAGCACAACACAACACAATTAAAGGAGTAAACACTAAAATCGATTCCTAACTTCTCCTAATAACTAGGTTACAGGGACATGCAAGCAAATCTGATACACATGATACAAATATGGAATACAACACTATTGAAATTTTAAGATACACATACTTTTCGGATATATGTTATATATATATATATATATATATATATATATATATATATATATATATATATATATATATATATATATATATGTATGTATGTATGTATGTATGTATGTATGCATAAAGATCTATCTAAATACATATTGGAGAGCACGGCATGCTCGCACGGTCATCCCAATTGAGTATATCGTGTTCGCATAGGACCACGAATTCAAGAAATCGGTCATATCGACAAGGCAGAGTGCTAAGCATATTCAGACTTAGAGAGTGGGCTCTGTCCCTTCTCCTCTACCCCTTCATGCCTAATAAATGGAACACACGTAATGTCTTAGACACTTAGACTGGAACATGAAAAACATCGCACAGTAGCGTGCATAGAGTGTGCTTCGTTTGGATGAATATGATCTATGGATTTGAGTATCGTTTGGTTGGAGCGTGGGATCACTTCGACCGAGCGAGGTTACATTGCGCACTAGTATCAAGTTGGGACACTTTGTCAAGCAAAGCGTGCAGTTGTGGTTCAAAACCGGACAACTGCGTTGGAGAGGGCATTGTGCCACTGTTCGGGCATTGTGCTGTCATGCCCCAATTCTGTGGAATCGATAGTCGTCCCCCGGACATGACACCGTGCGTGCCTAGATTGCACAATGCACAAGGCCAAGGTAATATCGCATAGCGAGCACATATTCAGAGTAAGCAGATAAATTGAAACACAAGTTGAAACATGGAAAGTTCTCTTTTTATTGATAATGTACATCTGTTACAAACTCTTGAACTGAGTCATAAGGTTGTCATACGGGCTTACAAATGTTGACACAAAATGAGATAGCTGTCCTGTACATTACATCATTTACTAAAACTCAAAATAAGGACCTCCTGGCGGGATGATGGCCTTCCCTCTGAGCTGTATTGAGTTTAGGTCGCAAGCTCCTGTCTTCAAAATGCTTCAAAAGGTGGCACGATCAGGACGCGCCTACAGCTGGACTGGATTAGGAAGACGACTTCGGCTCCTCGCTCGGATCTCCTTAGTGCGGAGAACCTTTTTCAACGAGGGTCAGTACATCGAAACGTACTGGTGAAGGCAAGCTAACCCAACTATACCAATCAACATGTTTATATGAAGCATGCATATTTTTGTGGTCTTTCTATCTTGTCTTAGTTCATTTTACAAGCAGAAATAATATAGAATTTGCTGAAATTAACTTGCCACCATTCGGTGATATTTACCTTCCCGTCTGAATCACCTGCACTTACTTACCACGTCCTTCCCTGCCACGAAGACACAAGTTATCTTTGCACAAGTTTAAGTATACTAGGGAATCACTAGCGTATGTCATAATGGACGATATAGTCTATGGACGAGGATGGTATGCAATAAAAGTAAATGGTGGCGCTGCATAATCCCGTCCAGACATGAGACTATCATAAAGTTCCGTCCGGATCGGATCGGTGCCAGTGCCCCAGCGACCGTCTGCAAGAACCCAAAGGCCTTGTGCACAAGTTGTCCGTGATCAAACGGCATCTATATATTAAGTTAACAGTTCATGCAGTTGAGGCAACACAAGTACAAGACAAGTAGTAGTGCCTGATCTATTTTGCAGTCTTCCTGTTCAGTTTATTGTACTGCAGGATGAGTTCAGTACATAGGATAATTTAAAGAAGAGTACACATTCTAACTTGTATTTATGCATATGATGAACATTCCAAACGAACAAGCATGCAAAATAAGTAACCGTTTCCAAGTTTGATTTGACAAGCATAATAATCCAAGTCTATTCCTTTTTATCTTGACATCTTTTAGTTATTATTAGTTATTACTTGGTATCGTTTGATCGGGCAAACAAGAATGCAAGATTTTTAGGTGTGAAGACTTGGAAGAAGGGCCAACTGAATCGAATATAAGCCACTTACAAGTTAGTTGGAAGGAAGAAAGAAAATAGGTGCTTTAGGACTCTGCTCGTGCGTCGCCTACTGCTTGTTCACCTGCATTGCCACGAACAGCTGATTAATTCCTCTTCAAGAAATCACAAGCAAATCCGAAAACCAATTCAAGCACGAAAGCAACAAACGACAGCAAAAACTATGCAGCAAAAGATGCAGCGGAGAGGTCCCTCCTGACTCTGCTGCTAAGTCGATCCTGGGGGCACGGTCCACTGAATATGGGAATCGATTCCGAAGAAGCAAATCCATAACAAGGATGAGTCCTTGATTCAATCTATCCCGATCGAACGATACCGTTGTATTTCTTAGCCGCACTCCCCGAATAGGGGGAACGTGGCACCACATCCTACCTAACTAATTGGAAGTTTTGTCCCGAAACTTAGGAATAGAACCTACCACTAGGAAACAATGAAGGGAACCTTTTCCTCATCTCAGATTCAAGCTCCCAAGTGGATTCTTCAACCGAATGATTTTGCCAAAACACGCGCACGAGAGGAACCGAGAGACTTCGAAGCAGCTTTTTCTTACGATCCAAAATTTGCACAGGTTGTTCGACATAAGTCAAGTCTGCCCTTAGGTCTAGTTGATCAAAATCCACCACATGATTCAGATTGTACACGTACTTTCTAAGTTGGGAAACATGGAAGATATCGTGCACTTCAGACAGTGACGGTGGTAGGGCAATCTGATATGCAACTGAGGTGACTCGTTTCAGTATCTCGAACGGACCGACAAATCTAGGACTTAGCTTCCCCTTTGCTCCGAATCTGGTAACTCCTCGCATGGGTGAGACTTTGAGAAATACTCGATCGCCTACTGAAAACTCGAGGGGTCTGCGGTGTATGTCTGAGTAACTCTTTTGGCGACTTTGAGCTACTTTCAGCCGTTCTCGAATCAAGCAAATCTTTTGGACAGTCTGCTCCATGATCTCAGGGCCAAGAATTTGTCGTTCGCCAACTTCGTCCCAACAGATCGGAGAACTGCACTTACGCCCATACAACGCATCATACGGCGCCATCTGAATGCTTGATTGATAACTATTGTTGTAAGCAAATTCGGCTAACGGTAGATGTAAGTCCCAACTTGTCTTCAAGTTCAAGGCACAGAGTTGCGGCATGTCTTCGAGGATCTGGTTGACACGTTCTGTTTGGCCGTCGGTCTATGGATAGTAGGGGGAGCTGAGCTTCAACTTCGTCCCCATTGCTTACTGCAGGCTTTCCCAGAAATACGATTGGAATCGACCATCTCAATCGGAGACAATGGATATGAGCACGCCATGGAGCCGAACGATTTTGTTGAGATATATCTAAGCCAAGCGGTCGGTGCCCCAAGTGCTTTTGATAGGCAGAAAGTGAGATGACTTGGTGAGCCGATCGACGATAACCCAGACGGCATCATTCCCCCGTTGCGTCTTTGGCAAGCCAATAATGAAATCCATTGTTATATGTTCTCATTTCCACTCTGGTATAACGAGGTTTTGCATCTCTCCGCCCAGCTTCTGGTGCTCGGCCTTTACTCTCTGACAAGCCATGCATTGTGACACAAACAATGCCACATCTCGTTTCATGCCGTGCCACCAAAACGTCGTACGGAGATTCCGATACATTTTGTGCTACCCGGATGAGAAGTATAACTAGCATAATGAGCTTCAGTAAGTATTTCCTTTATGAGGGCCGTATCGTCTAGAACGCATAATCTTTTTCTTACTCGGATTATTCCGTCCTCAGCTACCGTAAAGTCGGTTACCTTTCCTGTTGAGATAAGACGTAACATCTTTTGCAGGAACAGGTTACCATTCTGAGCGGACTTGACATTTTCTAACAAGTTAGGTTCGAGGCACAGTTGTGCCACTTGCGCCCACTTTTTGTATCTGATTTTTAGGGTATTGCCCAAAGACTCAAGATCCCGGCACAGCTTGTCATTTATGGCAAAACTTCCAACAAACACTCGACTCAGCGCATCAGCTACAATATTTTCTTTACCAGGCGTGTATCTGATCATCAAGTCAAAATCGCTAAGGAGTTCAAGCCAACGCCGCTGCCGAAGATTCAAATCCTTTTGTGTATAGAGATATTTTAAGCTTTTATGGTCCGTATAGATCTCACACGGTACACCGTAAAGGCAGTGGCGCCACAACTTCAGCGCGAAGACTACCGCCGCCAGTTCTAAATCATGTGTTGGATAGTTCTTCTCTTGAGGCTTTAGCTATCTCGACACGAAGGCTATCACCTTGTCCCTTTGCATAAGGACACATCCCAATTCCTTACCTGAGGCATCACTGTATATTTTGAAATCATCAGGACCGTTAGGAAGGGCAAGAATTGATGCTGAGACGAGGCGCTGGTTTAACTCTATAAATGAAGCTTCACAGTCATCCGTCCACGTGAACGTCACACCCTTCCGAGTAAGCTGAGTCAGAGGCGAGGCAATTTTTGCAAAGTCTCGAATAAATCTTCGGTAGTAGCCCGCCAGATCAAGGAAACTCCGGATTTCGCTAGCTGACTCTGGCCGTTTCCATTGCATAATGGCTTCTACCTTCTTCGAGTCAACTGAAATACCCTGTAAAAAGATAATATGCCCTAAAAAGGATATGCTATCCAACCAGAATTCGCATTTACTAAGCTTGGCATACAACTTATTGTCTCGAAGGGTCTGAAGCACCATCCGCAGGTGTCCTGCGTATTCATCCCTATTCTTCGAGTACACTAAAATATCATCGATAAAAACCACCACGAATTTATCGAGAAAGGGCCGGAACGCACGATTCATTAAAACCATGAATGTGGCAGGCGCATTCATTAGTCCAAACGGCATGACAGAAAACTTATAGTGCCCATAACGAGTTCAAAATGCAGACTTAGGCATGTCTTCTGGCTTAATCTTCATCTAGTGGTAGCCCGAGCGAAGATCGACTTTAGAGAATACCGTTGACCCTTGCAGCTTATCGAATAGGTCATCTATCCGTGGCAGAGGATACTTGTTTCTGATGGTGACCTTGTTTAGCTCCCGGTAATCGATGCAGAGTCGCAGCGTTCCATCCTTCTTCTTCACGAAGAGCACAGGCGCGCCCCAAGGAGACACGCTCGGACGGATGAACCCACGATCCAGCATTTCTTGTAGTTGGCATTTTAACTCCTTCAGTTCAGCAGGGGCCATTCTGTACGGAGCTTTGGAAATCGATTGAGTATTTGGAAATGTATCAATGGTGAACTCGATCTCTCGGTCAGGTGGCATGCCGGGTAGTTCGCTCAGAACCACATCAAAAAATTCTAGCACAACGGAAGGCGACTCAACGTTTGCGCAATTCAACTGCGTGTCCTGAACCGACGCTAGGTATCCCTCGCAACCAGAGTGTAGCATTCGCCGAGCAGATATCGCCAAAATCACCATGCAGGCCCTGGACACGTCTGTTGCTGGACTACTCGAGTAGCAGAATTCGGCTTCTCCAGGTAGGCGAAAGATGACTCGTTTCTCTGCACATTCGATAGTTGCCGAGCACGCACCGAGCCAATCCATTCCCAAAATAATATCGTAGTCCCGAACATCTATAACTAAAACATCCAACGATAGCTTCTTTCCTCCAATACAGACGTAACCACCTTGGCATACTGAACGGACATGTATTTTCGTGCCAGAGGGGGTGCTAACACTTAAATCTATATGTAATGGTGTCATTTCTATATTGTTCTCCACGGCAAAATTTATGGATATAAAGCTATGTGTTGCACCAGAATCAAATAGCACACGTGCAGGTATATTATTAAAAAGTAATATACCTGACATAACGGTGTCCGAGGCCAGAGCTTCTTCATGAGTCATTGTACAGACCCGTCCCTGAGCTTGATTACGCCCTTGCTGAGGTGCAGCTCTGTTGGCCTGGGGCACTGTCGTCTGATTTGGATGTTAAGGACGGCAATTGTGGCAGCTCAATGGGCAGTCACCAATTCCATGGTTTGTATCACCACAGATGAGGCATAACACAAGCTTCTGACGACATTTTTTGGCCGTGTGATATGGCTTTCCACAGAAAGAACATGGTTGCCCTGGTTTTCCCTTTTGCGAACCGCCGTTATTTGGACGCTTTGCAGCGTTGTTTCCTTTCTCGTTGCTATGACGCTTGTGATTGGAGGTATGCACAGTGCCGGCAGCAACGGGAGGATACTGCGATTTGAGGGATAGGGCATGGTTCAGGACTTTCTTCATCGTCTGGTACTGAGGAACGACCACGTACGCATGGATGGCAGGGCGCAGACCTCCCTCAAATCTTCGAGCACGACTCGCTGCATCAGGTAAATAGGAACTGGCAAATTTGGCGAGCCGGTTGAACTCGACGGAGTATTGCTTAAATGTTATGCTCCCTTGGCGTAGCTGCACGAACTCGTTCTCCTTCAGACGACGTACGGGAGGGGGTATAAACTTCTCTTCAAATGTACCATGGAAAGTAGTCTATGCTATCGTCTCTTCTTCATCGTCAACTGGAAGAGATCTTTGATGCACGTCCCACCAGTCGTGTACATTCAAGCGAAGCTGTAGTTGAGCACATGCGACACGCTTCTGCTCCGGTACCTCTAGTAGTTTTAAATGATCCTCAAGTTTGCACAGGTTTAAGTATACGAGGAGATCACTGCATATGCCATAATGGACGATATAGTCTATGGACGAGGATGGTATGCAACGAAAATAAATGGTGGCGCTGCATAATCTCGTCCGGAACATGAGACTATCATGAAGTTCCGTCCGTATCGGTGCTAGTGCCCCAGCGACCGTTCGCAGGAACCCAAAGGCCTTGCGTACAAGTTGTCCGTGATCAAACGGCATCTATATATTAAGTTAACCGTTCATGCAGTTGAGGCAACACAAGTACAAGACAAGTAGTAGTGCCTGATCTATTTTCCATAGTCTTCCTGTTCAGTTTATTGTATTGCAGGATGAGTTCAGTACATAGCACAATTTAAAGAAGAGTACACATTCTAACTTGTATTTATGCATATGATGAATATTCCAAACGAACAAGCATGCAAAATAAGTAACCGTTCTCAAGTTTGATTTGACAAGCATAATAATCCAAGTCTATTCCTTTTTATCTTGACATCATTTAGTTATTACTTGGTATCGTTTGATCGGGCAAACAAGAATGCAAGATTTTTAGGTGTGAAGAATTGGAAGAAGGGCCAACTGAATCGAATATAAGCCACTCACAAGTTGGTTGGAAGGAAGAAAGGAAAGAGGTGCTTTAAGACTCCGCTCGTGCGTCGCCTACTGCTTGTTCACCTGCATTACCACGAACAGCTGATTAATTCCTCTTCCACTCTTTTCAATCTCGGAATTGAAGTGCAGTTAAACGAACAAAAATAATGAAATCCATCGAAACCGTTCAAGAAATCACAAGCAACTCCGAAAACCAATTCAAGAACGAAAGCAACAAGCGACAGCGAAAACTAGGCAGCAAAAGATGCAGCGGAGAGGTCCCTCCTGACTCTGTCGCTAAGTCGATCCTGGGGGCACAGTCCACTGAATATGGGAATCGATTCCGAAGACGCAAATCCATAATGAGGATGAGTCATTGATTCAATCTATCCTGATCGAACGATACCGTTGTATTTCTTAGCCGCGCTCCCCGAATAGGAAAAACGGGGCACCACAGTGCCATGGAGCTTTCGGAGCTAATGGTGTTGCACCTATCGGAGCACTGTGTCAAGAAGCGACATTGTGCCTAATGGAGATATAATTTGAGAATGGTGCCTTGGGCTATATTTAGAGATTTGACTTGGTGGATCAGATAGAATGAGACGAGTATAGTTTGGTAGGACGAGAAGGCTCGATTCTCTCTTCATATCTACATTTCTTCGTTGCATGGTCATGGACAACCTGTTGCGCACAGGGTGTGGTTTCCTCGAACGGGATAGGCTCCGGGGCACCGAGATCGTTCGGCCATGGAGGAAACATTTGGGTATCGTGCTTTAAGCACGGTACCTGGACTGGATTGGGAAGACAACTTCGGCTCCTCGCTCGGATCTCCTTAATGCGGAGAACCTGTTTCAACGAGGGTCAGTACATCAAAACGTACTGGTTAAGGCAAGCTAACCCAACTATACCAATCAACACATTATTTATATGAAGCATGCATATTTTTGTGGTCTTTCTATCTTGCCTTAGTTCATTTTACAAGCAGAAACAATATAGAATTTGCTGAAATTAACTTGCCACCGTTCGGTGATATTTACCTGCCCGTCTGAACCAACTGCACTTACTTACCATGTCCTTCCCTGCCACGAAGACACAAGTTAGCTTTGCACAGGTTTAAGTATACGAGGAGATCACTGGCGTATGCCATAATGGACGATATAGTCTATGGACGAGGATGGTATACAACGAAAGTAAATGGTGGCGCTGCATAATCCCGTCCAGAATATGAGACTATCATGAAGTTCCGTCCGGATCGGTACCAGTGCCCCAGCGACCGTCCTCAAGAACCCAAAGGCCTTGTGCACAAGTTGTCCGTGATCAAACGACATCTATATATTAAGTTAACCGTTCATGCAGTTGAGGCAACACAAGTACAAGACAAGTAGTAGTGCCTGATCTATTTTGCATAGTCTTCCTGTTCAGTTTATTGTATTGCAGGATGAGTTCAGTACATAGCACAATTTAAAGAAGAGTACACATTCTAACTTGTATTTATGCATATGATGAACATTCCAAACGAACAAGCATGCAAAATAAGTAACTGTTCCCAAGTTTGATTTGACAAGCATAATAATCCAAGTCTATTCCTTTTTATCTTGACATCTTTTAGTTATTACTTGGTATCGTTTGATCGGGCAAACGAGAATACAAGATTTTTTTGTGTGAAGACTTGGAAGAAGGGCTAACAGAATTGAATATAAGCCACTCACAAGTTGGTTGGAAGGAAGAAAGGAAAGAGGTGCTTTAAGACTCCGCTCGTGCGTCGCCTACTGCTTGTTCACCTGTATTGCCACGAACAGCTAATTAATTCCTCTTCCACTCTTTCCAATCTCGGAATTGAAGTGCAGTTCAACGAACGAAAATAATAAAATCTATTGAAACCGTTCAAGAAATCATAAGCAAATTCGAAAACCAATTCAAGCACGAAAGCAACAAGCGACAGCAAAAACTAGGCAGCAAAAGATGCAGAAGAGAGGTCCCTCCTGACTCTGTCGCTAAGTCGATCATGGGGGCACGGTCCACTGAATATGGAAATCGATTCCGAAGAAGCAAATCCATAACGAGGATGAGTCCTTGATTCAATCTATTCCGATCGAACGATACCGTTGTACGCGCTCCCCGAATAGGAGGAACGGGGCACCACAGTGCCATGGAGCTTTCGGAGCGAGTGGTGTTGCACCTATCGGAGCACTGTGTCGAGAAGCGGCATTGTGCCTAATGGAGATATAATTTGAGAATGGTACCTTGGGCTATATTTAGAGATTTGACTTGGTGGATCAGATAGAACGGGACGAGTATAGTTTGGTAGGGGAGAAGGCTCGATTCTCTCTTTATACCTAAATTTCTTCGTTGAATGGTCATGGACAACCTGTTGTGCACAGGGTGTGGTTTTCTCGAACGGTATAGGCTCCGGGGCACCGAGTGTGGCGTCCAATTTTCCCTAATCGGGAAGCGTGGCTAAGAAACACAAGACGGTATCGTTCGATCGGGATAGATTGAAACAAGAACGCATCCTCATTATGGATTTGCTTCTTCGGAATCGATTCCCATATTCAGTGGATCGTGCCCCTGGGATCGACTTAGCGGCAGAGTCAGGAAGGACCTCTCCGCTGTATCTTTTGTTGCCTCAGTTTTCGCTGTCGCTTGTTGCTTTCGTGCCTTGAGTTGGTTTTTGGATTTGCTTGTATTTTCTTGAACGATTTCGATGGATTTCATTGTTTTCGTTCGTGAACTGCATTTCAATTTCGAGTTTGGAAAGAGAGGAAGAGGTATTGATTGAGCTGTTCGTGGATGCAGGTGAACGAGCAGTAGGCGGCTTACGAGCGGAATCTTGAAGTGCCTCTTTCCTTTTCCCTTCCAACCAACGAAGTGAGTGGCTACCACCCCGATTATCTAGCCCTTCTTCCAAGTCTTCACACCTAAAAATCTTGCATTCTTCTTTGCCCTGATAAGACGATACCAAGTAATAACTAAAAGATGTCAAGATAAAAAGGGATTAGACTTGGATTATATTGCTTGTCAACTGAACTTGTGAATGGTTATCTTATTGTATGCTAGTTCGTTCCAATGTTCTATACATGCTTCAATTTGAGTTAGAATGCATCTTCTTCTGTAAATTGTGTTAAGTATGGAACACATCTTGTATGCGAATAATCGTTCAGGGAGGCTATGCAAAATGAATCATGCAATGCTACTTGTCTTGAACTCGTGTTGTCTCAACTGCATGAACTGTTAATTTAGTGAACATATCGTTCAATCACGGACAACTTGTGCACAAGGATATAATTCTGCGGACGGTTGCTGGGGCACTGGCACCGATCCGGTCCGGGCAGAACTCGTGTGTAGTCATCGTGTACGGGAAGGGATGGCTTGCAGCGCATCGTGTACTCTCGTTGCATGCTATCCTTGTCCTTGACTATGTCCATTATGGCATTATGCCAGTGATCCCCTTGTATATTTAGAACATGTTGCAAACTAACTTGTGTCTTCGTAGCAGGGAAGGCATGGTAAGTATTGTGCAGGTCGTTCAGACAGGCAGGTAAAAGTTACCGAACGGTGGCAAGTTCATTTCAGTAAATTCTATATCATGCTTACTTGTAAATGAACTAAGGCAAGATAGAAAGACCACAATAATATACATGCTTCATTAAAACAACGTATTGATTGGTATAGTTGGGTTAGCTCGCCTTCACCAGTATCTTTTGATGTACTTACCCTCGTTGAAACAAGTTCCCCGCACTAAGGAGAACCGAGCGAGGACCCTCGTTAAAACAGGTTCGGCCATAGAGGAAACATTTGGGTCTCATGCTTTAAGCACGGTACCGGCAGTTCGAGACCACCAGGCGGGCTAGCTACTCAGCACTGGATTAGGTCAAAATGCCTCGGATTAGTTCTTATGGCTTGGCCAGTGACCTTCATATAGATAAGCTTTGGTTTGAGAGTGTTGCGTTCGAGTAGACGGCGAACGGCCACCTTACCTCGGGCAAGAGTGTGCACATTGTTGGAATTGAGACTTGGATGGATGATTGGATTTGAGACTTGGAGTACGATGTGATTCGATAGGCGTACGTGTAACTTACGAGATTTGAGTAGAACGACTTTCATGTTTAGTTATCTTTGAGATTGATAAACAGCTAGTGTATTTGCTTGAGTTCAATGCTTGAATGCTTAAACTGCTTTATGTAGTACCCCGCTCCACGTTGGCACTATGTACAAGAGATATCGCTTTGCTGGCTCGAGCGAAAGCCTTTTCGAAGAGTTCCCCGATCGAAACACAAGACGATTGATCTAGGTGAGTGGACAGAACTTCATTCTCTGA
The DNA here is from genome assembly GCA_036927795.1 of Iris macrosiphon. Lineage (NCBI taxonomy): Eukaryota > Viridiplantae > Streptophyta > Magnoliopsida > Asparagales > Iridaceae > Iris > Iris macrosiphon. Next base: position 52,870,394 of record JAYESA010000012.1, on the reverse strand, counting down.
TTCTTGTACGCCTTAATAATGAATTTGAGTTTTATAATGTCTGTTGCTAAGAAGATTGTTTCCGTTGCATGAATAATATAACTACATGCTTAGCTAGAACTTGAATGCTTGTCAATAGAAGAACTTTGCCATGCTAATAAGAATAGTAAATGATAGCTTGAACATGTTTTCTTATCGCTTGTGTATTGATAGACTACTTCGTGCTTGAACTTGATCAGAGAGATGGCGGCTTGACCGCACAGAGATGGATATATTGTCTGCTTGATCTTGATCGTTTGCATCATAGAGTTTATTTGATAGTGTTTTATGCATTTGCATCGGTCGAACAATGACTATTAGTGCAGAGCAGAACCTTGGTCCCCGCTGCTATTTTGAGCATATTTTAGTGAAGAGAAACCATGAGTCACAGCTGCTAATAACATCAGATAAAGGAGTCATTAGTTAGCTGGATTACCGCTATTGATGCTGAGTTTCTCGGGGACCGATATCATATAGATAGTTCATCTTGTTTGCTTGATAAAGGATAGCTCCCAGATGGTGCATTGTCCCTAGAGTCTTTGAGAATATCTCATAAGACACGCTGCGCACACTCTGATTGGTACATCGTGCTTGAACTGTTTGCCTTATATGCTTAGTTGTATTGAACTAAAATCTGATTTCAAAGATGTTTCTAAAAGAAGTAATATGACTCTGCTCCTACTGCCTGTAATGAACCTAGGTAAAACTAGAATGATTACTAGTAATGTAATATTTTATAACATAATTACTTAGTGTTGGTTTTAGTAAATGTTGCTTTTGTTCGTTGATTTTATACTCACCTGTGCTTTCTCCAAAGTGCTGACCCACCAACAGGTTGCTTGTTCGCAGGTGCTGGATCGTCCGAGGAAGCGATAGTCGTGCCTCATCCCCAGGACCCAAAAATCTAGTGTCGATACCTTGATCCATATCAAGATGTTTTGAGCTGCTTTTGTATATAGGGACATAATTTATGGAACGATGCCATGTATTCAGAGAACCTCGTGCCTTGACCCTTGTCCCGTATACTCAGATGGATTATTGTTTGTAACACTGTCCCTCCGCTACGTACTCGATCGGTTCGATTATAGCCACAACTTTAACAATGTTGCCTTGTGCGAGAGCAATCCCAGGCTCGCACGGCATCATTCCTCGATGGCAAACGATATACGTCCCGCAGGAGCACCGGGGCGCGGTGATTCACGCCTGGCGGGGCGTTGTCGGGACCTTCGTGATCTGGACGTGACACTTTACAGATTTTCTTAACCTGTCATGCCACTGCCATGAAATGAATCTATGATTCAAGTATAAAGATCACTATATGATTGCTTGCATTCACTATCTATTTAGTGTCGGTTTAGACGAGTGGGTTATCTCGCTCACCAATACGACTGTGTACTCACCCACGTTTATGGGCATTATTTCTTGGTACGTATGTGTAGTGGCTCATCTTGGATATACGGGACATGATGTATGAAATGGTAAGTACCTTTGTGGGCAAGAGAAAGAGCAAGAGTGTTGTAAGCCATTGTGGCATTCTCCTTTTTGGCATATTCCTTTGGACCCTTCGAGAGCTTCGATGCGTATACTCTGATGTGTGCTTGGTACACAATACTTGACTTTCGCTGCTACTTGGTCGTTTCGATGATAACCATGACGTTTGACGTCATCGCCTTGTAAGAGCGCAACTCCAGGCTCGCACGGCATCACGTTCCGATGAGAACGATTGTCCTGCGGGAGCGCTGCAACGTGGTGATTCATGTTCAGCGAGGACGATCGAACTTGCGGAAGATAGGAACGTGACAAATGATGTAGGGAAACTTCCTTCAAAGACTATTGGGTATTTGCTCGGATAATTTGTTCCTAGACAACTGTATCGCTCTTGTATTTATCAAGCTCCCTATTTCCGAGGGTATCGTGCATGTTAACTAATTTTCTTCAAATGAAAGCCCTTGGGTGAGGCTAGAGGTACTATGGGCTTCTTTAGGTATTGTGCCGGTGAATTTATTGTGTTCAAGGTACAGTAATTCCGAAGACTTGCAATTGTCAAGGCTGGTTGGGATACTTCCGCTAAAGCTATTGAAATCTAGATAAAGCAGGTTTGATTGCCAGAGGTTGCCTATAGTAGATGAGATTTCTCCAGAAAAATTGCTTAATGGCAAGTCTAGTACATGTAAGTTCTTGAACAACCCGATGGAGACATGAACACGACTTGAAAGAATGTTTGGACCGAGATCAGGTATCGTTAGACTGACAAGGTTTCCAATCTCTGGAGGGATGCTTCCTTCTATGGCATTGCTTTCCATTGGTAGCCATCGTAGAGTGGTGGAAATGTTTGCAGTTGATTTTGGTAGCAAGTCTCCAAAGGTTATTTTGGTCTGTTTATATACAGCATCTCTAAGATGGTGCAATTGCTTAAAGAAGTAAGGAAGCTCCAATGAAGGGGCTCCCTAGCTTCCAACTGATTATTAGACAACAATCTGCATAAATGTCGTAAGCTCCCTAGGTTTGGAGGAATCTTTCCAATGAAATTGTTATTGTTAAGTAGAATATAACTAAGCTACGAAGCATTCGACAAAGAGATAGGTATGGAGCCATGCATTTTGTTATAGTTGGTAGCTAGAAATTCAAGGTGTGGAAATGCCTGGCCTTAATCCTATGAAAGTGAGCCTTTCGGCTGGTTGGAGCCCACCAAATAAAGAGTCTCAAGAGAGAAGAGGTTTCACAGCGAAGACGGAATGGATCCCTCCAGATTGTTAGCACCCAAATAAAGATTGGAAACTCTGTATCGTCAAATTAACAAAATTTTAAAAATAAATATGAAGGCCAGACAAGTTATTTTCTTTTCGCCCAAAGATGCTTCAGCACCTTACAACCAAACCATCTACCAAATGCAAATTCTAGAAAGCCCACGCATATCAAGTGAAGCCGTTATAACAAGTCATCTCCTAAATGGAGCACTGTTATTAGTATAGTAAAGCCCTTAAATACCCATCAACAAAAGCTTTGTGCTCAATCAAAACATTCCAAGATTCCACCTTTTTAAAGCCAAGCATCCTAATTCATCATTAAAAAAGCTTTTTCTTCTTGAGATTGATTATAACGAGATCTTTCGTACTTCAATTACAAGCCAGCACCTCCAAGATTCCTCCTTGTTTTCGAAACAAACCTAAATTCAAGAACACCTCACCGGAAGGAAAAAAAAACTTCTTTTTTTTTCTATGAAATTAATCCACAAAGAACGACAAAAACATTAGAAGGACGAGAAAGAAATTTGTGTGTGTGTGTGTGTGTGTGTGTGTGTCGGGGGGTGGGGGGAGAGATTTTCTCCTACCAATTCTCTCAAATAATAATAATAATAATAATAATCACATGAATCACAAAGACTTTTCTGTAATTTATCTTAATTAAAAAGTGAAAATCCAAATAAAAATAAAATAAGCCATATAATTTCTTCCTACCATCATATTACTATAGGATAAGTACACCCATTCGTTCAGAAGATATATTCCAAACAACCAAGCGTAAAATCCATAGTATCTAGTTCCAGTAGTAAATGTCGATGTAATTAACTTTGTTCATAAAAGAAAAGCAAAGATTATGCTAGATGTAATGTCGTAAACATAAAGTTTTATCAATAACTAACAAGTCTGATACACAAAGTGAAATTTATTGCAATCATCAATAACTTTTTCTATTGACATATGACTTTCATTAATTTCTAGCAGTATATGTTACTGGAGTTGACCATGTCTAAGATTTTCTTCATCATTAGATCTCAAAGAATATGTTCTTGATCAAAAATTCAATTCATTCCGATGCTTTAAACTTTCATTTGGTCAGTTGGCAAATCACTTGTGCACATAAGACCAATTCTAAGAACCAAGTAAACACATTCAAGTGTTTTTGCATGAAGTATATTTTGAGTAGTCACTGGGTTCTTGAACACCATTTGCTAGCAAGCACTCATCCATTATATTCATGAATTAGAAAATGCCTTCTCAAGGAAAAAAGTACAGGGCCTTAGGCCTTTCTTAAAAGCAACATCCATAGATGTCAACCTGACTCGATACGGATTTAGAGAACAATATCCTTAGAAAGTTAAGGAACAAATTTGATACAATATTTGTTGTATAAGCATGACAATTTATCTATATAAACATTTTACATACTAAATCTTAATAATATCTTTTTTTATGTATGTCCATGATAGTAGCTAGTTTCCAAGTTCTAAAAATTTAGGATATACCGGTATGATACATGTTCATATTTTTATAAATTTTACATACTTCCATATTATAAAACTGCTTTTAGCCATCTTATGTATCTGTTTGGAGCCTAAATATAATAGAGACATATCTAAAATGAGAGTCAAGAAAAGTGTCTTGTCGAATACGTCACGTACGGATTGTCACACCCCGCTACCGAATAATCGGGTAGGAGTCGGACATGTACAACCTAAGATGTCGTTGACAGCTGTAGTCAGCTGTCTAGACCTCAATAATTTTTAATGTACAAGTATTTGATCACTTCATCACAGCTATCTATACGCATTTTCCATCATGAACAATCACCATAATCACTATTGCTTTTATTACATGTCTTTTACAAAGAATGTACGGAAACAAATCCGGTGAATGTAAAGACGACAACTAGCACAACACGATACAACCACAATACAAAGCAATCACAGAAATGAAACTAAACAAAAGTCTAAGTCTCCAAAGGAGTGTCCTCCATGTCCAGGGTAGTTTCCAGACTAGCATCACCTAGGGGCTACTCCTGGGGATCATAGAAACTATGATACTCTATTTCATCGTCACCTGCCACGGTTATCCAGTCAGGAAGGAGCAAAGCAACATACATATCTCACAGTGCAATATAATATGATGCAAAAAAATAATATAGTACATAATAGATAAAATGACAAGTTACCATGAAAAGCAAGGATAACTGTCAACATGCTCTAGCTACGTGTGGAACATATACATGGAACACTATCAAGCATGTAGTGGCTAGATAGGGAATCAGGTATATCATGAATGATATACTATCAGTCACGCACGCATGTAAATGGACATCAGGCACGTCTCACGATGGTACTAGCAGTCATGTATTTGTCCAAGACTAGAAAAACTATATGTCCTTCTAGTGTTCTCCCTCTCGACACGACATGACACATGAAAATGTGCAAGTTAATAAACATGCATGAAATATCGTATAGAAAAGTAATATAGCATGTACTTGCCTCAATCCACGTAATAGCTGTGTTTGGAAGGATTTCCCCTAGTAACCAAAGTCCACATGTTAGCTGCCATAGTTGCTAAAAATTCTAATTAGGTTCTTAATTCCAATTCTTGCTAATTACTAACTAATTAATTTCTTAATCTAATCAGTAAACTAATTCTTATTTAATAGGCTCTGACTAATGGCTGAATTAACTCCAATTATCCAACTTAGTATCTTAAATCCTGCTACTGGCCCTTCAGACTTGCTCCCAAAGTCTAGGCTCTGGCCCAAGTGTACTTATTTAGCCAACAAAACTCGAAACTGATTGTTGATATGGTATGTTGGGTGTCATATTTAAGTATAGTATAAGCACATGGGAATATCCTAAGGACATATTTGGGAAGCCAGAATATGTCACAGGATATTCCATTATGAGATTATTGTCATAATGATTGAGATCATTGTATTAATGACTGTAAGGCTATATAATGCCAATGAGACAATCAATAATATGATCAACTAATTACAACATGGTATCAGAGCCAAGTTTCCATAAACCCTAGCCGTCACCAAGCTTCCACAAACCCACAGGAGGATTTCCTAGATCTCCTCCACCGAACTCTTCCACGCCCCCCCCTTCTTCCCTTCTCCGCCCTTCTCCGCCCTTCGCAAGCCGCCCTTCGCTGTTGCTGCCCCGTCCTGCTACCGCTGCGGCTACTACTGTTGCTGCGGCTGCTGCGACTGCTGCTGCTGCTGCGACGGCGGCTGTGACATGCGTGCTGCCGCCTCCTCCGCACCAGCACGAGACAGCACCTAATAGGGATGCCTAGATCTGAAAAAAAGGGGACATGTTCGGATCAAGGAGAGGACGACAAGGACGAGCGTGAGTCTTGGAGCGGACGTGACGTGATTGGATAGACGACGCATCGATGGAGGAGATCATCAAGAAGCTAGATTCTGCAGAGGTGGCGACGTTGATGAAGTTGTTGACGATGTCGGCTGGTGAGAACACGACACGAACGTCGCAGGAGTTGAAGCTTCCCTCCATCGATCTGAAATTAGATGGACCAGCCACCTATCTGAGTTGGTCACGGCTGGTGAGAAGAACCCTCGCAGGAAAAAACATGGAGGGGTTCCTGACGGGCAAGACGACAGAGCCGGACGAGGGCTCGACAGGACGCGATGAGTGGAAGTCCACTCATATGGTGATCTACATCTGGCTTCTCAACTCCTTAGTCCAGTCTATTGCCGCCACAGTAGACGGTATTGAGATGGTGAAAGATGTGTGGAAGAAGTTGAGAAAGACCTATGATGGTGTGGGGAACAACTTACGGGTCTTCCAGATAAAGGGGGAGGTTGATGACACCGTACAGGGAGAGAAGACGGTGCAGGAGTATGCCACAGAGTTGGAGCGTCTGTGGTTGGATTATGATCACTCCTCAGATCGGGCAAGCTGTGGGGACCCTAAGTGTAAGAAGAGACATGTGTGTCTGCAGGAGAGGACGATAAAGTTCCTCAAATGGCTGACTGCAGCTTTCGCACAGAGGACGGCCCTACTTATAGCCCAACCAAAGATCCCTAGCCTTGAGGAGGCTATCTCATCCATGATCCAGGAGGAGACACGCATCAGGCTGCAAGCCGGGATAGGTGGTCCCTCCGAAGCAAAGTCAGCACTAGCGATCACCAGCTCAGGTAACACAGGATCTAAGGGAGAGCCCTAGCAGCATAACCGGCAGTGCTACAATTGTGGGGAGATGGGTCATCATCGGTATGCTTGTACCAAACCACCTAGGGAGGGAGATTCAGGTGGTGGACGAGGACCGTTCGGCGGACGAGGATATAATGGAGGACATGGTCGTGGTCGAGGGGGTAGACGAGGCGGCCGAGGAGGTTATCGGGTGAACCTCCTGATATCAGAAGGAAACAGAGAAGATGATGACACCTTTACTGTGGAGGACCAGGCACTGGGAGACATGAGGAGTATAACAGAGGAGGCGTCCACCTTATTCTTTGTTAGGGGCAACGCTGCCATGTATGCCCATCCATCAGAAGGTACTGACGAATCACTTGCCCTTGCGTCTATCTCTTCCCTTAAATCATCAGACTGGATTATCGACTCGGGAGCATCTCGGCATGTGACGGGGAATGCTAGTGAGTTTTCTTCCTACACTCACCTAGCATCAGCAGACAGCATTCAGACAGCTGATGGCACTTTCCAGCCAGTGGTCGGTAAGAGTATTGTTAATTTTACAGGTTCAGTAAGATTATCCAATGTTTTATATGTTTCACTTTCCAGTCAGTCTCTTGTCCATTAGTTCTATAATCCTCCAACTTAAATGCATTGTTTCTTTTGATATTCCTAAGGTGACCTTCCAGGAGAAAGGGACAGGACGAAGACTTGGGACTGGCACTTGGCATGAGGGATTGTGGTACCTAGATCGAGAAGGACTAGACTCAGCATTGGTATCTATGGCAGAGAAGGCTGGCATGGAAGGACTGCAGCAGAGGACTGAGGATACCTTGATACTCCATCATCGGAGGATGGGACATTTTTCCTTTGATACTCTAAGTAAGTTGTATCCAGAGATTTATGCAAAAAACAAATAAAGAGAAATTAGTATGTGATGCGTGTGAGTTAGGAAAATTTACTAGGAGCTCATATGTTGGCACGGGTCATAGGAGCACTTTTGCTTTTGAGGTAGTACATTCTGATGTATGGGGTCCATGTGCTACTAACACTATGAATGGTTATAAGTACTTTATTTCTTTCATTGAGTGTGCCTCTCGTGTTACCTGGTTATATTTGATAAAAAATAAGAATGATATACCTGCTTATTTTCGGGATTTCCATAAGCATGTCCAGACTCAGTACAAAGCAGTTGTGAAGGTACTGAGGTCTGACAATTGAACGGAGTATACCAACAGGACGCTTGTAGAATACTTGTCAACACACGGAATACAGCATCAGACCACCTGTGTATACACACCAGCACAAAATGGAGTTGCAGAAAGGAAAAACAGACACCTTCTGGAGGTTGCAAGAAGTATGATGATCGACATGAATGTCCCACAGAGTCTGTGGGGGCATACAGTGTTGACAACAGCTCAACTCATCAACAGGATGCCCTCGAAGGTCCTCGGATGGAAGTCCCCATTTGAGGTATTGCAAGGCAATACTAGTGGGATACTCCCACTGAAGGTGTTTGGGTGTGTGTGTTTTGTGAAGGACAACAGGCCATCAGTTGGGAAACTTGACCCTAGAGCGGTCAAATGCATCTTCGTAGGCTACTCGGCAACCCAGAAGGGGTATGTGTGCTGGAGTCCAGTAGAGAAGAAGAAGTTTGTCAGTATGGATGTCCACTTTCGGGAGCATGAGCCATACTACCAACAAGACGGAACTTCACACAACACGCCTAATACTGCCAGTATTAGGCGAGAGGGGGAGATGGAGAACTTGGTGGTAACCGATTTAGAAGTTTAGCATGGAGGCACGGAGAAGGGACAAGAAGGTGAAGGTGTTAGGCCTACGGCTCAGGGAGAGTTACTTACCTACAGCAGGAGAGAGAAGCAAACTGCAGGACCAGTACCGACAGTGCCAGTGCCAAGTCCCTTGCCTGCGTTCGTCCCAACTCCTGAGGCACCAACACCAACCCCCCTTCAGGTGATAACCCCTCCTTCACAAGATATCATTCCTCCTACTTCTACTCCTCCCACACCACTATCTGTACGGAGGACCATTCGCAGCAAAGCAGAAAATCCTCCAAACAGATATGGTTGGGATATTACTCAGTTTGTTTCTTATGACCATATCCCTTCTTCTCATAGAGCATTTATAGCATCTTTGGATAGTATTACTGTACCTAACAATTGGCAGGTTGCCAAGAACGATCCAAAGTGTAAAGCGGCAATGCACGAGGAGTTGGGAGCTTTGGAGAAGAACCACACTTGGGAGCTTGTGAGACTACCAGAGGGAAAGAGAGCAGTTGGATGCAAGTGGGTCTTTACCGTGAAGCAGAACCCAGATGGATAGGTTGAGCACTACAAAGCTCGACTAGTAGCCAAAGGATACAGTCAGACGTACGACATCGACTATGACGAGACCTTTGCACCAGTTGCAAAGATGAGCACTGTTAGGACTCTGATTTCTCTGGCAGCGAATGGTGGATGGAAGCTACACCAACTGGATATGAAGAATGCGTTTCTTCACGGAGATCTAGTGGAGGAGGTGTACATGGAGATACCACCAGGATTTGGCACCAATCAGACAGTAGGCAAGGTCTGCAGGTTGAAGAAGTCCCTCTATGGACTGAAGTAGTCTCCTCGAGCGTGGTTTGACAGATTCAGAAGGGCGATGATAGGGATGGGATATCAGCAGATCAATGCTGATCATACTGTGTTCTTCCGTCGGAGTGGAGGCCACATCACCATGCTTGCGGTGTATGTGGACGATATGATTATCACAGGAGATGATGAGCAGGAGATCGCCCAACTCAAAGGAAAGCTTGGCAAGGTATTCGAGGTGAAGGATCTCGGCCTTCTTCGGTACTTCCTTGGGATTGAGATTGCTCGAGAAGCAGAGGGGATTGTTCTCTCTCAAAGAAAGTATGCACTGGACCTTCTCACAGAAACTGGGATGTCGGGTGCAAACCTGCAGCGACACCAATAGATTAGAGGTTCAAGATTGATGCTGAAGCTGGAGAACCAGTTGATCGGGACAGATACCAGAGACTGGTTGGCAAGTTGATCTATTTGAGCCACACTCGTCCTGATATCTGCTTTGCAGTAAGTGTGGTGAGCCGCTACATGCATGACCCACGGAAGGGTCATATGGATGCAGTGTACAGATTCTGAGGTACTTGAAAGGTGCTCCCGGGAAGGGACTAATATTCAGGAAGAACAATCACGTAAGCATCGAGGGCTACTGTGATTCTGACTGGGCTAGTTGTGCTGATGACAGGAGGTCTACCTCGGGATATTACATATTTGTAGGAGGTAACTTGGTCTCCTGGAGGAGTAAGAAGCAGTCTGTGGTGGCCAGATCGACAGCTGAAGCAGAGTACAGAGCTATGGCCTTGGGAGTTGCAGAGCTGCTATGGTTGAAGAATATACTGGTGGAGCTGAAGCTGGATCAAGGAGCCAAGATGAAACTGTGGTGTGACAATCAGTCAGCTATTAGTTTCGCCAACAATCCAGTACAGCATGACAGGACCAAACACATCGAGATTGATAGATTCTTTATCAAAGAGAAGTTGGATAGTGGATTACTGGAGCTTGGCCATGTTCCAACCAGGGATCAAGTAGCAGATGGACAAACCAAGGGACTTGCCTCAGTGAGCATGATTAGAGGATGTGACAAGATGGGCTTAGTGAATATATTTCACCCATCTTGAGGGGGAGTGTTGATATGGTATGTTGGGTGTCATATTTAAGTATAGTATAAGCACATGGGAATATCCTGAGGACATATTTGGAATGCCAGAATATGTCACAGGATATTCCATTATGAGATTATTGTCATAATGATTGAGATCATTGTATTAATGACTGTAAGGTTATATAATGCCAATGAGACAATCAATAATATGATCAACTAATTACAACACTGACCCCTCACTTCAGTGAATGTTTTATTCCCACAGCCAACCGTAGTTGAGTAATCACTTGGAAAACTGAATTCAAGATTCAGTTTCCCGCCAGAAATTACTCCTCTTAACCCGTGATCGTGGTGTCACTCTGAGTTCAGGACCCAATGTGTCAGTACATGCGCAAAGCTGAATCACAAGGGGGAAGGTCGATACGATACCTGAGTTGACCCCAAACCGAAATCGTATCCAAGCTGAACTCGGAAATATGGTCAAGAACTGTTGACCGGTCAAGTATAAGAATAAATTGGTTAATTTAATCCTAGATTGCAACACAACTGAAGGAGCAAGGAGTGGTCAGAAGCTTACCGATCAAAAAATTCCATCCTTTGCAGGATTATCTGTACAACAAAGCCTAAGATGAAGTAAAATGAAATCAGTTATTGTCTTCATTTTTATAGGTAGGAGGAATAAAGGCAAATGAAATGACTACGTCAGTCCTGGATATCGGAGTTATTGTCATATGTCTCTCCATAAGTTCTTCTCTTCATCACATTTAATTAATCAAATTCTACCTTTCACAAAAAGCTAAATCTGAAGAACAATGCTTAGAGCATAATTAGTAAGGCTCATCCCATATTCTAGATTTTAAATTCAAAATGTACAAGCTCATTTTTTATAATAGTAAGTTCCATTCCTAGTTCTAATTTCTAGATTTTCGGTTCCATCCCGCCCATAGGTGCCAAGGGTTGGACCTCCAAATTTTTAGATTATAGATTATAGGAACTCATTTTGTAGAATTATAAATCTCAATTTGGAGCCCAACTTTGTATATTTTTAGATTTTAGATTTTTTTTTTTTACATCAATTTTTGATCACACAGTTTTTGGGACCGGAGCTCATTTTACCATTTCCTACTATTCTTATACAAACCCAACGCATTCTACATTTACCTTTTTTTTTTTTAATTTTGGATCCCATATTACATTTGAGAGTCCCAACTACTAATGATGCTCTTAAAAAAATAACATAAAAATTTTCATTTATCCAAAAATTTGGCAACATAAGAAGACCATCATATCCCAAAATTAATTGGGATGGGGACCCAATTGGCTTCTTTACAAGACTTTCAAATCTCCAAGTCAATGTTAATTTTGGCCATTTGGCATCAGTAGAAGACCTTCACATCCCTAATATGACTTTGTTACAAAAGTTCGGTAGCATATAGAAGACATGATGCTACTTTAAAAGGTGTTCCGTTCTCTAGAAATAAAAACAAACAACCAAAGTACAAGATTTTTGGCAATATATATCACTAGAACTGATCTTGTTAATAGAAGTAAAGTAAGAGGATGATAAATATAATGCCATAAACATAAAATTTTATTAATAGGCAACAAGTCTAATACAAGGGTGATATATACTGAAATCAGAAATAACTCTTCAAATTCATTATCAAGACATGTCACTTTTATTTGGTTGTAGCATTATACGCTAGTGGAATTGGTCTTGTTACAGTTCTCTGCAGCATTATGTCTCAAAGAATCTGTTCTTGATCTTATTCAGTTCATTCCTTACCATTTTAATCTCCATTCGATCCGTTGGCAAATCATTTGTGCATAGGAGACCAATTCTAAGCACCAAGGAAACACATTCAAAAGTTTTTTCATGATTTATAGTCTGGGAATGGTCACTAGTTTGAACTCCATTTGCTAGCAAGCGCTCATCCATGATGCTCATGACCCCTTCAGAAAATCCATCATTGACGAATGTACGGAGCGTTAGGCCTTCCTTAAAAGCACCATCCATAGGTCTCTTCCCAGTAAATAGCTCAATCAGAAGTATTCCATAGCTATAGACATCTCCACGAGTAGAAACTTTGTTGGTCATTCCGCACTCTTCATTTGAACAAAATATTAATAGTTAATTAGACTTCTACAAATAGAGTAAACACTAAAACTGATTCTTAACTTCATGTGTCGACAATTTTATTTTTCATGGAGATCGTACAATGTTTTGTGTTGGATGTCTTCTACCTACTGTAACTCTCCTTTCTACATATTTGAACTGACATTTACAAGATAAGACATTAAGAACAACACAATAAAAAGAGTAAACACTAAAAATGATTCTTAACTTCTCCTAAGAACTAGTTTGCAAAGACATGCAAACAGATTCGATACACACATGTATAAATGACTTTCAACCATTATTTTCGTCCCATAGAGACTAGAATTGAGCAAGACATATCTGACATGAGTGTCGAGAAAGTGCCGTGTCGAATACATGTCAGGTAAAGATACAGAGAAAGAGATAGTCCTTTCCTGGGGTATATGTGCAACAAAGCCTAAGATGACTTAAAATAGAATCAATTAGTGTCTTCATTTTTTATTCAAGGAATAAGGACAAATGAAAAGACTATCTCAGACTTGGATTGGTCTTGGAGTTATTGTCATATGACTCCCGTTAAGCTCTTCTCGACATAGCTTTCTATTAAACTAAATTCTAGTAGTCAAGAATAAGCTAAATCTGAAGAGCAAGTTTTAAAATCAGCTAAAAAAAGTTTAATTTATCCCAAAAAAGAAGAAGAAATTCAACTTGATAACTATGATACCTGGAGCAATATACCCAATAGTTCCTTTAATTCCAAAGGAGCTAGTAGAACTTGTTGTAGACTCGTTGATAAATCTGGCCAACCCGAAGTCGCTCACTAGGGCTGTCATGTCATCATCAAGAAGAATATTGCTTGGCTTCAAATCACAATGAATAATAGGAGCATGGCCATGGTGGTGGAGATACTCCAATGCAGATGCCACGTCCATCGCTATATTTATTCGCTGCATAAGCTTCAATGTCTTCAGTCCGAAAGTTTCATTTCCTTCTGGATGCAACCAACTTTCTAAACTGCCATTGGGCTTGAACTCGAAAACCATTGCCTTGAAGTCGTTGCCGTTGAAATCCACACTTGAACATGCGGTCAATATCTTGATAAGGTTCCGATGTCGAATATTTCTGAAAGCGTCACACTCAGCAACAAAGCTCTTCAAAGCTCCTAGTTGTTGAAGGTTAAATACTTTCACTGCAATAACTTTAGCGCCAAGCTCATGATCGTCTAGCGTTCCTCGATATACAGAACCATAATTACCAGAACCAGTAAGGTTTTCTTCAGAAAATCCATTTGTTGCTTTGACAAGTTCAGCATATGAGATACTTATATGTTGCTCCTTGATGATATAGTTTTCTACAGGTTTCCTTCTTGATCTTTGACGTATCCAACGACGGAAAGCAAAAAAAAGGAAGAGCAAGAATAAGCACAAAAATCCGCTAAAAACTGAAATGATCACTGCAATTTTCCGAGACCTATGATTCTTCTTAGGACTTGAAAATGCACAAATTGGTAGATGCAAAACTGGATCTCCCCCACAGAGCTTATCGTTGCCAAGGACTGAAATCTCACTCTTATTTCCGAATACACCTTTTCTTGGCACTTCGCCTTCAAAGTTATTGAAAGATAGGTTCAGATCATGTAGGTCAGGAAAGTCCTCTAGGAATGTCGGTATTTTTCCCGACAAATTATTTTGTGAAAGATCGAGCTCTTGAAGGCCTCTTAATGCACTTAATGATGTAGGGATACTTCCTTCAAAGAAGTTTCTACCAAGACGAAGGCTTTGCAGAACCTGACATTTGCCAAGACTATCGGGTATTTTTCCTAACAATTTGTTTCCAGACAACCATAGGCCTCCTATATTTATCAAATTTCCTATTTCCGGAGGTATAGTTCCTCTTAACTGATTTTCATCAAATGAAAGCTCTCTACTAAGGCTAGAGATACTGAAGACTTCTTTAGGTATTGTGCCTGTCAACTTATTGTGTTCAAGGTTCAGCAATTCCAAAGACTTGCAATTGCCGAGGGTGGTTGGGATACTTCCGCTAAAGCTATTGAAATCTAGATAAAGCAGGTTTAATTGTGAGAGGTTGCCCATAGTGGATGGGATTTCTCCCGAAAAATTGTTAAATGACAAGTCTAATTCATGTAAGTTCTTGAGCAACCCGATAGAGGTAGGAATACGTCCTGAAAGAATGTTTGGACCAAGGTCAAGTACCGTTAGACCGACAAGGTTTCCAATCTCTGGAGGGATGCTTCCTTCTATGGAGTTGCCTGCCATTGTTAGCACTTGTAGAGTGATGGAAAAGTTTGCAACCGATTTTGGTAGCAAGCCTCCAAGGTTGTTTTCATCTATTTGCAGTATCTCTAAGATTGTGCAATTGCTTAAAGAAGTAAGGAAGCTCAAATCAAGTGGTTCCCTAGCTCCCAACTGATTATTTAACAGATTCAAGAAGTATAATTGTTGTAAACTCCCTAGGTTTGGAGGAATCCTTCCACTGAAATTGTTATCGGAAAGCTCAATATGATAAAGCTGTGAAGCATTCGACAAAGAGATAGGTAAGGAGCCAATCATTTTGTTATAGTGGATAGCTAGATATCTAAGATGTGGAAGCTTCTGGCCTAAATCCGGTGGAAGTGAACCACGCAGCTGGTTGAAGCCCAAACCAAGCATCTCGAGAGAGGAGAGGTTCCATAGCGATGGCGGGATGGATCCCTCCAGATTGTCATCATTCAATGATAGACTTTTCAGTACAGAGAGTTTACCCAAGGATGGTGGAATTCCTCTGAAAATGTATTGGTCGTCAGTGATAGAAAATTAAGAGATGACGCGTTGGCAAGAGAGGCCGGTATTTGCCCAGTAATATTATTGTGTCTTAGATTGAGATAATAGAGGGCGGGAAGAGAACCGAACTCAGCAGGGATATACCCTCCAAGCATGTTGTAAGACATATTTATTGTTTGGAGGCCTAAACAATGGCTGAGTTCCGACGGAATGACACCGGTGAGCGAATTATTGCCGAGGTTAAGATTCTGCAGACGAGACAGTCGAGAGAGTTCTACTGGGATCGGCCCATGGAAGTTATTGGAGGAGAGTTCGATCGTCCTGAGGAAGGTAAGATTGGCTAGGTGAGGTGGTATGCTTCCGACCAGGTCGAGGGAGGTCAGGTTCAACGAGACGACTCTCTCTGGATTCCTATGGCCACAGACGACACCTTGCCAATGGCAAAAAGGAAGGGTGTCATTCCAAGCAGCAAGGAGGACTCCATGGGGATCGAGGGAGATCTTGGACTTGAAGACGAGGAGAGAAGATCGGTCGGTTGCATTGTTGTGTTTTGGTGCTAGTATAGCAGCTGGAGCAGACATCCCATGGACATGGACATGGACATGGACATGGAGATGGTGTGGGATATTGACGAATAAACTCTTAGGACAGTGCTTCGTGCACGACTTCCCCGGAGGCCGGTAACAATTTTATTTTTTAGTTTTCTTGTTCTCTGAAAAATAATATATATATATTTATATTTATATTTATATTATAAACATTATTATCATATAATACTCTTCAAAGCTTCCTCCAAACATAAGGACCCATTTCAAAGCTTTTTACATAAACATGCCAAACAAAAGTATATTTATTTATTTCAAGTTTGATGATATTTATTTCGATTATAGCTAGTCCTAACAGTCAAACTTATTTTGACTAATGTCTTTTTGGTCAAAATTATGATTATAGTCCTAACATTAAGTAATTATATAGATAAAGTTGATTTTGTTAACGAAGATTAAAATAAAATAAAATAATGATATAACTTATGTGTCCCGTACAAAATAAATTTTCCAACCCCGCTTATAAACATTGAAATCCGTAAAATTTTGGCTTGTTTCATTTTTTTTATAAAACGTTATAGAACTCGATTATTTGAACTCACATACGGTCTATTTCATGGCTCTGTCAAAACTAACATTTTATTTTAGGGTTTTTTTTTTTTTTTTCCAAAGTCCACTTTTCTTAATTTGTGACATGTGAAGTCCGCTGATAACTTTTCTTTCTTTGTCAAAAGTCCCCTGATAATTTTCTTTTGTGCAAAAAAAGTTATCAGCCTTTGTAAACAAATGTTATAAGCTGACTTTTCAACAAAGTGACAACTTAGATGGACTTATTGAATTAAAGTGTATGTATTATGGACATTTGGCAAAATTTTCCTTTATTTTATGATTGAACATATTTGTAAGGTCATACGTAAAAAAAAAAAAAAAAAAATTGTAAAATTTCAATCTCGTTGACGCGCAATCTCCGGCAGGGCCGGCCAGAGGCATTTGGAGGCCATATACAGCCTCTGAAAATGGGGCCTCTCGTTAAGAGTTCGGAATGCCCAACGTTAAGAGTTCGATTCGGTTCGATTCGTTTACTTAACAAGCCGAATCCAAACCATAATTTGAGGCTCGTTAAGTAAACGAGCCGAACCTAAACCATGATGAGTTCGGTTCGTTAAGTTCGTGAGCAGGCTCGTTAAGAGCTCTTTAAGGTTTCGTTAAGGGCTCGTTATATTCAAAACATAAAACGACGTCGCTTTAGTAATGGAAAGTATTTAAACTGTTTTTACCCTAATCTCTCATTTGTTTTTGCATGTGTCGGCAGCCATCTCTTTAAACGAGCTCAAACTCGAACTTTAAACGATCTCAAACCAAAACTTATCAACGAGCTCAAGCTCGGGCTCGGTTCGTTAGTGTTAACGAGCTCAATCGAGCCAAATCCGAACATTACGAATTTTTAACAAGCCGAACAGGAGCTCATCTTCTTAATCCTTTACGAATCCGAACCGAACTCGAATCCATCTAAAACATAACGAACCGAGCCCGACCATGACATAGTTCGGTTCGGTTCGTTTGCAGCCCTACTCTCATCTAAAAAAAACTAGTAATTTTTTTTTCTAGTCATGACCCACAAAATCAATACCCAGATAAAAGTAGTAAAAATAACAACTAACTTGATTTTAGTTGCTCTTTTATTAAAGGGGTTCGGGAGCAATGTCTTCGAAAGAAAAATAATGTATTTTCTAAGAGGGTCGCAACCCGCAGTCTATTAGAGGCCATAATCCCCCGTTATCAAATCATAATTTATTTTTTGGTTTAAATTTTATAAAGTAGATCTACACATAACATTTCATAATCATAATAATATTTTCTTAAATTTACCATTAAATGACCTTCAAAAATAACGTGTAGTAAGAGTTATAATTCAAAATTTAAATAAGGGTATATATAGTCATTTAAAATTTATAATAAAAAATTTATTAAAAGAATATTTTTATTTTACTTTATTTATTTTGAAAAAAATTAATGACATTTAAAAGTTTGTAAGTCAAAAAATGCGAAATTTCAAAGATAGAAGGACCCCTTTATAAATCATTTATGATATTGGAGGGCAAAATTGTAATTCCACCATTCCATCTAAGCTAGGTTAATATTTCACACAAGAGACCCAATCTCCGCCATCTCCATTTTCTTTTAAATGTAACTTTCTTATTTCTCCCACGATTTTCGAAAATGAATATGAAATTTCGTATAATTTTTCGATACGAATTAGTGGAATAAGTTTTAAAAACTAGGGGTAAATAATTTTTTTCAAAATTTGTGGGCCTATGTAAATTTGTGGGCCGGATGCACATGCATATTTTGCATACCCCTTTAGTCGTCTCAGATCTCCGGTCAAAATTTACGTCGAATATTTTTTAGTATAAACTTTTTGACCGAGTGATTGACGAAAAATGGTCACGCACATGAAGTATATATGAACATAGGTCGAACCAACCAGGGACATAGTTACCCTGGGCTGCAGTCCAGGTAAAAAATAAATGTTCCAATATTTACCATATTTTTCTAGATTTTTCTACATTTTCTCTTGTAACAACACGATTTGCCCAGTCAAAAAATGTGTTCCATTCTGAGCTTTTATACACAGTCCAGGTAAAAAAAAAAAAAATCATGGCTCTATCCTTGAAAGTAACCTTATGCAGAAAGAAATCTAATTTACAACGATTGTGTAACGTCCGTCTTTTCGATTTTTATAAATGAATAATTTTTTCGAGTTAAATTGTACGAGTCGTGTATTATTTTAATGCGTGGATTATTTTTATAATTTTCGAGAAAATTTCGTATGTATTATTTTATTTGTGTCCATAATCATATCATGTTTTGTCATGTCATGTTGTAACACGCCCTCCCCCCACCCCCTTAATTCCTCCCTAGTGTTTTTGGCCCCTACCCCTCCATACCCTTAATGATCATTCTTCTTCTTCTCCTCGTTATCACTCTCTTACTCATCCTTTCACTCTTTCTTTCACTCTCTCAAAGATTATCATTCACCATAGCTCTTCCTCTCTATGTTCTTGTGATCTTGGGTTGGGAATTTCTTGATGCTATGATAAGATTGAAAAATGAGTGACTCTTAATTTTAGCACTATTATTATTGATATTGGAACTCTATGTAAGATTTGGGTGACTTTGCGTTTAGCTTTATTTTGTGATCTTAGAAACTTATTGGAGTATTGGGACTACAATTCTGGCGAGTGTGTATGACATAGGCCCTATGATGGATTTTTGCGAGGGGAAATGAACTAGATTGATTAAAAGCCCTATAAGAATAGGGTAGATTTTTATGGCAAAGAGACCTTTGGCCTTACTATGATTAACTTAATGGAAATGATGTTTATTGTGAATTGAGACGTTGTGAAATGGGAAATTCGACTTGGAATGGAAAGTAAATGAATTGAACGTCATTTATTTAGTTAATCGTTATTACTTGTTTAATTGCATTTTCCGGTCGATAAGTACGATACCACTTAGCCACCATATTCCTGATCCGGGTGGGCAATCCTATGTTTGGACTGATTGTATATATGAGATAAGTTGTATTTGTATTATGAGAATTGGACTCAGTTTCATGGAGTCAGAAATGGAAATGATTTTGTGACCATCGTCTTGGTAATAAGGAGCGATAGGTGTTACGGCATGATGTGAGATCATAGTCCTTTCGTTTTATGTTAATTGAGTGAATTGTAAACTTGAATGTTTTGGTGAAATAATTATTTTTTGTTTGAAAAGTGATTAAACGTAATAATCTTGTGAAAAGCTATGTTTTCCAGAAATGAAACTCTTGGGAGTATTGGATAAAACGTAAAAAGGATGTGCCTAAAAAGGACGTTTAGGATGTCGCTTTCCGGGGAACGCGGGTTACATTTACCGCTTGGTGGTTAGGCTTGGAAATCGTAGTCTATCGAACCGTACTTGTCCTTTGTCTTTTGTCAGGAACTACGTAGTCGTTCTCGGATGACTACCACTTGCCCGTAATTGTTGCATTCACGATATTTGTTGCATTTCACGTTTACCTTATTAATTGTGTTATTTGTGTTTGTTGCATTCACGTAGTTTAGGATATCCATTAGTTTAGGCTTACCCCGACTTAATCACGTGCATTTATTTGTCTATTGCAATTTTGTTATTTGTGTTTTTGGTTCGT
Source organism: Iris macrosiphon (assembly GCA_036927795.1). NCBI lineage: Eukaryota > Viridiplantae > Streptophyta > Magnoliopsida > Asparagales > Iridaceae > Iris > Iris macrosiphon. The sequence continues at coordinate 52,850,161 of JAYESA010000012.1, read as the reverse complement.
AATGGTGAAATTTTCATTTTTGGTGTGAAATGGTGAATTTTTTTAGCAGTGTGACCAGATCGTACGGACGATTTGGGAATCACTCGGACGATGGTCCATTTTTTGTAAATTTTCAGAAGGTTCAAATTGTCTAGATGGTCCAAGATCTTACAGAGGTCAAATAGTGTTTTGTATTTTCAGCAAGTCCAAATCGTCCGGACAGTCATCCCAAATCGTCTGGACTATCCAAAAGAGATTTCAGAATATTATTTTTTTATTTATTAATTCGGACAATTTTTCCTATTTTTGTTTTGTTCTTTTTGACGTCCTATTTTATGCTTAATGTTTTAAAAACTTTAGGAAAACTAAAATGATTTAAACAAACAAAATTTTAAAACTCACATAAAATTGCGGTTTTTAATAAAAATGTTTTCAAACTTTAAAATCACTTAATTTACTCACACCAGTTTTATATTGACCCAAGTTTGCGTTTTCTGTCATGCTTGGGTGTATTTCTTCGAAAATGCAGACGACCAGTTCTTTCTGCAGTAAAGTTTTCAAGAAGGGGATTTCTTATTTTATTCTAAGTTTCTATAGTAATTTTTGTAAAGCAATGTATGCATTTTTTTGGTTTAGCAACGTATCGCAAGTAATTGTCAAAATTCGAATATTGCACTTTGTTAATTTTTGTATAAAAGATGTATATTTTATTTTGTAATATTTCGCATGGTGTGTATGATAGTACGACTTGACTGTAACAATTTTATCAAGGTCTGGTTTTCAAGGAGGGAGAGATGATCCACGTGGCGGATTCCAACTAGTCGTTGAAAATTGGGCTGTGACAGATTAACTACCTAGAAAAAGTGAGGAGAAAGTGTTAATGGACAGACTATAGAGAGTGTTCATCGGAGTAGGAGGTGCGCTTGGGCATCCACCACCGGACTCGCCAACCTTAGATTCTTAGGAACAAGTGTACATCTCTTCGCTTGCTCGCCTCGAAATGCTCAAACTCGAAACACATATTTGCACGAATCATCGTTATTATTGATCTTTTGTTTTTGTTTTTGTTTTTGATTTAGTATTCTTGTTTCACGAACCCTAATTAAGGTTTCGAATTGAGCTAATATGTGATTTGGATTTGTTAGGACCTTTATAGTTGGCGTATTTCGTATGGACAAAACGTGTGTGTGTATTTTACTATAGGTCAATATTGCGGAACAAGATAAAGCACAAGACATTTGGACAGAGAGCATTCGAACGCTAGACGAGCATTTGAACGCAAGATCAAGAAAAAAGTTTTTGTCTAGATATCGACTAAGACCTGTGTTCGAATGCAAGAACAAGCAGTGAGTTGTTAGGACATCTTTTTTTAGTGGAATCATTCGACCGCTCGATAACGCGTTCGAACGCAAGAACAAATAGAAACTTTCCTATGTAAATTCGTTCGAACGTTGGACCACGTTCGAACGCAAGTGATGATTAAATGAAGAACAAAATTGTCAATTGTTTGATTTTAACCTAATTCGTTTCATGGATCATTTATTCTATATGAGGGGGTTCCTACAATAGTAATAAGCTTACCCTAATGAGAGAGAATTGCCGTCATCACCTAAGCGAAGAGAGTTCACTATTTTGGCAAATTTCTTGAGCAAACCCTAGTCAAATAACCTCTACTAGTTTATTGCTTTCACGTCTCAATTGGGAGAATTAACCGGAGGTCATGATCCAAGCTCATCACGAAGATCGAGGATCTGGAATCGTTATTTTTGGAGAAAATTAGATTGAGTAGATTAGAAATCGGCTGAGCAACGAGTTCTCGTAACAAGATTTTGTAATCAAATCTTTATTTTCTATAAAGGTTTTTCCTCCCCGTTTGAGAGTTTTCCAAATTGATGTGTTTGGTTGTTTGATTGCTTGCTATTGTTGTTTTATTGTTTTCCTTGGTTCTGCCTATTCCCTGTCCCCCCCACCTCCTTTAGGCCGGTTTTAGTTATTTTAATATTGATTAGGAAGAGTTGGAGTACCTACTACCTTTGGAGGTTATGGTATTGATGCTAGGTGAATTTGTAGATGTACATTATTCATGTTGCAAAAGAGTATACGGCAGACTAGGTACAACGGAAAGTCAGACAACATTTATGTCCGTCGTAAACGTCCACTCAAACCTTACTTTCCACTAGTATAAATAGAAGGAGAAACTTATTCTTCGACACACGTCCAAAAATGATCGAGCATACTTTCTCTAGAACTCTCTACTGCATTATAATATACGATGTAGTTTTACGATACCAACGAAATAAAAATCGTTGGGAAAAAAATTATTCTACCAACGAAATCAAAAGCGATGGTGAAAAAAATTCTGCTGCCAACTAAATAAAATCCGTCGCCCTATATAGTTTATTTATAGAAACAAAATTAAAATCGTTGCCCCACCAAATATTTGGCGCAAAATTTTTTTGGGGTTCCCGCATATGGTATCGCCAAAGAAAATAATAATTTCGTCGTTATTACAATGGAATTACCAACAAAAAGTCACTATTATAAGGGGAATAGCAACGATTATATCAATTTTGTTGCTATTTTGTGTAATTTAGCAATGAAATAATATATCACCATTATTTTTTCTTAACAAATAGTGAGTTTTCTTGTAGTGAAAAATAGAGAGACTCTATGAATTGAATGTGTACATTAATCGATACAAGAGGACTCAATTTATAGGCTTAGAAGAGAACTAACGTTTTCTACCCTAACGGATGTGGGATAAGTTACTATGACAATATAAGAATATACATTATATTAACACTCTAATTACCATTATCACAATCTAATTACCATTATCACAATCTTATATGGAGATACCAATTATGAACCTCATGTTAAGCCCAATAAACGAATTGGAAATTAACACTTTTGTAATTTTTATTTAGAATTTTGATAAATAGTGGTGATTTGAGTTTGTGATTTACGTTTAGTGTCTTACACCTTATTAATTTATCGACAAGAAAAATAAAATAAACTGTCATACAAATGAATACACAAAATGATTAAGAGAGAAGAGAAGGGGAAAAAAAAAAATCAAATTTTGTCATATTATAACTTTAATGAGTGAGTTAAATTGTAATTATTATCGGACTGATCAATTGTAATTAATTAATTAATGAATTTAATGTAATATCAAAAAGTTCAATATAAAAAAGAAAAAGAAAAAAAGACAAGGTGCACAAAAGTATAACAAGACACCCATATTATTATACTGATAATTAAAACATACGGTGGCCAAGATTACAATTGAGACCATGACAAGTCGATCATTATAAGACAAATTACGTACAGATAGTGAAAGCACAATTAACACACTCGGCACTAATGATAACATTATAGGGACGATCATCCCATCGGTACACAGCCTCCACAATATCTTGGTTGTCATTAGGGTCCCGATATAGAATACTTGGCCCTTGTCTATTGAATAGTGTTAAAGCTGCTATACGGTCCTCGAGTACACGAATATCCTCTCCAGAAGCCGGTTGAGCAATCGCAGCTGCAACTCCACGATATTCTGCTGTAGGTGGAAGTGCCATATCTACAAGTCGTCAAGTTAAGTTAAGATCGATCAAAAAAACAAAATATATCAGACATAATAATGACAATCGCAAGAACATCTCTAACACAACTTAATTGAGGGTTGGGTTGGTCGGGTCGGACCCGACGTACTGTTAGATTTATTTAAACCATATGATTCAACAAAGCAACTCCTTTCTTTTAGTCCGACATTTCCATATATTGCTTTACCCCTCTTAGTGGGTAATTGGGCTTTGTAGGGGATGGACTAGATCTCACCCAACCTGCAAGCGGGTGCGCGATTTAATGCGCATTTTTACGCGTTTATTATTCGCGCACTTAATATATACCATCGTTTGTAAGTCCTATTTTAGGTAGGGGATGGACTAGATCTCACCCAATAGGGCTTTGTAGGGGATGGCTAGACTCTTTTCTTTAATACACAGCGACGGGGATTAATATTTTTTCTAATTATATTTTTAGTAATTTACGTCCTAAAAAAGAAAATAAGTTTGTAAATTAGACCATAAAAATGGACGTAATATATTTATATAATTTTTTAATACATACCATCGTTTGTACGTCCTATTTTAGGACGATCGTATACTGTAAATGCAAATATCCTAAACTTTATACTTTTAAGAAATAAACTTGAACTCGATGCCTTTTATGCAATTATCTGAAATGGAAAACTCCAAGGGAGGACCCACGATTCTTCAATTGGGAATGCCACGTACTACAAAAAGATAAGAGCAGCCACCATCAATCCTACATTCATGGACAAAGTTTTTTTGTTTTTATTTTCTAGGAAAATGAAATAACTTTAATGTTTTCCAAATATAATGACAACACTAAAATAATGTTTGTCACGTTTTTATTAATCAGTGAAGTAGAAAAACGTCACACTAGTAATAACTAATAAATAGAAAGATGTTGGAAGCATGGATGTAACCAAGATTTGTATCCAGTTGGGACACGTTTTTCTTGGTCATATTTATTTTTTGTTAATTACTTTATAAAATACAAATATTCAAAGAGGACTTCATGAATTTTTCGGTGTCGGTAGAGAACAATATCCTTAGAAAGTTAAGGAACAAATTTGATACAATATTTGTTGTATAAGCATGACAATTTATCTATATAAACATTTTACATACTAAATCTTAATAATATCTTTTTTTATGTATGTCCATGATAGTAACTAGTTTCCAAGTTCTAAAAATTTAGGGTATAACGGTATGATACATGTTCATATTTTTATAAATTTTACATACTTCCATATTATAAAACGGCTTTTAGCCATCGTATGTATCTGTTTGGAGCCTAAACATAATAGAGCCATATCTAAAATGAGAGTCAAGAAAAGTGTCTTGTCGAATATGTCACGTACGGATTGTCACACCCCGCTACCGAATAATCGGGTAGGAGTCGGACATGTACAACCTAAGATGTCGTTGACAGCTGTAGTCAGCTGTCTAGACCTCAATAATTTTTAATGTATAAGTATTTGATCACTTCATCACAGCTATCTATACGCGTTTTCCATCATGAGCAATCACCATAATTACTATTGCTTTTATTACATGTCTTTTACAAAGAATGTACGGAAACAAATCCGGTGAATGTAAAGACGACAACTATCACAACACGATACAACCACAATACAAAGCAATCACAGAAATGAAACTAAACAAAAGTCTAAGTCTCCAAATGAGTGTCCTCCATGTCCAGGGTAGTTTCAAGACTAACATCACCTAGGGGCTACTCCTGGGGATCGTAGAAAGTATGATACTCTATTTCATCGTCACCTGCCACGGTTATCCAGTCAGGAAGGAGCAAAGCAACATACATATCTCACAGTGCTATATAATATGATGCAAAAATAATAATATAGTACATAATAGATAAAATGACAAGTTACCATGAAAAGCAAGGATAGCTGTCAACATGCTCTAGCTACGTGTGGAACGTATACATGGAACACTATCAAGCATGTAGTGGCTAGATCGGGAATCAGGTATATCATGAATGATATACTATCAGTCACGCACGCATGTAAATGGACATCAGACACGTCTCACGATGGTACTAGCAGTCATGTATTTGTCCAAGACTAGAAAAACTATATGTCCTTCTAGTGTTCTCCCTCCCGACACGACATGACACGTGAAAATGTGCAAGTTAATAAACATGCATGAAATATCACATAGAAAAGTAAGATAGCATGTACTTGCCTCAATCCACGTAATGGCTGTGTTTGGAAGGATTTCCCCTAGTAACCAAAGTCCACATGTTAGTTGCCATAGTTGCTAAAAATTCTAATTAGGTTCTTAATTCCAATTCTTGCTAATTGCTAACTAATTAATTTCTTAATCTAATCAGTAAACTAATTCTTATTTAACAGGCTCTGAGTAAATGGCTGAATTAACTCCAATTATCCAACTTAGTATCTTAAATCCTGCTACTGGCCCTTCAGACTTGCTCCCAAAGTCTGGGCTCTGGCCCAAGTGTACTTATTTAGCCAACAAAACCCGAAACTGACCCTCACTTCAGTGAATGTTTTATTCCCACAGCCAACTGTAGTTGACTAATCACTTGGAAAACTGAATTCAAGATTCAGTTTCCCGCCTGAAATCACTCCTCTTAAACTCTCTCCAGAACCCGTGATCCTGTAGATTCTAAATTCAAAATGTAGAAGCTCAATTTTTTTATAATAGTAAATTTCATCCCTCGTTTCAATTTTTAGATTTTCGGTTCCATCCCGTCCATAGACGCTAAGGGTTGGGCCTCCAAATTTTTAGATTATAGATTATAGGAACTCATTTTGTAGAATTATAAATCCCAAATTGTAGCCCAACTTTGTATATTTTTAGATTAAATTTTTTTTTTTTCTACATCAATTTTTGATCACACAGTTTTTGGGACCGGAGCTCATTTTATCATTTCCTACTATTCTTATACAAACCCAACGCTTTCTACATTTACCTGTTTTTTTTTTTTTAATTTTGTATTCCATATTACATTGGAGAGTCCCAACTACTAATGATGCTCTTAAAAAAAATAACATAAAAATTTTCATTTATCCAAAAATTTGGCAACATTAGAAGACCATCATATCCCAAAATTAATTGGGATGGGACCCAATTGGCTTCTTTACAAGACTTTCAAATCTCCAAGTCAATGTTAATTTTGGCCATTTGGCATCAGTAGAAGACCTTCACATCCCTAATATGTCTTTGTTAGAGAAGTTCGGTAGCATATAGAAGACATGATGCTACTTTAAAAGGTGCTCCGTTCTCTAGAAATAAAAACAAACAACCAAAGTACAAGATTTTTGGCAATATATGTCACTAGAACTGATCTTGTTAATAGAAGTAAAGTAAGAGGATGATAAATATAATGCCATAAACATAAAATTTTATTAATAGGCAACAAGTCTAATACAAGGGTGATATATACTGAAATCAGAAATAACTCTTCAAATTCGTTATCAAGGCATGTCACTTTTATTTGGTTGTAGCATTATACGCTAGTGGAATTGGTCTTGTTACAGTTCTCTGCAGCATTATGTCTCAAAGAATCTGTTCTTGATCTTATTCAGTTCATTCCTTACCATTTTAATCTCCATTCGATCCGTTGGCAAATCATTTGTGCATAGGAGACCAATTCTAAGCACCAAAGAAACACATTCAAAAGTTTTTTCATGATTTATAGTTTGGGAATGGTCACTAGTTTGAACTCCATTTGCTAGCAAGCGCTCATCCATGATGCTCATGACCCCTTCAGAAAATCCATCTTTGACGAATGTACGGAGCGTTAGGCCTTCCTTAAAAGCACCATCCGTAGGTCTCTTCCCAGTAAATAGCTCAATCAGAAGTATTCCATAGCTATAGACATCTCCATGAGTAGAAACTTTGTTGGTCATTCCGCACTCTTCATTTGAACAAAATATTAATCGTTAATTAGACTTCTACAAATAGAGTAAACACTAAAACTGATTCTTAACTTCTTGTGTCGACAATTTTAATTTTCATGGAGATCGTACAATGTTTTGTGTTGGATGTCTTCTACCTACTGTAACTCTCCTTTCTACATATTTGAACTGACATTTACAAGATAAGACATTAAGAACAACACAATAAAAAGAGTAAACACTAAAAATGATTCTTAACTTCTCCTAAGAACTAGTTTGCAAAGACATGCAAACAGATTCGATACACATGTATAAATGACTTTCAACCATTATTTTCGTCCCTTGGAGACTAGAATTGAGCAAGACATATCTGACATGAGTGTCGAGAAAGTGTCGTGTCGAATACATGTCAGGTAAAGATACAGAGAAAGAGATAGTCCTTTCCTGGAGTATTTGTGCAACAAAGCCTAAGATGACGTAAAATAGAATCAATTAGTGTCTTCATTTTTTATTCAAGGAATAAGGACAAATGAAAAGACTATCTCAGACTTGGATTGGTCTTGGAGTTATTGTCATATGACTCCCGTTAAGCTCTTCTCGACATAGTTTTCTATTAAACTAAATTATAGTAGTCAAGAATAAGCTAAATCTGAAGAGCAAGTTTTAAAATCAGCTAAAAAAAGTTTAATTTATCCCAAAAAAGAAGAAGAAATTCAACTTGATAACTATGATACCTGGAGCAATATACCCAATAGTTCCTTTAATTCCAAAGGAGCTAGTAGAACTTGTTGTAGACTCGTTGATAAATCTGGCCAACCCGAAGTCGCTCACTAGGGCTGTCATGTCATCATCAAGAAGAATATTGCTTGGCTTCAAATCACAATGAATAATAGGAGCATGGCCATGGTGGTGGAGATACTCCAATGCAGATGCCACGTCCATCGCTATATTTATTCGTTGCATAAGCTTCAATGTCTTCAGTCCGAAAGTTTCATTTCCTTCTGGATGCAACCAACTTTCTAAACTGCCATTGGGCTTGAACTCGAAAACCATTGCCTTGAAGTCGTTGCCGTTGAAATTCACACTTGAACATGCAGTCAATATCTTGATAAGGTTCCGATGTCGAATATTTCTGAAAGCGTCACACTCAGCAACAAAGCTCTTCAAAGCTCCCAGTTGTTGAAGGTTAAATACTTTCACTGCAATAACTTTAGCTCCAAGCTCATGATCGTCTAGCGTTCCTCGATATACAGAACCATAATTACCAGAACCAATAAGGTTTTCTTCAGAAAATCCATTTGTTGCTTTGACAAGTTCAGCATATGAGATACTTATATGTTGCTCCTTGATGGTATAGTTTTCTACAGGTTTCCTTCTTGATCTTTGACGTATCCAACGACGGAAAGCAAAAAAAAGGAAGAGCAAGAATAAGCACAAAATTCCGCTAAAAACTGAAATGATCACTGCAATTTTCTGAGACCTATGATTCTTCTTAGGACTTGAAAATGCACAAATTGGTAGATGCAAAACTGGATCTCCCCCACAGAGCTTATCGTTGCCAAGGACCGAAATCTCACTCTTGTTTCTGAAGACCCCTTTTCTTGGCACTTCGCCTTCAAAGTTATTGAAAGATAGGTTCAGATCATATAGGTCAGGAAAGTCCCCAAGGAATATCGGTATTTTCCCTGACAAATTATTCTGTGAAAGGTCGAGCCCTTGAAGGCCTTTTAATGCACTTAATGATGTAGGGATACTTCCTTCAAAGAAGTTTCTATCAAGATGAAGGAATTGCAGAACCAGACATTTGCCAAGACTATCGGGTATTTTTCCTGACAATTTGTTTCCAGACAACCATAGGCCTCCTATATTTATCAAATTTCCTATTTCCGGAGGTATAGTTCCTCTTAACTGATTTTCCTCAAGTGAAAGCTCTCTACTAAGGCTAGAGATACTGAAGACTTCTTTAGGTATTGTGCCTGTCAACTTATTGTGTTCAAGGTTCAGCAATTCCAAAGACTTGCAATTGCCGAGGGTGGTTGGGATGCTTCCGCTAAAGCTGTTGAAATCTAGATAAAGCTTGTTTAATTGTGAGAGGTTGCCCATAGTGGATGGAATTTTTCCAGAAAAATTGTTGTATTCCAAGGATAATATATGTAAGTTCTTGAGCAACCTGATAGAGGCAGGAATATGACCTGAAAGAAAGTTTTTGCCGAGATCAAGTACCGTTAGACCGACAAGGTTTCCAATCTCTGGAGGGATGCTTCCTTCTATGGAGTTGCCTTCCATTGTTAGCACTTGTAGAGTGGTGGAAAAGTTTGCAACCGATTTTGGTAGCAAGCCTCCAAGGTTGTTTTCATCTATTTGCAGTATCTCTAAGATTGTGCAATTGCTTAAAGAAGTAAGGAAGCTCAGATCAAGTGGTTCCCTAGCTCCGAACTGATTATTTAACAGATTCAAGAAGTATAATTGTTGTAAACTCCCTAGGTTTGGAGGAATCCTTCCACTGAAATTGTTATCGGAAAGCTCAATATGATAAAGATGTGAAGCATTCGACAAAGAGATAGGTAAGGAGCCAAGCATTTTGTTATAGTGGATAGCTAGATATCTAAGATGTGGAAGCTTCTGGCCTAAATCCGGTGGAAGTGAACCATGTAGCTGGTTGTAGCCCAAACTAAGCATCTCAAGAGAGGAGAGGTTCCATAGCGATGGCGGGATGGATCCCACCAGATTGTCATCATTCAATGATAGACTTTTCAGTACAGAGAGTTTACCCAAGGATGGTGGAATTCCTCCTGAAAATGGATTGGTCGTCAGTGATAGAAAATTAAGAGATGACGCGTTGGCAAGAGAGGCCGGTATTTGTCCAGTAATATTATTGTGTCTTAGATTGAGATAATAGAGGGCGGGAAGAGAACCGAACTCAGTAGGGATATATCCTCCAAGCATGTTGTAAGACATATTTATTGTTTGGAGGCCTAAACAATGGCCGAGTTCCGACGGAATTACACCGGTGAGGGAATTATTGCCGAGATCAAGAATCTGCAGACGAGACAGTCGAGAGAGTTCTACTGAGATCGGCCCATGGAAGTGATTGGAGGAGAGGTCGATCGTCCTGAGGAAGGTAAGATTGGCTAGGTGAGGTGGTATGCTTCCGACCAGGTCGAGGGAGGTCAGGTTCAACGAGACGACTCTCTCTGGATGCCTATGGCCACAGACGACACCTTGCCAACGGCAAAAAGGAAGTGTGTCGTTCCAAGTAGCAAGGAGGACTCCATGGGGATCGAGGGAGATCTTGGACTTGAAGACTAGGAGAGAAGATCGGTCGGTTACATTGTTGTGTTTTGGTGCTAGTATACCAGCTGGAGCAGACATCACGACATGGACATGGAGATGGTTTGGGATATTGACGAAGAAGACAAGAAACAGAAGAATTAGAATGGTAGAAGGACACCAAAGGAAGGAGGAGGAGAACATTGCTGTGTGCGCTAAGGTATGGTATGATATGGTATGGTACGGTAGTGATTGATTGTATACTCTCATACTCATTTCCCGTCCATTTATATAGAGCCAGAGGCAGAAGCACTTATAGACTTTTTATGGAAGTAGGAAATGGAGGCTGCTTTTTGAAAAAAGCGGTAGCCAAAACCAACCGTGTTTCCCTAGTCATATTCTTAGTCTATGTTCGCAGAAGATTCCTTTCAACGCTACAGACCCAGAAGAAAAAATATAGTCATTGTATATTCTGTACAATAAAAAGTAGGACTTAAGAAAAATCCAACTCATTTGGTTGTGGTTTCAGGACAAAAAAATTCCAGAAAAATATTTAAGGTTGGTTTGGTTCATTTGGTTTTAAACCGGTTGGTTTGGTTTATTTAGGACTTGGTTTATTCTGGTTTAATTAAAACATTAATTTTTAAGTCTTTAAAAGATAGTTCTGGAGTCCAATAAATTCCAGAAAAATTGTGGTAAGTCTAATTCTTTATTTTACATCCAAAAATATTATTTTAATATTATTTTAATATTTAATAAAATCACAAAAATTATTTAATACTAGAATACATTGATTTTAATTAGTTAAAAAAATCCAGAAAAATTACAAAAATTTATTTTTAAATTCCTGAAAAATCTGGGGGATTACAGGGGCTGCTTGAATTTTGTGCATGGTTCATATCCAAATTTACTGTTATGATGGTTCAGCTTTCTCATTGCTTAGGTTAAGGATTATATGTCTACTAATGTCTCTCATAGTAGCCTAGGGTTAAGTTGGAAGGTTTATAGCTTGGGTTATTGTTGCTAGAGCAAGAATGGGCTTTTCTAAGGTTTCTAGAGGTCATTAAAGGTGTCTTCAAGAGAGGTTGAAGGAGATCTCATTCGATTTCTTATAAGAAAATGGTTGCTCTTTGCGCGCGGTATTTGCGTGTAATTCTTTGTAAGATTTCTTGATCGACTCAAAAGTATTTCTTTCCTTGCCCCATGGAGTATGTGTCTATTGTACGAACCACATTAAACTTTCATGCTTGCTATTTGTTCTTCTTTTATTTGTATATTTGTTCCTTGTTAATTTTCTCGTCATTGTTAAGGTATTTTTCATGTTCTCGCTTCTGCATTGAGCACAATAATTGGTATCAGAGTTTAAGGAACCGTCAGAATTTTAAACTTTTGGATCTAAGTCAACGGGACGTTGGTCCTCTTCCTATTTTTCTAGATCGGGATTCTTGAAATCGTTGGTTCGTAAAGGTCCAAGAAAATTTCAAAAATCTTGGATGATGGATTAGAAGGTTAATAGAATCAAGTTCGAGATTGAGAGATTTAACGGTAAATAAAACCTTTATTTACGGTAGAGAAGGGTCATGTCTCTCCTCGTGAAAGAGGGAGTAATTAAATCTATAGCGGAGAAGGACAAAAAGCCTTCATATACAATAGAGGATTCATGGGATGACATGAATCAGAGAGCACTATGCACGATAAATCTCTATTTGACAAATGAGGTAATATACAACGTTATGTCAGAGACTTCTGTAGAGGTTTATGGTGAAGCTAGAAGGCTTGTATTTGATGTTGGGAACGCAAATGCAACGCAAAAATCGTTCCCTCAAACCAAGAAGCTGCGAGAGAACCAAGCAATAACAACGCACAAAATCAAACGCCAAACCACAGAGAAAAATCGCACACAGACACGAGCAATTTTTATGGAAAAACCCTTGTGGGTGGGACGATTGGAGTCAAACTCTAAAAAGCTCCACTAATGGAATAACAAATACACCGAATCCTTACAAATTTCTCACCGATCCAAACGGATCACCACAACTCTTTGGAATAGAAAATAGATCACAAACAAACAAAAAACAAAGACGACGAGAAAAGAATTACCCGAAACCGATCTCCACTTCGAAATAGCCTTCAATCTCTTCCTCTCTCCTTTAAATGTTGTAAAAGCACTCTTGCCTCCTTTTGCAATATTTTGAGATATATTTTAGTGTTATGAAACATCTAATATATATAGCTCAAACCCACAACTAGTATTCCTATTATATATAGGAATACCCAATCTAAATCCAAATCCATTGACATGTTCCTATTATATGTAGGAATATTCAATCCAAATTTAGGATATTTTTCTCATAGGTTGGGAAGCCCATTCACTCCAACAAAACTCTCCCTTCACAACTATGTGGAGGGGGTCATCATCCCGATAATCCGCCTGCATTACTCAAACATTTTTCTTGGATACATGATGTGGTTGAAAAGAAGCAAGCGGCGCTTGAGAAGGTTCATACGGATGTCAGGCCCTTGGATTTGAATTTTGAGGACATAATTTTTCTAAGGTGGGTAGAGATGTCAACCTCCTTTCCCGGCGTACTTTGGTGCATATTGTCCTTGTCGCACTTTGGCGCATATTGTTTGCTAGTCCGACCATTGTTTAGACTGGATCCGAGAGTTGTGGAGAGAGTGGGTTTGGTTGGGTTAGTGGCATGTATGGCTTGGATGGGTTTGAGTGATCCAACGGCCCACATTTCAAACCTAAACCTATATATATTCTCATTTCTCTTTCTGCTCATTATTTTTCTTTCTATTTCTCTCTCTTAGGTTTTCTCTCTCCCTTCGTAGGCAAGTAAATCTTGCACAAGAGAAGAACCATGGAATTATGCATGCTTTTAGTTCTTATATTTCATGTTTATTTTTAGCTCATATTGTTGGGACCGAACACCCCTTCATCTTTAATACTTGTTCTTGATTTTCTTGGTTCGAATTGCATGGACCTGAGTTTGGGTCTATGGGTTCACTTTTGTTTTCCTGGGGTTTGATCTCCCAAAAATTTGAGTTTACAAAACTAATTAGCTCATAGTTTAGAGCACCATATTTTATGTAACTTTGCTTTTGGTTGTGCTTGATTTCGAGTCCAGTTAAGTTCAGTGCTGAAACTTGATACAATACATATACCAAAATGGTTGACTAGAGAAGAAGAACATTGCTCTGTGAAGTGTATGCAAGAGAAAACCTTTTTGGCATAGAAATACGTATGTTTCACTTTGGACGCATTGGTGTGTTGTCCCAACTCTTAGTGCGTACTAATAATACTGCACTCAGTCTCCTAGCAAAAGTGCGTCAGTCACACTCCTTGAGTCAGTGACACATTTTCGAGAGAAAATCCAGTTGGCGCATGTTTGTGCATATTCAATCAAAGTTCTCATGGGAAAACCAAGAGAAAGTGCGCCACAGTCAGTCAGCGAACTTTCTTCGCATTTGGCAATCTGGCGCACTTTTCAATGTTTCATCTGTCACCACCACATTTTCAGAGCCGGATATTTTTTTTAATATTTATTTAGTTAATTGTGTATTATTTATATTTAATTATATTTATATTTAATTAATGATTGTATTATTTTTATATTAATTGTTTTAGGATTTTGGCTAGCCTGGACCCATGTCAGACCCTAGTGGACCCATGTCCGACCCAGCCACACCCTTGTGAGACTTATTTTTGGGTTTAGAATATTTATTATATTTTTAGTGGGTTAGTTGGAGAGATTTGGAGTTAGTTTGAGTGCTTTTGGAACCCGAAACCCAAAACCGAGTTAGGAGAGGGCATTTTGGGTATTTTGGAACTTGTGGAACCCTTTATTAGGCATGGCCGGCCCTATTCCCAGCCCCCTCACCCGACCACAGCAGCCCCCATCCATTTTCACTTCTTCTTCTTCTCCACTCATTTTTCTTCTTCCTTTCTCCTTCCTACTTCAAGTAAGTACCTATTTCTCTTCTTTCTTCTTCTATTCTCCATGAATGATTAACCCTAACCTTGCATTCTTCCCAACCTAGGTGGGTAGAGCTTAGATTTGGTATTGGAGCTAGATTTGGGAGCTTGGAAGCTTGGTTTGGTGGATTTGAGCTTTTTGGAGATTTTGGCTTGGGATTCCAACTCCCAAGAGGTAAACCCTAATTTTCCCCCTTGTAATTACTTTTATATAGTGTAATTAATAGTTTAGAACCTTCCTAGACCCTTAGGCTACCCGTGGGAGGAAGTTGGAACTAGTTGGGTTGTGTTTGGAGACTTTAACACTAGGTTTTGTGTCAATTTCGGGTGAAATCCGAATTTGGCCCAATTTTGGGTGATGCCCTAGGTTAGACGGACCTAGGTAGATGTTGTCGGGTGTCTTGAGGGTGAGTACGTGTCTCTGTTCGGACACGGGAAGCCGTGTCACGGAGAAACGGCGTTTCAGACGTTTTCGGGGTTTTCGTCGTCGCCGATTCTAAGTGCGTGCGCATTTTTGCCACGGACCTAGAATCGACGTGGTAGCATTTTTTCTAGGATCTGGGCATCGTTTAGGGACCCGTGGGTAAATTTTGGACCGATTCCGAGTTGGTTTGGTGTGCGTTTCAGGAGGTTTTCCGAACCGCACACCGCGTGTTCGTCGAAATGACCGAACGCCATTTCGGCGTGGTTTCCTAGTTTCGGGCTTGTGCGCGCGTTGGATTAGTATCGGAGAGTGTGTGCTAGAATTCTCGGACTATATTTTATATATTTATAGGTGTTTGTGCGTGTCGGGGGTCGTTGGGCGTGCGTTGGTGAGCGTTGTGGGCATTGTGTGCGTTGTGTTGTGTGTTGCGTGTGTGTTGTGTTTATATATATATATATATATATATATGTGTATATATATTTGTGTGTGTGTTCTATATATATATTTATATATGTATGTGTTTTTATGTATGTGTGAGTGTGTTAGTGGATGCTTGTGTGAGTGTGGGTTGGTGCTAGTGTAAGTGTGTAGGAGAGTGTGAGTGTGAGTGAGTGTTTATATATATATATATATATATATATATATATATGAGTTTGTGTGTATATAAGTATATATATTTATATATATATATATGTGTATTTGTGTGTGTGGTTATGTATTAGTGAGAGTGTGTGTTAGTGTGTGTGTATTTATACATAAGTATGTATGTGTAATATATATGTTAGTAGATGTGTTAGTGTGTATATATATATATATAGAGTTGTGTGTATATAAGTAGCAGCTGCTAGAGCAGCTGCAAAGGCAGCAAGAGCAGCAGCAAAAGGCAGCAGCTGCGGCAGCAATTCAGGTAGTAGCAGCAGAAGATAAGCAGGGCAACAGCAGCAAATGCGAGGGAGAGAGAGAGAGAGAGGTATATATATATATATATATATATATATATATAGATATAGATAGATTGATATATATAGTTAGATAGATATATTTATGGATAGATAGATATCTAGATACTAGGTAAATAGTTAGATGGATACATAGATAGATAATAGATGGATTGATGGTTAGATATAAATAGATAAATAGATATATGGATAGATAGATACATGGATAGCTAGATGATAGATAGATGATTATATAGATAGATAGATAGACATATAGTTAGATGGATATGTGGATAAATAGATACTTAGATAGATATCTAAATAGATAGACACATAGATAGATTGATAGTTAGATAACTAGATAGATAGTTAGATGGATATATGAGATAGATATATAAATAGATAGGTAGATAGATAAATAGGTATTAGATAGATAGATTACATGAATAGGTAGATAGATATCTAGGTAAATGGATATCTATATAGATAGTTATATAGTTACATAGGTAAATATCTAAGGTAATAGATAAGCTATATATATATCTATAGATATCTAGAGAGAGAGATAAATAGATTTATAAATAGATTTATACATAGCTAGATAGATAGTTATATATATATATATATATACTATATATATATATATATATATATATATACTATATATATAGCTATATATATAGTATATATAGTATATAGTATATATAGTATATATATATATATATATAGGTGTAAGGTAAGGTATATATGTATGTGTATGTGTGTGTATGTGAGATATATATGTAGATACCTAGGTATATGCATATATGTATTAGATATCTATATTTTAGCCTAGATTATAGCTAGATATCATATGTTTATGCATAGTTAGTTAGCTAGAGAGGTAGTAGGGTTGAGTTTAGAGAGGTATCTCAATACCTTGAGATATCCAAGGTATTGAGTTTCGAGCGGGGTTTTTGAGCATTAGCCTAGGAATAATATTGGAGTGATTTTTATATGCTTATGTGTATATATTTACGCGCGTGCTAGCATAGGTTTTAGCAGGTATAGGGCGGGGTGGATAGCCTAGGTTGAGGTATCAGATACCGAGGGTATCCCGGTATCTCAAGGAGGCGAGTTTGAGAGTTTTCTAGCTTAATGAGCTCGGTTTGACCTAGAATTTCAGGAGCACCCTAGTTTGACCTAGACTTGACCGTAGTTGACTCGGTTGACAGCCAAAGTCAACTTTTGACCTACTTTTGACCCAGAGTTGACTTTTTGGACACAAAGTTGACTTTTTGACCTAGATTTTACCGGTTTGACCCGTTTGACCTAGAACGACCCTTGAAGCCTATTTTTAGTTATTTTATATTTGTTTAAATCATTAGAACCATGTTTAACCTTGCTTTTCATAATAGGTTCTTGCGACACCAGTTCGAATCGCTAGTTGCTCAGGACGTCAGGCGAGTACATTCTCTGATAGTTTTTATTATCTGATGATTATTATGATTCAGCTTCTATTATAGTATCATCTGATTATTCTGGCACAACATGGGACACGGACTGGTATTTCTGGATTCATTTACTTGCGACACGTACATTTCATGTTTCTGGCCTCTATTCTGGAATCACTACTGGCATCACCTACAGGCATCATTACAAGCACCACTCATATTTCAGGCTGGACTCATCTTGATTTACGTGTCGGATCTTGGATTCACTTGTATTAGTCGGTGCCGGGAAATACTCGAGTAGACATGTAAACATTTTCATCTGGAATCTCAGGAATCACTCCCTCTGGTCTAATCTGGAATGATAGCAACCGTGCACCCAGTGCGCGGTGAGCCGTACTTACCCCTAGCCGTTTATATGTCGAAACAAGTATTTCAAAGACACCGAGTTCATTCTTTATAGTCTGGACTCACTTGCATTTCTTGCTGGTCTCACTTATATATTTCTGGACTTGACTCTCTACATGTATTTCATGCTAGACTCACTACACGTTCATGAGCACAGACTTACTCTTAGTGTAGATTTCTTGTATCTTGCAGTCATTACTATCTTGTTTATGATATTCCTGCATCTTTACCTTTATGCACCAGTAATTTATATATTTCTTGTTTCATACTTGCTTCATTCTTCTTGCTACTTGCTATAACTGTTTTATAGTTTTTATCATTTAAATGGAACTGCTGTTAGAAATGTACTTGCTCCAGTCCTGACTGGACATATTTTTCAGAGTATCCGGAGGAGTGGTGTCCGACATTTTATGGACCTGAGCCTGTCGATGGTGCAGACAGGGACCCTCTAGTTTATGAGTGATTTCCGGGTTGGTAGCCGGGATCACTAGGACCTTGTTATTGTTTTTATTAGCTTTTAGCACCAGATTTATCTCCGATTTTGGATTGAGACCTTGTATTGTATATTATTTTGGATGTTGTATTATTATTATTGATGTTGTGGTTGTTGTAGTAGTTGTTGTTGGTTAGGCTTTATAGTTGTTAGTCTTCTTTGTTATCTTATCGTGCTTAGATTCGTGATTGAGTACTTGAGATTATCATTATGATATTGCTCCTCCGTTTGGAGTTGAGATCTTGACAGGTTTATATATTGATTGTGTGAGATTGTTATCTAGATAGTTGACCTAGACAGCGTTCTACCGCCGATGCTGCGGCGTAGGCTAGACGTACCCACGACTCATGCCCGATTTTCCGGGTGCGGATCGTGACACATTTTTGGTGGCGGCCCCATGCAGGTCTCGATTTGCAATTAGTGCGATGTTATGGTGGTACAACAACTTAGTTGTACTGCTGCGAGCCTGCTCTAGGATATAGGATCTAGGATGAGGGTGTACTCAATCACGACTAGGAACAATTCCAATCTAATTATTCTGAAATTGTTTTCTTTTGAAATATTACTGTCCTTCTTTGATGATATCGTATCTTGCGCCGTATTGACTTCTTTTGATCTGTGTTCAGGATGCCTCCGAAGACACGATCTCATCGTACCGCCCCAGCAGTTGCCACTGAGAGGTCTGCTACCTCTCGTCCAGCTCGTATTCAGGCAGTTGCTACCGCTCCACTCACCACTCATGCGGTCGAGGGAGCATCTGTTTCTCTCGGGGATCCTCCTCCACCTGTCGATCCGAGGACTATCCCAGTCGTTCCGGTGGTTCCTCCACCACTTACTGCTCCAGTAGATGCCGCACAATTGTTTGCGTTCTTCAGGAAGATGATGGACGCACAACACCGTCAGGTGGATGTGATGTGGCTGGGCATTGAGAACGCCCACCAGGTGGCCATGACGGCAGTGGACAGGGTGGCACAGATTCAGCCACAGGCAGATCAGGCACATCATTCGAGGCCAGGCAGCATTATTGACTTTCAGAGGATGCAGCCCAAGGAGTTCCGGGGTACATAAGGGATCCTGTACGAGGACGACTGGATAGAGCAGATTGAGGGCATCTTCAGGCTGGCACAGATTCCAGACAGCATGCAGATAGAGGCGGCGGGCAGTCAGATATTCGACCTCGCTTTGACATGGTATCGTACTGATACGAGGATTGCGGCACCAGGGCTTACTTGGGAGGCTTTCAAGAGGCTTTTTAAGGATAAGTTTTTCCCAGATATGGCGCTCAGTGCTTTGGAGAGCCAGTTTGAGGCACTCGTCCAAGGAAGCATGACGGTGGACGAGTACGCAGCAGAGTTCTGCCGTCTGGGCAGATTTGTGGAGGGCTTGAGTGAGGCAGCTAAGGCGAGGAAGTTTCGCAAGGGCTTGGTCATGGCGGTCAAGTCTTTGACCAGGAGCGACCGCGAGGCAAATTTTGAGCAGATAGTAGGAGATGCTCAGAGAGCAGAGGATGACTTGGAGCTCAAGTCCAAGAGAGGCAGGGATGATTCAGGTAGTGCGAGTGGCAGTGCAGGACCAGCTAAGCGTCCCTATATGCAGAAGGCAGCGCAGCAAGGTCAGGATCAGAGGGTGCCCACTTGTGCCTACTGCAGGAAGGCAGGACACACTTGGGATGTTTGTAGGAGGAGGCTGAAGGTGTGTTTGTTCTGTGGATCCGCTGCTCACCAGATGCGAGATTGCCCCACTGGACCTCCATTGGGTCGAGCACAGGATCAGAGAGTTGGAGCTAGGCCACCTGTGGCACAGCATCATGCCCCGCACCAGCAGAGGGATACACCCCAGCAGGGCAGGGCTTATGCGTTGACGGTCGAGGAGGCCGATGCTACGGGTGTCGGGTTAGCAGGTCTGTCTCTTTGTTCTTCTTTCGGTCATTTCTATTCCTTGTGGTGTGCTTCATTAGTACCTGTTAGACTTTCTTTGTGCTGTGGTAGATAGTGTAGTGACCCTGATTGAGACTGTGATAACACGACCAGTAGGACCATGATCTTGTATGTTGTTTAGGTAGAATTTCTTGACTGTGATTGTTGGGGGTTTGACCTAGAAGGAGTGCGATTGACTTTAAATTTCGAGGACGAAATTTTCTAAGGAGGATAGGCTTGTCACTACCCCATTTCCAGAGCCGGGTATTTTTTTTATTTTTATTTAGTTAATTGTGTATTATTTATATTTAATTGTATTTATATTTAATTAATGACTGTATTATTTTTATATTGATTGTTTTAGGATTTTGGCTAGCCTGGACCCATGTCAGACCCTAGTGGACCCATGTCCGACCCAGCCCACACCCTTGTGAGACTTATTTTTGGGTTTAGAATATTTATTATATTTTTAGTGGGTTAGTTGGAGAGATTTGGAGTTAGTTTGAGTGCTTTTGGAACCCGAAACCCAAAACCGAGTTAGGAGAGGGCATTTTGGGTATTTTGGAACTTGTGGAACCCTTTATTAGGCATGTCCGGCCCTATTCCCAGCCCCCTCACCCGACCACAGCAGCCCCCCATCCCATTTTCACTTCTTCTTCACTTCTTCTTCTCCACTCATTTTTCTTCTTCCTTTCTCCTTCCTACTTCAAGTAAGTACCTATTTCTCTTCTTTCTTCTTCTATTCTCCATGAATAATTAACCCTAACCTTGCATTCTTCCCCAACCTAGGTGGGTAGAGCTTAGATTTGGTGTTGGAGCTAGATTTGGGAGCTTGGAAGCTTGGTTTGGTGGATTTGGAGCTTTTTGGAGATTTTGGCTTGGGATTCCAACTCCCAAGAGGCAAAACCTAATTTTCCCCCTTGTAATTACTTTTATATAGTGTAATTAATAGTTTAGAACCTTCCTAGACCCTTAGGCTATCCATGGGAGAAAGTTGGAACTAGTTGGGTTGTGTTTGGAGACTTTAACACTAGGTTTTGTGTCAATTTTGGGTGGAATCCGAATTTGACCCAATTTTGGGTGATACCCTAGGTTAGACGGACCTAGATAGACGGTTTTGGGTGTCTTGAGGGTGAGTGCATGTCTCCGTTCGGACACGGAAAGTCGTGTCGCGGAGAAATGGGCGTTTTGGGCATTTTCGGGGTTTTCGTCGTCACCGATTCTAAGTGCATGCGCGTTTTTGCCACGGACCTAGAATCGATGCGGTAGCATTTTTTCTAGGATGTAGGCATCGTTTAGGACCCGGGGGTAAATTTTTGGCCGATTCTGAGTTGGTTTGGTGTGCGTTTCAGGAGATTTTCCGAACCGCACACCGCGTGTTCGTCGAAATGACCGAACGGCCATTTCGGCGTGGTTTCCTAGTTTCGGGCTTGTGCGCGCGTTGGGTTAGTATCGGAGAGTGTGTGCTAGAATTCTCGGACTATATTTTATATATTTATAGGTGTTTGTGCGTGTCGGGGTCGTTGGGCGTGCGTTGGTGAGCGTTGTGGGCGTTGTGTGCGTTGTATTGTGTGTTGCGTGTGTGTTGTGTTTATATATATATATATATATATATATATGTATATATATTTACGTGTGTGTTCTATATATATATTTATATATGTATGTGTTTTTATGTATGTGTGAGTGTGTTAGTGGGTGCTTGTGTGAGTGTGGGTTGGTGCTAGTGTAAGTGTGTAGGAGAGTGTGTGTGTGAGTGTGAGTGAGTGTTTATATATATATATATATGAGTTTGTGTGTATATAAGTATATATATTTATATATATATATGTGTATTTGTTTGTGTGGTTATGTATTAGTGAGAGTGTGTGTTAGTGTGTGTGTGAGGGTGTGTGAGAGTGGGTGTGTGTGAGTGAGGGTATATATATATATGTTTGAGTATGAGTGTGTAAGTATATATATATATGTGTGTGTATAAATATATAGATGTGTTTATATATATATATATATATATATATATATATATATATATATATATATATATATATATATATATGTATGTATGTGCTTGTATGTGTGTGTGTGTGTATTTATACATAAGTATGTGTGTGTAAATATATATGTTAGTAGATGTGTTAGTGTATATATATATAGAGAGAGAGAGAGTTGTGTGTGTGTGTGTGTGTGTATATATATATATATATATATATATATATATATATATATATATATATATATATATATATATATATGTGTGTGTGTGTGTGTGTGTGTGTGTGTGTGTCTGTATGTGGTCGTGTGTGTGTGTGAGAGTGAGAGGGGGGGGGGGGGGAGGCAGCAGCTGCTGCTGTGTGGGGCAGCAGCCACCACACCAGCAGCAGCAGCAGCTGCTAGAGCAGCAGCAAAGGCAGCAAGAGCAGCAGCTGCGGCAGCAATTCAGGCAGTAGCAGCAGCAGATAAGCAGGGCAGCAGCAGCAAATGCGAGGGAGAGAGAGAGGTATATATATATATATATATATATATATATATATATATATAGATTGATATATATAGTTAGATAGATATATTTATGGATAGCTAGATATCTAGATACTAGGTAAATAGTTAGATGGATACATAGATAGATAATAGATGGATTGATGGGTAGATATAAATAAATAAATAGATATATGGATATATAGATACATGGATAGCTAGATGATAGATAGATGATTATATAGATAGATAGATAGATAGATAGATAGATAGATAGTTAGATGGATATGTGGATACATAGATACTTAGATAGATATCTAAATAGATAGACACATAGATAGATTGATAGTTAGATAACTAGATAGATAGTTAGATGGATATATGAGATAGATACATAAATAGATAGGTAGATAGATAAATAGGTATTAGATAGATAGATACATGAATAGGTAGATAGATATCTAGGTAAATGGATATCTATATAGATAGTTATATAGTTAGATAGGTAAATATCTAAGGTATAGATATATATATATACATATACCTATATATATATATATATCTATAGATATCTAGAGAGAGAGATAAATTTATAAATAGATATATACATAGCTAGATAGATAGTTAGATATCTAGATATAGATATATATATATATATATATATGTATAGGTAAGGTAAGGTATATATGTATGTGTATGTGTGTGTATGTGAGATATATATGTAGATACCTAGGTATATGCATATATGTATTAGATATCTATATTTTAGCCTAGATTATAGCTAGATATATATGTTTATGCATAGTTAGTTAGCTAGAGGGGTAGTAGGGTTGAGTTTAGAGAGGTATCTCAATACCTTGAGATATCCAAGGTATTGAGTTTCGAGCGGGATTTTTGAGCATTAGCCTAGGAATAGTATTGGAGTGATTTTTATATGCTTATGTGTATATATTTACGCGTGCTAGAATAGGTTTTAGCGGGTATAGGCGGGGTGCGTAGCCTAGGTTGAGGTATCGGATACCGAGGGTATCCCGGTATCTCAAGGAGGCGAGTTTGAGAGTTTTCTAGCTTAATGAGCTCGGCTTGACCTAGAATTTCAGGAGCACCCTAGTTTGACCTAGACTTGACCGTAGTTGACTCGGTTGACCGCCAAAGTCAACTTTTGACCTAATTTTGACCCATAGTTGACTTTTTGGACCCAGAGTTGACTTTTTGACCCAGATTTCACCAGTTTGACCCGTTTGACCTAGAACGACCCTAGAAGCCTATTTTTAGTTATTTTGTATATGTTTAACTCATTAGAACCATGTTTAACCTTGCTTTTTGTAATAGGTTCTTGCGACACCAGTTCGGATCGCCAGTTGCTCAGGACGTCAAGCGAGTACATTCTCTGATAGTTTTCATTATCTGATGATTATTATGATTCAGCTTCTAGTATAGTATCATCTGATTATTCTGGCACAACACGGGACACAGACAGGTATTTCTGGATTCATTTACTTGCGACACGTACATTTCTTGTTTCTGGCCTCTATTCTGGAATCACTACTGACATCACTACAGGCATCACTCATGTTTCAGGCTGGACTCATCTTGATTTACGTGTCGGATCTTGGATTCACTTGTATTAGTCGGGGCGGGGAAGTACTCGAGTAGACATGTAAACATTCCCATCTGGAATCATCAGGAATCACTCCCTCTTGTCTAATATGGAATGATAGCAGCCGTGCACCCAGTGCGCGGTGAGCCGTACTTACCCCTAGCCGTTTACATGTCGAAACAAGTATTTCAAAGACACCGAGTTCATTCTTTATAGTCTGGACTCACTTGTATTTCTTGCTGGTCTCACTTACATGTTTCTGGACTTGACTCTCTACATGTATTTCATGCTAGACTCACTACACGTTCATGTGCACAAACTTACTCTTAGTGTAGATTTCTTGTATCTTGCAGTCATTACTATCTTGTTTATGATATTCCTGCATCTTTACCTTTATGCACCAGTGATTTATATATTTTTTGTTTCATACTTGCTTCATTCTTCTTGCTACTTGCTATAACTATTTTATAGTTTTTATCATTTAAATGGAACTGTTGTTAGAGATGTACTTGCTCCAGTCCTGACTGGACATATTTTTCAGAGTATCTGGAGGAGTGGTGTCCGACATTTTATGGACCTGAGCCTGTCGATGGTGCAGACAGGGACCCTCTAGTTTAGGAGTGATTTTCGGGTTGGTAGCCGGGATCACTAGGACCTTGTTATTGTTTTTATTAGCTTTTAGCACCGGATTTGTCTCCGATTTTGGATTGAGACCTTGTATTGTATATTATTTTGGATGTTGTATTATTAGTATTGATGTTGTGGTTGTTGTAGTAGTTGTTGTTGGTTAGGCTTTATAGTTGTTAGTCTTCTTTGTTATCTTATCGTGCTTAGATTCGTGATTGAGTACTTGAGATTATCATTATGATATTGCTCCTCCGTTTGGAGTTGAGATCTTGACAGGTTTATATATTGATTGTGTGAGATTGTTATCTAGATAGTTGACCTAGACAGCGTTCTACCGCCGATGCTGCGGCGTAGGCTGGACGCACCCACGACTCATGTCCGATTTTCCGGATGCGGGTCGTGACATCATCAGTCGGCGCACTTTTCTTATATTTGGTCGGCTCGTGCACTTTCTTCCCTCTTCCTTTCCTTAGGGACGAAGATTTGGTTGGTTTCTTGATTTTTGTGTTATTAATTTGTGTGCTCCTCAACTAACGAGTTTCTCGACTGTCGAGCTTTGACCTCGGATTGTGTGTTTCGTCTTTTAGCTAGCTTGATCGTGCACTTTCTTTGAATTTATGCTTTATTCTTGCCCGCGCACTTTTGTTAAGTGCGCCGTATTGGTTAACATGGCAAAGTGAGCCAACCCTTTGTAGCTCGTGCTTATTTCTGTGAGTTTGTGCCCAAACTTGCTTTGTGCGCCTACTATTTTCTGTGCATGTTGGGCCCTTTTGCTTGGAATGTTTCTTATCATCTCCTATGTGGTTGATTCTAGTATTGCTTGTGTTATGATTCTAAGGAAGAATGGACTTAGAAATCTAACCTCATGCTAGACATGACCATGTGTTGAGATTGGCTATGTACATGGCATGAATATGTGTTGGACTTGAGATTTTCTCAGTGAACCAGACTAAGTGAATAGTGACTAACTGGCTATGTGGATGACATAAGCTTCGTGATATAATGTGATAAAAAATTATGTGACCCAATGATAATTGGTAATTGGACTCGAATATTGTATCCGTGTTGATACAGTTATTGTCTGATAATGTTCCTGATTTAATGTGAGCTGACGTATGACATATCGTGTTACGTGTTAAAATAATTATATTTGTGTAGTGCATCGATAATGCCTCTAAATTCCTGAACGTGCGATACTATAAATATATTTTTTCCAACACGGGCATGATATGTCCGCCAAGTACCAAAGCGTAGCTAGGTTATTAATTTATTGAGTGTTACATACATGCTCGGGTGAATCCAGATTGAACTCCATGGATTCGTATCTAACGTGCCTGTACTTTTTATGACATATTAAGGAAAATTCTCATGTGGCCACACAATGAGATTTTTGAACACAATATATGGTTAATTAAGCAACTAAAAGTGGTAGTAACATTGGGAGAAAATGGTATCCTGAGATCATGCCAACGAACCTTCCAACATAGATTCAATCTAAGTATGCTGTGGGCTGGCCACCACAGATACTGTATATCATCCGACTTAATGGAGTGCAGTATCTGACCTATTATAAATAATGTCGAGCCAATGTTTTACTATAGGAACATTGGAACCGCTAATATTGTAATTTTAGCACGTGGCCCTACGGAGAATTAGTGTGATTCATGAGTGCTTGTATATTTATCTATTTGGCTCGGTTAGCTCATGTTCGGCAAAGACGTGATATGAGGATACATATTATTTATTATTTTGAGATAACCTCAGACTCCACTAATAGCAAGTCGTACAAGTGATTGGCCGATATTATAAATTAGACTTAGTTGTGATTGTATTATTCTGTTAGTTGTCACGCCCCAATTTCCGCAAGGGGCCGATCGTCCTCGCTTAGTGACTTGCGGAACCGATCATCCTCGCATGGGTGTGATGCCTTGCAAGCCTAAGTTGTGCTTGCACATGACCAAAGCTTTGAACAAGGAAAAGTAAGTTATTCAAGATGGAAGCAGGGGCACAATATTGCAGAAAAGTAAATGAACACAATGTCGTAAGGAAACAAGCTCTTTATTGATATTCAAAAAGTGTTACAAGAAGCGCTTGACCTAGATTATAATTCTCTCAAGCTTTCTCTCTCGATTACAATGACATTGTTCTATACATTACATCCCTTTATACAAAAGCAACTCAAAATATCTCGATATGGCTTAAAATATTACTTCTTCGGACGATCCTGTCACGCCCCAGAATCATAATAGTGGAGGGTAGGGCTAACAAGGTCAGCTACGTATACTTAGAGCACACCGGTACTCCGCGTATTCGGTGAAGCTATAAGACATGAGGGGTCACTACTATAAACCAACAGTCAAGCCTAATGTATCAATCACAAGAACAACATGAATACTAACAAGATGTAAGATCATCTGAAATATAATAGTAAAGTATCCCAAACTATAATATACGATGATCATGAAGCTAGTGAACATAGAATGAATAAACTAGCCAGAATCTGAGTCATACATAATTAACCCTAGGATATGTCAATCATGCTAATGCCCATAGGATAACTGATCAAACCAAAATATGAGCTAAACACGTGCTCGGTGGCTAAACTCTCTCAAAATATAATGTACATCATGGTGGGGAAGTAAAAAAAACCCACTCAAGTGGTCTGTGCTCCTGGTGGCCACCATCCTTAGGAAAGTACGAAAGATCCTCGGATGCTGCTACTGGTGGCCACCCCAAATAGCAAGTACCATAAAAGAAGCCATTCTAGAAACTTAAACCAACAACACAAGAAATACAATTACTGGAAAGTAACAACTTAATATAAAAGATCTCAGGATAATAAATATTGTAAAGCCTATAATGAGACATATCCAGATCTGTTAATCAATAAGAAAATAACAAGTACTGAAAGTAAATGTGATCATGTAAAGCCTAGACTAACCATTAACTATCAATCACGGCAAATCAAATAAGTACGACGTGATACCTTTAACTAAGTAGGGTTATCACAATTCTTAATTAATAACTTTATAATACAACGTGATGCTAGAGTTTCTTCTAATCACATGCCCCTGTAGTCCGTTTGGGATATCCATACACAACCAACTGGATACTCCTCAAGATACACCATAATATAAACTACTGGATACTCCTCAAGATAACAGTATGAATAATCGGGACTGCATGCAATCTAGAAAAATTTCTAGCCATGTACTATGTGAATCTATAGTTATAAATCCCTAGAAGTTCCTTGTATGAATCCGGGTATGGCATTCCGCAGAATCCATCCTAAACATGATGCAGACAAATCAAGTTCTAATAGTAATATAAACATGTTTAATATACATTGCATATACGGACTCATGTATGCCACAACAACAATCAAGTCGCGTGATACCAAGTAAAGCTAGGTAAAGCCAAGTGTAGCCATGTCAATCCAGGTGAAGCCAGATATAGCCATATAAAACCAGGTAAAGTCATATACAACCGTATGAAGCCATGTCCATGTCACGCCCCAGTCCCAAAATACCGAGGGACCAGATACGTGGCAATGGCCAGCAGCATGCACCGATGGACAAACCCAATTTAATGGATCCATCAGGGCATACTTAAGCTATAAAACATGTCTACGACAATAGGGTACAACTAATCTCATCCACACAAGATATAAAATATGATCCACAGAATATAAGGAATGTAAATCATCAACCAGTCTCAACAAGTGCTTCGGGGAACAACCCGATAAATATCTGATACAATGGGTCAACAGACCAAAATATAAATGACTGAAAAAAATAAATACTGAGCATGGAATATGGATGCTCAGGAAAAGTCTTCAGCCAACACCTCGTCCTCGGGTGTTGGTACAGCTCCTGTATCAGCTCTTGCTGCGGCCCCATATACCTCGGGATAAATCTCGTCTGCAAATTCTGGGGACATAATCCGGATCCAGGTCCTCAGGGGACATAGCAAGGTATAGAAAATACAAGCCAAAATAAATGCAGTGCAACAAATAATGAAATAAATAGGGTAAGCTATATAACCATCTATGTGAAATGCAAGTTGAGAGCATCACGAGTACTCAGGCTGAGCCACTACCAGCTCTGTGTCGGGGAGCCGGTAGCGGTAATAACACGTAATGTGCCTAGCTCTGCTACGAGAGTCTACGGCCTCACAATAGTAGTAGATATATATATATATATATATATATATATATATATATATATATGAAATAGCCTGTAGCCTGTGTGTCTCTCCCCACCCAATGTAACCACGCATATCATGACCATAATGTCTCATGTCCATGTCAAGCGGGATCATAGCTAATGCAACCAGTCATATAATATCTATGAATATAGTATATCTGTCACGTCCTGTATCCTATACAGAATCACCATGAATATCTCAGGAAGACTCTGTCTCATGAATGGTGTCAAGTGTCCTGGGTCATAGTGTACTTGGTAAGACAAGTACGAGAATATAAAGTGTCACGAATGTCCATCTCTATATGACCATACACAATACCGCGTACGGTGTTGGCACCCGACTAATAATTGGACGCTAAGTAAGTCACACGGTCCTAGGTTAAGCATGCACAACAATATAAATAAAGCAAGGAAAATATATAACAAGACTGCAAAGTTTGGCAAGGTACACTTGCCTGGTGTTTGAATACCAACAATCGTCCCTGTATTAGTGGATCCTGTAGGTACTCCTCCAAAAGTTGTAATAAACATCACCAACAGTCTCATAAGATATCAAATAGCTAGAAACGCCTATCCTTAAGTCCAATTTGGACACAAGGGCAAAAATGACATTTCCGGGTCAAAGCGGGGTCCACATGTGGGCCACTTTGCACCGAAAAGCGTGTCAGGGTCAAAGGTCTCCAAATTCCTCAAACTCAGTGTTTACAAGTCAGGAACGATGATACGAACCCAACGGAACTTTCAGAATTGGATTCCGATGAGCCGATCACAAAATCACCCGTCAAGTGGAGCTTGTGGGGCCCACGATACGCGATTTTGTCAACGTTCTCCGAATCGAATCAAACTTGGGTCACAGGACCAGCGTATTGCTACGAGTCTGATGGTGTAAGTTTCGTCTCAATTCGACATGTGTACACAAAGTTACAGCGTGTTCCAGAATGGACGGATACAGGGCGTTGTCGGCCTATACGCGTTGATTCCGGTGTGCTCGCACATCCAAATCAGCTTCTGCGAAATCCCACACGTCCGTATCAACGTCGCGCACGTTTCGGTAAAGGCCGCGTGCGACCAAGTCGTCCCGTTTGGCGGGACACACTCAGTTCCGGGGTAAAATAGGGCATTGTTTTTTCTGTTTTTGGATCGCGGTGTGCGATCACCACAAGACGCGATGCACCGAGCGGGTTGCACGGGCACCGAGAGGGTTACACAGTCTACGTGTCGCAACTGACGGAATCGAAAACGGAATTACGAGAAGAGAGAAAACGCTACCTGAACAGGGCTCTGTGAATCTGACTTTCACGTGTCCGGGTGTTGATTCGACACAAAATTCGTGTCCTGTGCCGTGTCCGTGCCAGGGTTCAGGCGGCCAGCGGCAGGGGCTTCGCCGGAGGGAGCCTGGCTCGGGGTCGGCGAGGTCGGGCTAGGGCGGCGGGCGGCTCTGCACAGTTGGCCGGAGCGGGTACAGCCACGGGGGATTTTTGGCCGGAGTGGGGGACTCGTCGGGCTGCTGTTCGTGGCGGATGACGGAGAAGTGGCGTCGGTGTGGAGGATCACTCGGGCCGGCAGCGACGGGGAGGAGGACTGCACTGCGGCAGGGGATCGGTCAGTCCGGCACAGCCGCGGTCGGGTGAAGTCTAAGGAACTTTTCCAGCACGAAGTCTTAGGAACTTTGAATCTGTACTCTGATACCACTATGTCACGACCCAATTCTGTAGAATCAATTGAGGCGTCCCCCGAGTCGTGATGCCGTGCGGGCCTGGGGTTGCGCCCGCACAAGGCTTTAATGATTTGCATAGCAAGCACATATTCAGAGTACGCAGATAAATTGAAACACAGATTTGAAACATGGAAAAGTTCTCTTTATTGATAATGAACATCTATTACAAACTCCTGAATGAGTCAGCTAATATGTCGAACGGCTTACAAAAGTGTTGACTCAAAATGAGATAGCAGTCCTGTACATTACATCCCTTTATAAACACAAAATGATAAAGACCTCCAGGCTGGAGGACGGCTTTGCCACGGAGCTGCATATGTGTATGAAGAGTTGCAGCTTCTGGCTTCAAAATGCTTCAAGGGGCGCGGTAAAGTTGCGCCAACAGCTGGACTGGATCGGGAAGACGACTTCGGCTCCTCGCTCGGTTCGCCTTAGTGCGGAGAACCTGTTTCAACGAGGGTCAGCATATCGAAACATGCTGGTGAAGGCGAGCTAGCCGAACTATACCAATCAACACGTTGTTTAGTGAAGCATGCATATTTTGTGGGTTTCTATCTTGCTTTAGTTCATTTACAAGTAAGCAGCATATAGAATTTACTGAAATGAACGTGCCACCGTTCGGTGGATTTTACCTGCCCGTCTGAATTACCTGTACAATACTTACCATGCCTTCCCTGAAACGAAGACACAAGTTAGTATGCAACAGGTTTAAATATACATAGGATCACTGGCTTGATGCCACGAAGGGACGGGTTATAGTCTCAAGACACAAATGATATACAACGCAGGTGGCGAGCCCCGCTGCATAATACTTTGCCCCATAACATACGACTATACATACGTTCCGTCCGGATCGGATCGATCCCGGCGCCCCGGTGACCGTCCGCGGAACTCATAACATACCTTGTGCACAAGTTGTCCGTGATCAAGAGCGCTCATAGAATTAGTTCCATAGCATAATAGTTTTGCATAGTCATCCTGACAGTTTATTTCATAACAAGCATATATTTTCATACTTAGCACGATTCATAGAACAGTTATAAACGAACTAGCATACAGGATGATAACCGTTCATAAGTTTAGTTGACAAGCAATATTTCCAAGTCTATTCCCTTTTTATCTTGATCTCTTTTATTATTACTTGGTATCGTTTGATCGGGGCGAAGGAGTGAATCTTGGAAGCATGGCTAGCTAATCGGGTTGGTAGCCACTTACTTAGAAGTTGGAAAGAAGAAGAAAAGAGGCGCTTCACGACTCCGCTCGCAAGCCGCCTACTGCTCGTTCACCTGCACATGAACAGCTCAATTAATACTTCTTCCTCTCTTTCCAATCTCGGAATAGAAGTGCAAGTCAATGAACGAAAATAATGAAAACCATCGAAACCGTTCAATGAAAACAAGCAAATCCCAAAACTAACTCAAAGCATGAAAGCAACAAGCAATAAGCAACATCGAAAACTGAGGCAATAAAAGATAGCAGCGGAGAGGTCCCTCCTGACTCTGCCGCTAAGCCGATCCTTGGGGCGCAGTCCACTGAATATGGGAATCGATTCCGAAGAAACAAATCCATAACGAGGACGAGTTCTTAATTCAATCTATCCCGATCGAACGATACCGTCTTGTGTTTCTTAGCCGCGCTCCTCGAATAGGAGGAACGGAGCGCTACATCCTACCCAACTAATTGGAAGTTTCATCCCGAAACTTAGGAATAGAACCAACCGTTAGGGATTATTGGGTTGAGGCAGGAGCTTAGAGGGGAGTGGACAATCCCGAGCTATGTGGCATGGCTCGCCACAGTTGAAGCATAAACCTTTTCTGCTGTAACATCTATCAGTAGTGTGCCCTTGCCTTTTACAGAAATCACAGAATGGTCTCGGGTTTCCTTTTTGTGAACCGCCGTCGTTGTGACGCTTTGCAGCTGTGTTTCCTCTATCGTTGCCTTGGCGTTTGTGATTGTAGGTATGTACAGCGCCGGTGGAAACGTGAGGATACTGCGGTTCGAGAGATAGGGCGTGATTCATGACTTCACGCATTGTTCCATACTGATTATTGACCACGTGCGAATGGATGGCAGGGCGTAGTCCACCTTCAAACCTTCTAGCTCGACTCGCTGCATCAGGTAAATAGGCCCTAGCGAATTTGGAGAGTCGGTTGAATTCGACGGAATATTGCTTAACTGTCAAGCTGCCCTGCCTCAGTTGCACGAAATTATTCTCCATTTGACGTTGTACTGGAGGGGGTATAAACTCCTCTTCGAACGCGGCACAAAAGGTCGTCCACGAGATCGCCTCCTCTCCGTGATCAAACTGGAGAGATCGTCGATGTACGTCCCACCAATCGTGTGCGTTGAGGCGAAGCTGTAGTTGCGCGCAGGCGATGCACTTATCTTCGGGGACCTCTAGCAGAGCGAAGTGATCTTCAAGCTCGGCTAGCCAATCTAGAGCTACCACTGGGTCCTCAGTCCCGTTGAATGGGGTATTGCAGACTTTCTTGAAATGGCCCAAGTTGAAGGCAGTCACGTCCCTCGGCCTTGGGATTTGAGGCGTCTCCACTTCAAGCACGGGCTGTTCCACCAGAGTCGTTGCTGTTACAGCGGAATGGTTGGCAGCCAAAGTCTGAACGATTTATTGCAGGGCATCTACCTGCTTCTGTTGGACTGAGAATCGGGTCTCTAGATTGCTCTCGAGCTTGGCTTGGCGAGCATCGTCTCGTTGTCGTTGCGATTCAAACATTTGCATCACCCGCTCAAGCGGGTCGACTTGAGACATGCCTCGTTGGCTGCGAGAGCTTCCCGAAGTGCCCGAACTACTTTCTTGTGTTTCGTTCGGTGGTTGCGCTGCAGATTGCGCTGGTACCATTCCTTCAAAAGAAGGTAAATTACATTAGAATCATAATGTATTATGGACTTATTGCATGAACGTATCTCATTTTGGCCTAGCGAGTTCAAGAGTTTGCACAGAAATTGATCGTTAAAGGAACTTTTCCAGTACGAAGTCTAAGGAACTTTGAATCTGTGCTCTGATACCACTATGTCACGACCCAATTCCGTAGAATCAATTGAGGCGTCCCCCGAGTCGTGATGCCGTGCGGGCCTGGGGTTGCGCCCGCACAAGGCTTTAATGATTTGCATAGCAAGCACATATTCAGAGTACGCAGATAAATTGAAACACAGATTTGAAACATGGAAAAGTTCTTTTTATTGATAATGAACATCTATTACAAACTCCTGAACGAGTCAGCTAATATGCCGAACGGCTTACAAAAGTGTTGACTCAAAATGAGATAGCAGTCCTGTACATTACATCCCTTTATAAACACAAAATGATAAAGACCTCCAGGCTGGAGGACGGATTTGCCACGGAGCTGCATATGTGTATGAAGAGTTGCAAGCTTCTGGCTTCAAAATGCTTCAAGGGGCGCGGTGAAGTTGCGCCAACAGCTGGACTGGATCGGGAAGACGACTTCGGCTCCTCGCTCGGTTCGCCTTAGTGCGGAGAACCTGTTTCAACGAGGGTCAGCATATCGAAACATGCTGGTGAAGGCGAGCTAGCCGAACTATACCAATCAACACGTTGTTTAGTGAAGCATGCATATTTTGTGGGTTTCTATCTTGCCTTAGTTCATTTACAAGTAAGCAGCATATAGAATTTACTGAAATGAATGTGCCACCGTTCGGTGGATTTTACCTGCCCGTCTGAATTACCTGCACAATACTTACCATGCCTTCCCTGAAATGAAGACACAAGTTAGTATGCAACAGGTTTAAATATACATAGGATCACTGGCTTGATGCCACGAAGGGACGGATTATAGTCTCAAGACAAAAATGATATACAACGCAGGTGGCGAGCCCCGCTGTATAACACTTTGCCCCATAACATACGACTATACATACGTTCCGTCCGGATCGGATTGGTCCCGGCGCCCCGGTGACCGTCCGCGGAACTCATAACATACCTTGTGCACAAGTTGTCCGTGATCAAGAGCACTCATAGAATTAGTTCCATAGCATAACAATTTTGCATAGTCATCCTGACAGTTTATTTCATAACAAGCATATATTTTCATACTTGGCACGATTCATAGTACAGTTATAAACGAACTAGCATATAGGATGATAACCGTTCATAAGTTTAGTTGACAAGCAATATTTCCAAGTCTATTCCCTTTTTATCTTGATCTCTTTTATTATTACTTGGTATCGTTTGATCGGGGCGAAGGAGTGAAGCTTGGAAGCAAGGCTAGCTAATCGGGTTGGTAGCCACTTACTTAGAAGTTGGAAAGAAGAAGGAAAGAGGCACTTCACGACTTCGCTCGCAAGCCGCCTACTGCTCGTTCACCTGCACATGAACAGCTCGATTAATACTTCTTCCTCTCTTTCCAATCTCGGAATAGAAGTGCAAGTCAATGAACGAAAACAATAAAAACTATCAAAACCGTTCAATAAAAACAAGCAAATCCCAAAACCAACTCAAAGCATGAAAGCAACAAGCGACATCGAAAACCGAGGCAATAAAAGATAGCAGCGGAGAGGTCCCTCCTGACTCTGCCGCTAAGCCGATCCTTGGGGCGCAGTCCACTGAATATGGGAATCGATTCTGAAAAAACAAATCCATAACGAGGACGAGTTCTTAATTCAATCTATTCTGATCGAACGATACCGTCTTGTGTTTCTTAGCCGCGCTCCTCGAATAGGAGGAACGGGGCGCTACAGTGGGTCAGGGGAAGGAGATGATCGGCTGAGCGGGGAGTCATTGGCGGCGGAGGTGTATGGGAAGGATGACGGCGCGTGTAAACCCCCTCGACCAGAAATTAGGGTTTACTGGTTTAAATTAGCCTAATTAGGGTTTACCTGATTTAATTAAGATTTAATTATTAGTATTATAATACTTGTGCAACGATTGATTATTTTAGGATACCACCTTAGCTGTTGCCCTAAATCAAATTCTACATATTTGACCTAGACCTATAAACCCCTCGTATTTAACCTAGAACAAACCCCGGATACTGATTTTTGTGCCTGATTTTAGACGCACAAAAGTCGTTACAAACGTCCGTGCGCAAATTATTAAATTTGCGTAATTACGTTCGTTATCCGTTCAAATCAAAATTGAGACCAAACCTCAACCAGTTTTGACCAACCCAGATCACGATGATATTGTACACTGAGCCTGCTACACCAATGACCCTTGTCCAACCCAATTTAAACTCCCAGTTTTTAATTCAATTAAATTAGAAACACCGTTGCATTAATTATGAATTAATTAATGTGGAGACCTAACCTAGATGAAATTGGACCCAAATTCAACCCAAACCCACAAGCCTCATACAAAACACCAAACACCATCATAGACTAATGAGGAACACCAAACATGGTGTTTTATTTCATTAAATCCCCAATTCTATTTATTGTGCAAATACCAAATTGTTCAGGGACCTAATTGCAAAATTGCAATGAGGTGTCCCCCTCTCATTGGCCCAAACCATCATGGAGAAAAGAGATGTCATGACCAACCGTATGCATTTGATTTCCCCCCCTTTCCTATGTACTTACATCACTTTATGTAGGGCACATCATGGCCCTACATTTCAAATGACTAAATCCTAGCCCTCCCTTCAACATGTAGGAGCTTCCCCAACTCCCCAAAACCCTCCTACAGCCGGCCCTAACCCCAAGACAGCCCCCCCTCACTCTCTCTCCTATTTATACAATTTTTTACACCTCATTGAAGGCACACAACCCAAGGTTTATACCTAAAACCCTCACTTCACTAAAACCACTCCCCACAGCCGACCCCAACTCCTCATCCCCGAGCTCGACACCGGCCACCAGCCACCACCAGTCGCCACCACCCTAACCCGACCCCTTCGCCGGACCCTCCCCTACCCTCGACCACCGCCACCCGGACACTATGCCGCCGGCAGCCACCCCCCAGCCGCCCGCACCGAACCTAGCTTCCCCAGCCCGCACAGCATAGCCGACCTCCCCTCAGCTTCGTGCTCCGCCACCACCGCATCTCCGACCGCCATACTTGGCCGAGACCTTCCCCGTCCAGTCCTCCACCACCCCGCCGAGTTTCAGCCGACGCCGCCGCCACCTCGAGGAGCAATCAAGCCCGCAGCGAGGAACTGTCCTGAAACCGCTGCTGCTGCCGACCTCTCTCCGCGCGACGCCGGAGCGCCGTCCGGCCACCCCCGCCGGCGATGACCGACCAACTCGACCCCCTCGACCTGAGGTACAACCTAGTGTGTGATTTTATGTATAAATATTAGTAATTAAGTATGTATTTTAGGTTGCAAGCCTTCCGATATATGGATCTCATATTTTACAGTATTGAAATACGTATATTAGGTATTCTAAATATATATGTATTCCTTTCTGTATTTTACAAGTATTTAATGTATATATACTGAAAATATTTCTGAGTTTTAATGTATGTAATTTATATATATAAATGCTTAATACAACATGAAGGTATATATATACATAGTATAGATATAATTACTTGGTATGATCAAATACCTAAAGTGTATATGTATATATGTATATATACATATATATATATATATATATATATATATATATATATATATATATACAAATAAATGTATACTTCTGAAAAATAAATTGTGTATGTATTTTTTTTACCCAAATTAATAATGGTGTATAAATATAAATAATGCTATATTTACTTTTGGTAAATACACGTATGTATGTATGTATGTATGTATGTATGTATGAATATACTTTTTTTTAAAATACGAAGAATATTAGATATCTAATATTTATAATATTAAATACATTTCTGGAAAAATCAAGTATTATTATTATTATATGTATATTATATAGTAAATACTTACGTATTGACCCCCCTAGTATGTATATGCCTATGAATATTTATAAATATATATATGTATATATATATACTTGCAGAGTATGTATACATATTTTATATACTTTGGTTATGTTTTATATAAATTGATATATATATAGTTTCTATCTAAATATATATATGTATATATATATGTGAATTTATGATATTACCCCATTTATGTTCAGAGTTTTTATAAGTGTATACTAATTAATACGTAAGCACTATTTTTGTACTAATAAACAAATATATTATTTAATATATTTAAATATGTTTTAGTGTATATATAAATAATAGTGTTAGCTATATATACATACAGCCCCGGCCCTGTGTCAGTTGTAGATACGGACAGTGTGTCCTAGTCGTGCTATTGTAGCGACTAATTTGGACATTACTATATCCTATATAGGATTGCTGGACACTACTCTCGAGGCATCAGGAGCAGGGCTTTGGATTTCGCAGCTACCCGGGGCAGGCAAGTATACCTTGCTGGATTACTGCTTTAAATTTAAATGTTAAATATTTCAATTATACATGAACTGTGTGTGTCCGAGAATGACTCGGGTGCGGTCGACATTGCGTCGATGAGTAGTGTACATGTCCTAGTTGCTAGCTGACTCACCCACTGTGAGGATATTTTGATATCTTCCTTGACCATGGCACTATACACGTATCGTGATGGTACACTCATATTGGGATGCGGGTCCGCGTACCTGATTCGCTATCGGTACGTACGATATGCATCACGGACTAGCTTGTATTCTAGAATAATATAGTTAATTGAGACTTGGCATCTAGATACGGTACACTCAAGTCGTGCATTCGACTTGCGTATCTACATTGGGCGGGAAGGACAGCTGACAAACGTATGGGATACCCCCACCGGATTCCGTGGTATCCAGAGGAACCATAGACCCGGTGACTCCCTATATTCAGACACCGCGCTCTACGGAGTGTTACGGACGTATATACATTGCAGATACCACGTCCCTTAGAGTGTGGACGTTATATATATACAGATACCTCATTCTTTGAAATGATGGACGTTACAGATACCACACTCTAGAGGATGTTGGACGTTATGCCTACACCTACTTATACGTTCCTAGGTTGTCCTTATATTGCATTCACTTAGATGGTTAGCACACCCCCTCTTTACTTTTATTTCAGTACTATATCCATCATGCATATTGTATCTTGTTACGTCCCTCTGAGGACCTGGTTATCTTCCAGATCTGGACGAGGCCTTTTATTCCACAGTTTACGGGCCAAGCATAGAGACGAGGTTTGCTCTGGACGAGGAGCTAGAGGTCCTTCCATCAGAGTACCCCTGATCAGATTGGTAGGCCTTCCTCCTATGACTGGAGCTCCTTACCTAGTTAGATGTTGTTCCAGTCTCTCCTTCTCAGTACTTTTATTTCAGATATTCAGTACTTTATTTCCGACTATCAGTACATTTGTAGTGGGTTTGTTCCCACCAGACTTATTTCAGTTATACTATGTCAGTCGACTATGTTTCTTATATTCCAGTCTTTCATTTCAGTTTTTACTTGTTATCTGTGGATGAGATTAGACATTGCTTGTTGTTATTAGACTTGTTAGATTTAGGACAGCGTAGCACGCTTCGTCAGGATCCATTAAATTGGGATATCCTCGGAGTCGTGTCAGCTGGCCAATGCCACGTGGCCTGGTTCCATAATATTTTGGGACCGGGGCGTGACATGGTTTTAGTGGTGGCCCATACAGGTCCGAAACACCAACATCAATCGCTTGTGGTATGGAAACGTGCCCAGCGAGCCTGCAATAGGATAGAAATTACTAGGTCTCATCCACTTGATTACGCCTTTGAACCTCTACCGAACTGTAATATATTTGCATCCTGTTTGATTTATTCCGTACTCTCTCTAATGAAGTTCTATCTCTTACAGCGAGATGAACCTTCGGAGCCGACGTGAGATACTTGGTACCGTAGTGCCACCTGCAGCACCGAGAGAGGATGCGACTCGGGGACCACCCAGAGAGCAGCCTCAGCCAGAGGCAGAGGTGATCCCTCAGGCCCCAATGATGCACTGGCATCAGATCTCTCCCGACGAGGAGACGCAGCAGCCAGAGGGCCAGGCATCACAGACGATTCCGAGGCAGTACTTCGAGGGGCAGACCTCGAGGGCGACACCAATGTCGCAGTACGAGAGGCCGGCACCCGAGGAGACACCGAGGAGACAACAGGAGGTACCGCTTCCACCACCTCCACCGTTTCCACCTCAGATGCCACCAGTGGAGGGACAGACACAGATGATGCAGTTCTTCCAAATGATGATGCAGGCCCAGATGCAGCAGACGGAGACTCTAAGACAGGGTCTGATGGCCGTACTAGAGAGGGCACCTGCCCAAGCACCAGCACCAGCACCGATACCTGCACCTGACCGGCTAGCGGGCACTGTAAAAGGCTTCAGAACGATGGGCCCGGGAACCTTCTCGGGTAAGGAGATGGCTGAGGAGATCTCAGACTGGGTCTCCAACACTGAGATGCTGCTAGAGGGTTCGCAGCTACACCCCGATCTCTGGATGACCGCGGTGAGGGCCCAACTCACAGGCAACGCCCATTACTGGTGGGACTCTATGGAGTGCAGCATTGGCCGACAGCAGACTTAGGAGGAATTTCTAGAGTACTTCAACAAGAAGTATTTCCCAGCTACGGTAAGGAACGCCCTGTACTCTCAGTTCCTGCAGCTGGAGCAGGGGAACCTGACTGTGGACGCCTACGACGGAGAGTTCAGCAGACTCAGCCGATTCGGAGCAGCCCTGATCCCCAATGACCTGGAGAAAGCCAGGAGATTCCACCATGGCCTCACTCAAGAGCTGCAGAGGTACACTACTACCCAGGCGAGGATCTCTTATGAAGAGGTCCTATCAGAGGCGAGGATCCAAGAGGCTATAGGAGGAGGAGGAGCGAGACGTTCCAGCGCGAACGTACCAGCCAGGACCCAGCAAGGAGCCGGAGGACCGATCCGCCGTCCAGGAGCACAGGCGCAGCAGAGGACAGCGCCATACCAGCAGAGGGAGCTTTCGACCTGTCACTTCTGTGGCAAGAGGGGACACGTCACCCGAGACTGCAGGAAGAAGCTCGGGCTCTGCATGGTCTGTGGAGCCAGCCAGCACCTGTTTAGAGACTGCCCCCAGTGCAGAGATGCAGCACCCCAGACTGGACAGAGGCCACCAGCACCACCACTGAGGATCCAACCCCCAGCAGGAGGCCAGCGTCCCCCAGCTACCGGAGGACAGCAGAGAGGACCACCCTTGGTCACACAGGAGGCACACTTCAACCAGGCCCGACAGCAGACAGGAGGGCAGAGGCGCGGGCACGCCTTTGCTTTAGCATCTATTGAAGAGGAACCAGAGGGAGAGGCTATAGCAGGTACAATTCTAGTTGCCTCATTACCTGCGACTGCACTGTTTGATTCTGGAGCTACATTGTCATTTATATCTAGTAGATTTGTAGCAATGCATAGAGTAGCAACTTCCCCCTTACCTAAGAGTTGGAGAATATTTACCGGAGGAGGCATCGTACCGGTTACCAGCACCATTAGAACGTGCTCGGTAGTAGTTTGTGGTAGGGAGATGAGAGCGCGATTGTTGGTATTCCCAATGCCAGCTTTCGACGTTGTTCTGGGCATGGACTGGTTAAGCCAGTACAATGTCGTACTAGATTGCCGGAAGGGTAGCGTTACTTTTAGACTGCCAGGACAACCGGAGTTCGAATTCATGCGAGGCACCATCGAGCTAGGAGTCGGACATACAGCTGGGGAGTCGGACATACAGCTGGAGCTTACATGGCGATGGAGACGGCACCCCCAGAAATCGTTGCAGAGTTCGAGGATGTTTTCCCAGATGAGTTGCCAGGCCTACCGCCTGATAGAGTGGTGGAGTTCACCATTGATCTAATACCTGGAGCAGCACCGGTATCATCAAATGTGTACCGGTTGGCAAAGAAGGAGCTTGACGAGCTGAAGCTACAGCTAGAGGAGTTGCAGATCAAAGGATTCGTTCGTCCTAGTGCATCACCCTGGGGAGCACCAGTGCTATTTGTACCGAAGAAGGACGGAACGTTCCGGATGTGCATTGATTACAGAGCCCTTAATGCTCTGACTATCAAGAACAAGTACCCTCTACCACGAATCGACGATCTGTTCGACCAGCTGACAGGAGCAGTGGTGTTCACAAAGATCGACTTGAGATCGGGCTACCATCAGGTGAAGGTGCGAAGGGAGGACATTCCAAAGACAGCATTTAGGACTCGTTACGGTCATTACGAGTTCCTAGTGATGCCTTTCGGATTGACAAATGCGCCTGCTGTGTTTATGAACCTGATGAACCGAGTCTTCCATGAGTATCTGGACCAGTTCGTGGTAGTCTTCATCGACGACATCTTGGTGTATTCGAAGAGCCACGAGGAGCACGGGGAGCATTTGAGGCTAGTGCTAGAGACGCTGAGACGAGAGAGGCTTTATGCCAAGCTGAGCAAGTGCGAGTTTCTCCTAGATCGTGTCGCATTTCTTGGACACGTTATCTCGGGAGATGGCATTTCAGTAGATCCCGCGAAGATTTTATCTGTAGAGACGTGGCCGACCCCTACCAACGTCACGGAGGTGAGGAGTTTCCTAGGACTTGCCGGATATTACCGGAGGTTTGTAGAGAACTTCGCAAGGATCGCAGAGCCGATGACCCGCTTGACCCGCAAGGATCAGGAGTTCACCTGGACAGAGGAGTGTCAGACGGCGTTCGATGAGGTGAAGAAGCGTCTGACTACAGCACCCATCTTGACCATACCTTCTGGACCCGGAGGATTCGTGATCTATAGCGATGCGTCCGGAAAAGGATTAGGATGCGTCTTGATGCAGCATGGGAAGGTTGTGGCCTATGCCTCTAGGCAATTGAGGACCCATGAGAAGAATTACCCCACCCATGACTTGGAGCTTGCCGCAGTGATCTTTGCTTTGAAGCTTTGGAGGCACTACCTGTACGGAGAGCGCGTGGAGATATTTACCGATCACAAGAGCCTTAAATACGTCTACACACAGAAGGACCTGAACCAGAGGCAGAGACATTGGCTCGAAGTGATGGCGGACTTCGAGATTGAGCTGCAGTACCATCCGAGAAAGGCTAATGTGGTAGCCGATGCTTTAAGCAGGAAGCCCATAGCATTTTTCCTGACTACCCAACAACATCTGTTGAGAGATCTAGAACAGTTGGGTATCGAAGTCGTCATGCCCGGAGTAGACGGCCAGATGTCGAGTTTCCAAGTGCAATCGACATTGGTGGAGAGAATCAAGGCTGCTTTGCCGACGGACGCCAGATTTCAGAGGCTTCGACAGAGGACAGAGGCTGGAATACAGACGGGACTGCGTATACACGAGGACGGTACTTTGAGATGTGGAGATCGTCTCTATGTTCCGAATGGAGAGCTACGCCAGGAGCTGATGATGGAGGCACACTGTTCAACCTATTCTATACATCCAGGAGGCACGAAGATGTACCGAGACCTGAGGCAGTACTACTGGTGGCACGGGATGAAGAGAGAGATAGCCCGCTTCGTGGCTAAGTGTCTGGTGTGTCACCAAGTCAAGGTTGAGCATCAGAGGTCTGCCGGATTACTTCAACCACTCCCGATACCGGAGTGGAAATGGGAGCACATCACCATGGACTTCGTCACGGGTTTCCCGAGGATTCCTAGTGGTCGCAATGTCGTATGGGTAATCGTAGATAGACTCACCAAGTCTGCCCACTTCTTACCTTTTAGAGTAGGGCAATCTACGGAAGTCTTGGCAGACATGTACATGAGGGAGATTGTAC
Source organism: Iris macrosiphon (assembly GCA_036927795.1). Classification (NCBI taxonomy): domain Eukaryota; kingdom Viridiplantae; phylum Streptophyta; class Magnoliopsida; order Asparagales; family Iridaceae; genus Iris; species Iris macrosiphon. The sequence continues at coordinate 52,806,502 of JAYESA010000012.1, read as the reverse complement.
GATTGCATAGAGTGCCAGTCAGTATCGTGTCTGACCGGGATACGAGGTTTACATCGTACTTTTGGAGGAGTATGCAAGAGAGTCTTGGTACCCGCCTTAAGTTCAGTACTTCGTACCACCCGCAGACAGATGGACAGTCCGAGCGCACCATTCAGACGCTGGAGGATATGTTGAGGGCTTGCATGCTTGACTTCAGCGGTTCATGGGAGGACCACTTGCACTTGGTCGAATTTTCCTACAACAATAGCTATCAGGCGAGTATTCAGATGGCTCCCTATGAGGCATTGTATGGTAGGAAGTGTCGTTCCCCCGTATGTTAGAGCGATGTAGGCGAGAGGCAGATTCTAGGACCAGAGTTGATCGTCCATACAGTGGAGAAGGTGAAGAAGATCCAGGGGCATCTACGAGCAGCACAGGACAGGCAGAAGCATTGGGCTAATGTGCATCGACGACCCTTAGAGTTCCAGGTGGGAGAACATGTGTTCCTGAAGATTTCACCTACCAGAGGAACCATCAGATTTGGAGGCAGAGGGAAGCTGAGTCCGAGGTACATCGGACCCTTCGATGTGCTAGAGCGCGTCGGAGAAGTTGCTTACAGATTGGCCTTGCCGCAGATACTGGAGGGAGTTCACGATGTCTTCCATGTATCTCAGCTGAGGAGGTACATACCGGATCCGAGTCATGTGCTTGACCACTCGGAGATCACCGTTGGTCCTAGCTTGTCATACCAGGAGGAGCCGGTAGAGATCCTAGACCGAAGCGAGAAGGTACTGCGAGGCCAGACTATCCCTCTAGTTCGTGTCGCATGGAGGCATCATGCACCAGGTGAATCAACCTGGGAACGAGAGGACGATATTCGGCAACGTTTTCCCCATCTCTTCGAAGGCCTAGGTATGTCCTAATGTTTAATTTCATTCAACAGTTTTTCTATATGTCTGTTTTAATTTCAAGGACGAAATGCTTTAAGGAGGGTATGTTGTAAATCCCCTCGACCAGAAATTAGGGTTTACTGGTTTAAATTAGCCTAATTAGGGTTTACCTGATTTAATTAAGATTTAATTATTAGTATTATAATACTTGTGCAACGATTGATTATTTTAGGATACCACCTTAGTTGTTGCCCTAAATCAAATTCTACATATTTGACCTAGACCTATAAACCCCTCGTATTTAACCTAGAACAAACCCCGGATACCGATTTTTGTGCCTGATTTTAGACGCACAAAAGTCGTTACAAACGTCCGTGCGCAAATTATTAAATTTGCGTAATTACGTTCATTGTCCGTTCAAATCAAAATTGAGACCCAACCTCAACCAGTTTTGACCAACCCAGATCACGATGATATTGTACACTGAGCCTGCTACACCAATGACCCTTGTCCAACCCAATTTAAACTCCCGGTTTTTAATTCAATTAAATTAGAAACACCGTTGCATTAATTATGAATTAATTAATGTGGAGACCTAACCTAGATGAAATTGGACCCAAATTCAACCCAAACCCATAAGCCTCATACAAAACACCAAACACCATCATAGACCAATGAGGAACACCAAACATGGTATTTTATTTCATTAAATCCCCAATTCTATTTATTGTGCAAATACCAAATTGTTCAGGGACCTAATTGCAAAATTGCAATGAGGTGTCCCCCTCTCATTGGCCCAAACCATCATGGAGAAAAGAGATGTCATGACCAACCGTATGCATTTGATTTCCCCCCCTTTCCTATGTACTTACATCACTTTATGTAGGGCACATCATGGCCCTATATTTCAAATGACTAAATCCTAGCCCTTCCCTCAACATGTAGGAGCTTCCCCAACTCCCCAAAACCCTCCTACAGCCGGCCCTAACCCCAAGACAGCCCCCCCTCACTCTCTCTCCTATTTATACAATTTTTTACACCTCATTGAAGGCACACAACCCAAGGTTTATACCTAAAACCCTCACTTCACTAAAACCACTCCCCACAGCCGACCCCAACTCCTCATCCCCGAGCTCGACACCGGCCACCAGCCACCACCAGTCGCCACCACCCTAACCCGACCCCTTCGTCGGACCCTCCCCTACCCTCGACCACCGCCACCCGGCCACTACGCCGCCGGCAGCCACCCCCTAGCCGCCCGCACCGAACCTAGCTTCCCCAGCCCGCACAGCATAGCCGACCTCCCCTCAGCTTCGTGCTCCGCCACCACCGCATCTCCGACCTCCATACTTGGCCGAGACCTTCCCCGTCCAGTCCTCCACCACCCCGCCGAGTTTCAGCCGACGCCGCCGCCACCTCGAGGAGCAATCAAGCCCGCAGCGAGGAACTGTCCTGAAACCGCTGCTGCTGCCGACCTCTCTCCGCGCGATGCCCGAGCGCCGTCCGGCCACCCCCGCCGGCGACGACCGACCAACTCGACCCCCTCGACCTGAGGTACAACCTAGTGTGTGATTTTATGTATAAATATTAGTAATTAAGTATGTATTTTAGGTTGCAAGCCTTCCGATATATGGATCTCGTATTTTACAGTATTGAAATATGTATATTAGGTATTCTAAATATATATGTATTCCTTTATGTATTTTACAAGTATTTAATGTATATATACTGAAAATATTTCTGAGTTTTAATGTATGTAATTTATATATATAAATGCTTAATACAACATGAAGGTATATATATACATAGTATAGATATAATTACTTGGTATGATCAAATACCTAAAGTGTATATGTATATATGTATATATACATATATATATATATATATATATATATATATATATATACAAATAAATGTATACTTCTGAAAAATAAATAGTGTATGTATTTTTTTTACCCAAATTAATAATGGTGTATAAATATAAATAATGCTATATTTACTTTTGGTAAATACGCGTATGTATGTATGTATGTATGTATGTATGTATGTATGAATGTACTTTTTTTTAAAATACGAAGAATATTAGATATCTAATATTTATAATATTAAATACATTTCTGGAAAAATCAAGTATTATTATTATATGTATATTATATAGTAAATACTTACGTATTGACCCCCCCTAGTATGTATATGCCTATGAATATTTATAAATATATATATGTATATATATATACTTGCAGAGTATGTATACATATTTTATATACTTTGGTTATGTTTTATATAAATTGATATATATATAGTTTCTATCTAAATATATATATGTATATATATATGTGAATTTATGATATTACCCCATTTATGTTCAGAGTTTTTATAAGTGTATACTAATTAATACGTAAGCACTATTTTTGTACTAATAAACAAATATATTATTTAATATATTTAAATATGTTTTAGTGTATATATAAATAATAGTGTTAGCTATATATACATACAGCCCCGGCCCTGTGTCAGTTGTAGATACGGACAGTGTGTCCTAGTCGTGCTATTGTAGCGACTAATTTGGACATTACTATATCCTATATAGGATTGCTGGACACTACTGCCGAGGCATCAGGAGCAGGGCTTTGGATTTCGCAGCTACCCGGGGCAGGCAAGTATACCTTGCTGGATTACTGCTTTAAATTTAAATGTTAAATATTTCAATTATACATGAACTGTGCGTGTCCGAGAATGACTCGGGTGCGGTCGATATTGCGTCGATGTGTAGTGTACATATTCTAGTTGCTAGCTGACTCACCCACTGTGAGGATATTTTGATATCTTCCTTGACCATGGCACTATACACGTATCGTGATGGTACACTCATATTGGGATGCGGGTCCGCGTACCCGATTCGCTATCGGTACGTACGACATGCATCACGGACTAGCTTGTATTCTAGAATAATATAGTTAATTGAGACTTGGCATCTAGATACGGTACACTCAAGTCGTGCATTCGACTTGCGTATCTATATTGGGCGGGAAGGACAACTGACAAACGTATGGGATACCCCCACCGGATTCCGTGGTATCCAGAGGAACCATAGACCCGGTGACTCCCTATATTCAGACACCGCGCTCTACGGAGTGTTACGGACGTATATACATTGCAGATACCACGTCCCTTAGAGTGTGGACGTTATATATATACAGATACCTCATTCTTCGGAATGATGGACGTTACAGATACCACACTCTAGAGGATGTTGGACGTTATGCCTACACCTACTTATACGTTCCTAGGTTGTCCTTATATTGCATTCACTTAGATGGTTAGCACACCCCCTCTTTACTTTTATTTCAGTACTATATCCAGCATGCATATTGTATCTTGTTACGTCCCTCTGAGGACCTGGTTATCTTTCAGATCTGGACGAGGCCTTTTATCCCACAGTTTATGGGCCAGGCATAGAGACGAGGTTTGCTCTGGACGAGGAGCTAGAGGTCCTTCCATCAGAGTACCCCTGATCAGATTGGTAGGCCTTTCGCCTATGACTGGAGCTCCTTACCTAATTAGATGTTGTTCCAGTCTCTCCTTCTCAGTACTTTCATTTCAGATATTCAGTACTTTATTTCAGACTATCAGTACATTTGTAGTGGGTTTGTTCCCACCAGACTTATTTCAGTTGTACTATGTCAGTCGACTATGTTTCTTATATTTCAGTCTTTCATTTCAGTTTTTACTTGTTATCTGTGGATGAGATTAGATATTGCTTGTTGTTATTAGACTTGTTAGATTTAGGACAGCGTAGCACGCTTCGTCAGGATCCATTAAATTGGGATATCCTCGGAGTCGTGTCAGCTGGCCAATGCCACGTGGCCTGGTTCCATAATATTTTGGGACTGGGGCGTGACAGCGCGGACGGCTAGGGTTTCCGAAGGCTGGGCACGCACGCCAAGGGGGGGGTTTATACAGTTGCTACAGGAATTCCGGCGGCTAGGGTTTCCATTTGGGTTTCGGGTCCGGGTCGGGTTTGACTCGGATCCGACCCGACCCATTATGCTGGTTTGGTTCAGTCAGGTTTGGTTCGGTTCAATCAGGTTTGGTTTGGTTCAGTCAGGTTTGGTTCGGTTCATATATCCAATAGCTTTAAGGGCTTTAAATGCGTTTTTGGAGTCCAATAAATTCACCAAAAATTACCCTATGTCCGATTTTTAATTTTACACCATAAAATATTATTTCCATAATATTTTAACATCAATTAACAATACTTAAAAATCTTTCAATCACAATTACCTTAGTTCTTCATCCAGAAAAATACCGAAAAGTTGGGGAAAATTATATTAAAATTATTCTGAAAAATCAGGGTGTTTACAATCTACCCCCCTTAAGAGGATTGCGTCCTCGCAATCAAAGAATAAAGTACTAAAGGGAAGAACTATGGAAATTACAAGAATGTTTAGGTTGTAACTGCATCCGCGAATAAGTGAGGATAACGCTGGCGCATACTATCCTCTCGTTCCCAAGTCGATTCGCCAGGAGAATGATGTTTCCAAGCTACCCGAACCAGCTTGATTGTCTGTCATCGCAATGTCTTCTCACTAATGTCGAGGATGCTAACTGGTTGTTCTTCATATCTCAAGCTAGGGCCCACTGCGATCTCTGAATGGTCGACTACGTGACTTGGGTCGGTCACATACCTTCTCAGCTGTGAGACGTGGAATACGTCATGTACTCCCTCTAAGGATGGTGGTAATGCAAGACGATAAGCCACCTCACCAATGCGCTCTAGAACATCAAATAGCCCGATATACCGCAGGCTTAACTTGCCTCTGCTCCCAAATTGAATGGTACCTCGAGTGGGCAAAATCCTCAAGAATACGTGCTCTCCTTCTTTGAACTCTAGGGGACGTCTGTGAGTATCAGCCCAATGCTTCTGTCTGTCCTGAGCTGCTCGAAGATGATTCTGAATTTGTTTTACCTTCTCCACTATCTGCATTACCAATTCTGGACCCAGTATTTGACGTTCACCAACGTCACTCCAACATATTGGCGATCTGCACTTCCTTCCGTATAATGCCTCGAATGGTGCCATCAGAATGCTGGCCTGATAACTGTTGTTGTAGGAGAACTCCACCAAGTACAAATGATCTTTCCAAGATCCTCCAAAGTCTAGCATACACGATCGCAACATATCCTCCAAGATCTGAATTGTGCGCTCCGATTGACCATCTGTCTGTGGATGGTAAGCTGTGCTGAATTTGAGTCTGGTGCGAAGACTCTCTTGCATGCTTCTCCAGAAATGAGATATAAATCTTGACTCTCGATCCGATACAATACTAACCGTCACTCCATGTAATCTGACGATTTGTCGCATATACATGTCGGCTAGTACCTCTGTGGACTTTCCAACTCTAAATGGTAAGAAGTGTGCCGATTTAGTGAGTCGGTCCACGATAACCCATACTACATCTCTTCCGCTGGGGCTCCTTGGAAATCCTGTGACAAAATCCATCGTGATATGTTCCCACTTTCATTCTGGTATAGGAAGCGGCTGTAACATACCTGTAGTCCTCTGATGCTCGGCCTTTACTTGCTGACAGACTAAACATTTAGCCACAAATCTTGCAATCTACCTTTTCATTCCATGCCACCAATAATACTGTCTCAAGTCTCGGTACATCTTGGTTCCTCCTGGGTGAACAGAGTACATAGAGCTATGTGCTTCAGTCATTAACTCCTGTCTCAATTCTCCATTTGGAACATACAGGCGATTCCCAAACCTTAATGTCCCGTCTTCATGTATGCGAAGTCCTGTCTACATGCCTGCTTTTGTCCTCTCTTTGAGTCTTCGAAAACTAGCATCGGTGGGCAATGCCTCTTTAATTCTTTCGACAAGTGACGACTTAACTTCAAGATTAGCCAGAAAGCCACTCTGTCCTGGTAAAACAACCTTTATCTAAAGCTCCTGCAGATCTCTCAATAACTTGGGCTGCATCGTCAAGAAATAGGCCGTAGGCTTCCTACTGAGTGCGTCTGCTACGACATTCGCCTTTCCCGGATGATACTGCAGATATATGTCAAAATCTACCATCAATTCAAGCCAATGTCTCTGCCTCATATTGAGCTCCTTCTGAGTATATACATACTTCAGACTCTTGTGATCTGTAAAGATTTCTACCTTCTCTCCATAAAGATAGTGCCTCCAAATCTTCAGTGCAAATATAACTGCTGCTAGCTCCAGATCGTGTGTTGGGTAGTTCTTCTCGTGGACCTTCAACTGTCTCGATGCATAAGCAATGACTTTGCCATGTTGCATTAAAACACATCCTAGTCCACTACCTGATGCATCACTGTAAACAACAAAACCTCCTGACCCTGAAGAAAGAGTTAAGACAGGTGCTGTTGTCAATCTTCTCTTCAATTCTTCAATTCTTCAAAAGCCTTCTGGCTGTCTTCTGTCCATATAAACTCCTGGTCTTTATGTGTTAACTTCGTCATAGGCTCTGCAATTCTTGAGAAATTTTCTACAAACCTTCGGTAATATCCCGCAAGTCCGAGAAAACTTCTCACCTCTGCAACTGATGTGGGTGTAGGCCAAGTCTCTATTGCCGTAACTTTCTCTGGATCAACTGAAAGTCCTTCTCCTGAGATGATATATCCCAAGAAAGGCACTTTATCCATACAAAACTCACACTTACTGAGTTTGGCATATAACTACTCCTGTCTCAAGGTCTCTAACACGATTCTGAGATGCTCATCGTGCTCTTCGTGGCTCTTAGAATATATTAGAATATCGTCAATGAACACAACCACAAATTTATCCAAGAACTGATGAAAGACTCTGTTCATTAAACTCATAAACACTGCTGGCGTATTGGTTAAAATAAACGGCATTACCAAGAACTCATAATGTCCATACTTGGTCCTGAAAGCTGTCTTCGGTATGTCTTTCTTCCTTACTTTGATCTGATGATAGCCGAATCTAAGTTCAATCTTCGAGAATACCCTAGCACCACTCAATTGATCGAATAGATCATTAATGCGTGGTAAGGGATACCTGTTCTTGATGGTCACAGCATTTAGTGCCCTGTAGTCAATGCACAACCGTACTATTCCATCCTTCTTTGGCACAAATAATATGGGTGCCCCCCAAGGTGAAACACTAGGCCGGATAAAACCCTTCTCCAGAAGATCATCAACATGTTCCTTCAACTCCACTAACTCCTTAGGTGCTAGCCGATATACTGATAAAGTGATAGGCTCTGCTCCTGGAGTTAAGTCTATTGTGAATTCTATTTTCAGATCAGGCGGTAAACCTGGAAGATCATCAGAAAATACATTCACAAACTCTGATATGACTCTTAGGTAACCTGTCTCCCCTTCTACAGATAGTACCCTAAGAGTAGGCTGGACTCCTTGCTCTACTGCTCCTCGAAGAAACTCAAATTCTGGATGTCCAGGCGGTCTAAATATAACCCGTCCAAGTCGGCAATCAAGAGTCGCATGGTACTGACTTAACCAGTCCATACCAAGTACAACATCATAATCTGGCATGAAAAAGATCAGAAATTGAGCTTGCATCTCTCTTCCACAGACTACTACAAAACATGATCTACAGACGTCACTAACTGGAATAATTCCACCTCCCGTAAGAATTTTCTTCATCTTCGGAAGGGGTGCGGTAGCTACTCTATGGGTGGCTACAAAGCTAGCTGCTATAAATGAATGTGATGCTCCAGAATCAAATAAAGCTACAGCTGGTAATGAAGCTACTAAAATAGTACCTGCGATAACTTTGCCTGCAGTAGCTTCCTCCTCAACAGCCATTGTGAATGCCTGTCCTAGTCCCTGAGCTGGACCTCTCTGCTGCTGAGCCTGCTGAAATAGGGCTGCCTGTGGTGCCAGTGGTGGTCTCTGCTGGTATCCTCCTGTAGCTGGTGGCCTGACTCCTCCAGCTTCTGTCTGCGGTGCTCCCACTGCTGGATAAGCTGGTCGGGGTGCAGGTAAAGCTAGTCTTGGTGCTCCCTCTCTATGTTTAGTGCAGCCTCTGGATAGATGCTGGTCGAATCCGCAAAGCAGGCATAGTCCCAACTTGCGCCTGCATTCTCTCTCAATGTGTCCTACCTTGCCGCAGTAGTGACAAGTAGGAAGAGATATGGCCCTGTGTGCTGCTCTATCTGGCATACTCCTCTGGGATCGTTTTACAGAATCCCCAGGTGCTGTCTTGGTTGGTGCTGATGTGATTGGCCTCTTCAGATTTGACTCCCTTCTAGTGACGCGCTCCATGCGTCGTGCTGCTGCGAGGACGTCGGTATATGATGTAGGTGCGACCGATCCAATCAATCTCTGGAGCTCGAATTTCAGTCCGTCAAAGAACTTCTCAGCTTTCTCTTCCTCTGTCGAAATCAAGGTTGGGGCGAAGCGACTGAGATGAATGAATTCTGCATTGTATTCTTCCACTTTCATATTGCCTTGGATAAGGCGGTTGAACTTGTCTCTGAGCTCCGACCGTGCTACTTCTGGAATATACATCTCTTGGAAGAGTCTAGAGAACTCTTCCCAAGTGACTCGGTCCTGTCCGAGCCTCCTCTCTTCTGCTAACCACCAATGATGTGCATTTTCAGTCAACTGCATCCTTACTGCAGTCATCTATTTCTCTCTTGGAAGTTCAGCTGCTTCCAACTGGTGCTGTATGTTCGTGAGCCATTTATGAACTTCTGTTGGCCCCTCCTTACCAGAGAATGTACGAGGCTTGAGCTGACGAAAATCGGTGATAGATCCCGTCGCTGATCGCCTCGCTGGTGGATTTGCCTGCTCTAATGCGGATACCAGGTTGGTTCTCAGATACTCTGCCTCCTGACGATGGGCCTCTTGCTGAATCTGCTGCTGGGCTTGCATCATGGCATACATCATCTGGAACATCTGTTACCCATCCATGGCTTGTCCTGGCGGGAAAACTGGCATCTGTGGAGTGAACTATGGTGGGGTGGGATGTCATCTCTCTGGAACCTTGGATTAGGCTGGCCGGTTTGATTGCTCTGCGATGTTTGTCCTCCGTTCCCTGGTGTCACTCCGTCTATATAAGTAACCATAGCGTCGTGTGGTGTATCCAATAGAATCTCATCTCCGGTCCTGGGATCCATTACTCTGCAACCAAAAGATAAACTATAAGAACGCACAGAGGAATCAACACAGGATGCAGATCAAGTAACAAATTTGAGTTCGATATAGAGTTCAAAATGTTTCAACAATGGATGAGATCCTATAACTTATCATATCCTTAGGGCAGGCTTGTTCGGTCCCTAAGTTGAAACCGAACGATTTAGTCGTAGACCTGCATGGGCCACCACAAAAACCATGTCACGCCCCAGTCCCAAAATACCGAGGGACCAGATACGTGGCAATGGCCAGCAGCACACACCGATGGACAAACCCAATTTAATGGATCCATCAGGGCGTACTTAAGATGTAAAACATGTCTACGACAATAGGGCACAACTAATCTCATCCACACAAGATATAAAATATGATCCACAGAATATAAGGATTGTAAATCATCAACCAGTCTCAACAAGTGCTTCGGGGAACAATCCGATAAATATCTGATACAATGGGTCAACAGACCAAAATATAAATGACTGAATAAAATAAATACTGAGCATGGAACATGGATGCTTAGGAAAAGTCTTCAGCTAACACCTTGTCCTCGGGTGTTGGTACAGCTCCTGTATCAGCTCCTACTGCGGCCCCGTATACCTCGGGATAAATCTCGTCTGCAAATTCTGGGGACATAATACGGATCCAGGTCCTCAGGGGACATAGCAAGGTACAGAAAATACAAGCCAAAATAAATGCAGTACAGCAAATAATAAAATAAATAGGGTAAGCTATATAACCATCTATGTTAAATGTAAGTTAAGAGCATCACGAGTACTCAGGCTGAGCCACTACCAGCTCTGTGTTGGGGAGCCGGTAGCGGTAATAACACGTAATGTGCCTAGCTCTGCTACGAGAGTCTACGGCCTCACAATAGTAGTAGATATATATATGAAATAGCCTGTAGCCTGTGTGTCTCTCCCCACCCAATGTAACCACGCATATCATGACCATAACGTCTCATGTCCATGTCAAGCGGGATTATAGCTAATGCAACCAGTCATATAATATCTATGAATATAGTATATCTGTCACGTCCTGTATCCTATACAGAATTACCATGAATATCTCAGGAAGACTCTGTCTCATGAATGGTGTTAAGTGTCCTGGGTCATAGTGTACTTGGTAAGACAAGTACGAGAATATAAAGTGTCACGAATGTCCATCTCTAGATGACCATACACAACACCGCGTACGGTTGGCACCCGACTAATAATCGGACGCTAAGTAAGTCACACGGTCCTAGGTTAAGCATGCACAGCAATATAAATAAAGCAAGGAACATATATAACAAGACTGCAAAGTTTGGCAAGGTACACTTGCCTGGTGTTTGAATACCAACAGTCGTCCCTGTATCAGTGGATCCTGTAGGTACTCCTCCAAAAGCTGTAATAAATATCACCAACAGTCTCAGAAGATATCAAATAGCTAGAAACGCCTATCCTTAAGTCCAATTTGGACACAAGGACAAAAATAACATTTTCGGGTCAAAGCGGGGTCCACATGTGGGCCACTTTGCACTGAAAAGTGTGTCAGGGTCAAAGGTCTCCAAATTCCTCAAACTCAGTGTCTACAAGTCAGGAACGATGATACGAACTCAATGGAACTTCCAGAATTAGATTCCGATGAGCCGATCACAAAATCGCCCGTCAAGTGGAGCTTGTGGGGCCCACGATACGCGATTTTGTCAACGTTCTCCGAATCGAACCAAACTTGGGTCACAGGACCAGCGTATTGCTACGAGTCCGATGGTGCAAGTTTTGTCTCAATTCGATGTGTGTACACAAAGTTACAATGTGTTCCAAAATGGACGGATACGGGGCGTTGTCGGCGGATACGCGTTGATTCCGGTGTGCTCGCACATCCAAATCAGCTTCTGCGAAATCCCACACGTCCGTATCAATGTTGTGCACGTTTCGATAAAGACCGCGTGCGACCAAGTCGTCCCGTTTGGCAGGACGCACTCAGTTTCGGGGTGAAACAGGGCGTTATTTTTCCTATTTTTGGATCGCGGTGTGCGATCACCACAAGACGCGATGCACCGAGCGGCTTGCACGGGCACCGAGAGGGTTACACAATCTACGCGTCACAACTGACGGAATCGAAAACGGAATTACGAGGAGAGAGAAAACGCTACCTGAATAGTGCTCCGTGAATCTGACTTTCACGTGTCCGGGTGTCGATTCGACACAGAATTCGTGTCATGTGCCGTGTCCGTGCTAGGGTTCAGGCGGCCAGCGGCGGGGGCTTCTTCGGAGGGAGCCGGGCTCGGGGTCGGCGAGGTCGGGCTAGGGCGGCGGAAGGCTCTGCACAGTTGGCCGGAGCGGGTTCAGCCGCGGGGGATTTTCGGCCGGGGTGGGGGACTCGTCGGGCTGCTGTTCGTGGCGGATGACGGAGAAGTGGCATCGGTGTGGGGGATCACTCGGGCCGGCAACGGCGGGGAGGAGGACTGCACTGCGGCGGGGGATCGGTCAGTCCGGCACAGCCGCGGTCGGGTGAAGTCTGGACTGCTCGGCGGGGCACTCGGCGGGGGTTTGGTCGGCTGCGGGTCAGGGGAAGGAGATGATCGGCTGAGTGGGGAGTCGTCGGCGGTGGAGGTGTATGGGGAGGACGACGGCGCGGATGGCTAGGGTTTCCGAAGGCTGGGCACGCACGCCAAGGGGGGGTTTATACAGTTGCTACAGGAATTCCGGCGGCTAGGGTTTCCATTTGGGTTTCGGGTCCGGGTCGGGTTTGACTCGGATCCGACCCGACCCGACCCATTATGCTGGTTTGGTTCAGTCAGGTTTGGTTCGGTTCAATCAGGTTTGGTTCGGTTCAGTCAGGTTTGGTTCAGTTCATATATCCAATAGCTTTAAGGGCTTTAAAAGCGTTTTCGGAGTCCAATAAATTCACCGAAAATTATCCTTTGTCCGGTTTTCAATTTTACACCATAAAATATTATTTCCATAATATTTTAACATCAATTAACAGCACTTAAAAATCTTTCAATCACAATTACCTTGGTTCTTCATCCAGAAAAATACCGAAAAGTTGGGGAAATTATATTAAAATTATTCTGAAAAATCAGGATGTTTACAGTCCAACTAGATAAAACCATGTGAAACCAAGTCAAGCCATGTCCGATGAAGTCATGTAATGTTATACCAAGTCAAGTCCAGTCAATCATGTCATCACGTGTAGCCGGGCAAAGCCGGGTGAAATCGAGTAAAGCCAAGTCAATTCAAGTCATGTCAACTGAAGCCATGTAAGTTCATGTCCAAAAATTAGGCCAAGTCATCGCGTGTCCAAGCAAAAGCCAGAAGTTTCAATATAAAATCACGAAAAACCAAAAATTTCTAAAGAAAGTGCAAGATCGGTATACCATTGGTACATCCCAGTACACCGTCGGTACACCGGTCCAGAGATAAAAAAAATACAGTAAGTTTTGGATTCTAAAAAATTGATATACTATCGGTATACTATAGTATACCGTCAGTATATCGTTCCAAGTAGGCAAAAAGTTACTAAAATATAAAGTTTCACAAATCGGTATACCATTGACACAGTCCAGTATGCCATCGGTATGCCGAACAAGACAAATATCTAACAATGTCAGCAAGATCGGTATATTGTCAGCACAACCCAGTACACCATCGGTATGATGATAGGGTTCACACAAAAATATCTAGAAATCAAGTCGATTAAAATCGGTATACCGTCGGTACACTGTAGTATACCGTCGGTATGCCAGTTTCTAAGAATAAGCATGGTTAAGTCAAGTCAAGTATGATTTTCGTAATCTAAATCAAATCCCAAAAATTACCAAAACTAAGTCTAATAAGAAGTCAAGTTTAGGGTAAGTCTCATATCACAATATGGACTAATTCTCACGGTCACAACTCCGGTAACGTTTCCATTACCGAGTTACCAAAAAGGGACGGAACGAGATTCTACCAGAAATCAAAATCGAGATGGCCACTAGGCTAGAAATCACGATATAAATAACTATACAAAAATAATATTAAGCTAAAAAGTAATAACCAAGCTCCAGGAAAATAAAATGACTGAAAGTAAAAGAAGTTCACAAAATTGGCAAGGTATACTTGCCTAACACAAGCTCCCAGCCTAAACTTTCTAATCCACCACCACGAAGGGGTTCAGAAATCACACTCCAGGTCTCAAGACCATAATTCAAGCTCGAGAGAAAATGAAGAAGAGAGGAGAGAGAAAGGGAAAGAAGAAAATGAAATATCTCGAGTACTATTTATAGAGAAAATATCTCAAAAATATCTCAAAAGTGAAACAAATATCTTCCGGACAGTATAACGTCGGTATAGTATATTGACGGTATACCAGTCAAGTAGTAAAGTTTCAATTTTAAGAATTTTTGGGCTTCCTCGAGATCCAATAAAATGCAATAACTAGCAAAAAATACCTATCCGCATAAAATACGAATATTATGAGATGAGTCTCACAACTCTTCCCTCCTTAGAAAAATTTTGTCCTCGAAATTTCCATAAGGATCCAAATCACTAACAAGAAAATCCAAGAAAGCCAGCTCGAAACCAAAAATAAATAAAAAACTCATGTGACCAAAAAAAAAAAATTTAGGCAACAACAAATAATCAAAAAGTAAAAATAACAAACATAACAAATAAATTAACAGTTAATCACATGCACAGGCTAAGACAGGACACGAGTATTCGAATGATTATACCTCCCAAGTCGAAGAGAAATAGATAACGAGTACGCATATCGTTCTCGGGCTTCCACATCGACTCACCGAATGAGTGATGCCCCCAAGCAACACGAACTAACCTGTTAGTCCGGTTCTTAATAACCTTCTTCCTCTGGTCCAAAATAGACATGGGCCTCTCCTCATATGATAGATCGGTATCAATGACCAACTCAGAATGATCTAGGATATGTCTCGGGTCTGGAATATACCGACATAACTGAGATACGTGAAAGACGTCATGTACCTCATGAAGCAATGGTGGAAGATCTAGACGATATGATACGTCTCTAACTCGCTCAAGAATATCGAACGGGCCTATATATTTGGGACTAAGCTTTTTTCGTACACCAAATCTGATAACTCCACGGGTAGGCAAAATCCTCAAAAATACATGGTCACCGACAGAGAACTCAAGATGACGACGGTGCTGATATGCCCAAAAACGTTGGCGATCCTGAGCCACTATGAGATTCTCTTTGATCTTCCCGATCACTTCGACCGACTGAGCAATCATCTCTGGACAAAGCATCTACCTCTCGCCAATGTTATCCTAAGCTAACGGTGATCTGTATCTACTATCATACAAAGCCTCAAAGGGTGCCATCTGAATGCTCTCCTGGAAGCTATTGTTATAGGAGAATTCTACTAAGTGTAAGTGATCTTCCCAAGATCCACTAAAGTCAAGTGTACAAGCTCGAAGCATATCCTCCAAAGTCTGAATAGTACGCTCCAATTGTCCGTCTGTCTGTGGATGGTAGGCTGAACAAACTTCAACCTAGTACCATGACTCTGCTGTAGACTTTGCCAGAAATAAGACGTCAACCGCGAATCTCTATCAGAAACTATACTAAATGGTATGCCGTACAATCTGACTATCTATCTCATGTACTTTTCATCTAGTTGCACTGTAGAGTGGCCTACTCTGAAAGGAAGAAAGTGAGTAACCTTCATGAGAGACTAAATACCAAAAATGAGTAACCTTTATGAGAGACTATAACCCATATAGCATATCTGCCAGAAGGGGATCTAGGAAGACCGATCAAAAAGTCCATAGTAATATGGTCCTACTTCCACTCCAAAATCGGTAAAGGCCGAAGTAGTCCGGCCGGTCTCTGATGCTCAGCTTTGACCTGCTGACAGACTAAATACCAAAAATGAATCGAGCTATCTCCCTCTTCAAACTATTACACCAGAAGTGCTGACAAATATCTTGATACTTCTTCGTACCTCCTAGATGTACTGAGTACTGAGAACTGTGGGCCTCTGACATAATCTTATGTCGGATATCTTCTCTCGGCACACAAAGTTGGCTCCCAAACCTAAGAGTTCCATCCTCATGAATGCTCAACTCTGGTCTACGTCCTGACTCACACTCTGCTCTAAGTTGTTGAAGCCTGGCATCACCAGTCTTCTCTGCTCTGATCCTCTCAACTATAAAAGACTGAACCTGCAGATTCGCCATAAAACTGATTTTGCCAGGTAATACAACCTCGATACCCATTTTCTGTAGATCCTCCAAAATCTGTCGCTGCTCTGTCAAGAAGTAAGCTCGCCCTCTCCTGCTCAAGGAGTCTGCTACGACATTGGCCTTCCCTGGATGATATTGAAGGTCAAGATCATAGTCCAACAATAACTCGAGCCACCTCCTCTGATGCATGTTGAGTTCCTTCTGTTTGAACACATACCTCAAGCTCTTGTGGTATGTGAAGATCTCCACTCGATCACCATATAGGTAATGCCTCCAGAGCTTAAGTGCAAACACTAATGCTGTCAACTCAAGATCATGCGTCGGATAACTCTTTTTATGGTCTCGAACCTGTCGAGATTCATAAGCTATCACTCTACCATGCTGCATAAGGACACACCATAATCCCACTCATAAAGCATCATAATACATTAAGAACCCACCTGGTCCCGTTGGAAGTGTTAGAATAAGAGCTGAAATCAAACATTGCTTGAGCTTCTCAAAAAAAGTCTGACAAGGGTGCGAAGATCCTCGCAAATTGATCTTAGATCTGAACTCCATCCTGACTCTGATCTGATGATACCCAATCCGCAAATCGATCTTAGAAAATATAGCTGCCCCACTGAGCTGATCAAACAAGTCATCTTTCTTGGTCAAGGGATACTCGTTCTTAATGGTTGTCGCATTTAGTTTTCTATAATCAATAACTGAACGCGATGAACCATCATTCTTTTTAACAAGAAGTAACGGGGCTCCCCAAGGTGATACACTAGGTCTAATGAATCCCTTGGCTCTCAACTCCTCAATCATCTGGTATAAGATCTCCAACTTAGGTTGTGACATCCTATAAACCCTCTCTGATACTGGCTCTGCTCCTAGGATCACATCAATATAAAACTCCACATCTCTAATTGGTGGTATACCTGGTAACTCGTCGTAAAATATGTTAGGAAACTCATAAACTATCCTGGGAAACGGTGCCTCCTCAGGCTTTGCCTTCATCAATGTAACCTCCGGTGACTCTACTGCACCTCTCAAAAATGAGAACTCCTCCCCATCAGGTACACAAAATATAACCTTGCCACTATGGCAATCTATCGTCGCGTGTCTCGCACTCAACCAATCCATCCCAAGGATGATATCATAATCGCCCATAGGAAACTCTATCAGCCTCGCGAGAAACTCTCTCCCGCATACTATAACTTTATATGAGGGATATACTCTATCTACTCCCACGAGACTGTTATCAGTAAGTATATTCAACCTTACAGGTATGAACTCAGACTCCAATCCAACTCGTGTCGTAAAGCGTGCAGATATAAATGAATACGATATCACCAGAATCAAATAAACCTGAAGATGAATGAAAGTAGCAAGAATGGTACCTGCTACCACCTCTCATGCTGCCAAAGCCTCCTCCATCGATAATAAGAAAGCTTGACCCTGTCCTCTGGGTGCGGGTCCCCTCTGTTGCTGACCTCTAGGTCTTGCCTGTGCCTGGGCTTGCGCATACCGTTGCGGCCTCTGCTGGAATTCCTGAGCCTGTGGAGGCAAAGGCCTTTGAATATGTGACTGTACTGGTGCTGGTGTCCTGAACTGCGGTGCTGTTGACCGAACTACTGACTGGGCCGATGATGATCCAGTCTGATTCCTCCTAGGATATGTCCCGACCATGTGATATGATGCCCCACACACCAAGCACAATCTATGTTCCCTACGGCACTCTGATATTATATGTCCATGTTTCCCGCAATGGAAACAACTACAGGAAGAAAAAGAAGATGACTGGTCAACCATGCCCTGGAATTCACTCAAGTGATCCGTAATAGACGCACCATCTTTGTATCGCAGACCCATCATTATCCGGATGAGAAACAATTTATTTACCCCGATCTTCTTCGTATACAAAGATTCTAGCTTATCCCATAACGTCTTCTCGTACTCAATATTGGCAACGTGATTGTACATGTTCTCGTCAACGAACTGCCTGATATTTTCATACACTTGTATATGCTGGAACTTCCAGTCCTCTTCGAATTTGTCACTGGGATTCTCGGACACAAATACTGGAAGATACAACTTCTTGATGAACAATAAATCCTTCATCTTGCTATGCTAATAATGATAGCTGGTATCGTTCAAGTTTACCATGCACACCAGCTTTGCGTATATCTCTCCTCTCTGGTTTTTCTGTTAACCCTAACACCTCTTTGAACCCAAAGCTTTGATACCACCTGTTGTGAACACAAACGCAAAAACCATTTCCCTAAACCAAGAAGCTGCGAGAGAACCAAGCAATAACAATGCACAAAACCAAACACCAAACCACACAGAAAAATTACTTGCACATATGAGCAATTTTTACGTGGAAACCCTTGCGAGAAAAACCACGGGACGATCAGAGTCCAACCCTGAAAAGCCTCCACTAATGGAATAAGAAATACACCGACTCCTTAATAACTTCTCACTGATCCAAACGGATCATCATAACTCTTTGGAATAGAACATAGATCACAGACAAACGAAGAACGGAGACGACAAGAAAAAAAATATTCGAAACCGATCTCTAATTCGAAATATCCTTCAATCTCTTCCTCTCTCCTAATTTTTACTGGGAAACCCTTGCAAGAAAAACCACGGGACGATCAGAATCCAACCCTGAAAAGCCTCCACTAATATAATAAGAAATATACCGACTCCTTACAAACTTCTCACCGATCCAAACGGATCACCACAACTCTTTGGAATAGAAAATAGATCACAGCCAAACGAAGAACAAAGACGACGAGAAAAGAATTACCCGAAACCGATCTCCACTTCAAAATAGCCTATAATCTCTTCCTCTCTCCTTTTAATGTTGTAAAAGCACTCTTGCATCCTTTTGTAATGTTTTAAGATATATTTTAGGGTTATGAAACACCTAATATATATAGCCTCAAACCCACAAATAGTATTCCTATTATATATAAGAATACCCAATCCAAATCCAAATCTATTGACATATTCCTATTATATGTAGGAATACACAATCAAAATCTATTGAGGTATTCCTATTATATGTAGGAATACTCAATCCAAATCCATTGAGGTATTCTTATTATATGTAGGAATACTAAATCTAAATTCGAGGTATTTTTCACGTAGGTTGGGTACCCCACCCACTCCAACATTTGAGAAAGTTGTTGTCTAACAAGTTGAACCTAAAAAGCAACTCTACAATTTATGCATGAAGGGACCCCAATTCTCAATCACGTGAACAATTTTAATAAGAAAGTTACTGATCTTCTATGTATCAAAGTAAAGTCGGAGGAGTACCATGAGATATTGGTCCATGTTCGCTTTTGAGGTCGTATGCCAATTTGGTGACAACGATTCTTTATGGTAAGGAGACGAAGGAGGTAACTACTACCCTTCTTAATAATGAGATTATGAAGAGGCTAAATCCAAGTGAGCACTCATCAAGGTTATTTGCTAATGAAGGGAGAAGGTTGAAGAATAATGATGGAGGTAATAGAGGAAGGGGAACTTAAAATCATTAGGACATGATAGTAGTGCATGATTTTCTATAAACAAGAGGGGTACACGAAGAGGAATTGTTCAAAGTACAATGAATGGTTGGAGAAGAAGGAAAAATGCGTTAGTTCAGAAGGTCATGGTCCATACATGTTTGCTACAGAAGCCGAGGAGTTGCCATTTGATGTGTTTACAGTGCATAGCAGGAATGTAACCTTCGTTATTGAATTACGTATTTCTGAATTTTTGGTAATAAATTTTTTTTTCTGAAAATTAACTTAGACTGTATTTTGTATTTGCGTGTATCATGTTTTTTGAATTTTAGTGATATGGATTTTATTTTATTATTCGAGACTATCTTAGACAAGTAGAATACCCATTTGCAATTGCCATAGACCCATGCAAGGACCCGCGTATAGAATGAAAAATCCCTTGGTTAATAATCACATCACCCTTTTATACAAAGGACTCTTGTGTTTTCTCTTTAGATGGTTGAGATGACTTGGAGGGCTATGGATTGATGAAGTGGCAGTATGGATGGTTAGAATTTCTGAAATCTAATTATACCATGTCAAAACTATAAATTCCCTACAAAAAAATTAATTTAATTCGATATTGGCTTTTGAAATGTTGAATTTCGAGTTAAAATAAAGTTTTTATAGTCAAAAATTGTTTAGAGTTTTTCATGATTTTTGGTTGTTGTTTCAGGACAAAAAACAGTATTTTTACGCAAATTCAAAAAGTACACAAATTGCATGCATAATTCAAAAAATTGCGTAAAAGTGCACAGATTTGTGCAGAATTCCTTTACGTGCGTATGTGCACATATTTGCGCATAATTTCTTTTTGTGCGTACTTTTGCATATAAGATCCGTTTTGTGCGTACTTTTTACACAAAAGTCCGAGCTTGTGTACTTTTTACACAGAGATCCTTTCCTTTGCGTAAAAATATGCAGAAGACCCTGTCTTGCATACTTTTTACATAAAGACACCTGGTTTGCGTAGGAAGTGCGCATAGACCCCCTATTTTGTATAGAAATTGTGCAGATATGTTATTTTAGGCTGTTTTAGGCTGATTTTGTGCAGAATGACTATTTTTGTCTATTTTTCATCATTTTTGCTTCTTTCTTCGACTTTCGATTTTTTACCATAATATTGTGACTTTACATAGTTTTGAGAAGATGTTTTTCCTATATGCTTGACACGGAGTCCATGTAGGACGTCCATGTTTTCAAGCCAAAAGTGGAGTTCTTGCGCACTCTCTGTCCTATTTCTTATATAGTGTCCCTTTGTCACATATGTCCACTTCATTACAAGACCTTGGAAGTTTCCAAGTCAAGGTTGATGTTGGTCTATTGCCATCAGTAGGGGACCTTCAACATCCCCAAAATCTATATTTTGTACAGTAAAGAAAACCACTTAAATGGAGACCCACATCCAAAATCAAGAAGACCATCTCACATCCAAAATCAACTCACATGGAGACCCGACTGTTTGCGTCTAGTTTTTTCTCCTATCACCTATTTGTTTTTCTGCCATAAATTATTTGCCAATAGTTGGTATACATAAATTATTTGCCATCATTATGTTCATATCTGTATTTGGACTGTCAGAATCCTGCCAGTTGTCAGTCATCTGTCGTTGCCAACGGAACTGTGTACTAAAGTTCGAAACTCTAATACTTGATTCTAAACTTCGAGAAAACGTAAATCATTAACCAAAAATTTAATAAATAATGTTTAAAAATAGATGAAATGAACATAGAAACTGAGATTAAAAAAAATCTTAGAATTGAAAGAGAAACAAAATGTGTGACATCTCCAATTAGGTTCGGAAGAGAAAGATGCAGAGGGAGAAGAGAGTAGGAAGAGAAAAAGGGGGAGAGGATATGACTGTTGGTAAAAAAAAGAAAAAGAAAAATTGACTGTGTTGCCTCCCAATCAGTTTTGATTACAGTCCCTAGACAAAAGAAATCCCACCTATCAAGTCCTGCCCCTATCCCTAAGAATGTATATTTTTGCGACTATATCAATGCAATGCCTTGTTTTTCTGTCATAAATTATTTTTATTTGCCATTAGTAGGACCCGTTTGGTCGACGATCGAGATCAATGGCAGTTGAGAGTGCGACGTTGCGACTGACTCTCACTTAAGAGCTCAGAAGCGTCCCAAAGTTCATATAAGTCAGTTGTTGGACTCCCCAAGTCATATATGTTCATATTCAGTCAAATTGGCATAATTAGAAATCTAAAATTAATCAGGATGGGAACACATTGGCTTCATTAGGAAGACTTCCGACTTTTGAAGTCAATGTTGGTGTTAATCTATTGGAATGCGCAGCGCGAGAGAGAACTTTTACATCTACATCTCAAGAAACTAGTCTAATTGCTGAGAAAGTCTTAGTCAAAGAGTCCATATTCTGCACCCAATAAAGAAAAGTGGGCTTAAAGATTTAAAAGTCAATTTTATTACTGGAGTAAAGTACCAAAACGCATGCAATTGTACAAATTAGGCCAAAACATTGCTGTTGCTGATGATAACGAACCTTCCTATTCTTTTTGATAGAACTTATGGATGGAACTTGTAGATCCGTTGTGTGTGTGTATGTGTGTGTGTTTGTGTACC
The DNA here is from genome assembly GCA_036927795.1 of Iris macrosiphon. NCBI lineage: Eukaryota > Viridiplantae > Streptophyta > Magnoliopsida > Asparagales > Iridaceae > Iris > Iris macrosiphon. The sequence goes on along the minus strand of JAYESA010000012.1, from coordinate 52,784,162 downwards.
TAATAATTGTGTTGATAAAAAAATGTTGCTAAATTCAATCTTTCTGAGGGGACTACCCCAGGCAAACTGTGATCCTCACTCTAGCTCATATTACATATCTAACAGATCACACTTCTTGTCACATCTCAGATTCAGAATACTGGAGAGTGGAGGAATGACTCAGCCAACCGCACCTTACGGAATACCGAGGTAACCAACAATGTATTAAGGTTGTCTAGAGACGAGAGGGTGCATAATACAAAAGTCTCGTACCTAATATCCAAGAAGGTAATTGTGTTGATAAAAAAAATGTTGCTAAATTCAATCTTTCTGAGAGGACTACCCCAGGCAAACTGTGATCCTCACTCTAGCTCATATTACATATCTAAGATATCACACTTCTTGTCACGTCCTAGATCCAGAATACTGGAGAGCGGAGGAATGACTCAGCCAACTACACCTTACGGAATATCGACGTCTAAAGACGAGGGGGTGCATACTACAATCAAGTCTCGTAGGGTCAAGAACTTCTATATCTCAATCATTCAATCTAGTAGTAATAACATAGAACATTCAGAATAAGCTGTAAGGCATCCCAAACGTCGCATCAGAAGGTTCTAGAGTTCTAACAATAAAAGTTGATATGCCAGATACACAATAATCAAAAGTATACATGACAGTGAGTCAGCTGCAGTCTGAGTATAAATATTGTCATGTTGGGAACTATTGTCCAGATTTACCGACTAACAGTGCCGGTTGGCTAAACACCCAAATAAATATAGTTTACAAAAGACGAGCAGTGAAACAAGAAACCCACGAGAAATATCAGATGGGGAATCTGATTTCGACGACAACTTGGATTCCAATAGAAAGCGGACCTTCGAGTCTCGATAGTAGCTCTGTTATGGTCCGCGTTCTACCATCTTTGATCTACCTTGGGACTAACAATTTATTTTTTCTGTTCTTTTGTAAAAATTTTAGGTTTGTATAATGCATCCATTTATTTGAATAAACCCTAGCTAAGACTGTTTGATTTGGTGTAATAAGTGTTGGGATCATATTGTACTTATATTTTTCACATATTCAAGAATCTATTGATTGTATTTATTAATTTTATTTTAAATATAGTTTATGGTAAATTCACAATTAAAATTCTCATCCATGAATATCAATATATTTTTTGTATTTAGTAAAATTAAAAAATATATATAATCTTAGCTTTGCTTGAGCAAAAGCTCAATTTTCTTCTTTCCTTTAGTCCCACATCGGATGGGCCAACCCCTCCTTGTGTGTATATATTAGTTCCTCTTCATTGCTTTCTTAAAGATGTTGTGTGGGGAACCTCTTGGGCCACACGCGCGCGCCGCAGTCGCCGCCCGGCCCGACTCGGCTCGGTTCGGTTCGACGCGCGTAACGAGTGCGGGTAGGTGCCCACACCTGCAGGCGCCTAATGCCGATCAAATTTACTCTTCTGGCTGGGATCCAAAAATCTTTTTGCTCCCCTTTATTTTTTGAACCGTTTTAGCTCATTCAAATTTTGAATGTTGAGACACTGTCCAGGTTCATTGAACCTTTGTGACAGATATTTTTGACAGCCATTCCTCCTCGCTCTTTAATGGCCAATTTTATGAGCCATTCAATCTCTTGTCGGCTGGCTGTGCATTTGATCTGCCTATATATATATTACGGTCACCTCCTCATCCTTCTTACAGAAAATAATCCTACGTGAAAACTCTCTTTCATTCCTCTCTCAAACCACATTCTGATCTCCTAATCCTTGCTCTAGGCAGAGCTAAGTTCGGTCTCTCTCTCCGAGTTGTGTGCGACGAAGAAAACCCGGTAGTCAGGGGGGTTTTACCATTAGGAGCTTCCGAGAAACGTCTGCACATAGACCTCGGATAAACTCTTAGGGCAGTACTTCGTGCACGACTTCCCCGGAGGCCGGTAACAATTTTATTTTTTAGTTTCCTTGTTCTCTGGAAAATAATATATTTATATTTATATTATAAGCATTATTATCAATCTAAGAGTTTATCAAAACAAATATTCTGTGAGCATATATATTTTTGTAGCAATTTTACTACTGGATTCTTATTTTTGTCACCAATATATTTGTCACCACTAAAATATTTACTGTAGCAAACAAATATTTTTCGAATTGCTTACCAAACAAATGTTTTGTTTTGTTAACGAATATTTATTGTAGCAAACCTGTAGTTCACTGTTCATTTAGCAAATTTGTTTAACGAGTATTACTACTGACATACCAAAGTGCAACATAGATTTTTAATTGTTTTAGACCATATATTAATTAAGAATTGGTATTAGAAATTTATTATTCTAAGTACTATTCTGTTAATAAATAAATTGAAAAATAAAAAAATTGTATTTGTATTAATTGTAACGAATATTTCTATTAGAAATTTTTTGAACTGTCTTGAATATTTGTAACGAATATTTCTAATTTTTGGTTCAATATTTGCCAGCACATATAATCTTGTGATTCAATTTAACCACTATAATTTAGTATTTGTAGCACATAAAATCTTGCTTAATATATATATATATATATATATATATATATATATATATATATATATATATATATATATATACCATCATTGGTATTCATTATTATTATTAGCTCTACACTTATTGTTAACTACAATATTGTTTAATTGAAACGACCTCAAGACAATAATAGTTAAGTATAATTGCAAATCTCTTTGAGTCTGGATTCTAAAAGTAAAGATCAATTTGGGAACAAGCCGAAAGGGTCCTTCTATCAACCGGGTGTAAATAGCCCTAAGCGACACGGTATTTAAGTGTCTTCGGACCACCGCTAGCTGGGAACCGGCCCCTACAGCTAACCCAAATCAATCTACACTTGATAGACTCAAGATTTTAAGATTTGTTAGCAAAATTACTTGAACTATTATTCTAAATCATTGTACATTGTTATTGAGTAATTTCGTATCTTTCAGACTTTTCTCATTTACAACCATGACTGCCAAGGATAAGACTTTTACTGCTAAACTTGCAAAATTCAACGGGACTTTCTTTAAGAGATGGCAAAGTCAGATAAAATTTTGGCTTACTATCTTAGGATTAATCACAGCCATTGATGGTTCCATACCAATCATAAATGACTCTGATGACACTGAGTCTGACATAGGTGTATCCAAGTCTTCTGGTTCTTCTAGACGCAAGACCCCTAAGGAAATAGACTACCATTGCTTCCATAGAATTCTAATTGCTTTGTCTGAATCACTATATGACATATTCTTTGAATACAAAAGTGCAAAAGAACTTTGGGATGCCCTAGAAGATGAATATAGCTGTGATGATGCTGGAATTAAAAGATTCAATTCCTCCTCATTCAACAGATACTTTATGGTAGATAACAAACCTATAAATGATCAAATACATGAATTTCAAGAATACCTTAGGCATATTCAAGCCAAAGGCACTTTCTTCTCTACTGATTATAAAATAGCCTGCTTAATAGACAAGCTTCCTTCTTCTTGGTCTGATGTCAAGAAAGACCTAATTCATACTCAGGGTGACCTTACCTTTGCCCAAGTCCTAAAGAAAATTAAAACAGAAGAACAAATTAGGCTAAGGTAAACCTAGTAGAATCCCAAGGTAAACCCAAGCCTCATTGTAAACATCCTGATTTTTCAGAATAATTTTAATATAATTTTCCCCAATTTTTCGGTATTTTTCTGGATGAAGAACCAAGGTAATTGTGATCAAAGGATTTTTAATACAGTTTATTGATGTTAAAATATTATGGAAATAATATTTTATGGTGTAAAATGGAAAGCCGGACATCGGATATTTTTCTGTGAATTTATTGGACTCCGGAAACGGGTTTAAAGCCCTAAAAACTATTGGCTATAAACTGAACCAAACCAAACCAAACCAAACCAAACCAAGACTGGCTGAACCAAAACAACATATTGGGTCGGGTCAGGTCGGATCCGAGCCAAACCCGACCCGGACCCGCAATCCAATTGGAAACCCTAACTGACCGATTTTACTGTAGCCCTATAAAACTACCGCCTCGACATCCGTGCGTAGCCCCCTCTTTCCCTCATCTCTGCCGCACAGCGACCTCGCCCTGACCCCCCCGAACTCCTCCTCGCCGCTGCCGCCAGGCCGCCACTCGACCCCCCGCACAGCCGGACGACCTCGCCACTCCCTCTCCCTATACACCCAGCCCCCGCCGTCTATCCGCCCCGACCGACGACGCCTCAACCTCGCTGCTGCCGCCAGGCCGCCGCACGACCCCTCGCCCGTCGACCCCTCGACTCCCCCGCTCGTCGGCGTAGCCGTGTCCGCCATCCCCTTCCCCCATACTCGCCGAAACCGATCTCGACACTGCTGAATCGCCGTGCGGCTCGACAGCAGCCCCAAGCCGCTGCCAACCTCGCCGCTTTCGTTGAGATCTCCTCTCCGCCGGACGACCAGGACGCGAGCAACGGACACAGCAGCGGTTCGGACACATGTACTGTGTCGAAATAGTCACACGGACGCGTGAAACTCAGATTCACGGAGTCCTATTCAGGTACCGTTTTCTCTCACCTCGTAACTCCATTTTTGATTCCGTCTGTTGCAACGCGTAGAATGTGTAACCCTCTCGGTGCCCGTGCAACCCGCTCGGTGCATCGCGTCCTGTGGTGATCGCAAACCGCGATCTAAAAACAGAAAAAATAATGCCCTGTTTTACCCCGGAACTGAGTAAGCCCCGCCAAATGGGACGACTTGGTCGCACGCGGTCTTTACCGAAATGTGCGCGTCGTTGATACAGACGTGTGAGATTTCGCAGAAGTCGATTCGGATGTGTGTGCACACCGAAATCAACGCGTATCCGCCGACAACGTCCCGTATCCGTCTATTCTGGAACATGCTGTAACTTTGTGTACATATGTCGGATCGAGACGAAAATTGTGCCATCGGACTCGTAGCAATACGCTGGTCCTGTGACCCAAGTTTGGTCCTAATCTGATAACATTGACAAAATCGTGTATCGTGGGCCCCATAGGCTCCACTTGACGGACGATTTTTGTGATCTGTTCATCGGAATCAAATTCTGGAAGTTCCGTTGGGTTCGTATCATCGTTCCTGACTTGTTGACACTAAATTTGGCAAATTTGGAGACCTTTGACCCTGACACATTTTTTGGTGCAAAGTGGCCCACATATGGACCCCGCTTTGGTCCGGAAATGTCATTTTTGTCCTTGTGACCAAATTGGACTTAAGGACAGGCGTTTCTAGCTATTTGATATCTTCTGAGACTGTTGGTGATATTTATTACAGTTTTTGGAGGAGTACCCATAGGATCCACTGATACAGGGACGACTGTTGGTATTCAAACCCCAGGCAAGTGTACCTTGCCAAACTCTGCAGTATTGTTACATATTTTCCTTGCTTCATTATATTGCTGTGCATGCTTAACCTAGGACCGTGTGACGTACTTAGCGTCCGATTATTAGTCGGGTGCCAACACTGTACGCGGTGTTGGGTATTGTCATCTAGAGATGGACATTCGTGACACTTTACATTCTCGTACTTGTCTTATCAAGTACACTATGACCCAGGACACTTGATACTATTCATGAGACAGGATCTTCCTGAGATATTTATGGTGATTCTGTATAGGATACAGGACTTGACATGGATATTATATTCTTAGATATTGTATGACTTGTTGCATTAGCTATGATCCCGCTTGACATGGACATGAGACGTTATGGTCATGATATGCGTGGTTACATTGGGTGGGGAGAGACACACAGGCTACAGGCTGTTTTATATATATCTTCTATTATTGCGAAGTTGTAGACTCTCAGAGCAGAGCTAGACCCACTACCGGTTATTACCACTATCGGTTCCCCGACACAGAGCTTGTAGTGGCTCAGCCTGAGTACTCGTGATGCTCTCACTTGCATTTGACATAGATGGTTACTTACTTACCCTATTTATTCCATTATCTGTTGCACTTCATTTATTTTGGCTTGTATTTTCTGTACCTTGCTATGTCCCCTGAGGACCTGGATCCGGGTTATGTCCCCAGGATTTGCAGACTAGATCTATCCCGAGGTATACGGGACCGCAGCAGGAGCTGATCCAGGAGTTGTACCGCCATCCGAGGACGAGGTGTTAGCCGAAGACTTTTCCTGAGCATCCATGTTTCATGCTCAGTATTTATTTATTTCAGTCATTTATATTCTGGTCTGTTGAACCATTGTATCAGATATTTATCGGGTTGTTCCCCGAAGCACTTTGTTGAGACTAGCTGATGATTTATATTCCTTATTTATTCTGTGGATCATATTTTATATCTTGTGTGGATGATATTAGTTGTGCCTGTTGTCGTAGACTTGATTTTACAGCTTAAGTATGCCCTGATAGATCCATTAAATTGGGTTTGTCCATCGGTGCGTACTGCTGGCCATTGCCACGTGTCTAGTCCCTCGGCATTTTGGGACTGGGACGTGACATAGTTTTTGTGGTGTACCATGCAGGTCTACGACTAAACTATTCGGTTTCAACTTAGGAACCGAACAAGCCTGTCCTAAGGATAGGATAAGTTTTAGGATCTCATCCATTATTTGAACCATTTTGAACTCTATATCGAACTCGAATTTATTACTTGATTTGCATCCTGTGTTGATTCCTCTGAGCGTTCTTACAGTTTATCTTTTGATTGCAGAGTAATAGATCCCAGGAACGGAGATGAGATTCCCTTGGATACGCCATACGACGCTGTGGTTACTTATATAGACGGAGTGACACCAAGGATCGGAGGACAAACATCGCAGAGCGATCAAACCGGCCAGCCTAATCCAAGGTTCCGGCGTGATGACATCCCACCTCCACCACAGTTCACTCCACAGATGCCAATTTTCCTGCCAGGACAAGCCATGGATGGGCAACAGATATTCCAGATAATGTATGCCATGATGCAAGCCCAGCAGCAGATTCAGCAAGAGGCACATCGTCAGGAGGCAGAGTATCTGAGAACCAGCCTGGTATCCGCATTGGAACAGGCAAATCCACCAGCGAGGCGATCAGCGACGGGATCTATCACCGATTTTCGTCATCTCAAGCCTCGTACATTTTCTGGTAAAGAGGGGCCAACGGAAGTTCATGAATGGCTCACGAACGTTCAGCACCAGTTGGAAGCAGCTGAACTTCCGAGAGAGAAGTGGATGACTGCAGTCATAATGCAATTAACTGAAAATGCACATCACTGGTGGTTAGCAGAAGAGAGGAGGCACGGACAGGACCAAGTCACATGGGAAGAGTTCTCCAGACTCTTCCAAGAGATGTACATTCCAGCAGTTGCACGGTCAGAGCTCAGAGACAAGTTCAACCGCCTTATCCAAGGCAATATGACAGTGGAAGAATACAACGCAGAATTTATTCGCCTAAGTCGCTTCGCCCCAACCTTGATCTCGATAGAGGAAGAGAAAGCTGAGAAGTTCTTTGACGGACTGAAGTTCGAGCTCCAGAGATTGATTGGCTCGGTCGCACCTACATATTATACCGACGTCCTTGCAGCAGCACGACACATGGAGCGCGTCACTAGAAGGGAGTCAAATATGAAGAGGCCCATCACCTCAACACCATCCAGGACAGCACATGGGGATTCAGCAAAACGATCCCAGAGGAGTATGCCAGAGAGAGCAGCACATAGGGACAGACCTCTTCCTACTTGTCACCACTGCGGCAAGGTAGGACACATTGAGATAGAATACAGGCGTAAGTTGGGACTATGTCTGAGCTGCGGATCCAACCAGCATTTTTCCAGGGACTGTTCTAAACGCAGAGACGGAGCACCGAGACTAGCTTTACCTGCACCACGACCAGCTTATCCAACAGTAGGAGCACCGCAGACAGGAGCTGGAGGAGTTAGACCACCAGCTATAGGGGGCTACCAGCAGAGACCACCACTGGCACCACAGGCAACTCTATTTCAGCAGACTCAGCAGCAGCAGAGAGGTCCAGCTCAGGGACGAGGACAGGCATTCACATTAGCTGTTGAGCAGGGAGCTACTGCAGGCGAGGTCATCGCAGGTACTATTTTAGTAGCTTCATTACCAGCTGTAGCTTTATTTGATTCTGGAGCATCGTATTTATTTATAGCATCTAGCTTTGTAGCCACCCATAGAGTAGCTACCGCACCCCTTCCGAAGATGAAGAGAATTCTTACGGGAGGTAGAATTATTCCGGTTAGTGACGTCTGTAGATCATGTTCTGTGGTAGTCTGTGGAAGAGAGATGCGAGCTCAATTTCTGATATTTTCCATACCGGATTATGATATCGTACTTGGTATGGACTGGTTAAGTCAGTACCATGCGACTCTTGATTGCCGACTTAGGCGGGTTATATTTAGACCGTCTGGACATCCAGAATTTGAGTTTCTTCGAGGAGCAGTAGTGCAAGGAGTTCAGCCTACTCTTAGGGTACTATCTGTAGAAGGGGAGACAGGTTACCCAAGAGTCATATCAGAATTTATGGATGTATTTCCTGATGATCTTCCAGGTTTACCACCTGATCGGGAAATAGAATTCACAATAGACTTAACTCCAGGAGCAGAGCCTATCACTTCATCAGTATATCGGCTAGCACCTAAAGAGTTAGTGGAGTTGAAGGAACAGGTTAATGATCTTCTGGAGAAGGGTTTCATTCGGCCTAGTGTTTCACCTTGGGGAGCACCCATATTATTTGTACCAAAGAAGGATGGAACAATACGGTTATGCATTGACTACAGGGCACTAAATGCTGTGACCATCAAGAACAGGTATCCCTTACCACGCATTGATGATCTATTCGATCAATTGAGTGGTGCTAGGGTATTTTCGAAGATTGACCTTCGATCCGGCTACCATCAGATCAAAGTAAGGAAGGAAGACATACCAAAGACAGCTTTCAGGACCAAGTATGGACATTATGAGTTCTTGGTAATGCCGTTGGGTTTAACCAACGCGCCAGCAGTGTTTATGAGTTTGATGAACAGAGTCTTCCATCAGTTCTTGGATAAATTTGTGGTTGTGTTCATTAACGACATTCTAATATATTCCAAGAACCACGAAGAGCACGAGGAGCATCTCAGAATCGTGCTAGAGACCTTGAGACAGGAGAAGTTATATGTCAAACTCAGTAAGTGTGAGTTTTGTATGGACAAAGTGCCTTTCTTAGGATACATCATCTCAGGAGAAGGACTTTCAGTGGATCCAGAGAAAGTTGCGGCAATAGAGACTTGGCCTACACCCACATCAGTTGCAGAGGTGAGAAGTTTTCTCGGACTTGCGGGATATTATCGAAAGTTTGTAGAAAATTTCTCGAGGATTGCAGAACCGATGACGAAACTGACACGTAAAGACCAGGAGTTTATATGGACAGAAGACTGCCAGAAGGCCTTCGAAGAATTGAAGAGAAGATTAACAACAGCACCTGTCTTGACTCTTCCTTCAGGGTCAGGAGGTTTTGTTGTTTATAGTGATGCATCAGGGAGTGGACTAGGATGTGTTTTGATGCAACATGGCAAAGTCATTGCTTATGCATCGAGACAATTGAAGGTCCACGAGAAGAACTACCCAACACACGATCTGAAGTTAGCAGCAGTTATATTTGCATTGAAGATTTGGAGGCACTACCTTTATGGGGAGAAGGTAGACATCTTTACAGATCACAAGAGTCTGAAGTATGTATATACTCAGAAGGAGCTTAACATGAGGCAGAGACGTTGGCTTGAATTGATGGTAGACTTTGATATAGATCTGCAGTATCATCCGGGAAAGGCGAATGTCGTAGCAGACGCTCTCAGCAGGAAGCCTACGGCTTGTTTCTTGACAGTGCAGCCCGAGTTATTGAGAGATCTACAGGAGCTTTAGATAAAGGTTATTTTACCAGGACAGAGTGGCTTGCTGGCTAATCTCGAAGTTAAGTCATCACTCATGGAGAAGATTAAAGAGGCATTGCCCACCGATGCTAGATTTTAAAGATTGAAAGAGAGGACAGAAGCAGGCATGCAGACAGGACTTCGCATACACGAAGACGGGACATTGAGGTTTGGAAGTCGCCTGTATGTTCCAAATGGAGAATTGAGACAGGAGTTAATGACTGAAGCACATAGCTCTATGTACTCTATTCACCCAGGAGGAACCAAGATGTACCGAGACTTGAGACAGTATTATTGGTGGCATGGAATGAAAAGGAAGATTGCAAGATTTGTGGCCAAATGCTTAGTCTGCCAGCAAGTAAAGACCGAGCATCAGAGGACTGCAGGTATGTTACAGCCGCTTCCTATACCAGAATGGAAGTAAAAACATATCACGATGGATTTTGTCGTAGGGTTTCCAAGGAGCCCCAGCGGAAGAGATGCAGTATGGGTTATTGTGGATCGACTCACTAAATCGGCACACTTCTTGCCATTTAGAGTTGGACAGTCCACCGAGGTACTAGCCGACATGTATATACGACAAATCGTAAGATTACATGGAGTGCCGGTTAGTATTATATCGCATCGAGATTCGAGATTTACATCTCATTTCTGGCGAAGCATGCAAGAGAGTCTGGGCACCAGACTCAAATTCAGCACAGCTTACCATCCACAGACAGATGGTCAATCGGAGCGCACAATTCAGATCTTGGAGGATATGTTACGATCGTGTATGCTAGACTTTGGAGGATCTTGGGAAGATCATTTGCACTTAGTGGAGTTCTCCTACAACAACAGTTATCAGGCCAGCATTCAGATGGCACCATTCGAGGCATTGTACGGTAGAAAGTGCAGATCACCAGTATGTTGGAGTGACGTGGGTGAACGTCAAATACTGGGTCCAGAATTGGTAATGCAGACAGTGGAGAAGGTAAAACAGATTCAGAATCATCTTCGAGCAGCTCAGGACAGACAAAAGCATTGGGCTGATACTCACAGACGTCCCCTAGAGTTCAAAGAAGGAGAGCACGTATTCTTGAGGATCTCGCTCACTCGTGGTACTATCAGATTTGGGAGCAGAGGCAAGTTGAGCCCAAGGTATATTGGGCCATTTGATATTCTAAAGCGAATTGGTGATGTGGCTTATCGTCTTATATTACCACCATCCTTAGAGGGAGTACATGACGTATTCCACGTCTCATAGCTGAGAAGGTACGTGACCGACCCAAGTCACGTAGTCGATCATTCAGAGATTGCAGTGGGCCCTATCTTGAGATATGAAGAACAACCAGTTGGCATCCTCGACGTCAGTGAGAAGACATTGCGAGGACAGACAATCAGACTGGTTCGTGTAGCTTGGAAACATCATTCTCCTGACGAATCGACCTGGGAATGGGAGGATAGTATGCGCCAGTGTTATCCCCACTTATTCACGGAGGCAGTTATCACCAAAGCATTCTTGTATTTTCATAGTTCTTCCTTTAGTAGATTATTCTTTGATTGCGAGGACGCAATCCTCTTAAGGGGGGTAGATTATAAACACCCTGATTTTTCAGAATAATTTTAATATAATTTTCTCTCAAATTTTTGTTATTTTTTGGATGAAGAACCAAGGTAATTGTGATCAAAAGATTTTTAAATACAGTTTATTGATGTTAAAATTTTATGGAAATAATATTTTATGGTGTAAAATGGAAAGCCGGACATCAGATATTTTTTTATAAATTTATTGGACTCCGGAAACGCGTTTAAAGCCCTAAAAACTATTGGCTATAAACCGAACCAAACCAAACCAAACCGAACCAAGACTGGCTGAACCAAAACAACATATTGGGTCGGGTCGGGTCGGATCCGAGCCAAACCCGACCCGGACCCGTAATCCAATTGGAAACCCAAACTGACCGGTTTTACTGTAGCCCTATAAAACCACCGCCTCGACATCCGTACGCAGTCCCCTCTTTCCCTCATCTTCGCCGCACAGCGACCTCGCCCTGACCCCCCCGAACTCCTCCTCGCCGCTGCCGCCAGGCCGCCGCTCGATCCCCCGCACAGCCGGACGACCTCGCTACTCCCTCTCCCTATACACCCAACCCCCGCCGTCGATCCGCCCCGACCGACGACGCCTCAACCTCGCTGCTGCCGCCAGGCCGCCACACGACCCCTCGCCCGTCGACCCCTCGACTCCCCCGCTTGCCGGCGTAGCCGTGTCCGCCATCTCCTTCCCCCATACTCGCCAGAACCGATCTCGACACCGTTGAACCACCGTATGACTCGACAGCAGCCCCAAGCCGCTGCCAACCTCACCGCTGCCGTCGAGATATCCTCTCCGCCGGATGACCAGGACGCGAGCAACAGACACAGCAACGGTTCGGATACAGGTACTGTGTCGAAACAGTCACACGGACGCGTGAAACTCAGATTCACGAAGCCCTGTTCAGGTACCGTTTCCTCTCACCTCGTAACTCCGTTTTCAATTCCGTCTGTTGCAACTCGTAGACTGTGTAACCCTCTCGGTGCCCGTGCAACCCGCTTGGTGCATCGCGTCCTGTGGTAATCCTAAACTGCGATCCAAAAACTGGAAAAGCAACGCCCTGTTTCACCCCGAAACTGAGTACGCCCCGCCAAATGGGACGACTTGGTCGCACGCGGTCTTTACCGAAATGTGTGCGTCGTTGATACGGATGTGTGGAATTTCGCAGAAGTCGATTCGAATGTATGTGCACACCGGAATCAACGCGTATCCGCCGACAACGCCCCGTATCCGTCCATTCTGAAACACGCTATAACTTTGTGTACACATGTCGGATCGAGACAAAACTTATGCCATCGGACTCGTAGCAATATGCTGGTCCTGTGACCCAAGTTTGGTCCGATCTGAGAACGTTGACAAAATCGTGTATCGTGGGCCCCACAGGCTCCACTTGACGGGCAATTTTGTGATCGGCTCATCGGAATCAAATTCTGGAAGTTCTGTTGGGTTCGTATCATCGTTTCTAACTTGTTGACACTAAGTTTGACAAATTTGGAGACCTTTGACCCTGACACGCTTTTCGGTGCAAAGTGGCCCACATATGGACCCCGCTTTGGTCCGGAAATGTTATTTTTGCCCTTGTGACCAAATTGGACTTAAGGACAGGCGTTTCTAGCTATTTGATATCTTCTGAGACTGTTGGTGATGTTTATTATAGTTTTTGGAGGAGTACCCACAGGATCCACTGATACAGGGACGACTGTTGGTATTCAAACCCCAAGCAAGTGTACCTTGCTAAACTCTGCAGTATTATTACATATTTTTCTTGCTTCATTATATTGTTGTGCATGCTTAACCCAGGACCATGTGACGTACTTAGCGTCCGATTATTAGTCGGGTGCCAACACTGTACGCGGTGTTGGGTATTGTCATCTAGAGATGGACATTCGTGACACTTTACATTCTCGTACTTGTCTTATCAAGTACACTATGACCCAGGACACTTGACACTATTCATGAAACAGGATCTTTCTGAGATATTCATGGTAATTCTGTATAGGATACAGGACTTGACATGGACATTATATTCTTAGATATTGTATGACTTGTTGCATTAGCTATGATCCCGCTTGACATGGACATGAGACGTTAAGGTCATGATATGCGTGGTTATATTGGGTGGGGAGAGACACACAGGCTACAGGATGTTTTATATATATCTTCTATTATTGCGAGGTTGTAGACTCTCGGAGCAGAGCTAGACCCACTACCGGTTATTACCACTACCGGCTCCCCGACACAGAGCTTGTAGTGGCTCAGCCTGAGTACTCGTGATGCTCTCACTTGCATTTCACATAGATGGTTACTTACTTACCCTATTTATTCCATTATCTGTTGCACTGCATTTATTTTGGCTTGTATTTTCTGTACCTTTCTATGTCCCCTGAGGACCTGGATCCGGATTATGTTCCCAGGATTTGCAGACGAGATCTATCCCGAGGTATACGGGACCACAGCAGGATCTGATCCAGGAGCTGTACCGCCATCCGAGGACGAGGTGTTAGCCGAAGACTTTTCCTGAGCATCCATGTTTCATGCTCAGTATTTATTTATTTCAGTCATTTATATTCTGGTCTGTTGAACCATTGTATCAGATATTTATCGGGTTGTTCTCCGAAGCACTTTGTTGAGACTAGCTGATGATTTACATTCCTTATTTATTCTTTGGATCATATTTTATATCTTGTGTGGATGAGATTAGTTGTGCCTGTTGTCTTAGACTTGATTTTACAGCTTAAGTATGCCCTGATGGATCCATTAAATTGGGTTTGTCCATCGGTGCGTACTGCTGGCCATTGCCACGTGTCTGGTCCCTCGGCATTTTGGGACTGGGGCGTGACACTCATCATCACCATAAACCAAAAAGGAACCTCTTTAAGAAGAAGCAGAATTCTCAGCCTCACCACCAAAACCATCACCATAATAAACTAAGAACCTTTGGTCAAACTCAGGGTCATAAGAGATTTTATTTTGTGTGTGGTAAAATAAACCATATAGCCACCAACTGTTTCCATAAGAAGAAGGAAGCTGTCCAGACCTCTTAAAAAGGAAAACGTCCTGCCAAACCAGAAGCAAACATGCTTCTCAACGGATCTTCTAGTTCCTTTAGGTCTGTAAGCTATCAACCCTTAGTCAACATTTCTTACCATTCTGACGATTGGTGGTTGGATTCTGGAGCTAATGTTCATATTTTCTTTGATCGCTCCTATTTTTTAAATTATCAGGAATCAGGTGGAGGAGGTGTAACCCTAGGAGATGGCTCAGCGGCATAGATTATAAGAAGAGGAAGAATAGATCTAAAGATGACATCAGAAAAAACTATGACTATTCATGATGTGTTACATGTGCCGTCTATCAGAAGAAGTTTAGTTAGTGGGTCTCTCCTTGTAGCTTCAGGGTACAAAATTGTTATGGAAGCAAATAAAGTAGTATTTTCTAAGAATGACTCTTTTATTGGAAAATGATTTGTAAGAGATGGTCTTTTTATTTTGAGTACCGTAAATAAATTTTTAGATCCTTCTTTTGTTGTTTCAAATGTAGAATCTTCAAATGTGTTGCACAATAGATTAGGTCATGTGAATCTAGGTTCCCTAAGAAGGATGATGAACTTAGATCTTATTCCTAAGACTCCAATAGATGATAAACACAAGTGTGTGATTTATGTTCAAGCCAAACATACTAGACTACCTTTCAAATCTGTAGAAAGAAACTCTGACCTTCTAGAGCTAGTTCATAGTGATGTGTGTGACTCAAATAGAGTTTTGACCCGAGGTGGTAGAAAATACTTTGTTACCTTTATAGATGATCATTCAAAGTATTATTATACATATCTACTCAAAACCAAAGATGAAGTTCTAGATAGATTTAAGGTCTATAAATCTGAAGCTGAGAACCAGTTGGAGAGAAAGATTAGATCAGATCGTGGTGGAGAGTATACATCAAATAATATGACCAATTTTTGTGAAGAACACGGAATAATCCATGAGGTAACTGCTCCAAATTCACCACAGTCCAACGGAGTTGATGAAAGAAAGAATCGCACTCTGTTAGACATGGTGAATGCCATGCTCTTCAGCTCAGGTTCTCCCGATAATTTATGGGGAGAAGCATTATTATCGGCCTGTTACATCCTTAATAGGATTCCTAGTAAGTCTAATGATAAGACTTCCTATGAATTATGGAAAGGTAGAGCTCCTAGGATCCATTATCTCAAAGTTTGGGGATGTCTGGCTAAAGTATAAATTCCTAAACCTAAAAGGAGAAAGATTGGACCTAAGACTGTAGATATTGTATTCATAGGATATGCCCTAGATAGCAATGCCAATAGATTTCTTGTTACTCACTCAAAAATAAATGAAATCTCTAACAATACTATTATAGAAGCAAGAGATGCAGATTACTTTGAGAATATATATCCCTTTAAAGATAGAATTTCTTCCTCTCCCTCCAATATCTCTCTTACTCCGTCCACCAGCTCTTATGTTCAAATATCTAGTTCACAACCCAAAAAAAATATAGAACCTAGAAGGAGTAAAAGAGAAAGAATTAAAAAGAACTTAGGAGAAGGTTTATTCACCTTTCTGATAGACGGTGATCCATCAACTTATGAAGAAGCAATATCTTCTCCTGATGCCCCTTTCTGGAAAGAAGCCATTAACAGTGAGTATAACTCCATCATGGAGAACAATACTTGGTTTCTAGCAGACCTACCTTTAGATAGTAAACCCATAGGTTGTAAGTGGATATTCAAAAAGAAACTTAGAGCCGATGGTACCATAGAGAAATACAAGGCTAGATTAGTAGCCAAAGGTTTTACCCAGAAAAAGGGATTAGATTATTTTGATACCTACTCACCTGTAGCTAGGATCACGTCTATCAGAACCCTTCTAGCCTTAGCATACATTCATAATATGCTAATCCATCAAATGAATGTAAAGACAGCATTTCTAAATGGGGACCTAGAGGAAGAAATCTACATGGAGCAACCTGAAGGTTTTATTACTAAAGGCCAAGAATATAAAGTTTGCAGATTAGTTAAATCTCTTTATGGTCTAAAGCAGGCTCTCAAATAATGGCACAACAAATTTGACATAACAAATTTGACACAATCATCTCGGAATATGGTTTCGTGCCAAATGAGTATGACAAATGTATATACTCCAAAATTCTAGATGAAAGTTGTGTCATCCAATGTTTGTATGTAGATGACATCCTTATTTTTGGATCATCACTAGAATTGATTACTAATACCAAGAACTATTTATCCAGCCAGTTTGATATGAAAGATCTAGGTGAAGCCAACTTGATTCTAGGCATGCAACTGTCCAAATACAAGGATGGCTATACTCTATCCTTAGCACACTCTATCGAGAAAATGCTAAGAAAATTTGAGTTTTTTGATAAGAAACCTGCCCTTACTCCTTATGACAGTAGTGTTGTTCTAAAGAAGAATGAGGGTTCTCCTATGGAACAACATAGATATTCTCAGATGAAAGGTTCTCTCATGTATATATCAAACAGGACCAGACCGGATATTGTATTTGCTATTGGGAGACTAAGTAGATATACTAGTAACCCAAATCAGTTACACTGGATAGCATTAGAAAGAGTATTTAGATATCTTAGGGGTACTCTTGATTATATGTTGCACTATACTAGACACCCTGATATCATAGAAGGTTATTCAGATACAAACTGGGTAACTGACTCACATGATGTAAAATCTACTACTGGATATGTTTTTACTTTAGGAGGAGCTGCAATCTCCTGGGGATCATGTAAACAAACTATCATTGCTAGAAGTACAATGGACTCTGAAATGATAGCCTTGGACACTACATACACAGAAGCCGAATGGCTCAGAAACCCTATTATGCATATACATGTTTCTATTAATCCTGTTCCTGTAATTTCTATAAACTGTGATAATAAATATATTATGGAACTACTAAAGCATGATTCCGTGAATGCTAAGATGAACAGGCACCTGCAGTTGCGCTTCAAGTCTATAAAGAGCCTATTGGGCAAATATGTGGTTATTGACTATATAAAGTCAGAAAAGAATCTTGCAGACCACTTGACGAAGGGTCTATCTAGGACTTTGATCCTAGAATCATCAAGGGGGATGTCACGCCCCGATCCACAGGGTCGTTCGTCCTCGCTTTGGTCCCTACGGAATCGATCGTCCTCGCACGGGCGTGATGCCGTGCAAGCCTAAAATGCGCTTGCACAAGGCCAAAGCTTTGATACAAGGGCAAGTAAGCTATTCAATACTGAAGCAGCGGTACATAACAATGCAGAAAAGTAAGAACACAATGGCATATGGAAACAGGCTCTATTATTGATATTCAAAAGTATTACAAGCGGCACATGGCCTAGGTTATAGATCACTCAAGCACTCTTCTCTCAATTACAATGACACCGTTCCATACATTATGTCCCTCTATACAAAAGCAACTCAAAGCAATCTCGATACGGCTCAAGGCATCGACTCCAGATTTCCAGTTCCTTGGGATGAGGCACGGTTATCGCTTCCTCGGACGATCCACCTGAGAACAAGCAAACTGTTGGTGGGTCAGCACTTTTATAAATACTGGTGAGAATAAACAACTGAACAGAAGCTACACCCCCTGAAACCCACACTAAGTAATCATGTGGCAAAATATTACATTACTAGTGATCTTACTACTTTTACCTAAGTTCATTTCATGCAACTCAGGTTTATAGTCAGATTACATCTTTTCAAAAATACAGCTTTGAAACAGTTATGCATATTCAATACACGCAAGCAAGCTAAGGAGGCAATGTTCTATCGTGCAGTGCGCAATATGTATTATGCATTATATTCTAACTCTTAGGGACAAGCAGCATTTAGGAGCTATCATTCAATCAAACACACAAGTTGAACTATCAATCAGAGGTCGGTCCCCGAGAAACTCAGGATCAGTAGCGGTAATCCAGCTAACCAATAACTCACATTCTGATGCTATTAGCAGCTGTGACCGAGGTTCAGCTCTACACAAATAGCCATTGTCCGACCGATGCGAATGCATGATGCACTGACAAATAACTCTACGATGCACATTTCAATAAACAAGCAGGCTTATATGTATAAACTCTTTATGTTTCTTACCCCTCGCCGAACGGTTATTCCTTCAGAAGACATACAAGTTAGCAGCAATTTGCATAAACATATATGTATACAGTTCTCCAGTTTCCTGTTCGTCTCTGCATCAAACAGTTTGGTATGCAAGAAGGCTAGCCTAGCATGCGCCCTAACTATATGATGGCCCCCTCCACGGGATTAGCAGTTGGGACATACAAGCCCATCTCACTAATAGAAGGGTCTACCCTCCCGTAAGTAAGGTATTTTAAGCCTCAGGGTATCTAGATCTCTCCTAGGCCGAATGATCCCAGTGCCCTAGGAAACGCTCGAGAGATGACCTTGTGCACAAGTTGTCCTGACCATATGCATGAATACAAGCTCTTATCAGATAAATATTCTATCAAGTTGTCACGCCCAAGTCCCAAAATACATAAGACTAGGAATACGTAACATGCCAGCTACGCATTCGACCAGACTTTGGTCCGATTCGAATACGTATAAGCTGTACTAGAAGGGTTACTATCTATAAATATCTATGCCTCAATCCATAATAAACAGAATATACAAGAATGGGCTACATGTGCTAAAGTCGGCCGCCAGTAACCCATAAGCTCGAATAGACTCGAGGAAGGAATATGAGTCTATAAAACTAGGCTATATCAGCAGATGAATAAATAATATGAATAATAACCAATACTCCAGAAGAAATGATATAAGTACATGGCACCAATTCCTGCATGACAAAGTAACTCACATCAACAACTCCAGGCAGGCTCCACAATGGTCTATGCTGCAAAACTGGCAAGGGACCAGGTCCTCAGAGGGACGTAATAAGGTACAAGAAACAGCATGCCAAAATAAATACAATATATGAAATGTATCATTAGGGCAAACTATGTAACTATCTAAGTGATATGCAAAATGAGAGCAACATTAGACTCAGGCTGAAACCACTACAAACTCTGTGTCGGGGAGCCAGTAGCAGTGATATCATGCAGTTGTCTAGCTCAGAGTGAGACTACGACGCTGTCATAATATAATCAACCTGTAGCCTATGTGTCTCTCCCCACCCAATGTAATCACACGTCTCATGTCCATGACACGCAATATCAAGTCTAATGCAGCAAGTCATAATGAGATCTAAGCATGCAATATCTATGTCATGAATCATGTAACCTATACAGAATCACTATGAATATCTCAGGAATATTCTGTATCATGAATAATGTCAGGTGTCCTGAGGTATGTCGTACTTGATAATGCAAGCACGAGAATGTATAGGGTCTAGATATCCATGTCTAGGTGACATTACACAACTCTGCGTACAGTGTTGACACCCGAATATTATTCGGACACTAAGTAATATCACACGGTCCTAAGTTAAGCATTTACATCATATAAATAAATCAAGATAACAATATGAAGCATGTACTGCAAGTTTGGCAAGGTACACTTGCCTGGTGCTTGGATTCCAACTGCTATTTTGGTATCAGCGGGATCTGCAGGTACTCCTCCGAATACTGAAATAAACGTTACCATCATGTTCAGAAGATGTCAAATAGCTAGAATTGCCTGTCCATAAGTCCAATTTGGACACAGGGGCAAAAGTAACAGTTTTTGGTCAAAGCGGGGTCCACATGTGGCCCGTTTCACACCGACAAACGTGTCAGAGATAATATTCTCCAAATTCGTCAAACTTAGTGTCAACAAGTCCAAAACAACGATACGAACCCAACAAAATGTCCAGAACTGGATTCCGATGAGCCGATCACAAAATTGCCCGTCAAGTGGAGCCGTGGGGCCCACGATACGGGATTTTGTCAACGTTCTCAGAATCGAACCAAACTTGGGTCACAGGACCAAAGTATTTCTACGAGTCCGATGGCGCAAGTTTTGTTTCGATATGACGTGCGTACATAAAGTTACAACGAGTTCCAGAATAGGGCCGATACGGGGTGTTATCGACGGATACGCGTTGATTCCGGTGTGCACGTACATCCAAATCAACTTCCGCGAAATCTCACACGTTCGTATTAACGGCGCGCACCTTTCGGTGAAGTCCGCACACGACCAAGTCATCCCGTTTAGTGGGACGCACTTAGTTCCGGGGAAAATAGGGTGTTAATTTTCCTGATTTTGGATCGCAGTTTACGATCGCCACCGGACGCGACACACCGAGCGAGTTACACGGGTATCGAGAGGGTCACGCAGGGTTCGAATCACAGCAGGCGGAACAAAAAATGGGACAACGAGGAGAGAGAAATGGTCACCTGAACAGGGCTCCGAAAATGCTGAAAAATATACCCTCGCGAGGCGTCGCGACACGGTGGCGGCTAGGGTTTGCTCGCCGGAGCTGCTGCGGTCGTCACGGCGGAGGAGGTGGCTGCTCGTCTTCGCCGTGGCCGGGTCGTCGGGCTTGTTGTCGAGTCAAGGCTGCCGGAGCTGGAGTGGCGGCGTGTTGGCGGAGCTCGTCGTGGCGGCTAGGTCGATCGAGGAGATGGGAGAGACGGCACGGCGGAGGAGAGATGGCAGAGGAGAGTTGGCGATGGAGAGTTGGCGGTGGCCGTCACAGCGGGTCCAGGGTCAGCGGAGGAAGGAGGAAGGAGGTGGCGGTGAGATGGTGGTGAAGGGGGTGGCTGAGGATCGGGGAAGTCGGGGACGACGGTGGCGGAGAGTGGGGATGATGGCGGTGGAGGAGATGGGTTTAAATAGGGGCGGACGGGAGGAGAAGTGGCGGGCGGTTTCAGGCGACGAGGAGGCGTAACGGCCGTGGGGGCGGGGCGTAACTGCCGGAGAGTCACGACTGGGAGAAGAACGGCCGCGGGCGGAGGCGTAACTGCCGGCGGAGGAGGCGATCGGGCGGCGGGGGAGTTACAGGAATTGGGGAAAACACTGTAGCAGTCCTAATGGGTCGGGTTACGGGTTTCTGGTCGGGTTTAGATCCGACCCGCCCAGCTAGGCTTCAGGGCTGGTCCGGTTTTGGTTGGTTCGGTTTGGTTTAGAAATAAATCGGGTTTATTTTGGTTTATTAAAAATATTAATTCTTAGGTCTTAAAAAAATAGTTTTGGGGTCCAATAAATTCCAGGAAGATTACCCTATGTCTAATATTTTATTTTACACCAAAAAATATTATTTTCATAATATTTTAATATTCAATAAAAACATTTAAATTTATTTAATTCTAAAATACCTTGATTTTAATTAGTTAAAATCCCAGGAAATTTTAGAAAAATTGTGAAAATTGATTTTTAAAAATCCTGAAAAATTAGGGGGTTTACAATCTACCCCCTTAAGAGGATTGCGTCCTCGCAATCAAAGAAATAACCGGTCAGAAGAGATGACACGGTTGCAAGCATTGTTCGAAGCATAACACAATCAAAGAATCATGATCAAAGATAAATCGAAGGACGAGAGTTAAACAAAACACATAGGGAATGAATAAAATATTTTCCTACACAATGAAAATTAGGTAATTCAAGAGTGAAGGAAATCTGGTTAGAGCAAAGAAAACTACAGCGTAGAAAAACTAGGTTATCAATTATTAACCAGTTCAAAATACTAGGTTTAGGGCTATGGTCACGAACTAACAGGCATGAGCTAAAGCAATACTAGGAATAAACAACTATGAAAAACTTACGCGCATTCACTACTCCACGAGTCTGTGCGTCCTCCACTGCCATTGCAAAAGTCTGTCCACGCCCTTGTAGTGGTGCCCTCTTCTGTTGCTGGGCCTGCTGAGAGAGTGCTGCTCGTGCTCTACGTGGCTCTTGAAATATATCAATACGACATCATTAGACACAACCACGAACTTGTCCAAGTACTGAGAAAAACATCGTTCATCAAACTTATGAACACAGCTGGAGCGTTGGTTAAACCAAACGACATAACTAAGAACTCATAGTGTCCATACTTGGTCCTGAAGGCTGTTTTCGGTATAACCTCTCTACGTAATCTAATCTGGTGATAACCGGATCTAAGATCTATCTTGAGGATACACTCGCACCACTCAACTAATCGAATAGGTCATCAATGCATGGCAAGGAAGACCGGTTCTTGATGGTTACAGGGTTCACTGCCCTATAGTCAATACACAGACGTACCGTCCCATTCTTCTTCGACACAAATAGTAGGGGTGTAACAACTGGGTCATAAGATCAAATTTTGATACTAAAAGTCATAAGATAACTAAAGATTTAACCACTATGGCCTGCTACCTAAGGTTCCATTTTCTTAAGGTCATAATGAAATTCCTTGTATCACCATCATGAGTCACATATGATCCCTAGGATCTAACTATGTATTCCCTAAAGTATTCCAGTGCATTAGAGTCAAACCCTCTTTCCTTTCTTCCAATACTTCCAAATTACTTGGCACCTATAAGCAAGGGTGAGGTTCTATTAGTTCTAGGCCTCTGAGATTATATTCAATTCTCATGCTAAAATCTACACTAACTCTAGTATATAGGAATAACCTATCTACTATCCTACTAAGGGTAACCGTCTTCAAAAATTTATATCCAGCATAACTTCTTCTGCCTTGACGAGGATCTGCTTCTGGAGGAAACACCATGCACGAACATTCATCTCACCGAAATAGGAAGAGATGATAAACAATAATAAGGATGTCGAGGAGAATTGAAAGAGTACAATTACGAAGTCCAAGGGCGATAATCAAGTGCTAAAGAATTTTCAAGTCAGTTGTGGATTAAGATACTAACACTGCTAACTTTGATTACAGGCTTGCTCGGTACCGGAAAGTAACCGAAACTATTTAATCGAGACCTACATGGGCCACCACAAAAATATGTCACGCCCCAGTCCCAAAATACGTAGGACTAAGAATACGTAACATGCCAGCTACGCATTCGACCAGACTCTGGTTCGATTCGAATACGTATAAGCTGTACTAGAAGGATTACTATCTATAAATATCTATGCCTCAATCCACAATGAAAGGAATATACAAGAATGAGCTAAATGTGCTAAAGTCGGTCTCCAGTAACCTATAAGCTCGAATAGACTCGATGAAGGAATATGAGTCTATAAAACTAGGCTATATCAGCAGATGAATAAACAATATAAATAATAACCAATACTCTGGAAGAAATGATATAAGTATCTGGCACCAATTCCTGCATGACAAAGCAACTCACATCAGCAACTCCAGGCAGGCTCCACAATGGTCTATGCTGCAAAACTGGCAAGGGACCAGGTCCTCAGAGGGACGTAACAAGGTACAAGAAACAGCATGCCAAAATAAATATAGTATATGAAATGTATCATTAGGGCAAACTATGTAACCATCTAAGTGATATGCAAAATGAGAGCAACATTAGACTCAGGCTGAGACCACTACAAGCTCTGTGTCGGGGAGCCGGTAGTAGTGATATCATGCAGTTGTCTAGCTCGGAGTCAGACTACGACGCCGTCACAATATAATCAACCTGTAGCCTGTGTGTCTCTCCCCACCCAATGTAATCGCACGTCTCATGTCCATGACACGCAATATCAAGTCTAATGCAGCAAGTCATAATGGGATCTAAGCATGCAATATCTATGTCATGAATCATGTAACCTATACAGAATCACCATAAATATCTCAGGAATATTCTATCTCATGAATAGTGTCAGGTGTCCTGAGGTATGTCGTACTTGATAATGCAAGCACGAGAATGTATAGGGTCTCGATATCCATGTCTAGGTGACATTACACAACTCTGCGTACAGTGTTGACACCCGAATATTATTCGGACGCTAACTAATGTCACACGGTCCTAAGTTAAGCATGTACATCATATAAATAAATCAAGATAACAATATGAAGCAGGTACTGCAAGTTTGGCAAGGTACACTTGCCTGGTGCTTGGATTTCAACTACTGTTCTGGTATCAGCGGGATCTGCAGGTACTCCTCCGAATGCTGAAGTAAACGTTACCATCAGATTCAAAAGATATCAAATAGCTACAATTGCCTGTCTATAAGTCCAATTTGGATACAGGAGCAAAAGCGACAATTTCTGGTCAAAACGGGATTCACATGTGGCCCGCTTCGCACCGACAAACGTGTCAGAGATAATGTTCTCCAAATTCGTCAAACTTAGTGTCAACAAGTCCATAACGACGATACGAAACCAACGGAATGTCCAGAACTGGATTTCGATGAGCCGATCACAAAATTGCCTATCAAGTGGAGCCGTGGAGCCCATGATACGGGATTTTGTCAACATTCTCAGAATCGAACCAAATTTGGGTCACAGGACCAACGTATTGCTACGAGTCCGATGGCATAAGTTTTGTTTCAATACGACGTGCGTACACGAAGTTACAACGAGTTCCAAAATAAGGCCGATACAGGGTGTTGTCGACGGATACGTGTTGATTCCGGTGTGCACGCACATCCAAATGAACTTCCGAAAAATCTCACACGTCCGTATTAACGGCACACACCTTTCGGTGAAGTCCGCACACGACCAAGTCGTCCCGTTTAGTGAGGGCGCACTAAGTTCTGGGAAAAAATAGGGTGTTAATTTTCCTGATTTTGGATCGTAGTTTACGATCGCCACAGGACGCGACACACCGAGCGAGTTGCACGGGTATCGAGAGGGTCACGCAGGGTTCACATCACAGCAGACGGAACGGGAAATGGGACAACAAGGAGAGAGAAACGGTCACCTGAACAGGGCTCCGAAAAGACTAAAAAATACACCCTCGCGAGGCGTCGCGACACGGCGGCGGCTAGGGTTTGCTCGCCGGAGCTGCTACGGTCGTCACGGTGGTAGGGTCGTCGGGCTTGTCGTCGAGTCGGGGCTGCCGGAGCTGGAGTGGCGGCGTGCTGGCGGAGCTCGTTGTGGCGGCTAGGTCGATCAAGGAGATGGGGGAGACGGTGCGACGGAGGAGAGATGGCGGTGGAGAGTTGGCGGTGGCTGTCGCAGCGGGTCCAGGGTCAGCGGAGGAAGGAGGAAGGCAGTGGCGGTGAGATGGTGGTGAAGGGGGTGGCTGAGGATCGGGGAAGTCGGGGACGACGGTGGCGGAGAGTGGGGATGATGGCGGTGGAGGAGATGGGTTTAAATAGGGGCGGGCGGGAGGAGAAGTGGCGGGCGGTTTCAGGCGACGAGGAGGCGTAACGGCCGCGGGGGCGGGGCGTAACTGCCGGAGAGTCGCGACTGGGAGAAGAACGGCCGCGGGTGGAGGCGTAACTGCCGGCGGAGGAGGCGATCGGGCGGCGGGGGAGTTACAGGAATTGGGAAAAACATTGTAGCAGTCCTAATGGGTCGGGTTACGGGTTTTGGGTCGGGTTTAGATCCGACCCGACCCGCTAGGGTTCAGGGCTGGTCCGGTTAGGGTTGGTTCGGTTTGGTTTAGAAATAAACCGGGTTTAATTTGGTTTATTAAAAATATTAATTTTTAGGTCTTTAAAAAATGGTTCTGGGGTCCAATAAATTCCAGGAAGATTATCCTATGTCTAATATTTTATTTAACACCAAAAATATTATTTTCATAATATTTTAATATTCAATAAAAATATTTAAATTTATTTAATTTCAAAATACCTTGATTTTAATTAGTTAAAAATCCCAGAAAATTCCAGAAAAATTGTGAAAATTGATTTTTAAAAATCCTGAAAAATCAGGGAGTTTATACATGCAACTAATGAACACTGAACAAGCATGCAAGCAAGCACATCAATCAAGCGATAGGGCCGAAGCTCTCAATACTCTTTGCCTAATAGTCACACCCTCCCGTAAGTAAGGTTTTTAGGCCTCAGGGCAGACTATTAGTCTAGATCACACAAGTTCAAGCAAGTCCAGAAGTTTCCATCTCTTTACAAGCAATCAAGAAACATGTTCAAGCAAAGCTAACTCTTATAACAAGTAACAAGCAAGAACAGTTCTATAATTCTAGCATGCAATTCTATCTCTTGGACAAGCATTCAAGTATTCCAGTTTAATCATACGATATCAAGAATAAGTGCAAGCAATCATTTACTCTTTGTTATTAGCATGGCAGGGTTCGTTCAATAGCGGTGTTCGTGTGACTGAGCATGCAATAACTTCTCATATCTCATTTACATAGCAATGGTTCTATCTCACATCAGACAAGAATTTCCAGTTATCTAGTTAGGCAAGCAAGAAAACAGATTCGTTTCAATGACAAGCTATGTGAGTTCTCTTATTAGTATGTTGATTCGGTTCTATCATTCTTCTTATGAAACAATCTTCTTAAGCAAACAAGCATCAAAAACTCAGATTCATTGTTAAGTCGTGCAAGAATCAGAGAATACAGTTCTGCCCACTCACTTTGATCAATTGGTCGGGAACTCTCCGAGAAGACTAACATTCGAGCAAGCAAGGCGATATCACTTGTACATAGTGCCTACGCGGAGCGGGGCACTACAGGGGATGGGGTTAAGCCCATAAGTAAAGTCACCAGCAGTGACAACCCAACCGAGTCTGAATGGAGATCCCAAGAAGCCGGTTCAATGGGTAGGAACAAGCTGGACTTAGGTGACTTTTATGGAACACGGACCTGAGATTAAAATCTCATTCTATATTGCCCAAGAGGCTGTACATGCGTACAATGATTCCCCATCCCTATGGTGACAGTGTTCTTGAGTGATGTGGTTAGGATGAGTTTCAAAACTCTTAATAGGTCCAAGCTGATATGCGGGGTTGAAACCTATCACCAACCCTTAAGGACTTACCTGTATGAGAGGTCGTGAAGGCCGCGACTACGGGACAGGGCGATCCCAAACAACTCTCAGGAATTTGGAATTAGTGTGCATGGCCAACCAAAACCGCCACCCGTTAGACCCAGAACCTCTAGTGTACTATGTGTGCTATTTTCTGAATCTGGTGAAAGAAGTCTGATTCAAGGCATAGTCCATCAAGCACTTCTTCAGACAAAGACAATAGTCACTAAGTGAGATTCAAGGCTGTAGTCCATCCCATCTATGCATAGTATATACCTGTCCAGAAACTCTTCTTTTAATTCTTTGTTACTTCTATTTCGGAACTTGACCTTTGGGGGGGGGGGGGAGGGGTTGTTAGCTTTGCTCGAGCAAAAGCTCAATTTTCTCCTTTCCTTTAGTCCCACATCGGATGGGCCAACCCCTCATTGTGTGTATATATTAGTTCCTCTTCATTGCTTTTTTAAAGATGTTGTGTGGGGAACCCCTTGGGCCACACGCACGAGCCGCCGCCGCCCGGCCCGGCTCGGTTCGATCCGTCGCGCGTAATGGGTGCGGGTACGTGCCCATACCTGCGGGCGCCGAATGCCGATCCAATTTACTCTTCGGGTTCGGGGTGGGATCCAAAAATCTTTTTGCTCCCCTTTATTTTTTGAACCGTTTTAGCTCATTCAAATTTTGAATGTTGAGACACTGTCCAGGTTCATTGAACCTCTGTGACAGATATTTTTGACAGTCATTCCTCCACGTTTTCTTTCCCTTTATTATCGCACTTTAATGGCTAGTTTTATGAGCCATTCAATCTCTTGTCGGCTGGCTGTGCATTTGATCTGCCTATATATATTGCGGTCACCTCCTCATCCTTCTTACAAAAAATAATCCTACGTGAAAACTCTCTTTCATTCCTCTCTCAAACCACATTCTGATCTCCAAATCCTCGCTCTGGGTAGAGCTAAGTTCGGTCTCTCTCTCCGAGTTGTGTGCGACGAAGAGAACCCGGTAGTCAGGGGATTTTATCACTAGGAGATTCCGAGAAACGTCTGCACATAGACCTCGGATAAACTCTTAGGACAGTGCTTCGTGCACGACTTCCCCGGAGGCCGATAACAATTTAATTTTTTAGTTTCCTTGTTCTCTCGAAAATAATATATTTATATTTATATTATAAACATTATTATCATATAATACTCTTCAAAGCTTCCTCCAAACATAAGGACCCATTTCAAAGCTTTTTACATAAACATGCCAAACAAAAGTATATTTATTTATTTCAAATTAGATGATATTTATTTCGATTATAGCTAGTCCTAACAGTCAAACTTATTTTGACTAATGTCTTTTTGGTCAAAATTATGATTATAGTCCTAACATTAAGTAATTATATAGATAAAGTTGATTTTGTTAACGAAGATTAAAATAAAATAATGATATAACTTATGTGTCCCGTACAAAATAAATTTCCAACCCCGCTTATAAACATTGAAATCCGTAAAATTTTGGCTTGTTTCATTTTTTTTTATAAAACGTTATAGAACTCGATTATTTGAACTCACATACGGTCTATTTCATTTTAGGTGCGGCTCTGCCAAAACTAACATTTTATTTTAGGGGGTTTTTTTTTTTCCCAAAGTCCACTTTTCTTAATTTGTGACGTGTGAAGTCCGCTGATAAATTTTCTTTCTTTGTCGAAAGTCCCCTGATAAATTTCTTTTGTGCAAAAAAAGTTATCAGCCTTTGTAAAAAAATGTTATAAGCTGACTTTTCAACAAAGTGACAACTTAGATGGACTTATTGAACTAAAGTGTATGTATTATGGACATTTGGCAAAATTTCCCTTTATTTTATGATTGAACATATTTGTAAGGTCATACGTAAAAAAACAAAAAATTGTTAAATTTCATTCTCGTTGACGCGCAATCTCCGGCAGGGCCGGCCAGAGGCATTTGGAGGCCATATACAGCCTCCGAAAATGGGGCCTCTCGTTAAGAGTTCGGGATGCCCATCGTTAAGAGTTCGATTCGGTTCGATTAGTTTACTTAACAAGCCGAATCCAAACCATAATTTGAGGCTCGTTAAGTAAACGAGCCGAACCTAAACCATGATGAGTTCGGTTCGTTAAGTTCGTGAGCAGACTCGTTAAGAGCTCTTTAAGGATTCGTTAAGGGCTCGTTATATTTAAAACATAAAACGACGTCGTTTTAGTAATGGAAAGTATTTAAACTGTTTTTACCCTAATCTCTCATTTGTTTTTGCATGTGTCGGCAGCCATCTCTTTAAACGAGCTCAAACTCGAACTTGTAAACGATCTCGAACCAGAACTAATCAACGAGCTCAAGCTCGGGCTCGGTTCGTTAGTGTTAACGAGCTCAATCGAGCCAAATCCGAACATTACGAATTTTTAACAAACCGAACACGAGCTCATCTTCTTAATCCTTTACCAATCAGAGCCGAACTCGAATCCATCTAAAACATAACGAACCGAGCCCGACCATGACATAGTTCGGTTCGGTTCGTTTGCAGCCCTACTCTCATCTAAAAAAAACTAGTAAATTTTTTTTCTAGTCATAACCCACAAAATCAATACCCAAAGTAGTAAAAATAACAACTAACTTGATTTTAGTTGCTCTTTTATTAAAGGGGTTCGGGAGCAATGTCTTCGAAAGAAAAATAATGTATTTTCTGAGAGGGTCGCAACCCGCAGTCTATTAGAGGCCATAATCCCACGTTATCAAATCATAATTTATTTTTGGGTTTAAATTTTATAAAGTAGATCTACACATAACATTTCATAATCATAATAATATTTTCTTAAATTTACCATTAAATGACCTTCAAAAATAACGTGTAGTAAGAGTTATAATTCAAAATTTAAATAAGGGTATATATAGTCATTTAAAATTTATAATAAAAAAATTATTAAAAGAATATTTTTATTTTACTTTATTTATTTTGTAAAAAATTAATGACATTTAAAAGTTTGTAAGTCAAATAATGCAAAATTTCAAAGATAGAAGGACCCCTTTATAAATCATTTATGATACTGGAGGGCAAAATTGTAATTTCACCATTCCATCTTCTCTAGGTTAATATTTCACACAAGAAACACAATCTCCGCCATCTCCATTTTCTTAAATGTAACTTTCTTATTTCTCCCACGATTTTCGAAAATGAATATAAAATTTCGTGTAATTTTTCGATACGAATTAGTGGAATAAGTTTTAAAACTAGTGGTAAATAATTTTTTTCAAAATTTGGGGGCCTATGTAAATTTGTGGGCCGGATGCACATGCATATTTTGCATACCCCTTTAGTCGTCCCAGATCTCCGGTCAAAATTTACGCTCGAATATTTTTTAGTATAAACTTTTTGACCGAGAGTGATTGACGAAAAATGGCCCCGCACATGAAGTATATATGAACATAGGTCGAAGCAACCAATGACATAGTTACCCTGGGCTGCAGTCAAGGTAAAAAATAAATGTTCCAATATTTACCATATTTTTCTAGATTTTTCTACATTTTCTCTTGTAAAAACACGATTTGCCCAGTCAAAAAATGTGTTCCATTCTGAGCTTTTATACACAGTCCAGGTAGAAAAAAAAAATCATGGCTCTATCCTTGGAAGTAACCTTATGCAGAAAGAAATCAAATTTACAGCGATTGTGTAATGCCCGTCTTTTCGATTTTTATAAATGAATACCTTTTTCGAGTTAAATTGTACGAATCATGTATTATTTTAATGCGTGGATTATTTTTATAATTTTCGGGAAAATTTTGTGGGTATTATTTTATCTGTGTCCATAATCATATCATGTTTTGTCATGTTGTAACGCGTTTCTATATGATTATAGTTTCCTTAATTCCCTCCCTAGTGTTTTTGGCCCCTACCCCTCCATACCCTTAATGATCATTCTTCTTCTCCTCCTCATTATCACTCTCTTACTCATCCTTTCACTCTTTCTTTCACTCTCTCAAAGATTATCATTCACCATAGCTTCCTCTCTATGTTCTTGTGATCTTGGGTTGAAAATTTCTTGATGCTATGATAAGATTGAAAAATGAGTGACTCTTAATTTTAGCACTATTATTGTTGATATTGAAAATCTATGTAAGATTTGGGTGACTTTGAGTTAACTTTATTTTGTGATCTTAGAAACTTATTCGAGTATTGGGCTGCATTTCTGGCGAGTGTGTATGATGTAGGCCCTATGATGGATTTTTACGAGGGAAAATGAACTAGATTGATTAAAAGCCCTATAAGAATAGGGTAGATTTTTATGGTTACTATGATTAACTTAATGGAAATGATGTTTATTGTGAATTGAGACGTGTGAAATGGAAAATTCGACTTGGAATGGAAAGTAAATGAATTGAACGTCATTTATTTAGTTAATCGTTATTACTTGTTTAATTGTATTTTTCGGTCGATAAGTACGAATCCACTTAGCCACCATATTCCTGATCAGGCTGGGCGTCCCTGTGTTTGGAACTGATTGTATATATAAGATAAGTTGTATTTATATTATGAGAATAAGACTCAGTTTCATGGAGTCAGAAATGGGAATGATTTTGTGATCCTGGCCCGTGTGACCCAATACCACTCTTGTAGAGCCTAGCTCAGAGTGTGACGCTTTTTGAGTGCACAGTCCTTTCGTTTTATGTCAATTGAGTGAATTGTAAACTTGAATGTTTTGGTAAAATAATTGATTTTTGCTTGAAAAGTGATTAATTAAACGTAATAATCTTGTGAAAAGCTATGTTTTCCAGAAATGAAACTCTTGGGAATATTGGATAAAACATAAAAAAGATGCGACTAAAAAGGACGTTTAGGATGCCGCTTTCTGGGGAACGCAGGTTATATTTACCGCTTGTTGGTTAGGCTTGGAAATCGTAGTCTATCGAACCGTAACTTGTCCTTTGTCTTTTGTCAGGAACTACGTAGTCGTTCTCGGATGACTACCACTTGCCCGTAATTGTTGCATTCACGATATTTGTTGCATTTCACGTTTACCTTATTAATTGTGTTATTTGTGTTTGTTGCATTCACGTAGTTTAGGATATCCGCTAGTTTAGGCTTACCCCGACTTAATCACGTGCATTTATTTGTCTATTATCGTTCAGACGATGGTCCCTTTTTTTGTAAATTTTCAAAAGGTTCAGATTGTCCAGATGGTCCAAGATCATACAGAGGTCAAATAGTGTTTTGTATTTTCAGCAAGTCCAAATCGTCCGGACAGTCATCCCAAATCGTCCGGACTATCCAACAGAGATTTCAAAAAATTATCTTTTTATTTATTAATTCGGACAATTTTCCCTTTTTTTGTTTTGTTCTTTTTGACGTCCTATTTTACGCTTAAAGTTTTAAAAGCTTTAGGAAAACTAAAATGATTTAAACAAACAAAATTTTAAAACTCACATATAATTGTGGTTTTTAATAAAAATGTTTCCAAACTTTAAAATCACTTATTTTACTCACACCAGTTTTATACTGACCCAAGTTTGCGTTTTCTATCATGCTTGGGTGTATTTCTTCGAAAATGCAGACGACCAGTTCTTTCTGCAGTAAAGTTTTCAAGAAGGGGATTTCTTATTTTATTCTAAGTTTCTACAGTAATTTTTGTAAAGCAATGTATGCAATTTTTTTGGTTTAGCAACGTATCGCAAGTAATTGTCAAAATTCGAATATTGCACTTTGTTAATTTTTGTATAAAATATGTATATTTTATTTTGTAATATTTCGTATGGTGTGTATGATAGTACGACTTGACTGTAACGATTTTATCAAGGTCTGGTTTTCAAGGAGGGAGAGATGATCCACGTGGCGGATTCCAGCTAGTCGTTGAAAATTGGGTTGTGACAGATTAACTACCTAGAAAAAGTGAGGAGAAAGTGTTAATGGACAGACTATAGAGAGTGTTCATCGGAGTAGGAGGTGCGCTTGGGCATCCACCACCGGACTCGCCAACCTTAGATTCTTAGGAACAAGTGTACATCTCTTCGCTTGCTCGCCTCGAAATGCTCAAACTCGAAACACATATTTGCACGAATCATCGTTATTATTGATCTTTTGTTTTTGTTTTTGATTTAGTATTCTTGTTTCACGAACCCTAATTAAGGTTTCGAATTGAGCTAATATGTGATTTGGATTTGTTAGGACCTTTATAGTTGGCGTATTTCGTATGGACAAAACGTGTGTGTATTTTACTATAGGTCAATATTGCGGAACAATATAAAGCACAAGACATTTGGACAGAGAGCATTCGAACGCTAGACGAGCATTTGAACGCAAGATCAAGAAAAAAGTTTTTGGCTAGATATCGACTAAGACCTGTGTTCGAATGCAAGAACAAGCAGTGAGTTGTTAGGACATCTTTTTTTAGTGGAACCGTTCGACCGCTCGATAGCACGTTCGAACGCAAGAACAAATAGAAACTTTCCTATGTAAATTCGTTCGAACGTTGGACCACGCGTTCGAACGCAAGTGATGATTAAATGAAGGACAAAATTTTTAATTGTTTGATTTTAACCTAATTCGTTTCATGGATCATTTATTCTATATAAGGGGGTTCCTATAATAGTAATAAGCTTACCCTAATGAGAGAGAATTGCCGTCATCACCCTAGCGAAGAGAGTTCACTATTTTGGCAAATTCCTTACGCAAACCCTAGTCAAATAACCTCTACTAGTTTATTGCTTTCACGTCTCAATTGGGAGAATTAACCGGAGGTCATTATCGAAGCTCATCACGAAGATCGAGGATCTGGAATCGTTATTTTTGGAGAAAATTGGATTGAGTAGATTAGAAATCGATTGAGCAACGAGTTCTCGTATAAGGTACTGACAAGATTTTGTAATCAAATATTCATTTTCTATAAAGTTTTTTCCTCCCCGTTTGAGAGTTTACCAAATTGATGTGTTTGGTTGTTTGATTGCTTGCTATTGTTGTTTTATTGCTTTCCTTGGTTCTGCCTATTCCCTGTCCCCCCCCCCCCCCCCCCTTCTCCTTTAGGCCGGTTTTAGTTATTTTAATATTGATTAGGAAGAGTTGGAGTACCTACTACCTTTGGAGGTTATGGGATTGATGCTAGGTGAATTTGTAGATGTACATTATTCATGTTGCAAAAGAGTATACGGCAGACTAGGTACAACGGAAAGTCAGACGACATTTATGTCCGTCGTAAACGTCCACTCAAGCCTTACTTTCCACTAGTATAAATAGAAGGAGAAAACTTATTCTTCGAGAAAACTCTCTACTGCATTATAATACGATGTAGTTTTACAATACCAACGAAATAGAAATCGTTGGGAAAAAAATTATTCTACCAACGAAATCAAAAGTGTTGGTGAAAAAAATTCTGCTACCAACTAAATAAAATCCGTCGCCCTATATAGTTTATTTATAGAAACAAAATTAAAATCGTTGCCCCACCAAATATTTGTCACAAAATATTTTTGGGGTTCCCGCATGGGGTATCGTCAAAGAAAATAATAATTTCGTCATTATTACAATGGAATTAACCAACAATAAGTCACTATTATAAGGGGAATAGCAACGATTATATCAATTTTGTTGCTATTTTGTGTAATTTAGCAATGAAATAATATATCGTCATTATTTTTTTCTTAACAAATAGTGAGTTTTCTTGTAGTGAAAAAGAGAGAGACTCTGTGAATTGAATGTGTACAATAATCGATACAAGAGGACTCTATTTATAGGCTTAGAAGAGAACTAACGTTTTCTACCCTAACCGATGTGGGATAAGTTACTATGACAATATAAGAATATACATTATATTAACACTCTAATTACCATTATCACAATCTAATTACCATTATCACAATCTTATATGGAGATACCAATTATGAACCTCATGTTCAGCCCAATAAACTAATTGGAAATTAACACTTTTGTAATTTTTATTAAGTATTTTGATAAGCAGTGGTGATTTGAGTTTGTGATCTACGTTTAGTGTCTTACACCTTATTAATTTATCGACAAGAGAAATAAAATAAACGGTCATACGAATGAATACACAAAATGATTAAGAGGGAAGAGAAGGAGAAAAAAAATTAAATTTTGTCATATTATAACTTTAATGAGTTAAATTGTAATTATTATCGGACTGATCAATTGTAATTAATTAGTGAATTTAATGTAATATCAAAAAGTTCAATATAAAAGAAGAAGAAAAAGAAAAAAAGACAAGGTGCACAAAAGTATAACAAGACACCCATATTATTATACTGATAATTAAAACATACAGTGGCCAAGATTACAATTGAGACCATGACAAGTCGATCATTATAAGACAAATTACGTACAGATAGTGAAAGCACAATTAACACACTCGGCACTAATGATAACAATAAGGCACACTGTGCCATAGCCACCATCATACAGTAAGGTAAGGTAAGAAAAATAGTGATAGCACAATTAACACTCAAGCGCTCGCTAATGATATTGATTTATTGAAGACTAGAAGGAAGGCATGCAGTCTATATGCCATAAGTGTTGTTTTCAGTTTAGCAACGTCGACAAGGATACCTTGGTATGATGCCTTTCAAGGAGTCACTATTTTTCAAAGAAAGAAGTCATAAACTTCATCTCGGCCCTTTGTAGAGAATAGAAGTCACAAATATCTAAGCATACCAGCTCCATAGGATATGTACTTATAGTCATCCGTCTAAACGGCTTCCTGACTACCTGTGTCTTGAAAATATTCATCATATCCCTCCACCTCCTTACCCCCACATCATGGAGATATTCCTGAACTAGACATCTTTGTTGAAAAAGACATGTCTTAGTCAGATGCGTCACAACTCAATAAGAGCAATCTCTTCCTCAAGCCAGAAGTCCAGAATCATAATCCTAGTTCTTAGATCTTCTACTTGACACTTGTTCACCATAGAGACATTCTTCTACGATAGTGCTCTTCCGTGGTGAACTGCTCTTTTCTAGAGCATGCGTTGCCAGATGCACCAGTGTCTACCTACCAGTCAGTAACCACGCTTGATGACTCAACCTGGGCAATAATAGCAACTAATTGGTTCTACTTTCAAGCTCCAATTCCAGCCATGCGCCAAGTCATGTCTAGTACAGTGACCTTTATGCACCTAGGCCACCTAGGCCAGCCATGCGCCAAGTCCTATTAATGCGCTTCCATGCGGCAAGAGTCTGCCATACGGCAAGAGACTGCCATGCGGACAGAGACTGCCATGCGATCAAGGTTTGCCAAATGCCAAGAACTGTCTTGCATTAAGTTTCGTTAAGTGCATACTCTGCAATCATTGGTCATCTTATAAT
The DNA here is from genome assembly GCA_036927795.1 of Iris macrosiphon. Classification (NCBI taxonomy): domain Eukaryota; kingdom Viridiplantae; phylum Streptophyta; class Magnoliopsida; order Asparagales; family Iridaceae; genus Iris; species Iris macrosiphon. The sequence goes on along the minus strand of JAYESA010000012.1, from coordinate 52,747,607 downwards.
CTCCATTCCATCTGGAGTGCACGTCTTTCAAACGCTAACTCGTCAATCTTCTCAAGTCTGTGAAAACTTGTTACCGAGAAGATTTGATTGGATATTCTACATCTTTCTTCGGATCTTGCTTTGAGATTGTTAGTCCCGAGGCAGATCAAATAAGAAAGAACGAAGGCCAAAGCAGAGCTACTAGCTGTAGTGCCCTGCTCCGCGTAGGCACTATGTACAAGTGAGATCGCCTTGCTTGCTCGAACAGAAGTCTTCACGGAGAGTTCCCGACCGATTAATCAATGTGAGTGGGCAGAACTGCATTCTCTGATTTTTGCACGACTTAATAATGAATCTGAGTTTTCGAATGCTTGTTTGCTTAAGAAGAATGTTTTCATAAGAGAATGATAGAACCGACTCAGTATGCTAGTAAGAGAACTCACATAGCTTGCCATCGAAACGAATCTGCTGCCTAACTAAGAGAATATGAATGCTTGTCAGAATAAAGATAGAACCATTGTTATGCTAAAGAGAATAAGAAATGTTGCATGCTTAGAAACACCGACACAGCTATCGAACGAACATTTGCTATGCTAAGAAAGTTAAGTAAATGAATGCCTCGAATATGTCCCTTTGTAATATGCTAAGAAAGAGATAGTTATTGCATGTTAAATATGAAATCAATCGTGCTTGCCTTATGTGTTCTGCTTGTCTGCTTTGCTATATCGAACTGCTATAATTGAAATATATGATGCTGTGACTAATAGTATGTCCTGAGGATACGGCTCGAAAGGGTCTAGTGGGGTGTGCTATTAGTCATGTGATAAGATGTGCTTCGTTTCGACAAGATGTGTTTCGCTAGACTGCATATGTTTTGCTTGATCATTGTTTTGCTTGTACTATGTGTTTATGTCATTGCATTGGTCTCGGACAACTTGTGCACAAGGTCTTGTCTCTCGAACGATTCCTAGGGCACTGGGAATCGCTCGGTCTGGAAGAGATTTTTGGATCGTCCTGAGGTATACGGCCCGTAAGGGGGTCTAGTGGGGCGATATGTCTATTAGTGTGGTGCAGAACCCATGATGTCACAGCTGCTAGTGCTCGGGTGTGTTGGTAGAGCTGGACCTCGGGTGACAGCTACCGACACCCATGCGTGCTAGTGAAGGGCTGAACCTTGGGCAACTGCTGCTAATAATGGGACGACCCATGGACCGTCATATAGATAGGGCGCATGCTAGGTTTACCTTCTTGCATACCTATCGATTGATGACGCCAGTGATTGATACATAAGTTATGAATATGCAAATTATGACTAACTTGTGTGTCTGCTGCAGGGATAACCGTTCGGCTATGGGGTAAGAAGTATAATTTATTACATAAGCCTGCTTATTCATTTTGTCTGCATCGTAGAGATTATCTGTTAGTGCTTCATGTATCGCATCGGTCAGACAATGACTATTAGTGCGGGAGAGTTGAACCTCGGTCTCAGCTGCTAATAGTATCAGAATGTTAGTCATTGGTTAGCTGGATTACCGCTACCGATCCTGAGTTTCTCGGGGACCGAATTCATATAAGCTAGTCCTTCTGTGTGCTTAAAAGTATGATAGCCCATTTGATATGTTGCCTTAATTCGATATGTTCAGTCTGCTATAAGATCTTTGCCCCAAGAGTTAGATATTTGTGCACAATACATGCTGCACACTACACGATAGAGCACTGTCCCAATTCGTATGCTTATAGTTTGAATATGCAAACTGTTTCGAAGTTATGTTTTCAAAGTTGTAATCTGACTATAGTTCTGAACTGCATGAAATAAACCTAAGTAAAACTAGCAAGATCACTAGTAATGCAATATTTTGCCACATGATTACTTAGTGTGGGTTTCAGGGGGTGTAGCTTCTGTTCAGTTGTTTTATCTCACCAGTACTTGCATAAAGTGCTGACCCACCAACAGTTTGCTTGTTCTCAGGTGCTCGTTCGTCTGAGGAAGCGATAGCTGTGCCTCATCCCAAGGAACCGGAAATCTGGAGTCGATGCCTTGAGACGTATCGAGATGGAGCTGCTTTTGTATAGAGGGACATAATATATGGAACGGTGTTATTGTAATCGAGAGAAGAGTGCTTGAGCGATATGTAACCTCGGCCTTGCGCCGCTTGTAACACTTCTGATTATCAATAAAAGAGCCTGTTTTCATATGCCACTATGTTCTTTACTTTTCTACAATATATGAGCCGCTGCTTTAGTATTGAATAGCTTACTTGCCCTTGTTCAAAGCTTTGGCCTTGTGCAAGCGCATCTTAGGCTTGCACGGTATCACGTTCCGATAAGAACGATTGTCCTGCGGAAGAGCTGAAACGTGGTAATTCACGTTCAGCAGGGACAATTGGGCTTGCGGGAGATTTGGGGCGTGACATAATGGTATCAGAGCGACTCGATTTCTTGCCCATTCCGATGCCTCCGACTCTGAGTTGCGTTGTGCTTCAGTGAACGTTCCATACAATAAGTCCATAGATATTCTCAAAGATGCGCACAAAAGTTTTCTGGAATTTGTTTTCATTGCTTGAGATATGATATGTGATTTCTGGATTTGCTGAGTTTTGATTAAGGAAGGTGAGGGATGAGGACTATCGCTGCTCTATGTTTTCGTATGAGTTTCTCCTTGAGTTTCGAGGACGAAACTCTTTGTTGGTGGGTAAGTATGTAGTGCCCCGCTCCGCGTAGGCACTATGTACAAGTGAGATCGCCTTGCTTGCTCGAACGGAAGTCTTCTCGGAGAGTTCCCGACCGATTAATCAATGTGAGTGGGCAGAACTGCATTCTCTGATTCTTGCACGACTTAATAATGAATCTGAGTTTTCTAATGCTTGTTTGCTTAAGAAGAATGTTTTCATAAGAGAATGATAGAACCGACTCAGTATGCTAATAAGAAAACTCACATAGCTTGCCATCGAAACGAATCTGCTGCCTAACTAAGAGAATATGAATGCTTGTCAGAATAAAGATAGAACCATTTCTATGCTAAAGAGAATAAGAAATGTTGCATGCTTAGAAACACCGACACAGCTATCGAACGAATATTTGCTATGCTAAGAAAGTTAAGTAAATGAATGCCTCGAATATGTCCCTTTGTAAAATGCTAAGAAAGAGATAGTTATTGCATGTTAAATATAAAATCAATCGTGCTTGCCTTATGTGTTCTGCTTGTCTGCTTTGCTATATCGAACTGCTATAAGTGAAATATGTGATGCTGTGACTAATAGTATGCCCTAAGGATACGGCTCGAAAGGGTCTAGTGGGGTGTGCTATTAGTCATGTGATAAGATGTGCTTCGTTTCGACAAGATGTGTTTCGCTAGACTGCATATGTTTTGCTTGATCATTGTTTTGCTTGCACTATGTGTTTATGTCATTGCATTGGTCTCGGACAACTTGTGCACAAGGTCTTGTCTCTCGAACGATTCCTAGGGCACTGGGAATCGCTCGGTCCGGAAGAGATTTTTGGATCGCCCTGAGGTATACGGCCCGTAAGGGGGTCTAGTGGGGCGATATGTCTATTAGTGTGGTGCAGAACCCATGATGTCACAGCTGCTAGTGCTCGGGTGTGTTGGTAGAGCTGGACCTCGGTGACAGCTACCGACACCCATGCGTGCTAGTGAAGAGCTGAACCTTGGGCAACTGCTGCTAATCATGGGGCGACCCATGGACCGTCATATAGATAGGGCGCATGCTAGGTTTACCTTCTTGCATACCTATCGATTGATGAGCCAGTGATTGATACATAAGTTATGAATATGCAAATTATGACTAACTTGTGTGTCTGCTGCAGGGATAACCGTTCGGCTATGGGGTAAGAAGTATAATTTATTACATAAGCCTGCTTATTCATTTTGTCTGCATCGTAGAGATTATCTGTTAGTGCTTCATGCATCGCATCGGTCAGACAATGACTATTAGTGCGGGAGAGCTGAACCTCGGTCTCAGCTGCTAATAGTATCAGAATGTTAGTCATTGGTTAGCTGGATTACCGCTACCGATCCTGAGTTTCTCGGGGACCGAATTTATATAAGCTAGTCCTTCTGTGTGCTTAAAAGTATGATAGCCCATTTGATATGTTGCCTTAATTCGATATGTTCAGTCTGCTATAAGATCTTTGCCCCAAGAGTTAGATATTTGTGCACAATACATGCTGCGCACTACACGATAGAGCACTGTCCCAATTCGTATGCTTATAGTTTGAATATGCAAACTGTTTCGAAGTTATGTTTTCAAAGTTGTAATCTGACTATAGTTCTGAACTGCATGAAATAAACCTAAGTAAAACTAGCAAGATCACTAGTAATGCAATGTTTTGCCACATGATTACTTAGTGTGGGTTTCAAGTGGTGTAGCTTCTGTTCAGTTGTTTTATCTCACCAGTACTTGCATAAAGTGCTGACCCACCAACAGTTTGCTTGTTCTCAGGTGCTCGTTCGTCTGAGGAAGCGATAGCAGTAACGCCCTGCTCCGCGCCGGCGTTATGTATCAAGGTGAGTGGGCAGAACTTCGTTCTCTGATTCTTGCACGCCTTAATAATAACCTGAGTTTTTTGCTTGCAATGTTTTCATAAGAGAATGATAGAACCTGCCTTGCATGTTAATGAACGAACTCACCTAGCTTGTCTTTGAAACAAATGTCTGCTAAACGAGAATCCTGAATCGCCTGCTTAGAGTGCATGAACATGTTCACTATCGTCTATGCTTCGAGAGAACCATACTGTGCCTGAACGTGTTCAAGTGATAAGTCGGATTTCCCCGCAACAATGAGTGTATTCTGATGGTTCGTCTCGTCTGCATACTAGAGTTTATTTGATAGTGTTCCATGCATTCGCACGCGGTCGGACAATGGCTTTTGGTGGAGAGCTGAACTGCATACGTTATAACCACCATGGGTCACAGCTGCCATTAGCATCAGAGAAATGAGTCATTGGTATGCTGTTCCACCAGCTGCCAATCCTGAGATACTCGGGGACCGCCCTGCATATAGCTAAGTCATTGTGTTGGCTTGGATAGTGACTGCCCCTAAGATTGTGCATTGTGTGTCTAGCTTTGCATCAGACCCTGGAGTCGCACAAGACACGCTGCGCACACCCTGAAACATGAACGGTTTGCTTGCTTGCATATTCAATATGAAATTCTGTTTCCAAACATGTTTCCAAACAAGTAAATCGACTCTGCTAGAACTGCATGAAACGAACCTAGGTAAAACTAGTAAGATCACTAGTAATATAATATTTTATAACATGATTACTTAGTGCCTGTTTGAGTGAATGCTTGTTTCTGTTCAGTTGATTTATCTCACCAGTACTTGTATAAAGTGCTGACCCACCAACAGTTTACTTGCTCGCAGGTACTGGATCGTCCGAGGAAGCGATAGGCGTGCCACAGTCCCGAAGACCCGGAATCCTGGTTTCGATTGATGCCCCGAGAATGCTATCGTATAAGGGGGCATAATGTATGGAACGAACGTGTGCCTTTGCTAAAGGAAACCCAAGTTGCCTCGATTGTCCCGAACACTCAGTTGGCTAATGCATTGCATTGCAACAAGTCCCTTTCCGCTGCTAACTCGATTGATGCGATGATAGCCAACTATCAACTTAAACGATTGGCCTTGCACGGGCGCAACCCCAGGCCCGTGCGGCATCACGTCCCCCGAAAGCTCGAACGGGCCATTCGCATAGCTCCCTTTCCTCCCTCGCACCCGCGGGACGGGCGCGGTGATTCGCGTCCGGCACGCCGGGGCACGGTGATACGTGTCCGGTTCGTTAATTTCCGGCCGCACGGGGCTGGGCAGGGCGGAGCGGCGGGCAGGGCGGGTCCGGGGAGTGACAGAATGGTATCAGAGCGGAATCGATTCTCTGGCCCAAACCGTTGCTATGACTCTGAGATATTATCGATATGGTTTTGCAAAGAGCGTTCCATACAATAAGTCCATAGATATTCTCAAAGTGCAAAATGTTTCCTGAACTTGAATTGCTTGATTGTTTCGATTGAGTACGGCGAGGGACGGCACTATCGCTGCTCGGAATATCGAGAAGTTTATCCTTGAAGTTTCGAGGATGAAACTTTTTGTTGGTTGGTAAGTATGTAACGCCCTGCTCCGCGCCGGCGTTATGTATCAAGGTGAGTGGGCAGAACTTCGTTCTCTGATTCTTGCACGCCTTAATAATAACCTGAGTTTTTGCTTGCAATGTTTTCATAAGAGAATGATAGAACCTGCCTTGCATGTTAATGAACGAACTCACCTAGCTTGTCTTTGAAACAAATGTCTGCTAAACGAGAATCCTGAATCGCCTGCTTAGAGTGCATGAACATGTTCACTATCGTCTATGCTTCGAGAGAACCATACTGTGCCTGAACGTGTTCAAGTGATAAGTCAGATTTCCCCGCAACAATGAGTGTATTCTGATGGTTCGTCTCATCTGCATACTAGAGTTTATTTGATAGTGTTCCATGCATTCGCACGCGGTCGGACAATGGCTTTTGGTGGAGAGCTGAACTGCATACGTTATAACCACCATGGGTCACAGCTGCCATTAGCATCAGAGAAATGAGTCATTGGTATGCTGTTCCACCAGCTGCCGATCCTGAGATACTCGGGGACCGCCCTGCATATAGCTAAGTCATTGTGTTGGCTTGGATAGTGACTGCCCCTAAGATTGTGCATTATGTGTCTAGCTTTGCATCAGACCCTGGAGTCGCACAAGACACGCTGCGCACACCCTGAAACATGAACGGTTTGCTTGCTTGCATATTCAATATGAAACTCTGTTTCCAAACATGTTTCCAAACAAGTAAATCGACTCTGCTAGAACTGCATGAAACGAACCTAGGTAAAACTAGTAAGATCACTAGTAATGTAATGTTTTATAACATGATTACTTAGTGCCTGTTTGAGTGAATGCTTGTTTCTGTTCAGTTGATTTATCTCACCAGTACTTGTATAAAGTGCTGACCCACCAACAGTTTACTTGCTCGCAGGTACTGGATCGTTCGAGGAAGCGATAGGCGTGCCACAGTCCCGAAGACCCGGAATCCTGGTTTCGATTGATGCCCCGAGAATGCTATCGTATAAGGGGGCATAATGTATGGAACGAACGTGTGCCTTTGCTAAAGGAAACCCAAGTTGCCTCGATTGTCCCGAACACTCTGTTGGCTAATGCATTGCATTGCAACAAGTCCCTTTCCGCTGCTAACTCGATTGATGCGATGATAGCCAACTATCAACTTAAACGATTGGCCTTGCACGGGCGCAACCCCAGGCCCGTGCGGCATCACGTCCCCCGAAAGCTCGAACGGGCCATTCGCATAGCTCCCTTTCCTCCCTCGCACCCGCGGGACGGGCGCGGTGATTCGCGTCCGGCGCGCCGGGGTACGGTGATACGTGTCCGGTTCGTTAATTCCCGGCCGCACGGGGCGGGGCAGGGCGGAGCGGTGGGCCGGGCGGGTCCGGGGCGTGACAATAGCTGTGCCTCATCCCAAGGAACCGAAAATCTGGAGTCGATGCCTTGAGACGTATCGAGATGGAGCTGCTTTTGTATAGAGGGACATAATGTATGGAACGATGTTATTATAATCGAGAGAAGAGTGCTTGAGCGATCTGTAACCTCGGCCTTGCGCCGCTTGTAACACTTCTGATTATCAATAAAAGAGCATGTTTTCATATACCACTGTGTTCTTTACTTTTCTGCAATATATGTGCCGCTGCTTTAGTATTGAATAGCTTACTTGCCCTTGTTCAAAGCTTTGGCCTTGTGCAAGCGCATCTTAGGCTTGCACGGCATCACGTCCCGATAAGAATGATTGTCCTGCGGGAGGGCTGAAACGTGGTGATTCACGTTCAGCAGGGACAATTGGGCTTGCGGGAGATTAGGGACGTGACACTAGCGAGACCCGAATGTCCGCTCTCTACTGGAACCCAAGTTATAGTCGAGATTAGAGATTCACACAAGAGTTTCTCATCAGATATTTATCGATTCCAACAAAGCATGAACCATGAACGTATTACAAACTGACTTCGAAGAAAATGAAGATTACTACAAGCAACATGTTAAATGTTCTTCTCTTTACGTTCGCAGATGCTAAAATGAGAAAGAACGAAGTAAAGAAAAAAGCTCCTTGCTGGGTTGGTCAAAACCGTCGTTGCTCAAAGCAAGATTCGCCGAACAGACGATCTTTTCCCAGGAACCAGCAAGTTTACAAATGAACTTCTTGAACGCTCAATGTCACCTTCAAAAATAATCGAACATACAATGAAAGAGGGGAACACTCTGGGCCGCATACGATCTGGTGTTCTCGATTTTTCTATCTGTTTTCTCTCTCCTCAAATGAAAGAGGAGGTCCTCTATATATAGAGGAAAACAACACATATGCGGCTTGAGGAAACTCCAGGCCGCATATGAGCTGACCGACCAGATCCCTCAAAATATGGGTGTCAAAGCCGTAGGAGCCGGCCGCGCCGACCATGTAAAATCAAAAGGTTTAATATATAACTTTAATGAGTTAAATTGTAATTATTATCGGACTGATCAATTGTAATTAATTAATTAGTGAATTTAATGTAATATCAAAAAGTTCAATATAAAAAAGAAAAAGAAAAAAAAGACAAGGTGCACAAAAGTATAACAAGACACCCATATTATTATACTGATAATTAAAACATACAGTGGCCAAGATTACAATTGAGACCATGACAAGTCGATCATTATAAGACAAATTACGTACTGATAGTGAAAGCACAATTAACACACTCGGCACTAATGATAACAATAAGGCACACTGTGCCATAGCCACCATCATAGAGTAAGGTAAGAAAAATAGTGATAGCACAATTAACACTTAAGCGCTCGCTAATGATATTTATTTATTGAAGGCTAGAAGGAAGGCATGCAGTCTATATGCCATAAGTTTTGTTTTCAGTTTAGCAACCACAAGGATACCTTGGTATGATGCCTTTCAAGGAGTGGAAACCATCAGTAATCGGAGTGACTCGATCAATTATATAATCACCTGTGGTGCCGGAGGAATAATTGATTAGAGCATAAGTGTTGCCTTTAAATATGTATGCTTCATTTTTCGCTTTAGCCGAAAATGCTGCATCTAAGCCATCCTGGAAAACTGTATCTTTCAAAGAAGGGAAACTGAGGGTAATTCTTTTGGGACCCTGAATTATGTAATCATTGGTTGTACCCGGTGCAAAATTAATAAGCGCATATTGATCTCCTTTAAATATATAGGCTTCTTCGTTCGAGTGGGAGGAAGCAAAGGCTGCATCGATACCATTTTCAAAAATTGTATTTTTCAAAGAGTGAAAGCTATCTGTGATCTTCTTGGGTCCTTGAATAATGTTGCCATTCACAAAGTTGATGTGTGCATATATGTTACTTCTGAATATATACGCCTCGTCGTTGCTAGAGGAGGTAAATGCAGCATCGATTCCGCTAGCAAAAATAGTATTGGCCAGAGAAGGAAAGAAACTACCGATGCTCGCGGGTCCTTTAATGATGTAGTCGTTGGTTGTGCCGGGAGCATAGTTGATTAGCAAGCATTGATCGGTAGTGAAAAGAAACGCCTCTTCCTGCTGGTTATTGACGTTGAATGCACACTCGATGTAATGCCCCACGCTACAAACTTGGTCAACATAAGGCTCCTCTGTGCTCGTGGTGTCCTCCAGCACGATGTCTCTCTTCATTCTAACTTGTGCAGCAGTGAACACAACGTTGATCAGAAATTCTCCACGTCTGGGGCACCAAACATTTCTTAGGCGATTCATAAATTCTTGAGTGGTTTGCCCGTTCGAAGTTGGATTGGGATTAAAATGACCATTACGGTAGATTCGATTTCCATATGGGCTATAAGTTGTGCGTCGTGTGTCAGATCCTAGAACTACATATGGACGTGATGATCGAATATATTGACGATTAATGCCACCTGCAAAAGCGATTTCCTGCTGATTAGGATAATCATTATGCTCACGCAAGGTCAGCACTGCATCAATTCCCCCCGGCGCAAATATCTCATACCGATAGTAAATGAGATTGGTTGTCACCACGGGTCGCCAACCAGTTGACCTTGTCGTGCTAACAAACACTGACCCATCAACAGGTGAGGTATCTGACGGGGCTCCTCCTCTATTTACATGACGCTCCAAGTTGTAGTAATCTTCCAGACTAGTTGAATCTCGTTCTCGCGGAAGAAATCCTGTTCGAAAAATCTCATTATAGGGACGTTCATCCCATCGGTACACAGCCTCCACAATATCTTGGTTGCCATTAGGCTCCCGATATAGAATACTTGGCCCTTGTCTATTGGATAGTGTTAAAGCTGCTATATGATCCTGGAGTACACAAATATCCTCTCCAGAAGCCGGTTGAGCAAGCGCAGCTGCAACTCCACGATATTCTGATGTAGGTGGAAGTGCCATATCTACGAGTCAAGTTAAGATCGATCAAAAGAACAAAGTATATCAGACATAATAATGACAATCGAAAGAACATCTCTAACACAACTTAATTGAGTTCGGCTTCATTTCAATTCGGGTTGGGTTGGTCGGGTCGGGACCCGACATACGGTTTATAGGTTGCCCCAACTTGCACCTCTAGTTACATGCCATGCACTATAATACTATATGCTTAGAAGCACCTTTTTTTCCGGTAAAGCTAGCGACACAGAAAATGAGATGACAGCTTGTGATTGGATAGAGAGGAGATTAGAGAACCCATGAATGACACACAGAATTCTGTGTTGAATTTTTCGGTGTCGGTAGTGGGACTCCTTTTTCTTAAGGTAGCAAGACAGTACTTTTATGTGGTATTAATTAATATGAAGTCCTCTTTGAATATTTAAATAACAAAAATATAAACAATTGCAAAGTCGTGAAACTTTTAATTAAGCTTAAAGTAATATATTATATAAGGAAAGTAACACCAAGCAATTAAATGGTAGTTTCGTCAGTTTGGTTAGTTGATAAAAAGGAAGGAGCTAGCGCGGGAGGTAATTATCAAGGGAGTGCCGATAACGCCTTCCAAAATAAATCACGCCAAATCACCCCCTTGCTAATCTTTCGCTCTCCTTTCTTTATAACTACAAACCAAACTAATCTAAGCTAACAAATTGAGAGAATTACAAAGTAGTAGAGTAGGAGAAATTACAATGCATGTCAAAAGTTATTTCTTGGTGCATGCAAAGCTATGATTTTGTAGCTCTCCCTAAAAAAAAAAAAATTGACCAATCATATGTATATGATTGGAAATAATACCTTGCTTGTGTCAGAGATCGGTCGAAGACAAACTGATACTATAACAGATGAGAAATATAAGTGATACTAGACTGCTTAGTGGGTGAATTGATTTATAGAGGGGGGTTTGCAAGTATTGGACGGATGAGATGAATTGTCTACAGAGAGAGAGATCTCCACGGCTCATATATATATATATATATATATATCCACATGGCTCAAGTTGAAATATATTATTGCTATGTCATTTTCGTATGTGTTGACAATTTCTGTTTCTCAAGAAGAGTATTATTTTCCCGACCAACCAATTCCGTAAAGACACGGGGAGAGAGAGAGAGAAAATTTTGATGCCAACACAATACACATTTTTCTCTCTTCCTTTTCCCTCTCCTCTCTCTCTCTCTCTCTTGACGTGTCTTCACGGGACTAGTTGGTCGGCAATTGGATCAACATTTATGGTCGGTAAAATTACGGGAGAGAGAGCAAATTATTTTCCCTGAACAGGCCATCTAAGGAATCAGAATCCACCGTTTCTCTCGGACGAAATCAAATTTTCTATTACATTCGCTCTTTTTTGTAACAAAACACGAAAAACAGAATGAAATAAAAAATAAAAACAAAAAAACTGTGTCCATGAATGTAGGATTGATGGTGGCTGCTCTTATCTTATTGTAGTATGTGGGATTCCCAATTGAAGAACCGTGGGTCCTCCCTTGGAGTTTTCCACTTCAGAAAATTGCATAAAAGGCATTCGAATTCAAGTTTATTTTATAACATACATAAAGTTTAGAATATTTATGTTTACAGCATACGATCATCCTAAAGTAGCACGTAAAAAAGGATGGTATATATTAAAAAAAATTATATAAACATGTTATGTCCTTTTTTAGTGTATAACTTACAAACTTACGTCATTTTTTAGGCTGTAAGTTACTAAAAATATAATTAGAAAAAATATTAATTCCCGCTGCTGTGTATTAAAGAAAAGAGCCTAGCCGTTGAATTTTTTCAACACGTGGCACGATTAGATTGTTGGAAAAAACAAGACATTTTTCGTCTTTGTGATGAGATAAAATAAAATGAAAGAGAAGAGAAGTTAAGAGAGAGAACACAAACAAGATTTACCGAATTCAGCTCAATTTGAGCCTACGTCCTCCGTCCGTCCCTTCTTCACCGTTTTCACTATAATCAAATAAAAGATTACAAGAGCATTCTTTCAATTTGGTACAACTTAACTTGATGATCACTTTCTCTCACAAACTCACTTGAGGTGGATTACAAGTGTGAGGATTACAAGTTGTGTATTATTTTTCTTGTTACTTATTATGTTCAACCTTCACCATCTCCCCTCTATTTATAGGGAGGATATTCCTCTTGGGTACATCACATTCGTTGCATGGAGAAGTCCAAAGAGAATATTCTTTCTCCCAAGATTCGTTCATCTATCATCAATATTACAAGCAAGCTGAATACATGCAAAATATGAATATATATGCTACTTTAGATGGTCATAACTTCTTCAATACACCTCCAAATGACCTGGTTCAAAGCCTGGATGAAAGAAAAAACTTTTTTCAACAACTTTTGTATTGAAGACCGACCAAATAGTGATTGCAACAGCTTCAAAATAGCCTCCAAAAACTAAATTTTATCACAGAAACTTCACCCAGAAAAATAATTAAGTACTTGGCCGAACCCAACCATGGGTGACCGATTTCCATGGATCCATGTTTATTCATCATGGGGATGGACCAAATTCCCATCAATCTCTCCCTCCATCCTCATGAGGAGAAAGTTCTCAAACAGTAGTCATACCTGCCTTCCTACGGCAGAAGTTATGCTTCTCTTTTGGTAGATGCTTCGTCATCATGTCAGACGAATTTTGTCTTGTATCAATCTTCTTAATATGCATCAAGCGATTCTCCAAAGCATCTCGGATCCAGTGATGACGTACATCGATGTGCTCTTAATATGCATCAAACGATTCTCCAAAGCATCTCGGATCCAGTGATGACGTACATCGATGTGCTTTATCCTTGAGTGATAGGTAGCATTTTTACTCAAGCCAATGGCGCTCTGACTGTCACAATATAGAGTGTACTTCTCTTGCTTGAGAGATAACTCCTTTAGAAAAAATTTCATCCATAAGAGCTCTTTGTTGGCTTCTATAGTAGCAATATATTCAGCTTCTGTGGTGGATAGAGCGATACACTTTTGCAGCTTTGATTGCCATGATACGGCTCCCCCTAAAAAGGTAAACAAGTATCCTGATGTGGACTTTCTCTTGTCCAAGTCACCTGCCATGTCAGAATCAGTGTAACATTTCAAGATAGGTTTTTCATCTCCAAAACATAAAGAATATTTAGAGGTTTCTCTAAGATATCTTAGGATCCACTTTACTGCTTCCCAATGTGCTTTACCAGGATTGGCAAGAAAATGACATACCACTCCAACTGCATGTGCTATATCGGGTCTTGTACAAACCATTGAGTACATCAAACTTTCGATGGCAGAGAAAAAAGGAATGCTCTTTATCTCCTCCTTCTCCTTCTCACTTGAAGGACTTTGTTGTGCACTTAGCTTAAAATGAGCTGCTAGCAGTGTGTTGACTGGCTTAGAGTTTATCATATTGAACCTCTCCAGAATACGTTCAATGTATCTTTCTTGTGATAGCCACAACTTTCTTGCACATCTGTCCGGAGAGATCTTCATTCCCAATATATGTTGTGCTGCTCCTAAGTCCTTCATATCAAAGGACTTACTTAACTCTTTCTTCAACCTGTCAATCTTGGACATATCTTTTTCAACATTAAGCATATCATCAACATATAGAGAGAGAATAATGAAATCATCATCAGAGAACTTCTGGACATAAACACAATGATCTGCAGATATTCTTTTGTACCCATGGTCAAGCATAAAAGAATCAAACCTTTTATACTACTGTCGTAGTGCCTGTTTGAGCCCGTACAAGCTCTTCTTCAATTTGCAAACCAAGTGTTCCTTGTCCTTTATCTTGAAACCATCTAGCTGCTCCATATAGATTTTTTCTGCCAAATCACCATGGAAAAATGCAGTCTTCACATCTAACTGCTCAACTTCAAGATCTTGGGAAAAAATAAGACAAGAATAACACGAATAAAAGACATCTTCAGAACAGGAGAAAATATTTCTTCATAGTCAATACCTTGCTTCTGTTGCTTCTGACTGAAACCTTTCTCAACGAGGCGAGCTTTGTACTTGACTTGGCCATTTCTTTCATTCTTGATTTTGAGCACCCATTTATTTTTCAAGGATTTTCTGTTCTTTGGTAGCTCCACCAGATCATAAGTGTGGTTGTTATGCAAATAATCTATCTTCGCTTGCATAGCTTTTTTTCACTTGGCATGATCTTCATTGACTTGTACTTCATGAAAACTTTTTGGTTCACCTGCTTCTGTCACCATAGTATATTTTAAAGCAGGATATCTAGTTGAGGGTTGTCGTTTCCTCTCCGACCGTCTCAACTGAGGTGTTGGTGGCTGATCCATATGCGGCGGTTCTACATGTTCATGTTCCCCCTGATCAGAACCTCAAAAATCTATAATTTTTTCTTCCTGCACATCTTAAAAATTATTATTTTTTGGCATAAGAGAAGGAATAACAATAGGCATGGAGATTAGATCTAGGACAATGTGAGTATTTTGTGGCTCTTCTTCATTTTTAAAATCAGCAAGTGTTTTATCTTCACAAAATACAATATCCCTTCTCCTTACAATTTTTTTGTTTATAGGATCCCACAACCTATATCCAAATTTATTATTTCCATATCCTAAGAAGATGCATGGAATTGCTTTGTCATCAAGTTTTGTTCTTTTCTCCTTAGGTTCATGCACAAATGTCTTATACCCGAATACACGCAAGTAGGAATAGAAAATATCCTTTCCACTCCAAACCCTTTCAGAAATATATCTATCCAAAGGAACTGAGGTTGACATTTTTATCAAGTAGCAGGCTGTTCGCATTGCTTATCCCCAAAATATTTTTGGTAATTTGGCTAAGGATAACATACTTCTTATCCTTTCCACAATTGTGCGATTCATTCTTTCAACAACCATATTATGTTGTGGTGTGTGTTTGACAGTCTTTTGGTGTCTAATACCATATTTAGAACAATAATCTTCAACATCCTTGAAGTATACTCACCACCATTGTCCGTGTGAATACACTTCAAGAGCTTTCCAGTTTCTCTTTCTACTTTGGTATGGAAGTCTTTAAAAACTTCAAAGACTTGATCTTTGGCTTTTATGATATTCACCCATACCTTTCTAGATGCATCATCTATGAATATCATAAAGTAGGAGGCATCGCTAAAGGTTTTTACATTTATGGGTCCGCACACATCCGAATAGACTAAGTCTAATATGCTGAGTTTTTTTTTTGTTATAATTTTTAACTAAAGCTACCTGGTATTATTTTCCAATTAAGCAATTATCACATTGGGATAGTGTTGTACATTGCATGGATGGAAGTAGTTATCATCTTGCGAGAGTTTGTAGTCCTTTCTCGCTCATGTGGCCAAACCGCTTGTGCCACAAATCCATAGAGGTACCTTCCACTCTTCAAAGTTCATCTTTTTCTAAGTGAAACTGAGTCTTTTAGAGAGTGTAAAACTTTTTTTCTCTCGCCAGTACAAGTGATCCTTTGGTAAGTTTTTAGCATCCTTTCCCAAAGCTGCTTGTGTATCCTTCTTCATCAAGCTTGCCGGTGGAGATAAGATTGAGACAAAGATCGAGAATAAATCTAATATCTATTAGAATCATCTTTGTTCCAATGTTAGTGGTAACACAAATATTTTCAACGCCAAAAAATTGAGAAGAGTTTTTGTTACCCATTTTTACCATTCTAAGGTTACCTTCACGAAGCGAAGTAAAGTAGTCCTTCCAGGGGGTAGCATGGTTGAAGGCAATAAAATCAATCACCCATTCTGAGTCTTGGCAAGTAAGATTTGCAGAGTCTTCTTCACATGCCGAGAAAAGCACAATTTTATTGTCAGTGATAACTGTTGCACTTTTATTCTTTTCTTGCTTCTCATTGGTCCTTTCTTACTTTTATTCTCGCTTGAGCTTGCGGCATTCCCGTTTTATGTGTCCACTCTTCCCGCAGTGATAGCAACTAGTGTCCTTCCTAGCCATTAATTTTTCTCTCGACTTGTCTCAGTTCTGAGGCTGTCGACTTTTGCTCCTCCCCCTATTCTCGGTGACAAGGGCATGAGAATGGGAGGATCCAGATAACTTTCTTCAAATTTCTTCATTCAAGAGGCTGCTTGTAACTTGGTTCATGGATACAATTTTGCCAGGTACGAAGTTGCTAAAAGATACCACCAGAGTCTCCCAACTATCCGGTAACGAGATAAGCAGAAGAAGTGCTTTAAGCTCGTCGTCCAACTCTATCTTCATAGTACAAGCTGATTAACAATACTTTGAATTTCATTCAAATGTTCATACATGGAATCATCTTCCTTGAAATTGAGATTGACAAGCTTCCGAATCAAGAAAGCTTTGTTACCGGCGATCTTCCTCTCGTAGAGATCTTCAAGTTTCTTCTACAAGCTGTTCGGCGAAGTCTCATTCGACACATGATGGAATACGGTATCATCCACCCATTGTCGAATGGTGTCGATGATCTTCCGGTCGAGCTTCTTCCATTTACTGTCATAGAATCCGGCTTGTAAGATTCTCCTTCAACCGGTGCATAGAGGTCCTTGCAATAGAGAAGATTCGTCATCTTTACCTTCCACATCATCCAGTTGTGGTCATTCAAGCTGATCATCTGAATGCCACCAATGGGAGTCTCCATCTCAACACAAGAAGATTAGTAACATGTGCTCTTATACCACTGTTGGGAAAAATAAGACCTTTTCCGTCTTTGTGATGAGATAAAATAAAATGGAAGAGAAGAGAAGTTAAGAGAGAGAACACACACAAGATTTACCGAGGTTTAGCTTAATTTGACCCTACGTCCTCCGTCCGCCCCGTCTTTATCATTTTTACTATAATCAAATAAAAGATTACAAGAGTATTCTCTCAAGTTGGTATAACTTAACTTGAGGATCACTTTCTCTCACAAACCCACTTGAGGTGGATTACAAGTGTGCAGATTACAAGTTTATATTGTTCTTCTTGTTACTTGTTGTGTTCAACCTTCGCTATCTCTACTCTATTTATAGGGAGGATATGGCTCTTGGGTACATCACATTCATTACATGGAAAATTCCAACGGGAAGATTTGTTCCTTTTTCCAAGATACAATCATCTATCATCAATGTTACATGCAAGCTGAATGCATGCAGAATATGAATAGATAGGCTACTTTAGATGGTCATAACTTCTTCAATACACCTCTAAATGACCTGGTTTAAAGTTTGGATGAAAGAGAAAACTTTTGTCAACAACTTTTGTATTGAAGACCAAGCCAAATAGTGATTGCAACAGCTTCGAAATAGCCTTCCAAAATTGAATCGTGTCATAGAAATTGCACCCAGAAAAATGGTTAAATACTTAGCCGAACCCAACCATGGATGTCCGATTTCCATGGATCAAATCCATATTTATTCATCATGGGGATGGACCCTGTTTCCATCATAGATTTGGTAGAAGTGGAAAGCTCACTCCTAGATTTATTGGACCAATTGACATATTGGAGAAAGTCAGAGAAGCAGCATACCGCTTGGCATTACCTCACAATCTAGATGGAGTTAATAACGTATTTCATGTGTTACAATTGAGAAGTAGATGGCAGATCCAAGTCATATTTTGGACTATTCACACATTGAAGTGGGTCCCAGTTTAACTTTCCAATAGCAGCCTGTGAAAATTTTGGACCAAAGAAAGAAAGTTCTAAGAAATCAGGTCATTCCTCTTATCCGTGTTGCTCATAATTCTCTCGGAGAATCTACTTGGGAGCGAGAAGACAAAATTAGAGAGCGTTTTTCATATCTTTTTGAATCTTAAGGTATACTTCTCCACTCTTGATTTTTCTTTTGGTGCAATGTTTAATTTTAAATTTTGATGATGGAATTTATTTAAGGAGGGTAGAATGTTATAACCTATTTTTCTTATGACAAAATATATTCATATTTTAATATTAAATAAATATTTTTTTAATGATCTCTTTTAATATTTAAATTTATATAAAAGCATAATAAATTTTCTTACGTTCCTTTTAAACTTTTACAAATAGACCCTCAGTTAAATTATACAATTGCACAAAAGTATTTTCACCTAACATAGGTTAGATGTCCTTGATTTAGAGTAGGTGGTATGAAGAAGAGATAGGTGGCATTGCATAAGAGCTAAAGGGATATTAAGGTCATTTTAGGGTTAACTAGTCATAATTGATTTATATAGATTAATAAAGGATAGAAGCCTCTTTTCTATTCATGTCAGCCACTTCTTCTCCTCCTCTACACAAATTTTTCTACCTCCATTCTCTGAAGAACTTGGCCGTCCCACTCCAGACTCCAATCATTGGCAACAAAGTAGCTAGGTCCTCGCTCTTTTTAATCCCTCTTACTTAGTTGAAACCAATGAATAAAAAAATGATAACTAGTTAAGTAACCAATGAGCCCAACAAATAACTAGTAACAAACAAAAGAAGTAGCAAGTAATAATTTAAAGATGTATTTCCTGTGTATGGCCAACTATGGCAATAGGTATTAAAAATGAATAGAGGAAGCTTTTGCTATGAAAGAAGTGTTGACAATTATAGGAAGTTGCTACTTAAGCTAATCTGAAGTCTAGGCTTCCATTGTAAAGACTCTTAGTTAAATAAATATAAAAGAGTATGTATGTATGTGCCTTTAGGAAGAAACTTATAATAAAGATTTTTTTTTATGATTGCTAGGAGCTATGAGGCCGAGCCATGTGATTAATTTAGCACTCGGCTACAAAAATCATCCATGCATGCATTGGTTCTAGCTAGGAAAAGAAATGCATATTGTACTGGTAGTAACTAAATAGTTATAAATGAGTAATCACACTAATTAAAGAAAGAAAGTATTGGACCCATTCAACAGAATAATCGAGTAGGAAATTATGCTGGGACGAATTGTATACTCCAAAATATGTTTTTCCTTTAATGCACCAATAGCTAACATATTAAAATATACAAGGAGTAGAATACCTTAAAGGAAAACAACAATAGAACTAATTAATAAATTAATAAGTTGGTGAATAATCATGTTTAATACATATTAATTATAATTAGAAATTATAATCCTAAAATAACTTAATTTATTCTTAAATAAAAATTAGCCTATTTTCTATTTTCGTTAGCTTTGGGCTAACCAAGTTAATTTCTGTCTCTTTGTGGGCCGTGTACGAACCTCGGAACACCTAAAATATCGATCTTTCTGAATCTCCAAATACTGGACTATTTAATATCAATCTGGACAATTTGGAATCTCAGACGATATTATTTTTGACAAATGGAATTCTATCTGGAGTATTAGTTTTTGGACTTCTTCCGTATCGACACAATCGTAACCAATACGCCGACTCCAACATATTTTGAGGCAAGTACTATGTACTTCGGTTTTATCCTTTATAATATGATAGTTAGTTCTCTACTCTGCTAGCTCACATTTTTTCATGGTCACACTTAGTTGTAGAAACTGAATTTTCATTTTATGTCCCTTTTTTTTATACCGGAGGGAGAATAATAGGACGCATGTGGTTTACCATTTCCATCATGTCATGACTGCTAGCTGTTGAGTATACGACTATACCAACAGCCTTATACTCGATTATTCCTGACTGTTTGCCGTCTATGACGTGCCTTATTAGCTTTATAACCCCTACATGCCAACTATGTATTCTAAATATATAAGTACACACATGTTGTTTATTATCATCTTGTAGTAGTTTTATTTTCAAGTCCTATAATATTTATGCTTCTCTTATTTCCATGCTTTATAGTACATTGCTACTTAGTTCCATTTTTTTTACTATTTATCATGATTATTTAGTATAATTTTGTCGTGTATTGGTACTTGCTCCAATCCTAACTGGATCCGTTGATATATTAGGCAATGATGAAGACTGTGCTCCTACCTTCTATGGCCCACAGGACATAGCAGATGACCATGTTGAGGAGCCTATATATACTCAGGAGATTACTTTTGAAGCATAGTTAATTAGCTAGACTAGTATTTTCCTTTTGGCATACTAATCCGGTTGTCCCCGATTTAACTTATCTTTTGGCATGTTCTAAAACTATGGATGAATATATGTAACAAAACTATAATTTTTGATATACTAGTACTTCATATTTCTTGTCCTTGTTCCCTATCTAATATTTATCTATTATGAATGAGTTAGAATAGAAATTATTGTAGATGTGAGAATTATATATGGAATATTGGATGATTACAAAAGAGGTTTAGACAGCGTACTACTGTCGATACTGCGGCGTAGGCTGGACGTATTCATGTACTCGTGTCCGATCAATAGGATGCGGGTCGTGACACATTTTTATGGTGGCCCATTAAGGTTCAACTTTGCAAATAATGCGATGTCTTAGGTTAGAACCTAAAGTTAAGATTAGAGATTTTAGGAAAAACTCATTCATAGATTAGGAAACTCTACATCATTCCTTAGTAAATTATCTATCTTCTTTGGAATCCACATAACTATTTCTAATCATTTTGTTCCTTAAAACTTTCAGTATAGTTTAGACAAGTAATACCGTAGCAGGATCATCTGAAACCATCGAGCAGGCTGTGTTTGAAATCTATGAGCTTCCTCCTCCACCAGTTACTCCGACTGTTACTATGGATTCAGAGTATTCCAGAGACTTATTGATTCCCAAAGCGAGCAGACCACCCTCTTCCGAACCAACCTTGTAGATGCTCTTCGAACTAAGGAGGCCCTATATCCCCTACAATTGATGCCAGAAAATGCCAAAGACTTCAAGAACCTTGGGCCCCTAGATTTCTATAGGACTAAAGGAATTCTCTATGCAGATGAATGGATAGAGAATATGGAACAACGCATGAAGATTGCTCGAGTACCTGATGACCTTAAGGTGGAAACTGTAAGCATGGAGTTATTTCATATAGCTTGAACTTGGTTAGAGATGAACCCCAATTATCAGCTCCAAAAATCACTTGGAAGAAATTCAATAGGCTATTCAAGAATAAGTTTTATCACGGAGTGGCACGAGAAGCCCTCGAAAGTCAATTTGAGATGCTTGAGCAGTGTAATCTTACTCTTGATGAATACACTGCTGAATTTAGTAGACTAAGCTACTTCACAAAATATATAGTACGTACTCCTGAAGATAGTGCTCGTAGATTCAAAAATGGGCTATCTCCTGATATCCGTCTTGTTGTCACCACTAGTCGAGCTCGTACTTATAAAGAAATTTTGACTATGGAACAGGGTGTGGAAAGGGACATGGGATCCAAACTGAAGAGGGAAAGAGATGTTGGGACTGGAAATATAGGACCCAACAAACGTCCATTCCATTAACAGTTGTAGCAGAAGGCCCCACAACAACCTCAGCAACTTCTTCTTCGAGCTTTAATGCCACAGCAGCAACCTCAAGAACAAAATCGACAAGCTCCCATATGTGGATACTGTCAAAAATAAGGCCACACATGGAAAGTTTGTAGGAAAAGACTGGGAGTATGTCTATATTATGGATCAACATCACATTAGATGAAGGACTGTCCTGCTGCTCAAGGACGGATAGCTGAACAAAAGGCTCCAGTTTTGGTTAGTCCCCCAACAATGCAACAGAGAAGAACCCCACTCCCATCTCAGTAGCAACACTTTGCTCAGCACCAACAACAACAACAAAGGGGTGTACCTCAACAGGGGCATACTTTTATAATGAATCCGGAGGAAGCTGAAGTTGCAACAGATGTGATAACAGGTTTTGTGCTTATAAATTTAGTACCATCAATTACTTTATTTGATTATGGACTATCACATTCATTCATGTTTGAATATTTTCTCATAAAGCATAACTCAGTCACAGAACCTCTTAGAAGTTGTTATAAGATCATTATCTGTGGAAGAAATATTCTGGTTAGTGATGCATGTAGCAACTATCCTATCGCACTATGTGGAAGAGAATTACATGCTAGGCTACTCGTAATGCCAATACTTAGTTTCGACATTATTCTGGGTATGGATTGATTAAGTAAGCATCACGCCACCATAGATTGTCACTGGGGTAGTGTACTCTTTTGACCCCATGCCAAGCCAGAATTTAAATTTACTAGAGGTGCCAGAGAATTAGATAGTATAAAAATTTATGGATCCCTAGTAACAGAAAAATTGCCACCACCTATCATTTCTGAATATCTTGATATCTTTCCTGAGGATCTCCCAGGATTACCCCCAGACCGAGAAGTTGAATTTTCTATTAACTTAGTGCCAGGAGCAGCTCCAGTATCTCAGAGTCCATATAGAATCAATAAGAAGGATATAGTAGAATTAAATGAGAAGATAAAAGAGTTAGCAGACAAAGGTTTTATTAGGTCTAGTGTTTCACCATGGGGAGCTCCAGTATTATTTGTGCCAAAGAAGGATGGATCATCTCGAATGTGTATTGATTATATGGCTTTGAATGCTTTAAAAATCAAGAATAAATATCCCCTACCAAGGATAGATGATTTATTTGAACAATTAAGTGGAGCTCGGGTATTCTCAAATATTGATTTAAGGTCTGGCTACCATCAAATAAGAGTAAGGAAAGAAGACATCCCCAGAACTACTTTTAATACCTGGAACAGGAACTATAAATTTTTATTGAGGTCGTTTGGGTAACTAATGCTTCAGCAGTATTTATGAATTTAATAAACAAAGTCTTCCAACAATATTTGGACAAATTTGTGGTAGTCTTCATTGATGATATTTTAATTTATTCCAAGACTCCAGAAGAACTTGAAGAACACTTGAGGCTTGTATTGGAGACATTAAGGAAGGAAAAACTTTATGAAAAACTATCTTAATGTGCATTCTTTCTAGACAAAGTAGAATTTTTGGGACATATTGTAACTGGAGATGGCATAACAGTAGACCCTAAGAAGGTAGCAGCAATAGAATCATGTTCCACTCCAGACTCTATAGCAGAAATTAGAAGTTTTTTGGGACTAGCTGGCTATTATCGGAAGTTTGTAAAAGATTTTGCTAGAATAGCTGAACCCTTGACAAAATTAACAAGAAAGAATAAATAATTTATTTGGACTAATGAATGTGAGCATGCTTTCGAGGAGTTAAAGAAAATGCTGACAACTGCCCTTATTTTTACTCTACCATCGGGAACTGGAGGTTTTGCTATATACAGTAATGCTTCTGGAAAAGTCTTAGGATGTGTATTGGATAAGAACAAGAAAGTGATAGCTTATGCTTCAAGGCAGCTCCGACTAAATGAAAAGAACTACCCCACTCATGACTTAGAATTAGCTGTTGTAATCTTTGCTCTTAAGTTATGGAAGCATTATCTTTATGGAGAAAGAGCTAAAATTTTTACAGGTCATAAGAGTTTAAAATATATTTTTACTCAAAAATAATTGAATATGAGGCAAAGGAGGTGGCTGGAATTAATGAAAGATTTTGATATCATACTTCAATATAATCCGAGAAAAGCCAATATAGTTGCTGATGCTCTAATCAGATATCCTATAGCAATATATTTGACATGGGACCAACATTTACTAGAGGACTTAGAAAGTTTGGAGATTGAGATAATTATTCCGGATATAGAAGGACAAATGATGAATTTGAGAATTCAATCAACTTTAATAGACAAAATTAAGGAGACTCAGTTTCAAGATGAAGGCTTATGAAGCATTCGAGCCCAATTACAAGTTGGATTATTGGAGAATTTTACAATTCATGAGGATGGTTCACTAGGATATGGAGATAGATTATGTGTAACTCAAGGAGATATAAGAGAAGCAATTATGCAAGAAGCACACAGATCTCAATACTCTATACATCGAGGAGCCAACAAAATGAATAAAGATCTAAGAATGCATATTTGGTGGTACGGTATGAAAAGAGAAGTAGCCCAGTTTGTCTCACGTTGCTTGGTATGTCAACAAGTAAAAACTAAAAGACAAAGATCCGGAGGATTATTTCAACCATTATCCATTCCGGAGTGGAAGTAGAAACACATTACCATAGATTTTATTTCTGGGCTGCTGAGGTCACCTAGTAGGAAGGATACAATTTGGGTTATAGTGGATAGACTGACCAAGTCTGCATATTTTTTGCCATTCAAAGTGGGACTATCTACAGAAAAGTTGGCAGACTTATACATTCAACAGATTGTTAGACTTCATAGAGTTTCAGTAAGCATAGTCTCCGACAAAGATTCAAGATTTACCTCCTACTTTTGGAAGAGCTTACAAGATAGCCTGGGGACTCAAATAAATTTTAGTACAACTTATCACCCCAAACTAATAGACAATCTGAACGAACCATTCAAACACTTGAAGATATGCTCCGAACATGTGTCTTGGATTTTGGAGGATCATGGGAAGATTATTTACACCTTGTGGAGTTCCCTTATAATAAAAGTTACCAAACAAGTATTGAAATGACTCACTTTAAGGTTTTATATGGACGAAGATGTCGTACCCCACGAGCATGGGATGATATAGGAGAAAGCTTTAATGTGGCCAGAGATGATAGTTGATGCAGCCGATAAGGTGAAACAAATATGGGAATGACTTCGTGCGGCACAAGACAGGCAACGACATTGGGCTGATGTCACCGAAGACCGCTAGAATTTGATGTTGAAGACTTGGCATTCTTAAAGATTTCTCCGACACATGGCACAATTAGATTTGGTAGAAGTGGAAAGCTCAGTCCTAGATTTATTGGACTATTTGGCATATTGGAGAAAGTCAGAGAAGCAGCATACCGCTTGGCATTACCTCCCAATCTAGATGGAGTCCATAACGTATTTCACGTGTCATAATTGAGGAAGTACGTGGCAGATCCAAGTCATATTTTGGACTATTCAGATATTGAAGTGGGTCCCAGTTTGACTTACCAAGAGCAGCCTATGGAAATTTTGGACCGAAGGAAGAAAGTTCTAAGGAATCAGGTCATTCCTCTTGTCCGTGTTGCTTGGAGACATCATTCTCTCAGAGAATCCACTTGGGAGCGAGAAGACGAAATTAGAGAGCGTTTCCTATATCTTTTTGAATCTTAAGGTATACTTCTCCACTCTTGATTTTTTTTTCATGCAAAGTTTAATTTTAAATTCCGAGGACGAAATCTATTTAAGGAGGGTAGAATGTTATAACCTATTTTTTATATGACCAAATATATTCATATTTTAATATCAATAAATATTTTTTAACCATCTCTTTTAAACTTTAAATTTATATAAAAGCATAATAAATTTTTTTACATTCCTTTTAAACTTTTACATATAGACCCTTAGTTAAATTATACAATTACAAAAAAGTATTTTCACCTAAGCAAAGTTAGGTGTCCTTGATTTAGAGTGGGTGGCATACAGAAGAGATAGATGGTATTGCATGAGAGCTAAAGGGGTATTAATGTCATTTTAGGGATAACTAGTCATGATTTATTTATATAGATTAATAAAGGATAAAAGCCTCTTTTCCATTTATGTCAGCCACTTCTTTTGCCACAAGTCAAAGAACTTTTGAAACTACAGGAAAAATTGGACGACGAAGGCATGAAATAAGAAGACAAGTCCATGGTGGGTATGATCATCACCAAGCTTCCTCCAGGGTAGATCAAGTTTAAAATCAATATGTACCACAATAAGATGGAGATTGAACTTGAAGATCTTATGCGTTGGATCCACATTGAAGATGAAGCCAGAGCACAATTGAAGATGGATTCCTTGTCCAAGCAGTTGGCTAAGGCCAACATGGTACATTCGGGTGATCCAAAAGGGAAGCAAAACTTTTTCTACAAGAAGAAGAAGAAGAAGGAGGTCACCCAACTAAAGGTGAAGATAGGTCCTTTCAAGCCAAAGTCAAAGGTTGATGTGACATGCTACTGTCACGCCCCGATCCCCCGCAGGCTAATCGGCCATCCCTGCTAGGCGAGAATCATCGTGCCAGCAATCCCACGGAACGATCGCTTTGACCCATCTGGGCGTGATGCCGCACGAGTGTGAATGCACCCGTGCAAGGCCGTGGTTCATTGGCTGGCGGTAAGAGGTCTACATAGTCACACAGATTGTCCGAGTGCAGCAGAATGTATAAATGCATAGGCAATTGGTAACAAGTTCACTGAGTTATCAATAGCGAAAATATTGAATAACACAAGTAAGTATAACAAGCTCTTTATTGATATTAAAATAAGTGTTACAGGCGGCGCTAGGCCGAGTTTACAAGTCGCTCAAATACTCTCTCTGAAACATAAAAGTGTGCCAAGTGGCTACATTTGTGGAAAAATGTACATGCGATGTTACAACATATCTTGTATATGTGCTTTTGTTTCGGACGCAACGCTCCAAGGCTCCAGAGTTGAACTCCATGCCTTAGAACGTACGAAGGAGGCATTCGCACCGAACGAGGTTCTTCTGTACCCTGCAAGCAACCTGGTGGGTTATCAGTACATGAATGCACTAAGGGGAGGCTACTCGCCCGCTCGACAAATCCAAATACGTAATATAGGTTCCGTGCACCAACTATTTAGTTGTCTTGCTAGTTGCCTTAGGATCAGTTTTATGGCAATATTAAATAGCAAGACTTACCAACTTACCATTTATCCTTTCCTGTCCAAGGCAAACCAAGTTAATTCAAGCACGAGCATGTATAAAAATTCAGAGGCATAGCATATGCAAGCACTGTGTTATGAGCGAGATTATGCTACGGGTGCATGAGTTACAAAAAATATCAGGCGTATTGTATACGATGATCAAGTGCTCTTTATGCACAAGTATTGTTATACCATAATCGTACAGGTATTCAGTTATTCTCGATGCGATATAATAACTCGCACGTGGATAGCTGCTAAGCAAGGATGGCTCATCTATATGAACAATATTTGCTGGCATAGCCATAAAGAACCGATTAATAGTCTCGGAGCAATGATAACGAAGATGCATGTGTTGCTTCCATTACCCCGCTTAGTCAGAGACTATTCGATAGTTTCATCCGGATCGGATCGGCCTTGGTGCCCCAGAATCATTCGTGGAACAAGATTCGAAGATCCCCTTGATTCTAAGTTGTCTACGACATGCAGTCTTGGTCTTCTAATTCCATAACTTGATGTGATAATCCATAGTTCTTTTCTGAATCGAGAATTTGCTCCGCGAGCTGTGATTCTGATTTGCTTCACATGATTCTCGTTCATATGTAACTTGGTATGGTTATCATTCAGGTGTAAACTTGACAGGGTTCTTGATCAATGGATGACTTGCCTTGATGCATTCCCCTGGTGCAGGGATTGTCTTATCGACCCAACGGTCTCGGATACTTGTAGGTTCATTTGTACATAAGTGCTATTTGATAGTCTTCTGGTAAACTCAAATGCATGTACGATACACGATAGCGATACTAGATTATGGTATAAGTTTATTATGACATTGGATCGAAGCCATATTCAAGTTAACATATAAGCAGGCAAGCATGCATTCATAAGGAACATAGGCACTCATATTGGCTCAGGCCCGAAGATAAGCCGAGGAGTAAAACCGTGAAGGGACTTTTCGAGTGACATGACCTTGAGTCATGCAGTATGGCATGCGAACAGTGCACTACAGAAGATATATATATCGTTCTACTCAAAGCATAGCGGGGTCTAGTTTCACAAGGCAAAGGTAGCATGTAAGGGTCTGTATATAAGCAATGTTTCATTTTCATGTTCTAGCACAAGCAATACAAGTTGGGATTATTCTCTTAGCTAGGTGTGTTTTATTCTTATTAGCATACAGGGGGTGATTCAACTAGTGACTAGCATGAATATTTCGTATTTTATGTGTGCTGGCTAAGCAAAGACAAGTTTATCTTAGCCACCCACCTTAGCGATGATTTGCCTCGGTCGAGTGCTACTCTAAGCGAGCCTCTAAAAGCCTAAGCTGGTGCTCCTAAAGGAACAAGTCTAGATAATCCTTTGCTTCAATGAGTCACCTCCCTGAGCAAGGCAGGTCGGGACGATGCACTTTTGCCGTTTGAATCGACAGTCCGCTTGAGCGGAACGGGGTATTACATCATACACCACTCAGAAAAAGTCTCATTCTCGAGACTTCCTGAGGGAAAGCCGTTCTATCATGTTATTAAATTTAGTCCAAGCGTAGCTATCGGTGCCACTAAATCTATTTTGAACACGATCCCTTACTCGTTCCTTACGCCGTATCGGGTGTATTCTGAGCATGACTCATTTGCGCCTTAGCACGGGACATGTTTCTTAATGCGGGGTACGTTATAATTCATCTTGGATAGCGATCAAAGGCTGAGGCAAACTTATACAAGTCGTTATGCTTGTTCAGGAGGATATTCACTTGCACTAGCATTCGAGTTCAGCATATCGCGAGTCTGGATCATACACATATTCGTAGCACTCCAAACACGTGTATTTCACTAACTTAGCGATAGCGAAGTCTTTGCACTCGAGTTTTACATATCATTGCATCTTGGATCATGCACGCGTCCAAGGCGTCCCTCAAACATATACATTCAATCAAACTTAGAGATAGTAAAATCGGACAAGCTACTTGCAAAAATCATAAGGGTTCTCGTTTTACTGAATCACGAGGATACTTTCAATATGGTTAACCCAATTCCATATCATTTTTCTGTTCTAACTCAAGTTTCAAGCATTTTGCACTGCCGTTAAGCAAGATCTATTTTGTTTAACTGACTAGTGTCCATTCATTCGGGTCAAACGTAGCACACGATACCGTTCCCAATCTAACCCTAAGTCTTGTTGCACAAATTCTATAGCTTTGTTCAAGCAATGTGCTAAAGTCGGTTGCATAGGTTCATTCACTCACTACAGGGTCGTCTGCCTAATTATTAGTTTGGCTCACAAGGTCATAGGTACAGGTTCAAGCACACGATTCACCGTACAAATTGTCGGACGATGCTCGTCCCAAATCCTAGTGTCAAACCATTATTCATTTGCATGGGCTATTTTATCCAAACTTATTTCACTCAAATTTCTAAACATCAAGCACATATTTTTCCTATTCACAATAACACATTCATTTAGTATGGGAGATGAATCCGTTCAGTAAATTTGTGTTATATCCAAGTTGCAGGATAAGCTTAGTGATTTGCGTAGTCTATTTCTCCAAACATATTTTGATAGAATCTATATCCGTTTCAAGTCTAGACCACCAAGCCAATATTTGATTCTAAACCTTAGACTATATCCCCAAGTCGACCAACCTGATTCATGTATCCGTTCATGAAACTATTAAGCGTGATTTATTTGAGGTTCTAGGCTAACTTATCCTCAAACTTATTCGGTTCACTGTATTTCAATTTAGTCTTATCGTGTCGAACCAAAAGTTAAGACGATTATTGAGTTGTTACGCTTCGGTCTTCCGCTAGTTCGATCACCCTCATTAGATGCTAGATCATCACGTCAATGCTCCCGCTGGATAATCGTTCTAACCCGAACGTAACGCATGTATGAGCATAGAGTTACGTCCGGATAAGACAAAAGATTTTGAACGTTATAGTTAACTTTGGCACGATAGAGACTTCCTTATCTTTCACATTTGCTTCATCCATTTATATATGAAATCTACCAAGTCATGTCCGTTCATGCAGTAATTATAATTTATGTAGCGAAATCATCCAACATCAATATTATCGTTCGGTATTTACACAGTCTACTTATAAGATTCCTTAAGAAACTATGTTTTTAAATATTCAAGCCCAAGTTTTTATCCATTCGATACGTTCTATTTATCGAGTCTGTTTGGAATAATCATCGAACATGTTCCTTTGAGTTCGATCATCCCTACCGTACGTGAATCACCACGCTGGCGCTCCCGCAGGATAACCATTCTCTCTGGGACTGATTTCGAGAGTTATCTTTTCAAACTCGATTTTAAGATTGTTCTTATAAACTTTAAGCCAATTCCATTATCGCTTATATCTTTTATCGAACCAAGATATTCATTCTCGGACTAGCTTATTCGAGAGATTTTGTATTCAAGTTCAATCCTTTTTGTTTCAATCAGAAATTGCTTGTACGTTTCTCCAAGTTTCTAACAAGTTTCCTTGACCAAGATATCAGTTTCCATTTTTGAGAATTTTTATTCGATATAAGCCTTATCATTTATTCAAGACATTCTCAATATCGTTCAGTCCGAATATCGTACGAGTTTTGGATCCGTTTGGATATTTCTAAATAATCCATACACCACTCGGAATTGAGTTATCCTATTTAAATTCATATTCGATGTTTGCATTTATCGTTAGCATACTCACCAAGTCAAACCTAAGAATTATTGCACGATATTTAGGTATTGCCTAGTAAAATTTTAGTCTCGTATATATTTTGGATTGATAGTCATCCAAGTAAACTATATTCGATTTGTATCTTTCAGCACATAATATGGTTCGAGCTATTTCTTAAAAATCCAAGAACAATTCTCTATGTTCGTCTAAGCGATAAATTTGGTACAGTTTCTATCGGTTGCAGTTCTAAGTCTTACTTGTCTTATTCCTGAATGATATCCAAATTTCGTTTCTAACTGGCTTGCACCAAAGGGTCTTGGTGCACGATACCGAACACAACTTAGCCGAAAGGCTGTGTGCATAGCGAACCATTTGGGATAATATTTAATTTCTGTACTAACCAGTTGGGTAAATATATACAGGCATATGGTTCGCATATATCATGTAAATCTTAGCACAAGTCTATTCCCTAAAGGGTCTAGCACAGGTCAGCACAAAGGCCTTCCAAATCATAATATCGTACAAGCAATCATATCAATTCACATGCACTTTTGAAGGTATTTAGACTTATTGTTTGGAATATCCCATTGAGGCATTGAGAGAGTGTGTGCACATAACCCACGAACGAGCTTTAAAAACTGAGAAAATTGAAACAAAGTCCAAAGACGTATAAACCAAGCTTTGATATCAATCTGTCATACCCCGATCCCCCGCAGGCTAATCGGCCTTCCCCGCTAGGCGAGAATCACACTGCCAGCACTCCCGCTGAATGATCGCTTTGACCCATCTAGACGTGATGCTGCACGAGCGTGAGCTACGCCCGTGCAAGGCCGTGGTTCATTGGCTGGTGGTAAGATGTTTAAGCCACATAGTCGCACAGATTATTCGAATGCAACAGAATATATAAACATATAGGCGATTGGTAACAAGTTCACTGAGTCGTCAATAGCATAAGCATTGAATAACACAAGTATAAAAGTATAATAAGCTCTTTATTGATATAGAAACAAGTATTACAGGCGGTGCTAAGCCGAGTTTACAAGTTGCTCAAGCACTCTCTCTCTGAAACATAAAAGCGTGCCAAGTGGCTACATTTATGGAAAGATGTACATGCGATGTTCCAATATTATGTCTTGTATATGTGCTTCTGTTCCAGACGTAACGCTCCAAGGCTCCAGAGTTGAACTTTATGCCTTAGCACGTACGAAGGAGGCATCCGCATCGAACAAGGTTCTCCCTCACCCTGCAAGCAACCTGGTAGGTTATCAGTACATGAATGCATTGGGGGGGGGGAGGCTACTCGCCCGCTCGATAAATCCAAACAGGTAATATAGGTTCCGTGTACCAACTATTTAGTTGTCTTGCTAGTTGCCTTAGGATCAGTTTTATGGTAATATTGAATAGCCTAACTCGTATGACAGTGCACCGTATGATATAGGAGAAAATACGACAAAACTTACCAACTTACCATTTGTCATTTCCTGTCCAAGGCAAACCAAGTTAATTCAAGTACGAGCATGTATAAACATTCAGGGGCAAAGCATATGCAAATACTGTGTTTTGAGCGAGATTACGCTTCTGGTGTACGATTTACAGAAAATATCAAGCGTGTTGCAAACGATGATCAAGTGCTCTTTATGCACAAGTATTGTTATACCATGATCATACAGGTGTTCAGTTATTCTCGAGAGATGCAATAACTCGCACATGGATAGCCTCTAAGCGAGGATGGCTTATCTATATAAACAATCATCGCTGGTATAGCCATAAAGGATCGATTAATAGTCTCGGAGCGCAGATGACGAAGATACATGTGTTGCTTCCATCACCCCGCTCGCTCAGAGACTATTTGATAGTTCCATCCAGATTGGATCATCCCCGGTGCACCATAATCGTCCGTGGAATGAGATTCGAATATCCCCTTGATTCCAAGTTGTTCACGATACGCAGTCTTGGTCTTCCAATTCCATAACTTGACATGATAATCCATAATTTTTTTTTGAACCGAGAATTTTCTCCGCGAGCTGTGATTCTGATTTGCTTGACATGATTTTTGTTCAAATGTAACTTGGCATGGTTATCATTCAGGTGTTAACCTGACAGGGTTCTTGATTAATGGATGACTTGCCTTGATGCATTCCCCTAGTGTGGGGACTACCTTAGCGACTCAACGGTCCCGGATACCTGCAGGTTTATTTGCACAGAAGAGCTATTTGATATTCTTCTGGTAAACTCGAATGCATGTACGATACACGATAGTAATACTAGATTATGGCATAAGTTTATTATGGAATTAGATCGAAGCCATATTCAAGTTAACATATAAGTAGACAAGCATGCATTCATAAGAAACATAGGCACTCACAATGGCTCGGGCCCGAAGGTAAGCCGAGGAGTGAAATCGTGAAGGGTCTTTCCTAATGACATGATCTAGGGTCATGCAGTATGACCTACGAACAGTGTACTACAGAAGATATGTATATCGTTCTACTCAAAGTATAGCAGGGTTTAGTTATACAAGGCAAAGGTAGCATGTAAGAGTCGGTATATAAGCAATATTTTATTTCTATGTTCTAGCACAAGCAATATAAGTTGGAATTTTTCCCTTAGCTAGGTGCGTTGTATTCTTATTAGCATGCAGGAGGTGATTCACCGATCAACTAGCATGAACATTCCATATTTTATGTGTGCTGGCTAAGCAAAGACAAGTTCACCATAGCCACCTACCTTAGCGATGATTTGCCTCGGTCGAGTGCTACTCCGAGAGAGCCTCTGAAAGCCTAAGCCGGTGCTCCTGAAGGGACAAGTCTGAATAATCCTTTGCTTTAATGAGTCACCTCGTTGAGCAAGGCAGGTCAGGACGATGCACTTTTGCCATTTGAATCGGCAGTCCGCTTGAGCGGAATAGGGTGTTACAGCTACAACTGTGGCAAGAAGGGTCACTACAAGAGCGAATGCATATCTAAGACCAAGCTGAAAGAGAATAAAGAGAATGGTGAGCTTAACCTAATTGCTATGATTGTGTAGATTGAGTTGAAAGGCGTGGACACTGATTGGTAGGTGGACACTGGTACATCATGACACATATGCTCAAAGAAGGAGCTGTTAACCAAATACGAGCCTACTTTTAAGAAGGTCTCGATCACGAATAAGGCTCAAGCAGATGTTCAGGGGATCGGTACCATGGTGCTGAAGTCGACTTCAAAGAAGTCACTTACTCTAGAGAATGTGAAGTACATACCGATGATTGCCAAGAACCTAATCTATTGGTGTCTTTTGTGAAAGAAAGACTTGAGGATGGATATCAATGCCGGTAAGATAGTAATGTCTACAAAGAAACATACTTTAAAAAAGTTTTTTGTATCGAAGGAATGTTTAAAATACCGAAGGAATGTTTAAAATACCATTTGTAACTCCTTATGTTAGTATCAATGCAGTAGCTACTTTTGATTACTCTATTAAGTTATGGCATAATAGACTAGTACAAGTGCACAATAAGTGCATTAATAAAATATCTAGTCTAGGTCTTATCTCCAAATATGGGGGTAAGGAGGTAAAGAAGTGTGAAGTCTGTGCGCAGATAGAGACGGGTGAACCGAAGTATAGATCTTATGGAGTTGGTGCACTCAGATATTTGTGACTTCCAACAATTCTCCACAAAAGTTAAAATAAAGTACTTTATTTCTTTTATTAACAATTTTTTAAAGTACGCGTTCATATATCTTTTCAAATTAAAGGATGAAGCGTTCGAGAAGTTCATGGACTTCAAGGCTGAAAGTAAACGTCAAACCTACTCAACAACTCAAGCGACTTAGGATTGATCGAGGCGGAGAGTATCGTTCTTTGGAATACACATTATTATACAAAAAACATACAATTATAAATGAAATAACTTTTTCGTATTCTCCCCAATCTAATTGAGTTGTAGAAAGGAAGAATAGGACGCTGGCAGAGATGATGAATTCAATGCTCTTGACGGCTGGACTTCCAAATTGCTACTGGGGAGAGGCTGCGCTTATGGCTACATTCATTCTGAATAGAGTGTCATTCACGACATCTGATATTACTCCTCATGAACTCTGTTTAAGGTCAGACCCAAACTGAATATCGTTCATGTGTGGGAGTGTCTGGCCTATGTGAAGCTTCCGGACCTGAAGATTCAGAAGCTAGGTACAAAGACGACGAAGACCATATTTTTGGGCTACGTTAAAAATAGTGATGCTCGAAGGTTCCTTTATATTGAATCCAATCATATCATTGAATCTCGCAAAGCAGAATTCTTTGAAGATAATTTTGCTAGGCACATAAATATTATTCTCGAGAATGTCCTGGAGAACGTTGCTAGCACTGAGGAGGCAAGTACTTCTCAGAAGATGTAGTCCAAGAAGAAGCTATCGTAGAAGAGACAAAAGTTGAAACAGAATCCGCTGAGACGAGAGCAAAGTGACTGAGGTGGCCGAAGGACTTCGGTGAAGACTTTATTACCTATCATGTGGAAGCTGGTTCGCTTACCTATGATAAGGCAATGAAGACTAGAGAAATTATTTTCTGGAAGAAGGTTGTCAATGATGAGTTAGACTTGATAACTTCTAATAGTACTTGGAAGTTAGTCAATCTTATTGAAGGTGCTAAACCTATAGGATGCAAATGGATTGTCAAGAAAAAGATAAGGGCTGATGGAACTGTTGATAAGTTCAAGGCTAGGCTGGTCGCCAAAGAGTTTTCTCAGAAGCAGGTGATTAACTACTTTGACACATATTCTCCAGTTATACGGATGACCACCATCAGGGTGCTAATTTCTCTAAGTATTATTCACAAATTGGTGAAATATCAGATGGACGTCAAAATAGCATTCATGAATGAAGAAATGACTGAGGAGATTTATATGTAGCATCCAGAAGGTTTTGTCATCAACGGTTTTGAAGATAAAGTGTCCAAGCTGGTAAAGTCTTTATACGGTCTGAAGCAAGCTCCCAAGTTGTGGCATGGGAAGTTTGACAAAGTCATCAGGTCAAATGGCTACAAGGTCAGTGAGACTGATAAGTGTGTTTACACAAAGTTTGCTAGTGAAAAAGGTATCATCGTTTGTCTTTATATGGACAATAAGCTAATCCTGGGTACGTATATAGAATGTGTCACTAGAATAAAGATATTTCTCTCGTCCAAATTTAGTATGAAGGACATGGAAGATGCAAATGTTATCCTTGGAATAAAGATTATTTAGATAAAAGCTGGGCTTGCTCTATCACAAGCTCACTACGTGGAAAATATGCTTACACGATACGGATATCAGAATCTTCCAGGGATTGATACTCCTTATCGGTGTGACAAAAAGTTAAAGCTAAATTGAGGAAAAAGCGTCAAACAGTTGGAGTACTTGAGCATCATCGGAAGCTTGATGTATGCTACGGGTGCCACCAGGCCTGACATAGCTTTTATTGTTGGCATACTGAGTCGGTTTACGAGAAATCCATGGGTTAAACACTGGAAAGATATTAAGAGAGTAATTAGATATCTCAAGAAGACTCAGCAGTTTACTCTCTACTACAGCAGTTACCCAGCAATGATCGAAGGTTTCAGTGATGTAGGCTGGTGCTCGGAAGAAGAGAGTAAAAGATCCTCATGAGGATATTTTTTCTTAATGAGTAGGGCTGTTATATCATGGAAGTTGAAGAAGCAGAGTATGTTCTCTCACTCCTCAATAGAGTCAGAGTTTTATGCACTAGCAGCTGCAACAGATGAAGCAGAGTAGCTTTGGGAGCTCATATTTGATCTTTCGGGGGTTGGTACACAAATTTTGGCTATTCCAATATACTGTGACAACCAGGTGACTGCAGCTGTGTCAACCAATAATATCTTTAATGGTAAGAAGAGGATTGTGTGACTTTGTCATACAATACTGAATGATCACATCAAAAGTAGTGTCATTATAGTGTTTGATGTTCGGAGCCTGGAGAATCTGGCGGATCTGTTCACTAAAGGTCTCAAGTGCCATATAATCAAGGACACATCCTATAAAATAGGCTTGAAGGACCTCTGATATTGTGTCTTTGTAATCCTATCGTTAAAGTTTTATGCTATTTATTCAAAGAGAAATCTACTTGGCATCTAGCTTTTGGTTCAAGAGAGGACCATTAATTGGAAAAAATATCAGGTACAGTGGTTAGTCCTTCGGGATAGTATGGGATATATACCCAAAACTACTGTGGTCTACTAATTGTTCACTATATTGAACAAATCCTGTGATAGGATAGCTTCGACGCCTGAATGAGTTCTCGGATAGATTGAATGTCCGACGAACATTATAGTAAGTATGAGTAGTTCAGTACTACAAGGGATGTGTATCCCATGCTACAGTGATGTGATACCATAATGAGGTAAAAGATATGAATCCTCGGCCTTGGGCCATGTTACAGCGGTAGTAGCACCGCATATAGGCAGATAGCCTAATGTTGAAAGATAAAAAGAGTTGTAGTACAACACTACTAAGAGGCTTTTGTTCTCATGCTATAATAGGTGACACCACCAGAGGTCGCAAACCTTCACTACCAAAATAAGTCAAATTAGCGACGTATTTAGTGACTTTGAATTAAGACGTCGCTAATATTATGGATTTTAGTTACGTAATAACATGATGTCATAATACGTCACTGTTGGCGATATTCAGTGACGTCTAGCGACAATATTAATATTATAGAAATGGACGTCGCTGAGAAGTTGCTAAAACTCGCTATATTTTTTAAATCAACGATGTTTTGCGACATTTTTACATGTACGTCGCTGAATATTATAAACTAGCAAAATTTAGCAACGCTTATATTAGGCGTCGCTAAATTATTTCATATAGGATTTTGTGATTTTATTTTCCCCACTCTTTTATCCCCAAACTTTTAAATTTAGCGACGTCTAGTGATACTGTTTACTGTCGCCAATTTACGTGGTCGATTCAAATTCCTATTCCTGTCCTAAAATATTGCCTATATTCGCTAGACGTTGCTATATAGCAACGATTAGCGGCGTCTATATGAGAGGTTGCTAAAATCCTAAAAATTCAGGTTGGTTCAAATTCCCATCCCCCTATAAATAACCCTCTTCACCCCTTTCCCAACTCTCACCCCCTTTCCCTCCCCTCCGCTCGACCCCCCTTCCTCTTCTCTCCGCCTCGACCCCCCTTCCCCATCCTCCGTCTCGACCCCCCTCTCTTCGACCCCTTCCCCTTCCCTCCGACTCTGCACCCGGTCCGCCACCCACCTCCGCTTCAACCCCACTCCCCTCCACACCCGCATCCGCTCTGCCACCCGCTCAACCCCCCTCCCCATCCCCTCTGTCTCGACCCTCCTCTCCTCAACCCCCTCCCCTCCGCCTACTTACCTGCTCCGCCACCCGTCTCTGCCTCGACCCCCCTCCCCTCAGTAACTGGATCCACTGCAGCCACTTCGACCCCTCCATCCTCGCCTCGACGGACCTCCTCCTCCACCTCCCCTATGACCCTTTCACCGTCGTTGTCAACATCGACATCCTCCATAACTTCGGCTATGGCCCCCTCATCGACTCCCACCACCTCATCCTCCGCCGATATTCGTCCGCACCGTCGACTTCTCTCGCAACGCCCGGGCGGCTCCTGCCACCCCTACGGCGCCCAAGTCCCCATCATCACGTATATTGTAATAATTTAATGTTGTAATATTGGTATCGCAACAAATATTTTATATACGGTACAAATAATTTATGGTTATAGTATTTTATTATACAGTAGTTATGATATATTTATTTGGATGATCATACGTTAGGAAGATAGGTTATTGACAACCTTTTTCGTGCCTTTTGATTTTTTTGTAAATTTTAACAATTTACAAAGAACCTCTTGTGCATAGAAAAGATAATGAATATCCTTTCTTCCATAATATTTGAATATCCTAGTAAAGATACTATAAGTACTGTATTTCAAAAATAGCGATATTTAGCGACGTCTAGCTGTCTTGTGACTATTAGCAACGGTATGATTTCGTTGCTAAAAAATAGCTTTCCTTTGCTAAGTGATGCTAAACGTCACTATAATGCTGACATGTTAATTTCTGCCATGTCAGCATTTTTTTTGCAGAACGTCGCTGATTAAGTCGCTATTGTAACGACGTTTGGCGACAATTTAGGTCATCGTCGATGTACCGACGTCGAGACCCTGGACGTCGGAACTACGGCGACGTCATCACGTCACAAATATAGCGACGAATAGTAACATTTTTGTTGTCAGCGACCATTGAATACGCGATGACACATAAACGTTATTAATTATGTCACTAATTATTATTAGCGATATTTTTTGGTTAATTAGCAATATTTTTTTATGTCGCTAAAATGTATTATTTTGGAAGTGCTCGGTAGTTCCCTTTGTCACAACGGTGTAGCACCGCATGAAAGCGCAAGGCTTCATGCTGGGAGTGGTACTACACTACTAAGAGGCCAGTGACCTTACGTTACAGTGGCATGACACCATAAGAGGAGGAACCTCAGCCTTGGGCTAGGTCATAGCGGCGTAGCGCTACACAGAAGTGCAATGCTTTATAGCGGGTTATATTGAAACTCTCTAAGAAGAACTCACCTAAGTGTTTAGAAAAAGATGTAGACCATCTCTTGAGGGTAAACTTGCAGACACCCAAGATATATGCACCAAGGCCAGGTCAGCACATAGCCTTTAATGTGTGACTAGAGATGCAACTGAGGTCATTATATGAGTGGGAAGAATAGCAACTATGGTACAAAATTTAAGACTTAGTCCATTCTTGTATCGTACTGTTGTTTGAACCATGCGAAAAAATTCAAGTCGTTGGCGACATCTATCCTAATACATAATGGCAGTCACTATAGGGAAAGCACAACCATGTATTATAAAATATGTGGAGGATTATTAGGGATTTTACTTAGCCTATAGGAAATTTAGCCCCACATCAAAAAACTAACATGGTGTATATCTCAATATATAGCTATGCTTTGTATTGGTATATGCACATGGGGGTGTGGTGGCCCATATGGGTTGATTTTCCAAGATGAATTAAGTTTGAACCATATTAGAACAATCTTTGTTTTGTCACCATCGTTGGGCTAGCACCTTAGGAGCTAAGCCCTGAAGGGGCTTAGCGACTTAGACTCGAAATCAAACTTGGGCCCGAGCGAAGGGTACAAAGTTGTGCTTTGATGACGCACTTTGCACTTTGTATATTCGCATCAGACTCATGGCGGTTATGCATAAATATTGTTCTTGTACGCTTATTTCATGCACGAGGTAGTATGCAGTTAGCATTCATGTACAGAGCGTCATACGCGAGGTGTATACGTTGAGCATTATGCATTGAGCATTATGCACGGGTGTATACGCGTGATGTTATACGCAGGCATATACGTGGACTGTATGTGCGGGCTATTTGCGTTGGATTGTATGCGAATGTGTAAGTGCATGCATATGCAGTGCAGGGTATAGCACGGGCGACATTATCAGCGTGCGTCATGCTACAGTGTCTAATTTGTACAGGCGGCGCTGTTATCGTACGGCACATGCGACGTTGTCAACATGTAGCACGGGCGACGTAGACGACGTATAGTACTCTGATTCCTTGGATTTGTAAGATTTTATCGCATGCACATATGCACATACAGGTATTTCTATACGCGCATGGTACATCTGGGCTCTATAAATAGAGCCCCTCCTCATCATTAATTTTGGTTATTTGAACATTAAAAAGAGAGAGAAACTCGAGAGAACAACATCTAACCAAAGACTATGTCACCATCCACAATTAAAATGAGGGTACGAGTACGTGTGTACGTCCAACCTATATCGCAGCATCAGCGGTAGAACGCTGTCTAGGTCAACATTACTATCTACTTATCTTACGCAATATATTTAAGGTACTTGTCATGATATCTAAACTCCAAATGGAGGACAACATGATTATCATAATCAATACTCAATAACAATAACAATATAAAACTAAAGAAAGATAAAGGTATGAGATAGAATAGAAAAAAGAATCATCGAGTCAAAAATATAACCATGTACAAGTCTAATAGTCTAGCCATAACACAATAGTATCAAATACAATATACACGCAAAAATAATTAACTTAGATATATATAATGTAATAATGGCAATAACTAAGTCTCCTTAGTAGTTGGCACTAGATCATGATGCTCTAAGGGTGTTGTCTCAACTGGCTCGCCATCTTGTGGCCCATAATAGTTGGGACACATCTCCTCTAACCAATCATCTAAAAAATATATCCAGTCAGGATTGGAGCAAAGTATAAAACTCTGAAAGTAGTTTCAAATATATGGTAGAGAATATATGATAAGTAATAGAGAAGAATACAAGATGTACAATTAACTAGAAAATTAAAATATAACTGAGGTAAACAGGTAAAATACTGAAAAGAAATACAGGCAATATGAAATAAACTGCAAGTAAGAAAAACAAGAATACTAACTAAGTGCCTTAGAGTTTAAGTTCGTTATGTGATCGGTTTAGGTTGAACATATTTATTCTAAGGTAACTCGATTATATGTGAGGTGCATAATCAAAATAAACACGAATACACTATCGGCTTGATCACATAACTAACTTCTACTCTCCCGTCCAAACCAATCTCATGAATCCGATCATGATATGTTACGTACACGAATATAATATAAGTACACGGAGAACACGAATGAATACAAGCACAAGGAATATCCGATGCACATGATAAAGTATATATAGAAGGAGTATCTGGAGTATATGAAAATGGATAACATCTCCTGACAGGATTCATACAGTACCAGTCTGTGTAACTATGTCTCAGAATCAAGTATACAGTTCTAAAACAAGTAATATATACACTATCATGTAACAAAAACTAAGAGAGAGATGTACTCGCCTATGGTCCTGAGCAAGTGATATAACTTGGTGTCTGAGCTGGTGTCATACCAACTTATATATGAAATATTATGTCACTTAGGTGTAATAAAGTGATAAATAACTAAAATAAGTCAAAATATGCTTTCTAGGCCATTTCTAGGTCATATTAATCATACTAGGTCAAACTAGGTATTTACTTCCTTCTAGGGCTGTTACAAGGGAAAAATAGTTAATACTAGGTTATACCTTAGTTTTTAGGTCCATACTAGTTAAACTAGTTAATATCACTAGGTATTGAGTATAACTTATATGAACTAGTTATTAATATTAAGCACATATATATAACACTTACTGTCTCACTATCCTAAGCTAATAACAGAACCTAATCTCTATTCTAGTACAAACCCAATTACCTTGATTCATTGCTATAATAGTATACTGAATAACCTGCCATACACTTGAACTCCCAATTCTTATATATCTTACTCTGAAACTAACTTCCTTCTATCCTAATCTCACTGATACTCTAGTCTTCAAAGGACCAGATATACATATAAGGACATAGTACACTGCCTATATTAATCTGGGTATACACACATATCTCAGGACCCCATTCCTTAGGGCACTAGAACTCTAAAATATACTCAAATACATCTACACACCCATAAGCACACATAGGAACCCACATATAGCCACACCACCTATCACATTACACCTCAAGCTCACAACTCGCACTCTAGTCTGAACACTCCTACCTGCATTCTCCCCTCCATATTGCCACTATAACAGACCCAAGCCCTCCCCCTTAGAACATATGCTGTTGAACCAATAGTACACTAAGCCACACCCTCAGATACATTTGTATCAGAGTGCACTTTTCTTATCTCTACTGCTGTCTTAATACCCGCATTAAATACTCGAGTCCCCCTCATACACACATACTCACAATCGAGCAATAACACCCCCAGTTCTCTTAAGTTAAACAATTATTACACCACCTTACATATATCTACATATATAGATATATACACTTATATGTTTAACATATATGTACATATATATATACAAATCAACCCTCTCATAATTGAGCTTCCCAATTGCAGTACTTGTTATAACTGACCTGAGCTCTTACTTTACCATTTTTGGCATCCTCAACTCCAAGTGCCCAGATTTGTCTCTTACTGCCTGTAACAACTTGCAATAGTTGCTCATACACTTACAGGTAGCCACCAACTATACAGATCGACCTATTTCCCTCAATGATACATCTCTGCCTATGCCAACACCATACACACATAGTGAGCATAGTGAACACAGTTCACTCACTGCTGATATTAACATAGTGACTACTACACACTCACTATACTACACCCTCCTCTTTCGGCCTGTGCTTGGCCCCTCACTCCATACGCAGACACAATATCACCAAGTACCACAATCACCCATATACAACTATATATATATATATATATATATATATATATATATATATATATATATGGGTGAGTGAACTGTATATAAAGTGCTATGGGTACACACTCCTACCATAATTATATATATATCATATTATGAAACACACTAGTAGTGAATACCTCAAACACCTTGGATGCACAACTAGGATACTCATGATACGTGTAGCACCCACTTCCCGAATATACTAATTTTAATATGTTAAATAATAATATGTACATATTTAGGATTTATATACTAATAGGGGAGTATTAGATCCTTAGTACTCAATGAAACTCATTTGAGGGTTTGGAACCATCGATAGGCCATTAGGAAATTTATTGAATTTTTTTGTAATTATTAATAAATAAAATCTAACTCTCTTGCACTTCTAAGAATTTTTTTGGAAAACCTATAGGCCAAATTTGATTACAAATATTTTTCTAGGATTTAATATTAAGTTATATATTTTCTAGAATTTTTTCATAATTATTTGAATTTTTTGAATATTTATTTTGAGTCATTTTAATGAAAATAATTAATTAAATAAATTTATGTAAATAAAAACTAAAAAGAAATTGAAAATACCCAGTCAACCGACCCCCGGGCCCGCCTGTCAACCAGCCGCAGCCAGCAGGATGGTGTCCCATCCGTCAGCGACCCCGCGAGCGCGAGTCTGAAGCTGACTCGATTTTCAAGTCAGAGACTGAATCTGAGCTGTGCTCGGATCGGCTCGAGTCGAGCCTCGTTCCGTATTAGTCGCTCAATTCGAGCAAGGATCACCCCGATGGGTGACACGTGTCCCACACGAGCCACTGACTCCCTCTCTCTTATATATATATATATATATATATTTATATATTGTGATAGTTTTAAGGTTTTTTATTAGCCAATTTTTAGCGAGATTTGTAGGGGTTCTCATCTAGGATTTCTCGATCTTAACTAAGCCATTACTCATATCTTCGGACTCCAAAAGTATTCATATTTCTTGGGTTGGAACCATGTTGAGGTATAGTTTTTGAATATCTATTTTTTCATAAATTTTGAACCTAGATTTCTAGAAAATTCGTAGAGTGATAGTTATCCAAAATCTAACACGTTATGTTATTTTCGAGATTTTGGGAGATCGCGAACTCAGAATCATGAACTGCTGGAAGTTTTAGATATCTGACATGATAAAATTCCAGATTTTTTTCCAAAATTTAACCTGTAATTTTAATTGACTGTAAAATTCATACAACATAGATGTAGTCAGGGCTTCTCCAGCTCTCGTAAGAATTGTATGGGAACCGACAAAACTGTCATTTGAGCACCATATTTGCCATAACTTGTTACCAACTTGTTAGTTTGTGAAACCATTAATTCCAGCATTCAAGTATCACTGAAATATAAAGGAATATACATGAAAATCTAGATTTTATATTGGTTGACTTTTTGGTCAATATGATATTTTGATTTGCATGCCACGAGTCACAAGTTGGCAAATTCAATTTTGTTGGATAAAAATTAAGATTTAATATTAAATTTAGAATAATAGGATTAAACTAAGATATAAAAATAATTAATTTAGAATTAAATAAATTA
The DNA here is from genome assembly GCA_036927795.1 of Iris macrosiphon. NCBI lineage: Eukaryota > Viridiplantae > Streptophyta > Magnoliopsida > Asparagales > Iridaceae > Iris > Iris macrosiphon. The sequence continues at coordinate 52,703,035 of JAYESA010000012.1, read as the reverse complement.
TCTTTTGACGTGGTAATTCGTACTACATAGGCAATCTGGACTCTGATTTGGGACATGATTCATACCACAGCTAAGGACCACAGGCTAGTACATTTCTGTGATTACTTTCAGTACTTGTTAGTCTCTATAAGGCATACTTAGTATTGATTATTTGATCCTTGACACTCATTATACGGATTAGTAAATGATGGATTCTTGTATGAGATATGTAACTTTTTAGACTTTTTTAAATTTTTCGTATTTTGGTTCGGAATTCATGTTGTACTAGTTGGGAGGAGAAATAATTAGTGGATATATGAACTACCATTTATATCACATAGTCTCACTGGAATAATAGAATCCATGCACAACACGTATGGTTTGCCAAATTTTACCTTTAGCCATTCACATGTCGACAAGGTATTTTAAATCACGTAGATTAGTTATTCCTATTTGTTTTACCCATACTTGAAGTTATTTTCTATGATCACTTGTGATTATTGTACATCATTGCCATGACAGGACTTCACCATTTATTTATTCTGGTGGCCTTATTATGATTTTAGTTTTGTTGCCATAATATATTCTTTACTATTTATTGTCTTATAGCTTCTACCATGTGTTAGAACTATTTTTACTGTAATATAATTATTCTAATCTTGACTGGATAATAATATTTTAGGTGACTACGATAAGGATGAGATCCTTACACATAGTTGAGCCTGATCTTGCCCTTCAGGAGGATCATGGAGAGTTAACAGCTCAGACACCGGTTGCGTTTGAGTAGTTTAGTAAAGCAGTTGTTTAGTTAGCTGGTTTAGACAGGATTATTCTCTGGAATTTTTAGTTATATTTTGGATATTATTAGTTGATAATTTAGTAATGTTTGAGAGACTCTTTGGACCCATTTTTGTGACTATTATTTCTTTTTTAACTTTGGTGTCTTCATTTAATTTAGTGTCTATGATTGAGTATATTGTGGATATGTATATATGTTGTGAGTTATACATTATACTTGCAGCTTATTTTATATTGTTCTACTATCGACATTGTAGCATAAGCTGGGCGTACTCATGTCTTAAGCCCAACTTCGGGATGCGGGTCGTGACAATACGCATTCAAACAAAATACCAAAACTCCTAAAACTCTATAAATACTAACATACATATCAATATTATTATTATATAACTAAAGCAACTAGTTACAATAGAAATTGAATCAAAATTACACTAATATGCACAAAATTTCCAAAATGAATCTCCGTATCATAGCGTATCATTAAGTGCCATGATACGCCCTACTCGTATACAATTATGGATACATAACTAGTCTCACACACTTAATCTAAGTCTAAATATACCTAATTGGACTAATAAAAAATACTTGAGGTACCAATATCGAAATTCCCCTAAATTGGGCACAAACTCAATGTAGAAGTCACAATATAGGTCATATGAGCCTAGTTCTTCTTCTTTTGGGTATCCCTAAGCCATTGAATGGTTCCTAATGCTCAAATTCAATAACTAGAATCTAATTAAAAGAGAAATTCATAATTATACCTATTCGTAGATGTATTTATAATAAAATACTTAATAAAAATAATTAGGTCATAAGCTCCTAGCCAATTCTTCTTCTCCAAGTGCTCCTTGCAATCCAAGCTCCTAAGCGACTTAGGTGATGAGAATGAAAGAAAATTAGAGTATTTTGAGGGGAATTCGGTGGAGGGATGAGTCAATTTAGGAAAGAACTCAATTGGGGATCTAGATTAGAGTGAATTATGGAGAGGAAAGAGAGAATGAATCCCCTTATATGTGGCTGGCCCCTATACTCCTCCTCCAAGAAATACATAATATCAAATATGCTCCCACTAATTATTTATATAGGGTATTTAACTAGGTGGGTTTATTATGGAATCTTCTAATACCAATGAAGGCTAATTCTAATCTCTTAATTAATGAAGAAGGATGAGTCTAATGGGCATAGCCCAAATATTGGATTCAATATGTCATGCCAAGTCTAGTTGGGTCTACTAATGTCAAGTCCAAATAATAGGCTAATCCATTAAGGAATAAATAAATAACACAATATAAAATATTACCACTAAATAAAAATAAGGTGTAATAATAAAATTCTCCTTTATATAAATATGGTAGTGACAAGTCAACCCTCCTTATAAAATTTTGTCCTCAAAATTTAAGGAAAGAACTAGCACTACAACAAGAAATTACGACAAGAAGAAAATAAAATATATCATGGCTCAAAGAGATAAGGGTATTGCTCACGCATCTCGGCTTCTCTCTCCCAGGTAGACTCTTCCAAAGAGTGATGCCTCCACGCGACACGTACCAAGAAAAATGTCTGTTCCACAGCATATTCTCCCTGTAATCCAGAATCTTTACTGGACTCTCTGGTAGCTAAGATTCGAACACAACTCAATCTTTGAGTGATCCAATACGTGACTAGGATCTGCCATGCACTATTTCAGCTGCAACACATGGGATACATCATACACTCCCTCTAGTGCAGGTGTTCGCCATTATAAGTGAGTTTAGGTACACTTTCGTTTAATAACAAACAAAAGTACAAAAAAATTCTAAGCAGAAAATCTAAGTACAATATTTAATCTGGGTAGTGTGACGATAGAGATCGAGCGATGTAGCAGCTCATTTACTATGTTAACGGTCTGACGAGGGAATGAGGATGCTCCCTTCTCTTCTCTCTCTCTTAATTTCTCTCTCTCTCTCTTAATCTTGTGTGCACGTATGCAGCTCTGACTTTGTATGGTCTCTGAACCAAAAAAACTAGCTGGCCTTTGGGATATCAAAGTAGCCTCAATTTATAGCCATCCTATTGATGCAATTTTGGTGCCGCATGTCATTCTATTTGGTGGCCGCTAGGGGCTCCTTCAATAGAATATGGTTGCAACTGGGGCGCATATACTATGGGTTAATCCAGGATACTCTGCCACGTAAACATTTTATTAGGATTTGTTGTTTGTTGACGATTCTGGCGGTTCTCGTCTTCCATTTGGGTGACTTGCTCAGCTTGAAATATGGCCCATATTTAGTTGGAGAGAATCACAACATAAAGATTTCGTCAGAAGGAGCCTTGCCACGTTAGATGTTTGGAGTTTGAGACGTATGGGACACATAGCGGCCGAAATGCATGGGACCAGAGGAACATGGGACGCGTGGAATCTGAAACGCATGGGGCCAGAGACACATGGAATGCATAGAGTTTAAAACGCATAGGGCCAAAGTTGCATGGGGCACATAGAGTCTGGAATGCATGGGGCCAGAGACGCATGGAGCGTATGGGATCTGGGATACATGAGGTCCCATACATGTGGGGTGGCATTTTTATCATAAGTCATTATTAGTCTGACGAGATATTTTGTCTCTTAGTGTGATCACATCATTCGAGGCATTCCGAAAAATCTTTTTGTCAGGATTCTCTGTCAGACGTAATCTTGGTGTCTGGCCTTTATGAGGCCAATATTTGGAGGCACATGGATGCTTCTTATTCTCTGTTGCATGGTCATCATGCAGCCTAGTTTTTTTGGAGTCGATTGTAAGGCGCATGTTCGTTGAGCGTATGGATCAAGATTTTTATACTTCTATAAGACCCCCTTCAAAGTTTTCAAAATAATAAGTTTGTGATACTTTAAATAAGAAGCATGGAGAAAATAACTTTGGGCCGCATGGAGGGTGAGTCACATGGACGAGTCTTTGCCAGGCTGTCAAATCTCTATTTAATGTAGGATTCAGCTCGATCCTCGAGGAGATTTTATGGGGCTCTGGTCAACGATAGTTTTCGAAAAGATAAATATAGATCACATAAATTGATGCATCAGGTTCATCCTCAAAATTGCCTGGTTTATTGCCTCAATCTTCTTACGCACCCAAGGAGCCTATAAATAGGCGAGCTAGGAAAGAGGAGAGAGAACTTTTATCTCTCGACTTTCCCCTCTTTTTGTGAGAGAAGAAACCGAGGGCAACTGTTCGTCTTGTCCAGGAGTTTGTTAGGAGCAGCATCGATCCATGGTCCCCCTGATAATAAAATTCTCTTTGGAAGTTAAAGAGGGTATTATGGTGGCAGGGACACATACAAAGAGATACAAGTACACGACCTTACATCATGGATGAGAAATCATCTAGAACAGATGCAGGCCTAGCCCTTACAGAGTTTTGCTATTTAGTTATGCAGTCATTCATAATATGCATGCAGAACCTATCTGTGACTTGGCCGCATGGATAAGGAATTGGTTTATCTGTGGTTTGGCCGTATAGTTGAGAGTTTCTCTCGCTCATGCGTACGGACTTGCCTATCTCGAGATGTCAACTCCTGCGCGTGGCTGTGACTTTGAAGTAATCATGCGACCGTTGTATATTTTTATAATCTTTGTTGGAGACTTATATGTGTTCTCCTTATGCAAGTTTTACCACCTTTTATGGTTTTCAAGATGGAGCATGAAAGAAAATCATAGAATCTGTCATTCGATGAGAATGACAACCTTATGCGGTGGTTCCTCATCAAGAACTGATCCAGGAGGTGAGAACGGTTCACCAAGAACTGATCCAAGAGACGAAGATGAACATCCTCCGTCATGCACGGAGTTATCCCTGTCTATACAGCGTGCTACCTGTGTTTCTCCCCTTTATGCAGTTTTTTACCGGTCGGGAGCATGCGACATCGATTGCACAATTTAGATTAAGTACCATTTATGTCATTGGTCTTCCCCAATAGTTGTAGAGTGCCTGCTCTTGCTCCCCCATTGTTATCCTTCAGTATGGATTCTTTTCCATATATTGAGGTTTGTACTGTGGAGGGATGATCCAAAAAGTATTGAGTTCTGTTGCGGACTCGACTTGTGTCAGTAGCAGCGACAGCACGGAGGAGAGCCTCTAATAAAAAAGTTCGCATTAGCGAGATTTTATGAAAATCCTTAAAATAGGTTTCTATCATATGTACTCATAACCTTGAATACTAATAAAAAAACCCTTGAATGTAATGGATAACTTGCTATTCACTCATAGGATCCGGGCGGTCCGGGGGGGACCACTATGACTCCTCTCTTCTCAAGAATCCATGCATCCCTTATCAGTGTAAGCCACCATTCATCTTGCTGTGAATCCAGTCTTTTCCATGGGGGAACTAAGCATATTAATGTTGATTGTCACTTCATTCGGGATAAGGTTAAGCTTTGTAAGGTTCTCGATCTTGAATATTAATCAATAAAGTCTCTCATTTTTTAGAATTTTATCTTTGTATTTGTCACATTATATGTTGTGGACTTCGGGTATTATACTAGAGATAATATGGATGTAGCACAATACTATAGTCTTTTACGAATATCCTATTGGGGATCTTTAGTGGACCTATTACTTCTTGTGTACTTGAGTGCAAGTAATAGATTTGAAACAAGTATTTCTAGAGGTGATATGGACGTGGCTGTTTGGTAGACTTAACACCGGAGGCGTACTTAGAGTTAAGTTTGGGTACTAAGTTTAGACGACGATCGATATCAGAGGTAATATGGACGTGATAATTGATAGTCAAGTAGGAAGATTTTCTCAGAGGTTAGAAGGACATAAAAAATCCTACTAGAGAGGATGTAAGGATAATATCTCAAGGGTAACGTGGACTTGAGCTAATCGATAGACATACCTGAAGGTTAGGTACGATCCCGGTATTTTAGTAAAAGAAAAAGGAAATGAGCTATAGGTAATATGGACATAAAAGTTTTCTTTTATTGAGAATATCCTACTTGGAGGATCTTTGGTGGACCTATTATTTCTTGTGCACCTGAGTGCAAGTAATAGATTAGAGACAAGCCCCGCCAGAGATAATATGGATGTGGCAGATTTTGTAGATTTAATACCGCTGGTGTACTCAGAGTTAAGTATGGGTGATAAGTTGAGATAACAACCGATATCAGAGGTAATATGGACATAATGATCGATAGCCAAACCTGGAAAGTTTGCTTATAAATAATATAAAAATGAAAAACTTGGCCGGAGAAAAATATTAGGACAGTAGTTCAGAGGTAATATAAATGTAAACCAATGTCCGATAAACTCACTGAGGAGTGGTTTGCTGAGTGTGGTCTATTTGGGAGTGTAGATAGACCTGAGGGTTACTCCACTGGAGAGATCGTTAGGATGATAACTCAGAGGTAATATGGACATGGCTAGCATCTATAAGACTAATTTCTGAGTGGTCCCAGTGGGAGTGTGCAGGTGGACCTAGAGACTGCTCCGGTAGAGAGCTTTTGAGGATCCATTATCGTTCATAGGCACTCATTGGTGATGAACAAGGAATGGGAACCCTATACATCTTTATTGTCTTACCGAGGATAAGTACAAGCCTAGCCTTAGACATAATACTATTTTAGGAACTTGTCATTGATGGGCATCATGAGAAAGTCACTATTAGATTTTGCCAGTCAGTAGGCTCGTTGGAGAATATAGATTCTACGACGAACGGGCCTTTCCATTTGGGTTAAAACTTGACGGCCATCTTATGGGCCATAACTATCGACCTTTTTACTGTCAGGACGAGATCACCCAATTGATAAGTCCTCTTCTTGACCTTTTTGTTGAATGCTCCTAAGAGACGAGTTTGGTATAGCTTAATGCATTTTCGAGCTAAGAGATATTTGTCGTCAAGTTCTTCTAACTCTTATAGCCGTCGAGGGTGATTATCATCGACGGTTAACTGGTTGGAGAGAGCCACTCGGAGTGAGAGAATTTGAACCTCGAGGGAGAGGACCACTTAGCTATCATAGATCAAGGAGAATGGTGTGCTACCTATTCATGTTCGGACTGTTGTTCGATAAGCCCAGAGATATTTAACCAACTTCTCATTCCAGTCGCGCTTGTTGGAAGATACAAACTTTTTAATTAGCTATATAATGCTCTTATTGAATGCTTCTGCTAGACCATTTAGGGCTGGGTTGTAGGCCATTGAGGCTATATCCTAGATTCGGTTCTTGTCACAAAATCAGTAAAAAGCATAACTTATAAACTGTGGACTATTGTCATGGATAATCCTACATGGCAAACCGAAGCTGTATACGACGTGATGCTTGATGAAGCTGATCACGTTTGATGTTTTTACTTCAGCGAGTTGTATGCCTTCCGCCCACTTGGAGAAGTAGTGGGTAATAGTGAGGATAAACCGTTATCCTTTAGATAAAGGTGGACTGATTGGTCCTATTATCTCTATGCCCCAGGCCTCGACTGGCCAAGATGCAATAGTCAAGTGAAAGAACTCCGAGGATTGGTGGATAAAGTCAGCATAAATTTGGCATACATAGCATTTCCTTGAGTAGTTGACAACATCCGCGACCATTATCGGCCAATAGTAATCCATTCTACCGAGACGGTCATGTAGCTTAGGTTTGGGCTGATGGAAACCATATACCCATCATGAGCCTCACGGAGAGCCTGCTTCGCTTATGCATTCGATAGGCATTGTAGAAGATGACCATCGTATGAACTATGATACAATATTTTGATATTTGTATCATAATAGAACCTGAGGGAACGTCTTCTGATGGAAGTAGCTTCCTTTGGGTTATCGAAAAGAATTCTATAGACTGTGTAGTTGATGAATGGGAGTCTCCAATCTTGAAAGTCGGTGCTTGTCTCTACTAAGTAGTTGAGTCACAAACAGAGGTTGTTCTTCAGGCAGACCCCCTCTTGACCGACCATGATGGTCAGTTTATGAGTATTGGCTGCAACAACTAAAGAGTCTGCAAGGCCAGACAGGGCATCAGCCTCATTATTTTATTGCCGAGGGATGTTCTCTATAAAGAACCCCTCGAAGGTAGAGATAATATCGAGTGCAACTTGGTGGTAGAGAATTAAGTCTTCATTCTGGACTTCGTACTCGCCTTCGACTTGATTGACTATCAATTTGGTGTCACAGTAGGCATTTGCGTAGTCAACTCCCACTTGTTTAGCAAGCTGGAGCCCAAATACGAGAGTGTTGTGCTCTGCCACATTGTTGGAGCATGGCTTTGTGAGGGAGTAAGCGCGATTGATGACCAGATCATGTGGGAAAATTAGCACTATCCCGACGCCAGCGACAATATCATCTTTGGGCCATATTCTTGATGCACCATTGTAGAACATTAGCTAAACGGCTTCTGCGCTTGTAGTCATGGTTGCGTCCGCTACTTCATCTGGGATTTTCTTATAGAGATTAGAGATTTCTGGTATAGTTTGGGTTGCGAGAAAATGTGCCAATGCTTGGCCTTTGACTACCTTTTATGAGACAAATACATTGTCATATGATAACAACAGTATTTCTTATATTGCTAAACGAGAGTTAAGATCTCCGGGTTTAGTCATAAGGACCCTGAGCGGATTAACTCATGAGATCACATTGTCACTACCACGTTCTAAAAATAAGGTATTTTTGACTTTTTATATATTATTAATATTGTGTGTAGTTATTTTAAATAATTGCATGATATGTGTATTTATATATATTATATATAGTGTTCTCTAATGTTTGAGCTAGTAGACTTGTCCTAGGAGCCCACTAGATGAACCCCTGAACGAAATATAGGGTTATAAAATTAATTTATATTATTTAGGATTAATTTATTGAGGTTGTAATTTATTACCGTAATTTTATTTAATTGTTGTGCCTTACCGTTGCTTCGATATTGGAGCGCTACCCCAGCTTTTGCCTTCCAATAAATTTTACAACCTTGTCCTAATCATGCCGGCCTTTTATTCTGACCTTTGTGTAACTCATAATTATGCTCTCTTGTGCTTCATTTTAGTCGCACAATATTTGTCGCAGACGTTATTATTTAATTTTAATAAATCCAACTTTGTATCATTGTGCGTTCCAATCAAAATTGGAGACACAATTTCTACCCATTTTGTGCAATCCAAATTAGGGTAATATTCTTTTCTGAGTCTTCTTCATTCATGACACTTGTGTCCCACCTAATTTTAACCCCATGTACTTCTAATTTATTTTAAAACGCCAATTGTATTAACTTTTAATTAAATAAAATCAAAACCCAACTTAGTACGATTTTCTAATTGTTGGGCACTTTTATGCAAAAGTGTATTAAGGTGTCACCCCATTGGACACAATACATGAAGAAACCCATTTCTCTCTCATATAAAATTTTCTATAATTTTTAGGAGTGTGTAAAACTTCACATCAACCTCCTCAACCCATAGCCCTCTATATCCTGAAATTCTAGCTTAAATGTTGTTATTGGGTTAATTTGGGGCTATTGGAATTTTTTTCACAAGTTTTTGTTAAATAAAAACTAGTAACACTAACTTTTAGAGCTTGTCATAATTATAGTACGAAACCTATGAACATAAAATTTTCTCAAGTATTTTTTTAGGATTTTTAGGTTCAAAATATATTTTCTATAATTTTTTCAGATTTTTATAATTATTTTTAATAATTATTTTGAGTTATTTAGATTTAAAATAACTTAAATAATGTTTTGATAAAGTCAAATCAAAAATAAATAATATAAACAAAACATCCATTCAAATTCCGATACGTGTCATCCTTTAAATTTTCATTCAGCCGCATATATATATATATATATATATATATATATATATATATATATATATATATATATATATATATATATATATATATATATATATATATATATATATATATATATATATAATAACCTTAATTATATTATTATTTTAGAGAGAGATTTGAGGGGATGTCATCTAGGGTTTCTTTCATCTTCCAGAAATTATTACTCATAGCTCCGGACTCCAAACGTGGCCTAGTTTCTTGCGTTAGAACCATATTGAGGTTAGTTTTCTGAATATGTAAATTGTTATACGAAATTCTAAATATTAAATTCAAAAAAATTCGTAGAGAACAGCATATCCGAAAATAGATGCGTCTTGGTATTTTCGTGATTCTGGGAGAACCAGAAATCTGAATCACTACCTGTTTGAAGTTTCAGAAAGATAATGTCAAGATAATTGACATATGTTTTTCTTAAAATTTAAAAAGAAATATTTATGTGCTGTTAATTCTATAGAACTTATAGGTTAACAATCAACCACCGTTGCACAATACATTTTTGTATGTACAATAATTTTCAAACGAATTTGAATTCTGACGAGCCATAAATTTTGGCATATTTTTTATGCTGAAATATACAAAAAACCATGCATAAAAGTCAAGTTTGCATCGGTTTACTTTTTTGGTCAATATATTGCCTCGATTTGCGTGCCATGTGTCTCGAATTTTAAAATTTAGTTTCTTTGGAAAAAAAATTATAAATTAACCTAAAAATTAGAATAATAAGATTAAAATACGATTTTAGAGTAATTATTCCAGAATTAAATAAATTAAAATATATTATCTTTTGACATGGTATAATTATAATACATAGGCTATTTAGACTGTGACTTGGACTCTGATTCATACCAGCTAAGGACCACAGGCGAGTACATTCTCTGATAATTTTCGTTATTTGATAATTTTTATAATTCAAGTATTTAAAAATATTATATTTGACTCTTGACACTGTGCTACACGGACTAGTATATATATTGGATCTTTAGTCATGAGATGTTACATTGGTTATCGTATTGATATTGTACATGACATTGATATTAGACATTAATATTAGACATCGTACATAATATATTGGACATTGATCGTGTATTGTGACATGTCATGATTGGATCCACAATACTAGTTGGGGGCGAAGAAATTGCTAGTTAGAGATGTGATCAAATCCCTATCGAACTAGTGTAAAATATTGTTAAATGTTAATTATACACCTCACGTATGATTGGCCAGGCCATGTAGCTATCGAACAAGTTCCCAAGTCGATCATATTTTGAAACTGCTATTTCAACCACTTAGAATAGTTATAGTTATCTATTTCAGTTCATATACTACATTACTCGTATATGATATTGTACCTCTTTCTTTTCATTTCATATATGCACTGATGGTACCATATTGTCTATATTACCTGTCTCTTTATTTTGTCATTACATTTATTCATTGTCTTCTCTCAGTATATAGCATCATCTATTTACTGTTTTATAGTCCTTATCAATTAATTGGAACTGTTATTTGGGTTGTTCTTTTCCCTATCCTGACTGAAAATATTTTTTCAGACTGCGCCTTAGAGGACTAGTGTCCGATATATTATGGACCACATGGAGAGTAGCTGCAGACTTGGACTTTGTAGCACAGGTGTGATTCCCGGAAGGTCTAGCCGGGCTCACTAGTTATTCAGTAAGTTTCTTTTAGCATTTTTTGGTACCGGATTTGTTTTTGGCATACTTTAAGACTTTGATGTTATTGTTGAGTTAGACTATTTATTTTTAGACTTGTGTTACATTTTTTTTTTTTTTTTGATGTCTTATCGTGCTTTAGTTATGTGATTGAGTATTTTCATATTATATTGTGATATTCGTGTCTCCTTATGGAGTTGGATGCTCGTATGAGATTGTTTAGATAGTATTATGACCTAGACAGCGTTCTACCATCGATGCTGCGGCGTAAGCTGGACGTACCCATATACTCGTGCCCCAAATTTTGGGTGCGGGTCATAACACATTTTTAGTGGCGGCCTATGCAGGTCAGGCTTCGCAAGTTATGCGATATTGTGGTAGTGTAACGACTTAGTTATACTACTACGTGGCTACAATAGAAAATAGGACATAGTATACTAGGATGAGAGTGAATACTCAATCACAAATTACTTGAGAAGATTCTTAGGATGACCCTTGAGAATCATATTATAATTTTCAATTTAAATCTTTTCCATATTTTCTGTCTGTTCTCACTTATTGAATTTGATTCTTGTTGATCAGTTGTTAAATTTAGTTTTTGGTGTCGTTGTTGAGTTTGATTTCATATCGAGATAATTTTTATGAACTAATTTACGGTATTATCTGATAATATATGTTGATGAGGACAGTGAGAAAGATCAATATTAGAGTTATTGGACTACAAGATGTGGATTTAAATTATAATTTGAAGATTGGAAATAAATTTCAAATTTTTTTTGAGGAGTTGAGATTTTAGGTTATTAAAATTTTATGGAAGTATATATATTTTACTTTAAATTGTTCGAGAAGTTAAATTTTGAGGATAAAATTTTATGGTGGGTAAAAAATATATATTAGTATATGAGTAGATGAAGTACATGTGTAAGGATCTGTTGGTTGGAGCATGATTGAGATGGAACTGCAAACTGACTTGGGTGTCCATCTAGAGTTATATTAGAGGGAGCAGTACTTAGTATGGTGTGTTATACTTGGTGTGCACTTGAGTGATAAGAACAACCAGTATAAACAATTGTAGTAGGTAAGAGAGCTAGCAGTGGGTATGCTAGTAGTAGAAACAATGGTACCTAAAGGGATAGAGGTATTAAACTTGGGTGTGTCATTAAACCTATGGTTATGTTAGAGGTTCTTGGTATCAGATTTAGGTACCAATAGACAGGTGTGTGCAATAAGGATGTATTCATGGATATCTTGTGGACTAATGATTAGTTAATATGGGTATCAGTGTACAAGGATAGGAATTAGTTAGTGACTGTGCTAGGGTTAAGTGATGTTAGAGATTGAAGATGTCCAAGTGATGGGTTAGAAGGCTATGTTCTTTTCTTTCCTCCTATTCCTTTTTTCGTCTTTTGATTGATTGATTGATTCCTTAGTACCGTAGCTTGTATCCATAATTTTTTTGCTAGAATATAGTTAGTATAACACCCTGGCAGAGACTGCAATACCATGATAAAATAGACCATGACCGTATATGTTTTCCTTAGATTGCATATTGAATGACTGTAGGTAGAATTTTCTTAGACCTTGATTTTTGGAAGATTGACCATAGTGAAGATTAATGAAGAGGTTATGACTTGACAAAGAGAGACACGATACTTAAATTTGAGGATAAACACTAAATTAAATAAAGAGTGAAGAACTTAAATATGGCAGAATAGACGATTGTTAAATTATTAATTTTATGAAGATTACGATATGATTGAATTTGTCGTTTTGAAGAATTAAGAAGATTATCAATATATGTAATCGACTAGAAGATATAAATTTTTTTAAAACTTATAATTTGAATGCTGTATTTGAAGACTTCGTAACCATTACATTGTTTGAGTTTTGTGTGAAAAAAGAAATCAAGGAATAAGAACACAAATGGATTAGTGTTGAATTCAAATTTTGGGATGAGATTCAATTTTATAATATACATTGATTGAATTTAAAATTAGAGAATTGGATATTAAATTTTTGAGTATATAATTATTAACTTAAAGTTTTAGAGAAATTATGATAAAAATAGAATTTGATTTTTATTTCGAGGATTTTCAGGAATATGATAATTACAGAATTTTAAAAAGTTATGAAATAACAATATGGATTACTTCATGATTATATAGTTTGATAAATTTAAATTTTGATGAAAAATAATATAATGAATAAATACAACTGTTGAGGATCTTAAATCTTAAGGTTCAAATTTTTTTAAGAAGGGTAGACTTGTCACAACCACGTTATAAAAATAGGGATATTTTTGACTTTTTATATATTATTAATATTGTGTATAGTTATTTTAAATAATTCCATGATATGTGTATTTATATATATATTATATATAGTGTTCTCTAATGTTTGAGCTAGTAGACTTGACCTAGGAGCCCACTAGATGAACCCCTGACCGAAATATAGGGTTATAAAATTAATTTATATTATTTAGGATTAATTAATTGAGGTTGTAATTTATTACAGTAATTTTATTTAATTGTTGCGTCTTACCGTTGCTTCGATATTGGAGCGCTACCCCAACTTTTGTCTTCCAATAAATTTCACAACGTTGTCCTAGTCATACCCGTCTTTCATTCTGACATTTGTGTAACTGATAATTATGCTCTCTTGTGCTTCATTTTAGTCGCACAATATTCATCGCAGACGTTATTATTTAATTTTAATAAATCTAACTTTGTATCATTGTACGTTTCAATCGAAATTGGAGACACAATCTCGATCCATTTCATGCAACCCAAATTAGAATAATATTCTGTTCTGAGTCTTCTTCATTCATGACACTTGTGTCCCACCTAATTTTAACCCCATGTACTTCTAATTTATTTTAGAACACCAATTGTATTACTTTTTAATTAAATAAAAACAAAATCTAACTTTGTACAATTTTCTAATTGTTGAGCACTTTTATGCAAAAGTGCATTAAGGTGTCCACCCCATTGGACCCAATACATGAAGAAACCCATTTCTCTCTCATGTAAATTTTTCCATAATTTTTAGGAGTGTGTAAAACTCTATATCAACATCCTCAACCTATAGCCCTCCATTTCCTGAAATTCTAGCTTAAATATTGTTATTAGGTTAATTTGGGACTATTGAGATTTTTTTCATAAGTTTTTGTTAATTAAAAACTAGTAACACTAAATTTTAGAGCTTATCCTAATTATAGTAGGAAACCTAAGAATATAAAATTATCCCAAGTATTTTTCTAGGGTTTTTAGGTTCAAAATATATTTTCTGTAATTTTTCATATTTTTATAATTATTTTTAATGATTATTTTGATTTATTTAGATTTAAAATGACTTAAATAATGTTTTGATAAAGGCAAATTAAAAACAAATAATATAAACAAAATATCCAATTAAATTCTGATACGTGTCATCCTTTAAATTTTTATTCAGCCGCATCTCTCTCTCTCTCTCTCTCTATATATATATATATATATATATATATATATATATATATATATATAATATAATATAATAACCTTAATTATATCATTATTTTAGAGAGAGAGAGAGAGAGAGATTTGAGGGGATATCATTTAGGGTTTCCTTCATTTTCCAGAATCCATTACTCATAGCTCCGGACTCCAAACACGTCCAAGTTTCTTGCATTAGAACCATATTGAGGTTAATTTTCTAAATATGTAAATTATTATATGAAATTCTATATATTAAATTCTAGGAAATTGGTAGAGCACAATATATACGAAAATAGACACGTCTCGGTGTTTTCGTGATTTTGGGAGAACCAGGAATCAGAATCACTAACCGTTTAAAGTTTCGAAAAACTAATATCAAGATAATTGACATATATTTTTTCTAGGATTTAATATGAAATATTTCTACACAGTTAATTCTGTAGAACTTCTAGGTTAACAATCAACCACCGTTGCACAATACAATTTTGTATGTGTAATAGTTTTCAAAAAATTTGAATTCGGACAAGCCATAAATTCTAGCATATTTTTGATGCTAAAATCTACAGGAAACCATACATAAAAGTTGAGTTTGCATCGGTTGACTTTTTTGGACAAAAGATTTCCTCGATTTGCATACCATGAGTCTCGAATTGGTAAAATTTAGTTTCTTTGGAAAAAATTAGGAGTCAACCTAAAAATCAGAATAATAAGATTAAAATAGGATTTTAGAGTAATTATTCCAGAATTAAATAAATTAAAATAAATTATCTTTTGACATGGTAAAATTGTAATACATAGGCTATTTGGACTGTGACTTGGACTCTGATTCATACCAGCTAAGGACCACAGGTGAGTATATTCTCTGATAATTTTTACTATTTGATAATTTCTATAATTCAAGTATATAAAAATGTTACATCTGACTCTTTACACTGTGCTACACGGACTAGTATATAGTTTGGATCTTTAGTCATAAGATATTACATTGGTTATCGTATTGACATTGTACATGATATTGATATTAGACATTGATATTAGACATCGTACATGATATTTTGGACATTGATCGTGTATCATGACGTGTCATGATTGAACATACGCTCCTCAGACGGATGATGGATTGTATGCTACTCAGATAGCTGAAGTGCTATATTCTTATGGCAGGGAGAGAGTTATAGTTCCCAATCTCCATACCCCAACTGATGTAAAAAGACAGAATAAGCCTTCTTCTTCTTCTCCTGATAATCTTCCTGATTTGCGTAATTTCTTAATCCAGAAGCCCAAAGACAGGGGATTTTCTAATATATCTATTATACCCCCTAGGGAGCATTTTTGTAATAGTCATAAAGTTGTAGTTAACTACTGCTATTCTAAGGCAAAACGGTCAGTTTTCGACCGGTTGAACTACTCTTTGCCCTTACAGGAAGAAGAGCCAATATTCGCATCGGTAAACAAGGCTTCATACATTCCTAGTTGAAGGTCAAGTTCAAGACGTCATCCCTCTAGAAGTCCAAGCCAAATGAGATTTGACAGACTCCTTGAGAATATTAAAGCATGTGTCTTTCGAACACTCGCTCGAGGTCGCGACAATCGGCTTCATATTCTTCCGATTTCGACACTGGGGGTCCCAATTTCCTGAATGTGGTACTGACAGTATAGACTCGATCTCTACAAAGATCTATACCAATCCCTCAGTAGCATACAGAGAAATGGGAGTTTATGCCATTGGAGATGAACATGAAGAGGCTTACCCATCAGGAAGTACTGAGCAACGTATCGCTGTATTGGAAGCATCGCTTAAAGAGATGCATTCCATGATGGAGAGTATGCGCCAGATGATGGTAACTCAACATGCAGCTGCAATAGCTCAAACATCGGTTCCTTCGACTCAACTACGGTGGGGGTGGACATGCCACCATCCAACGCAAGCCAACAGCCTGTTCAAAATCAAGAATCAGCTGCTCCTCAACCTCTGAACCCGAAGACTCTATTGCCTCCTGTTGGAGTTACAATACAATCGACCTCTCACCACTCTGTGGTCCCTTTTCCAACTGAAGATCCGATACAGGCAGTTCGGGAATTGAAAGCCCAATTTGACGCCTTGGAGCACAAGGATCAGCTCAAGAAGTTAGGAAACAATCAGCCATACCCAGCTATCTGGCACGAGATCCCTTTTCTACCAAAATATAAACCACAGGCTATGGTTTTGTTTGAGGGAAAGATGTCACCAAGCCAGTACATGAACTACTTCAACATGATGACGGTGTTGTTGCAAGGGAATGACGCCCTTCTCACTCGGGTATTTAAGGGTTGTCTGCCTGGGGTAGCCTACCAATGGTACCGTAGTCTTACGGACAACGGCATTACTACTTTTAAAAATTTCAAGACTCTGTTCTTCGCTCGATTCTACGAAGGAGGGATGGACATGTCTATATCTTCGCTCATCGAAGTGAAACAGAAGAAGAAAGAGAACGTTCGTACTTTTATTGAACATTTTCGTTAGGCCACTTTGCAGATGCCTTCCAGAGTTCTGGATTCAGCCTTGGTAGACATTTGTAGGAAAAACCTTCTCCCACTGATCTCAGTATTCACGGGACCATATCAGTTCCATGATTGGCCCTCGTTTATTATCTCAGCGGTAGCCGCTGAAGATAACAATCAGAAAGCGCGTGACAATGGAATCATGATCTCTACCTCCGATAGAGAAAAACGGTCATCCTCCAATAGCGACCATACTCGTGGTCCCAAAGGAAAGGAAGCTCTAACGATCAACACGTCCAGGCAACATACTCTAGTGACTACGCAGACAAATCCTGGGACTTTCGGGCCTAAAGAAGAATATTCTTTTGACGACGACGATATTTCGAGCATATTCGATTGTCTAGTCAAAAGTGGCAAGCTTACTCTCTCCGAGGTAAAGCGGCCAAATGAGGTCGACAGTACCAATAACCCTAAGTACTGCATTTTCCATAGGTACATACATCATCCCACAAAAGCATGTTATGTACTAAAAAGGAAAATCTAGGAGTTGATCGACGCCAAGGCCATCACTCTGCGTAATAGCGAGAAAACGGTCACTGTCAACATGATCCCTCTCCAGTTTGGCAATCTACCCCCTCAGGAAGTCCCAGATGGTGTAGTACCTATTCCACGGGCGATGATGAACATTTGTCACGCCCCAGTCCCAAAATACAGGGAACCAGGCCACGTGATAATAGCCAGCTGACACGTCTCCGAGGATATCCTAATTTAATGGATCCACGAAGGGTGCTACACTGTCCTATAATACTAACAGGTACAATATCAGTCAATAACAGGTAATCTAATCTCATCCACAAATAAGAAGCAAGAAGTACTGAATAAACTGCTGGATAATAATTACCAGTCTCAAGTTATTATAGCACAACCAATAATGTCTGGTGGGAACAAACCCACTACTATGAAGAAATAAAATACTGAAATGAGATATAAAAGATAATGAGGCTTGGGCTCTAGATAATGATGTGCCCAACTAGGCTGAAGGCCTACCAACTGGTCACGGAAACTCTGACGGCTACACCTCTAACTCCTCAGTTGTAGCAAATCTCGTCTCCTGTCCGGGGCCGTATACTGTGGGGTAGAAAGCCTCGTCCAAATCTGAAAAGGTACCAGGTCCTCAGAGGGACGTAACAAGATACATAGAAACAAGCCATATATAAGTACTGAATAAAGTAAATGAAATAAAGGGTGTGCTAACCAATCTAAGTGAATGCAATTGTGAGGACAACTTTGGTACGTATGAGTAGGTATAGACATAACGTCCATACCGCTCTGAAGAACGGGAAATCTGTAAGTATATATACGTCCATACCGCTCCGAAGAACGAGAAATCTGCCAATATATATACGTCCATACCGCTCCGAAGAACGGGGAATCTGAATAAAAGGGGGTCATTGGATCCGTGGCTCCTCCGGATGCTACGGATTCCAATGGGTGTATCCCATACGCCTACTAGTGGTCCTTCCCTCCCAATGTAAATACGCAACTCGAATACTCGACTTGCATACCACGTAGCTACATGCCAGTCTCTACTAACATAAAATATAAACCTGAATTATGTACTAAACGTGATGCATGTTACACGCACCGATAGCTAGTCGAATACGCGGACCCGCATCCCAATATGAATGTCATAGTGTAACGTGTAAAGTATCAGGTCCTGGAAGATACCAACATATCCTCCTCACTGGGATGAGTCTACTAGTGACTAGGCCAAGAATACTAAGGTATTGACGCATCCGTCGATAGCACCCGAATAAATCTCGGACGCGCACAGTCATATGAAATAGAACAGCAACTAACATATAACATATGCAACATTTAATTTAAACAGAAATATGGCAAGGTATCTTGCCTAAGTTCTCAAACTGTGAGTGCCAGAAGCCTGTTCCTGTAGTGTCTCCCGGCTGGTCTAATGGTCCTAAACACAGAATATAATATAACAATCTAATATCAGACACTAAGAAATACATAATTAATTATGACGTTGTTCCTCGATATTGTTGTCGGTTTACTGTTGACCGAATATAGCATCACAGGTGCGCGTAGCTAGAGTGTACCTACATTCTGGCTTTGGTCAACGTGTGCCTTACGACAATAAATTATCGAGTTAAGGTTTGACAACTACTTCTACTCTGCACGGAAACATGTCCTTGATTTCCTTGCTCAACATACTGGGTTTA
Source organism: Iris macrosiphon (assembly GCA_036927795.1). Classification (NCBI taxonomy): domain Eukaryota; kingdom Viridiplantae; phylum Streptophyta; class Magnoliopsida; order Asparagales; family Iridaceae; genus Iris; species Iris macrosiphon. The sequence goes on along the minus strand of JAYESA010000012.1, from coordinate 52,683,589 downwards.
TGCCCAGGGGTTCAGGTAAAATACTGGTCATTGACGACAGGTCCCATGATTAAGGTAATCACTGGTTATTAGATGAGTTCTGACTCTTGCTAATCATCATGCCGATTATATATATATAATTCAGAGTTAACTAAGTTATGTCCAGCATACAACTCTCGACGCGACGACACGATGCTCATATACGAACACGATACAAGAGTATAGGCATTTACCTTGCTGGCTGGACGAGGTTCTTCTTGTCGCATGGTCATCCTCCGGCGAATGGAAACTCCGGCGTCGGCCGGCGAGCAGCGGCAGCGGCTGAACAGCAAGAGCAGGGACTGCAGCAGTAGCAGCTGCTCCGGCAACTGCGCTGCTGGGTGGAGCCGCTCGGGTGTGCACCGGTCGGGTTAGGGAGCAGTCGGGCAGGGTATGGCTGGCGGGTTGGGGAGCAGTCGGGCGGGACGGCCGGCTGGTTGGGGAGCAGTCGGGCGGGATGTGCCTGACGGGTTGGGGAGCAGTCGGGCGGGATTGCCGGCGGGTTGGGGAGCAGTCGGCAGGGTGGCGGCCTTAGGTGTTGGCCGGCTGGAATAGGTGAGGGATAGAGTAGGGGTTGGCTAGGGTTCCTTTGAAGATGGTGGTGGTAGGGATTTTTAGGGTTTGAGTGAAAGAGAAGTATATTTATATGGGTGATGTGGTTCGCAGTTGGCCTTGAGGTTTTGGCCTGTCTGGCCTTGTTGAGTTGGTGGTCCACTTGAAAGGGCGCACGTGGGCTTGGTTCGGTTCTGCTTGAGGTGAAATTGGCCTTACATTCAAATTAATTAACAATTTAACCTGGTAATTACTAATACGTCGAAAACATAAAGAGCTAGATTTTTGGGTGGTACCTAGGAGTCGTGGCATAACAGGCTAGGTTTAGACTGATACCCTAATTTGGGTACTTGGGATTTGGGTTGTGGTTGCATCTCAAATAGAATAACTAAATAAATCCTATTTTTGACGAGGGGGTTTACAATCTACCGTCCTTAGAGCATTTCGTCCTCGAAATTAAACATACATATGGTAAGAACTAAAGACTGAATTTAAATGCTACTATATACCTAGGCCTTCGAAGAGGTGGGGGTAACACTGGCGGATATCCTCCTCGCGTTTCCAGGTTGACTCGCCGGGTACATGATGTCTCCATGCGACACGAACTAGGGGGATGGTCTGCCCTCGTAATACCTTCTCACTTCTGTCTAGAATCTCCACAAGCTCCTCTTCATATGATAGGCTCGGGCCGACTGTGATTTCAGAATGGTCAAGCACGTGACTAGGATCTGGTATGTACCTCCTCAATTGAGATACATGGAAGATATCATGGACTCCTTCCAAAGTCTGCGGCAAGGCTAATCTGTAAGCAAACTCTCCAACATGTTCTAACACATCGAACGGTCCGATGTACCTCGGACTCAGCTTCCCTCGGCCTCCGAATCTGATAGTCCCTCGAGTAGGCAAAATCTTTAGAAATACGTGATCTCCAACCTGAAACTCTAAGGTTCGTCGATGCGCATTTTTCCAATGCTTCTGTCGGTCTTGTGCTGCTCGTAGATGTCCTTGGATCTTTACCTTCTCCACTGTATGAACAACTAGCTCTGGACCGAGAATCTGTCGCTCGCCTATATCACTCCAATATACTGGAGAACGATATTTTTTTTCATACAACGCTTCATAGGGAGCCATCTGGATGCTCGCCTGATAGCTGTTGTTGTAGAAAAACTTGACTAGATATAAATGGTCCTCTCACGATCCTCCGAAATCCAGCATGCACGCCCTCAACATGTCTTCCTACATCTGAATGGTGTGCTCCGACTGGCCATCTGTCTGTGGGTGATACGCGGTACTAAACTTCAGGCGGGTACCGAGACTCTCTTGCATACTCCGCTAAAAGTAAGATGTGAACCTCGTATCCCTGTCAGACACAATACTAACTGGCACTCCGTGCAGTCGCATGATATCTCTCATGTACATGTCTGCTAAGACCTCTGTGGATTGTCCAACTCTGAAGGGTAAGAAGTGTGCGAACTTGGTGAGTCTATCCACGATTACCCATACTCCGTTGCGACCACTAGGACTCCTAGGAAAGCCCGTAACAAAGTCCATAGTAATGTGCTCCCATTTCCACTCCGTAAGTAGTGGTTGAAGCAATCCTACAGACCTCTGATGCTCAGCCTTGACTTGCTGACACACCAGGCACTTGGCCACAAAGCGTGCTATCTCCCTCTTCATTCCATGCCACCAGTAGTACTGTCTCAAGTCCCTGTATATCTTCGTGCCTCCTGGATGAATAAAGTAGGTCGAACTGTGTGCTTCTTTCATCAACTCCTGCCGAAGTTGTCTATTTGGTACATAGAGACGATTTCTGCATCTCAAAGTTCTGTCTTCATGTATCTGCAGTCCTGTCTGTAATCCAGCCTCTGTCATCTGCCTAAGCCTCTGAAATTTGGCATCTGGCGGCAAAGCAGCCTTGATTCTTTCCCCTAATGTCGATTGTAACTGAAAACTCGACAACTGTCCATCTATTCCGGGCATAACAATCTCTATACCCATCTGCTCTAGATCCCTCAACAGATATTGTTGGGTAGTTAGGAAGAATGCCATAGGTCTTCTGCTCAACGCGTCAACTACTACGTTGGCCTTTCCCGGATGGTACTGTAGCTCGATCTCAAAATCTGTCATCACCTCGAGCCAACGTCTCTGTCTCTGGTTCAGGTCCTTCTGGGTGTAGACGTACTTTAAGCTCTTATGGTTAGTAAATATCTTCACTCTTTCTCCATATAAATAGTGTCTCCAAAGCTTCAAAGCAAAAATCACCGCGGCAAGCTCCAAGTCGTGGGTGGGATAGTTCTTCTCATAGGTCCTTAACTGTCTAGAAGCATAGGCTACAACCTTCCCGTGCTGCATCAAGACACATCCTAATCCTTTTCCGGATGCATCACTGTAGATCACGAATCCTCCGGGTCCGGATGGTATGGTCAAGATGGGTACTGTAGTCAACCGCTTCTTCAGCTCATCGAATGCCTTCTGACACTCCTTTGTCCAGGTAAACTCCTGCTCCTAACGGGTCAAGCGGGTCATTGGCTCTATAATCTTCGCGAAGTTCTCTACGAACCTCCGGTAATATCCGGCAAGTCCTAGAAAGCTCCTTACTCCTGAGACATTGGTAGGGGTCGGCCATGTCTCTACCGATAAAATCTTGGCCGGATCTACTGAAATACCTTCTCCTGAGATGACGTATCCAAGGAAAGCGACATGATCTAGAAGAAACTCATACTTGCTCAGCTTGGCATAAAGTCTCTCTTTTCTCAGCGTGTCCAATACTAACCTCAAGTGCTCTTCGTGCTCCTCATGGCTCTTCGAGTACACTAAGATGTCGTCGATGAAGACTACCACGAACTGGTCTAAGTATTGATGGAATACTCTGTTCATTAAGTTTATAAATACAGCTGGCACATTCGTCAGCCCAAAAGGCATCACTAAGAACTCGTAGTAACCATAACGAGTCCTGAATACTGTCTTTTGAATGTCTTCTCTTCGCACCTTCACTTGATGATAGCCCGATCTCAAGTCAATATTGGTGAACACCACTGCTCCTGTCAATTGGTCGAATAAATTGTCAATCCGCGGTAGGGGGTACTTGTTCTTGATAGTCAGAGCATTAAGGGCTCTGTAATCAATGCACATGCGTACTGTTCCATCCTTCTTAGGTACAAACAACACTGGTGCTCCCCAGGGTGATGCACTAGGACGGATAAATCCCTTGCTCTGCAACTCCTCCAATTGTAGCTTCAGCTCGTCTAACTCCTTCTTCGCTAATCTGTACATATTAGAAGATACCGGTGCTGCTCCGGGTACTAGCTCAATGGTGAACTGTACGTCTCTATCTAGTGGTAAACCTGGCAATTCTTCAGGGAATACATCCTCGAATTCTGCAACTATTGGCGGGGGTACAATTTTTATAGCCATGCAAGTTCCAGCTATCTGTCCTGTCATGACCCGCACCCGGTGTAAGGGTACTAGTCGGAAACAACGCCCAGCCTACGCCGCAGAATCGGCGGTAGAACGCTATCTAGATAATCTATCTAACAATATAATGAACCACCAATAATGATAGTATACTCAATCATAGAACTAAGATAGAAATGAGCACGAATCAGATAAATAATAGAATAGTCATAATACAACTCATGAGTCTAAAATAATACATCAATGAGTCTGAAGAATAAAGAAATAAGATGGAGACAAATCCAGTACAAAAGAATACTACGAGGCTACAACTCCAGGGTCAACTGTCTCAGTTGGGATAAGTCCCTCTTGAGCCAGGGTCTCAGAATCTAAACCCACAACATCCTGGGGTCCATAATAGGTAGGGTACCACTCCTCAGTGTCATCTGGAAAAATATATCCAGTCAGGAAAGGAGCAGAGTACATCTCTAAAAGTAGTTCTTATTAATGATAAAAACTATGTAATAGTAAATAGCTGTGGATAAACAAGATGCACAATAGATACAAGAGATATATGTACAATAAGGAAATACTGGAAATAAATACAATAATTAACAATATGCCAATGGAACAATAATACTAATGACTAAGTGTGTGAGTACTAGCTTAACATGTGATCGGCTTGGGCAAGATGCAATACGGCCTGGCTAATCATACGTGCGGTGCATGATCAACACTATTCTGTAATCTATACTTTATACAATAGGGATATTGATCACATATCTATACTAATACTCTCCACCCCCGACAGGTATAATAGATCCAACCACGGTATGCTATGGCACTAGATTCCCCAAGAAGAGAGTGATTCCTCCCGAAAATCGGTGTCTGTACATGTACAAGATAACCAATGAACAATACTTGCACCATATACACCATATACCAAGGAATAACATCTCATGACGAGATCTGGATATACCAATCCGTGTAACCATAGTGTCAAGAGAACATGGATATCTACACTAGATACAGTGAACATAGAGGATATCATAAATAAGAAACTATCAGAGAATGTACTCGCCTGAAGTCCAATGAACAGTCTCACAGATGTCTGACTCGGTGACTCGAAGACCTAGATATGGAATACAACATCAATAAAAGGTCCCGAAAAGAGAACAAGTTAAACTAGTCAACTTCTAGGTCAATAAGTCAATTCTAAGTCAAAAGTCAACTATGGTCAACTCTAAAGTCAACTAAAGTCAACTATGGTCAACTATGGTCAAACTAAGGTCAACTATCTATTTCTAGGTTGCACAAGTCTAGTACCAAAAACTTGGATTAAAAATACTACAATCTAAGTCATAAAACTACATCCTTAAATATTAGGATACCGTATCTTAGGATACGTGAATCCAAGGTAAACCTCACAATACCTATATATTAATCAATAAAGTATACTAAATAGAATATTAAATACAACAATTAGGAATTATGGCTTTGAACCATCTTGGTACCCACACAAAGTAATGCTCAAGATATATATATAGATATATTATTTACTCTAATACATAATATATTATATATAAACTAATATATTATATAAATAAAAATAATAACAATACTAGTATAATATCTCACCACAAATATATTTATATATACATATATATATATAAATATAATATATAAAATATAATCCAAAACTGCCTAACTGTCACTGAAAAACTGTGGAAAACATTTATTTTCAATAAACAGCCTTTTAGTGACAGTTCGAACCGTCACAGAAAAACTGTCGCCAAAGCTGCTGTGTAAAACCCACTGTTGTCACTTATTGGTGACAGTTCTCAACTGTCACCAAAATTTTCGTCGCCGCTGTTGCTCATTCCCGTCCGCCGCTGCTGTGCATTTAATGACAGAATTTGTCATTAATAGCTTCAGCGGCTGCTGCTGCTGCTCAAAGTTATTAATGACAGGATCTGTCATTAATAGCTGCTGTCGCTAAAAAAAATTAATATATATATATATTAATATATAAACCAATATATATATATATATAAAACAATTAAATAAATATATCTATATCTATATATACATAATCCTATATATATAAATAAATATTAAAAACTACAATACATATTCCATGCATTAATGTACATATTTAACATGGCTAGAAGCACACATAAAAATATATTCATTAATTTACAATTAATTATATAATAATTATAATTAATATAATTACTCATTTAAACACATAAATATTTTTATAAAATATTTATATATTATTTATTTTATTAACAAGTTGTAACATATATAAATGCATGTAAAGAAAGCTACATATATATATATTTATACATTATATTAGTACACATAAAAATATATAGATCTATGCTACAATAAATACTATAATAAATATACTAAAATAAATATGTAACAACTATATATATTTACTAATTATAATTCAAGAATTAAAGCATAAATAATTAGATCTATACAAAACACACACAATTGGAGAGTATCACACCGTATCCCACTAGATCTAGGATACGCATGCGACACGAGTCCAACACACAACCAATTGCACCCTGAAGGACACAAACAAGTTACAAATATTATTTATGAACAAATCAAAGTGTCAAATGTAGATCTATGTGTCCGTGTCAAAATACGACATGTACAAAGTCCCTTGTCGGAGGGAAAACCCCCCAAAACGACACGTATCACCAAATTATTAGGATACGACCTACACGTACCCAATTGTGGATACGACACTAGCCCCAAACACATAAGCACATGCCTAATTGATCTATAGGATCAATTGACACACATAACAAAATGTAAATTCGGAATTTCTCTTAAATTGACACAAAAAGCACCATAACTTTCTCCATGGGTCTCCTATGAACACAAAACCAAGTCCTATGGGTAGTACATACATATGGGTTAATTTTACATGATTAAATCTCAGATTTAAAAGCTATTTTAAGGGGAAAAACTGAATTATACCTATTGGGAGATGGATTCCCAATGAAACCTCCAATTGAGATGATCTTGCTTCCAAATTATAGATCCTTGCTCCTCTTTGTAGATCCTTGCTTCCTCCTTCTAGATCCTTGCTTCTCAACTTTCTAATGATGAATTGGAAAGAATTTAGAATGAATTTGGTAGAGAAATGGAATGGGAATGAAAAGAATTTGGTAGTGGGAAATTCTAGATCTAGATTTGGAATGAGAATAAGAGGAGAGAGAAATTCCCCCCCTCTAATATAGGCCGGCCCCTACCCCTTCATCAAGCAATTATAAAATGTCCAATGTACCCCTTGGGGCCTCTCATGAAGAAATAATTAAGGAAGGAAGATTCTAGTCTAATGATTTAATTAATTTAATCCATCTCCTTAACAATGAGCTTTCTAAATGGGCCAAGTCTAACTAATTAATTCATGTTGGTCCATGGGTCCAAACTAAACTAGTTAGATCCACTAATATAAGTCCAAAATAAATAAATAACATCTAACAATAATTAAATAATACAACAAATAATTATTTACCATGCACAATATTTAATTAAATAGGAAAAGACTAAAATACCCTTTCCTAGAAAATGTGGTAGTGACAAGTCTACCCTCCTTAAAATAATTTCGTCCTCGAAATTCAAAGATGAAAACTACCCCCAGAAAATTACAGAACAGAACTAAAGAATCACAATTAACTATGAAAGAACATAACAATAAACGAAACATAACTAGAAAATAACATACCTCAAGGTACAAACAAATATGGATAACGCTCTCGCATTTCATCCTCTCTCTCCCAGGTAGACTCCCCCGGAGAGTGATGCCTCCATGCGACGCGCACCAAAAAAATAGTCTGGTTCCTCAGCACCTTCTCTCTCCGATCCAGAATCTCAACTGGCTGCTCTGGATAGCTTAGAGTTGGGCCCACCTCTATCTCCGAGTGATCCAATACATGACTAAGATCTGCCACGTATCGTCTCAACTGCGATACATGAAACACGTTGTGCACTCCCTCCAATGCAGGTGGCAAGCCTAGTTTATAAGCAACTGTACAGATCCTCTCTAGAATAATGAAAGGTCCGATGAATCGCGGACTAAGCTTTCCGCCTCCACCGAAGCGAATCGTGCCTCGTATCGGAGAAATCCTTAGAAACACCAAACCACCCACCTAGAACAAAACACCACCTTAAGAACTTAATCTATAACAAACAAGAACAAGCACAAACAAAATCTAAACTATACCTCAAACTCCAAAGGTCTTCGATGGCTATCGGCCCAATGCCGCTGTCTGTCCTGCGCCACTCGAAGTCTGTCTCTGATCAACTGAACCTTCTCTGCTGCATCCACAACCATCTCTGGCCCAAGCAAAACTCTCTCTCCAACATTGTCCCAAGACAAAGGAGTACGACACCTCCGACCATATAGAGCTTCAAAAGGTGACATCTTTATACTGGCCTGGTAACTATTGTTGTAAGCAAACTCTACCAAATGGAGATGGTCCTCCCAAGAACCCCCAAAATCTAGTACACAAGTGAGCAACATATCCTCGAGAGTCTGGATAGTCCTCTCTGACTGCCCATCTGTCTGGGGATGATATGCAGTACTGAATTTGAGCTGAGTGCCCAAACTCTCCTGCAGACTCCTCCAGAAATGAGAAGTGAAACGACTATCTCGATCTGAGACTATGCTGACGGGAACTCCATGTATCCTAACGATCTGCCTCACATACATCTCTGCCAGCTTCTCCGTAGACAAACCCACCTTGAAAGGCAAGAAATGGGCCAACTTGGTCAACCTATCAACAATGACCCAAATTGCGTCTTTTTCTCCTGGAGATTGTGAAAGTTCGGACACAAAATCCATAGTAATGTGTTTCCACTTTCACTCTGGAATGGGTAATGGCTGAAGTAAACCTCCTGGCCTCTGCCTCTCGGCTTTCACCTGCTGGCACACTAAGCATCTGGATACAAACTGTGCCACTTCCCTCTTCATGCCATACCACCACACACTCTCTCGCATATCCCGATACATCTTGTTAGCACCTGGATGTATGGAATACTGAGAGCGATGTGCTTCCTGTAATACTTTCTCTCGTAACTCCCCATTAGGCACACACAATCTAACTCCATGCCTCAAAGATCCATCCTCTGCAATAGTGAAATCATCCTCCAATCCTGCTCTCACCTGAGCTCTGATACTCCTCAGAGATACATCATCATACTGTGCTGCCTTGATCCTGTCCATCAAATCTGAGTGTATCTGCAATCCCCACATATGTATAGCACACCCAGAAACAATCACCTCAATGCCCAAGCTCTCCAAGTCCTCCAACAAATATTAATCCTGCGTCAAGAACATAGCCACCGAATACCTGCTCAAAGCATCGGCAACTACATTGGCTTTCCCAAGATGATATTGCAAAGAGATATTAAAATCCTTCATCAGTTCCAACCACCGACGCTGCCTCATGTTCAACTCCTTCTGTGTGAAAACGTACTTCAAGCTTTTGTGGTCTGTGAAGATCTCCACACGCTCTCCGTACAAATAATGTTTCCACAATTTCAGGGCGAATATGACGGCTGTCAACTCTAAATCATGGGTAGGATAGTTCTTTTCATGAAGACGCAATTGCCTGGATGCATAGGCAATCACTTTCCCATGCTGCTGAAGAACACAACCCAAACCCTTCCCCGATGCATCACTATAAATAGTAAAATCTCCGGACCCTGATGGCAACGTCAAAATAGGAGCAGACGTCAACCTCCTCTTCAATTCCTCAAAAGCAACCTGGCAATCCTCCGTCCAAACAAACTCCATATCCTTCCTCGTGAATCTGGTCATCGGCTCAGAAATTCTCGAAAAATCTTGCACAAACTTCCTGTAGTAGCCTGCCAATCCCAAGAAACTCCTGATCTATGCTACCGAACTCGGAGTCTTCCAAGATTTCACTGCTGAAATCTTCTTCGGATCTTCTAAAATACCATCACCAGTCACAACATGCCCCAAGAACTCCACCTTGTCCAAGAAAAACTTACACTTGGACAACTTCCCATACAGCTTCTCCTTCCTCAGCACATCCAACACAATCCTCAAATGCTTCTCATGCTCCTCCGGTGTCCTCGAGTATATGAGTATGTCGTCGATGAACACCACCACGAACTTGTCAAGGTACTGGTGGAACACCTTGTTCATCAAGTTCATAAATACCGCTGGTGCATTAGTTAAACCAAACGGCATCACCCTAAACTCGTACTGACCACACCGAGTTCTAAAAGCAGTCTTCGGTATGTCCTCCGGCTTCATCTTCACCTGATGGTATCTTGATCTCAAATCTATCTTAGAAAATACCTTGGCACCACCCAATTGATCAAACAGATCATCAATCCGTGGCAAAGGATACTTATTCTTGATAGTGAGATTATTCAAAGCCCTGTAATCAATGCACATGCGCATCGATCCATCCTTCTTCGGCACAAACAATACCGGGGCTCCCCATGGTGAAGAACTCGATCTGATAAACCCTTTATCCTGCAATTCGTCCACCTGCTTCTTCAACTCGACCAGCTCGCTATTGTTTACTTTATAGACATACTGCAAAATTGGTTCTGCACCTGGCACCAAGTCTATAGAAAATTCAACATCTCCATCTGGCGGCAATCCTGGCAATTCCTCAGGAAACACATCCAAGAATTCTGCTATCAATGGATGCGGCAACTCCTTGTCTTCCACCATAGCTCCACAAATAATGCCTTCCCCCTGCTCTGCAGCTCCTCTAGCAAACTCGAACTCTGGCTCTCCTGGCGGACCAAACAAAACTCTACCTCCTCTACAATCTATGCTAGCACGGTGTCTACTCAACCAATCCATCCTGAGTACAATGTCGTAGCTCGAAAGTGGCATTACAAGTAGACACGCACTCAACTCCCGGCCTCTCAGAGTAACTCTCCGGTCCTTGCAAATATCATTAACCAGGATAATGCCTCCCCCGGTCATGATCTTGCAAGTCCTAAGCAAAGACTCAGCTACCAAACCATGCTTTAGAGCAAAAGAAACAGATACAAAACTATGGGAAGCACCACTATCAAACAAAGCTAAAGCTGGAATGGAATCAAGAAGAATAGAACCTGCGATAACATCTTCGGTGGGTTCCTCCTCTTTGACGGTCATAGCAAACGCTCGTCCCTGTCGAGCACCTCCCTGCTGCTGATGCTGGACAAAATGCTGCTGCTGTGTCGGAAGCGGTCCCCTTGGCTGTGCTGCAGGTGGTCTCGTCTGTGCCCTCGGAGCTGGAGCTGCTCCCTGAACTGCACGACGAGGACACTCCCTCGATTGATGCCCTTCGGTACCACAATACAAACAAACTCCTAGACTCCTCCTGCAAACTTCCCAGATGTGGCCGGGCTTCTTGCAGTAGTTGCATGGAGCTTGCTGTAACTGTCTCTGCTGCTGAGGTGCCTGGTGAAAAGGCGCTCTAGCTGGAGTCTGGTTCTGCTGTGGCTGTTGGAAAGGTCTGGACTGGAAATGAGGACGTTTGGCAGATACTGCACTGCCGTTGGCCCCCAGAAAAGAATCATGGTCTCTCTTGGTCTTCAAACCCAAATCCCGCTCAACCTTGCGTGCCTCCGCAAGTATCTCCGAGTATGTCTCATAAAAAGACAGAATGAGGATCAATATGGCACATGATGTAAGACACTCAAGGAAAGGACAGTTTAAGGGATCAAGTATCAATATCAAAGGAGAATAGTTGAATCAATAGAATTTTCCTAGATGTGATTGAGTATCTCAGCCTATATCCTATATCCTATTGCAGGCTCGCAGTAGTACAACTAAGTTGTCGCACTACCACGACATCACATACTTGTGAAGCTAGACCTGCATGGGCCACCACCAAAAATGTGTCACGACCCGCACCCGGTGTAAGGGTACTAGTCGGAAATAACGCCCAGCCTACGCCGCAGAATCGGCGGTAGAACGCTGTCTAGATAATCTATCTAACAATATAATAAACCACCAATAATGATAGTATACTCAATCACAGAACTAAGATAAAAATGAGCACGAATCAGATAAATAATAGAATAGTCATAATACAACTCATGAGTCTAAAATAATACATCAATGAGTCTGAAGAATAAAGAAATAAGCTGGAGACAAATCCAGTACAAAAGAATACTACGAGGCTACAACTCCAGGGTCAACTGTCTCAGTTGGGATAAGTCCCTCTTGAGCCAGGGTCTCAGAATCTAAACCCACAATATCCTGGGGTCCATAATAGGTAGGGTACCACTCCTCAGTGTCATCTGGAAAAATATATCCAGTCAGGAAAGGAGCAGAGTACATCTCTAAAAGTAGTTCTTATTAATGATAAAAACTATGTAATAGTAAATAGCTGTGGATAAACAAGATGCACAATAGATACAAGAGATATATGTACAATAAGGAAATACTGGAAATAAATACAATAATTAACAATATGCCAATGGAACAATAATACTAATGACTAAGTGTGTGAGTACTAGCTTAACATGTGATCGGCTTGGGCAAGATGCAATACGGCCTGGCTAATCATATGTGCGGTGCATGATCAACACTATTCTGTAATCTATACTTTATATAATAGGGATATTGATCACATATCTATACTAATAATCCCCACCCCCGACAGGTATAATAGATCCAACCACGGTATGCTATGGCACTAGATTCCCCAAGAAGAGAGCGATTCCTCCCAAAAATCGGTGTCTGTACATGTACAAGATAACCAATGAACAATACTTGCACCATATACACCATATACCAAGGAATAACATATCATGACGAGATCCGGATATACCAATCCGTGTAACCATAGTGTCAAGAGAACATGGATATCTACACTAGATACAGTGAACATAGAGGATATCATAAATGAGAAACTATCAGAGAATGTACTCGCCTGAAGTCCAATGAACAGTCTCACAGATGTCTGACTTGGTGACTCGAAGACCTAGATATGGAATACAACATCAATAAAAGGTCCCGAAAAGAGAATAAGTTAAACTAGTCAACTTCTAGATCAATAAGTCAATTCTAAGTCAAAAGTCAACTATGGTCAACTCTAAAGTCAACTAAAGTCAACTATGGTCAACTATGGTCAAACTAAGGTCAACTATCTATTTCTAGGTTGCACAAGTCTAGTACCAAAAACTTGGATTAAAAATACTACAATCTAAGTCATAAAACTATATCCTTAAATATTAGGATACCGTATCTTAGGATACGTGAATCCAAGGTAAACCTCATAATACCTATATATTAATCAATAAAGTATACTAAATAGAATATTAAATACAACAATTAGAAATCATGGCTTTGAACCATCTTGGTACCCACACAAAGTAATGCTCAAGATATATATATAGATATATTATTTACTCTAATACATAATATATTATATATAAACTAATATATTATATAAATAAAAATAATAACAATACTAGTATAATATCTCACCACAAATACATTTATATATACATATATATATATATAAATATAATATATAAAATATAATCCAAAACTGCCTAACTGTCACTGAAAAACTGTGGAAAACATTTATTTTTAATAAACAGCCTTTTAGTGACAGTTCGAACCGTCACAGAAAAACTGTCGCCAAAGCTGCTATGTAAAACCCACTGTTGTCACTTATTGGTGACAGTTCTCAACTGTCACCAAAATTTTCGTCGCCGCTGCTGCTCATTCCCGTCCGCCGCTGCTGTGCATTTAATGACAGAATTTGTCATTAATAGCTTCAGCGGTTGCTGCTGCTGCTCAAGGTTATTAATGACAGGATCTGTCATTAATAGCTGCTGTCGCTAAAAACAATTAATATATATATATATATATATTAATATATAAACTAATATATATATATATAAAACAATTAAATAAATATATATATCTATATATACATAATCCTATATATATAAATAAATATTAAAAACTACAATACACATTCCATGCATTAATGTACATATTTAACATGGCTAGAAGCACACATAAAAATATATTCATTAATGTAAAATTAATTATATAATAATTATAATTAATATAATTACTCATTTAAACACATAAATATTTTTATAAAACATTTATATATTATTTATTTTATTAACAAGTTGTAACATATATAAATGCATGTAAAGAAAGCTACATATATATATATATATATATATATATATATATATATATATATATATATATATTTATACATTATATTAGTACACATAAAAATATATAGATCTATGCTACAATAAATACTATAATAAATATACTAAAATAAATATGTAACAACTATATATATTTACTAATTATAATTCAAGAATTAAAGCATAAATAATTAGATCTATACAAAACACACACAATTGAAGAGTATCACACCGTATCCCACTAGATCTAGGATACGCATGCGACACGAGTCCAACACACAACCAATTGCACCCCGAAGGACACAAACAAGTTACAAATATTATTTATGAACAAATCAAAGTGTCAAATATAGATCTATGTGTCCGTGTCAAAATACGACATGTACAAAGTCCCGTGTAGGAGGGAAAACACCCAAAATGACACGTATCACCAAATTATTGGGATACGACCTACACGTACCCAATTGTGGATACGACACTAGCCCCAAACATATAAGCACATGCCCAATTGATCTATAGGATCAATTGACACACACAATAAAATATAAATTCAGAATTCCTCCAAAATTGACACAAAAAGTACCATAACTTTCTCCATGGGTCTCCTATGAACACAAAACCAAGTCCTATGGATAGTACATATATATGGGTTGATTTTATATGATTAAATCTCAGATTTAAAAGCTATTTTAAGGGAAAAATCTGAATTATACCTATTGGGAGATATTCCCAATGAAACCTCCAATTGAGATGATCTTGCTTCCAAATTGTAGATCCTTGCTCCTCTTTGTAGATCCTTGCTTCCTCCTTCTAGATTCTTACTTCTCAACTTTCTAATGGTGAATTAGGAAGAATTTATAATTAATTTGGTAGGAAAATGGAATGGGAATGAAAGAAATTTGGTAGTGGGAAATTCTAGATCTAGATTTGGAATGAGAATGAGAGGAGAGAGAAATTCCCCCCCTCTAATATAGGCCGGCCCCTACCCCTTCCTCAAGCAATTATGAAATATCCAGTGTACCCCTTGGGGCCTCTCATGAAGAAATAATTAAGGAAGGAAGCTTCTAGTCTAATGATTTAATTAATTTAATACATCTCCTTAACAATGAGCTTTCTAAATGGGCCAAGTTTAACTAATTAATTCATGTTGGTCCATGGGTCCAAACTAAACTAGTTAGGTCCACTAATATAAGTCCAAAATAATTAAATAACATCTAACAATAATTAAATAATACAACAAATAATTATTTACCATGCACAATATTTAATTAAATAGAAAAAGACTAAAATACCCTTTCCTAGAAAATGTGGTAGTGACATGTCCATTCCTAATACAATATCAAAGTATGGCATGGGTAACACCAAGAATCGTGCTCTTATCTCTCTCCACATACGACTACCGAGCATGTTCTGATAGTGCCGGTAACCGGCACGATACCTCCTCCGGTAAGAATCTTCCAACTTTTAGGTAAGGAAAAAGTAGCTACTCTATGCATTGTTATAAATCTACTAGATATAAGTGACAATGTAGCTCCTGAATCAAATAATGCAGTCGCAGGTAATGAGGCAACTAATATGGTACCTGTGATTACTTCTCCTTTTGTTTCCTCCTCAGTAGTTGCTAATGCAAAGGCCTGTCCCTGTCTCTGTCCTCCGATCTGCTGTCGAGCTCACTCGAACTATGTCTGCTGCGGGGCCAAAGGTGGTCCCCTCTGAAATCCTCCGGGGGCTGGTGGTCGTTGTCCTCTTGGTGGGGGTGGTATCCTCAGAACTGGTGCTGCTGGCCTCTGTCCCGTCTGGGGTGCTACGTCTCTGCGTTGTGGGCAATCTCGGGCATAGTGCTGACTAGCTCCACAAATCATGCATATTCCTAGTCTCTTCCGGCAGTCCTTCTGGTAATGTCCTCTGTTACCACAGTAGTTGTAAGATGGAAGTTTATTCTGCTTGTATGGTGCTATCCTCTGCGGTGTCTGTACTCCGGGACGCCGGATCGGTCCTCCTGCTCTAGGCTGGGCTCTGGCTGGCAGCATCGTGCTGGGACGTCTAGCTCCTCTGGCAATGGCCTCCTGGATTCTCGCTTTCGCAAGAACCTCCTCATAAGAAATCCTTGCCTGTGTGGTGGTATACCTCTGTAGCTCAAAATTGAGGCCGTGATGGAATCTCTGAGCTTTCTCTAGTTTATTGGGTATCAGGACGGCACTAAATCTGCTAAGACGGCTGAACTCAGCGTCATATGCGTCCACAGTCATATTCCCTTGTTCAAGATGTAGAAACTGGGAGTACAGGGCATTCCTAACTTTGGCTGGAAAATACTTTATATTGAAGTATTCTAAGAACTATTCCCAGGTTTGGTTCTTGCCTATACTACGCTCAATGGAATCCCACCAGTGATGGGCGTTGCCTTTCAGTTGGGCCCTCACTGTAGTCATCCATAGGTCTGGGTGTAGTTGCGACGCCTCTAGTAGCATTTCTGTATTGGCGATCCAATCCAAGATCTGTTCTGCAGTCTCATTGCCTGAGAATGTATCTGGTCCCATCTGTCGGAACCATCTAACAGTGCCACCGGTCTGGGCTGGTGGAGGTACTGGTACGGGTGCTGGGACAGGTGTCCTCTCTATTACTGCCATCAAACTCTGCCTCAAGGTATCTTTCTGCTCCACTGTGCTTGCATCATAGTCTGAAGAAACTGTAGCATCTGGGGCTGTCCGTCTAGCAGTGGCATCTGGGGTGGATAAGGTAGAGGTGGTGGTAGTGGAACCTCTGGCTGTGCAGTAGGCGTCTCCTCAGATGACGATCTCTGAGTCTGCGGCATCGGTGTAGCTCCTGAAGTCTGGCCCTCACAATGCTGTGTGGGGATCGTCTGGGAAGTCTGTCCCTCAGGCTGTGGTATAGGATCGCCTTGAGATGTCTCATGCCAATGTATCATCGGTGTCTGTAGCGGGGGTTGCCCTTGGGTTACCTCCTCTCTTTGAGTGGTGTTGTCTGGCACCGCGGCTCTGGGTGCTCCTCGTCCACTGCGCAAGTTCATCTTGCTACAAAAGATAGGACTTTATTAAAAAGAACGGAATCAAACAAACAGGATGCAGTATTTTAGAAATAATACGAAGGAAGTTCAGGGATGAAATCAAGGTGGATGAGACCTAGTTAATTCTATCCAATTGCAGGCTCGTCGGGCATGTTACCATACCACAGCGAATAAGTCAAAGACCTGCATGGGCCACCACTAAAACCATGTCACGCCCCAGTCCCAAAATACACGGAACCAGGCTACGTGACAATAGCCAGCTGACACATCTCCGAGGATATCCCAATTTAATGGATCCACGAAGGGTGCTACGCTGTCCTATAATACTAACAGGTACAATATCAGTCAATAACAGGTAATCTAATCTCATCCACAAATAAGAAGTAAGAAGTACTGAATAAACTGCTGGATAATAAATACCAGTCTCAAGATATCATAGCACAACCAATAATGTCTGGTGGAAACAAACCCACTACTATGACGAAATAAAGTACTGAAATAAGATATAAAAGATAATGAGGCTAGGGCTCTAGATAATGATGTGCCCAACTAGGCTGAAGGCATACCAACTGGTCACGGGAACTCTGACGGCTGCACCTCTAACTCCTCAGTTGTAGCAAATCTCGTCTCCTGTCCGGGGCCGTATACTGTAGGGTAGAAAGCCTCGTCCAAATCTGGAAAGGTACCAGGTCCTCATAGGGACGTAACAAGATACATAGAAACAAGTCATATATAAATACTGAATAAAGTAAATGCAATAAAGGGTGTGCTAACCAATCTAAGTGAATGCAATTGTGAGGACAACTTTGGTACGTATGAGTAGGTGTAGGCATAACGTCCATACCGCTCCGAAGAACGGGGAATCTACAAGTATATATACGTCCATACCGCTCCGAAGAACGTGGAATCTGCAAGTATATATACGTCCATACCGCTCCGAAGAACGGGAAATCTGAATAGTATAACGTCTATACCGCTCCGAAGAACGGAGAATCTGCTAATATATATACGTTCATACCGCTCCGAAGAACGGGGAATCTGAATAAAAGGGGGTCATTGGATCCGTGGCTCCTCCGGATGCTACGAATTCAAATGGGTGTATCCCATACGCCTACTAGTTATCCTCCCCTCCCAATGTAAATACGCAACTCGAATACTCGACGTGCATACCACGTAGCTACATGCCAGTCTCTACTAACATAAAATATAAACCTGAATTATGTACTAACCGTGATGCATGTCACACGCACCGATAGCTAATCGAATATGCGGACCCGCATCCCAATATGAATGTCATAGTGTAACGTGTAAAGTGTCAGGTCCTGGAAGATACCAACATATCCTCCTTACTGGGATGAGTCTACTAGTGACTAGGCCAAGAATACTAAGTTATCGACGCATCCGTCGATAGCACCCGAATAAATCTCGGACGTGCACAGTCATATGAAATAGAACAACAACTAACATATAACGTATGCAACATTTAATTTAAACAGAAATATGGCAAGGTATCTTACCTGAGTCCTCAAACTGTGAGTGCCAGAAGCCTGTTCCTGCAGTGTCTTCCGGCTGGTCCAATGGTCCTAAACACAGAATATAATATAACAATCTAATATCAGACACTAAGAAATACATAATTAATTATGACATTGTTCCTCGATATTGTTGCCGGTTTACTGTTGACCGAATATAGCATCACAGGTGCGCGTAGCTAGGGTGTACCCGCATTCTGTCTTTGGTCAACGTGCGCCTTGCGACAATAAATTATCGAGTTAAGGTTTTACAACTACTTCTACTCTGCACGAAAATATGTCCTTGATTTCCTTGCTCAACGTACTGGGTTTATGCCCAGGGGTTCAGGTGAAATACTGGTCATTGACGACAGGTCCCATGATTAAGGTAATCGCTGGTTATTATATAAGTTCTGACTTTTGCTAATCATCATGCCGATTATATATATAATTCAGAGTTAACTAAATTGTGTCCAGCATACAACTCTCGATGCGACGATACGATGCTCACATACAAACACGATACAAGAGTATAGGCATTTACCTTGCTGACTGGACGAGGTTCTTCTCGTCGCCTGGTCGTCCTCCGGCGAATGGAAACTCCGGCGTCGGCCTGCGAGCAGCGTCAGCGGCTGAACAGCAAGAGCAGGGACCGCAGCAGTAGCAGCTGCTCCGGCAACTGCGCTGCTGGGTGGAGCTGTTCGGGTGTGCACCGGTCGGGTTGGGGAGCAGTTGGGTAGGATTTGGCTGGCGGGTTGGGGATCAGTCGGGCGGGGTGTGGCTGGCGGGTTGGGGAGCAGTCGGGCGGGATGGCCAGCGGGTTGGGGAGCAGTCGGCAGGGTGATGGCGTTAGGTGTTGGCCGGCCGGAATAGGGAGGGATGGAGTAGGTGTCGGCTAGGGTTCCTTTGAAGATGGTGGTGGTAGGGATTTTTAGGGTTTGAGTGAAAAAAAGTATATTTATATGGGTGATGTGGTTCACGGTTGGCCTTTGGGTTTGGGCCTGTCTGGCCCTATTGGGTTGGTGGTCCACTTGAAAGGGCGCACGTGGGCTTGGTTCGGTTCTGCTTGAGGTAAAATTGGCCTTACATTTAAATTAATTAACAATTTAAACTGGTAATTACTAATACGTCGAAAACATAAAGAGCTAGATTTTTGGGTGGTACCCAGGAGTCGTGGCATAACAGGCTAGGTGTAGACTGATACCCTAATTTGGGTACTTGGGATTTGGGTTGTGGTTGCATCTCAAATAGAATAATTAAATAAATCCTATTTTTGACGAGGGGGTTTACAACATTTTTAATCTTCCTCCGACCAGGGATCAAAATCATGACCTGGTACCCCTAACTACCAAGTGTGGTGAGATCATGTGGGTTCATCCTGATCTGGTGTCGGAGATTGAGGAAGAGGCTCAAGCTGCTAAAGCTAAGTCTAAGAAGAACTCAAGATGTAAACCATGCCATATGGTTGCAATATCCCCGATATCAGACGAAAAGAGGCTTTGGCTACCGGAACCAGTTAAGGGAAAGCCTACCTCAAGGACTATGGAGGAAATCAGGAAGAAGCGACGGCAGACACTTCAGCTGCCAAACTTTCAGAGCCTAAACCTGTTATACTAGAGGCAGGTCCTTCTAGACCAACTTCGGTGGACAAAGGCAAGCAAAAAGAAGTTTGTTTTGATAAACCTTTGATGAATATTCAAAATAAAGGTTTAGAGAAACCATATAACTTCAACATCTTGGCCTAGTTGGCTAATACTCCAACCAGATTGTCCATTTTTGAGCTACTTAGGCTTTCCAAAGACACTCGTCAAGCCTTGAGTGAAGCATTAATGCAGGCATATGTATGCTTGACTCAGCTCAAATCCCCTGATAAAGAGCCTGTGGCATATCCTCAAAGCCATAGTGTGATGGAGGTGGACCCTAACATCACTTTCACTCAAGAGGACATGTTGTTGAAATATAACAAGCATGACAGGCCTCTTTATTACACCGGATAGGTTGGCTCTATAGAGGTAGACCGAATTCACATAGATCCGGGATCGTTGATTATCATTATCTCTCTCATAGTCTGCTAAGACCGTTGAGAATTCCTACAAGCGAACTGGCTTACACTACCACTACAATCGTGGGCTTCAAAGCCAGGAAAAATAAGCCGTTGGGGAAGATTCGTCTAAGGATCCAGATTGGTGACCTTAGATCAGTGGCTACATGCTATGTCATTGATTCAGAGGTATCTTACAACATTCTGTTGGGCAGACCCTGGATTCACGATCACAATATTGTTCCTTCAACTCTACATCAATGCTTCAAATATGTAAACGCCCAAGGGACAGTGAAAACAGAGTTTGCTAACCTCAACCCGTTCAAAGGAGTTGAGTCCTACTATTCTGATGCCATGATATACACCCAAGACTACATGAAGGAGGTGTCAGGCAAGACGGAGGAGGAATCCTACCGGGAGCCAGAAGAACCATCTGCTGAGCAACCTTTGTCAATCCAGGTAAAAGGGCGGACTACCCGTCCGAAAGTCATAGAACCCATGGCTATCCACTTGGACCAAACCAAATCAAGAGGGGGAAGTGATCCCCTAGTGATCACCGTGAACCAGAAACCTCCACCTTTGGTCATCAACCTTAGGTAAAACAGGCAGCCGACTGATGTAAATACCACCACGAACGTGGTTTCTGACAATAATAAAGATTCTTTTTTCCAGTATATTGACGCTCAATTTCCAAATCAGGAATCCTCCCCTCATAATGATATAGATCCTATAGCACAAAAATTCTTGGAAGCTATAAACTCCTATCATCCGTATGTGCGGGAAGTAGCGTCAACATCTAATGTAATCACGACATATAGGCCACATGAAGATTCTATCTTTATTGTTCCGCATACTCGCAACAATCAGCATCCAATAGTCTTCGGTCGCATGCGGAATAAACCGATTATACAAGAAGATTCTCACGAGTCCGATGCTGGGAAAATATAGGTTCACAGATATAGCCCACAGGCTTTGAAGATTATGCAAAGCATGGGTTATGACTTGAAGTTGGAGCCAGGCCTCAACTATGGAAAAGGCAGACGAATATCGTTGCATGGTGATCCCTATTGTCAATGAACTCATTTCGGGTTAGGGTATACCACATCTCTTGCAACTTCGAACAACTCTGAGTCAAGTGAGGATACCTTTTCCTCTTCTCAGGATGGTTTATCGTCCTTCGACTCATATGATGAACTCGAACGGGTATTGTCAGTAAATACGGTATTGACAGGTTCTCTCAAAGCAGAGGAGCAAGAATCTGAACCGTTTGAAAGTGAATCCTGGGCACAGCAAATAGATACACAATGGGAACTCTGGTTCGAGCAAAGAGAACCACCCACTGAAGATAAAGTTATCCAAGTCAATGTTGGGGATAAATTTTCACCAAAGTAGATATTTATCAGTAACAATCTTTCCGAAGAAGAAAGAAAAAAAATGATCCAGCTGATAAAAGAATATATTGATGTCTTTACATGGAATTATGAGGATATGCCAGGTCTTGATCCAAAAGTGGCTGCCCATAAACTCAACATACTGCCCAATTCAAAGCCTATAAAACAACACCAACGCCGGTTCCGCCCGGATATGATGGATGCCATTAAAGCTGAAATTAAGAAGTTGGTAGCCTGTGGTTTATCCGGGAAGAACAACATCCTGATTGGGTCACCAATGTTGTCTCGGTCATAAAAAAAAGTAGGAAAGTTTGCATTTGCATCGACTTTCGAGATTTAAATGCGACTTGCCCTAAGGATGAGTTCCCTCTTCCCATCACAGACATCATGATTGACAATACCGACAGTTTTGAGCACATGTCTTTCATGGACGGATTTTTAGGATACAATCAAATTAAGATGAATCTTGAAGATGAGAAGCATACTGCCTTCCACACACCACTGGGGGTATATTGCTATACAGTCATGCCTTTTGGATTGAAGAAAGTCGGGGCTACATATCAGCGAGCTATGAGTAACATATTTCATGAACATCTATGCAAAATGGTGGAATATTACGTAGACGATATCGTTGTCAAAAGCCACCTCAAGGATACTCACATCCAAGACTTAAAGACAATGTTCGAGTTGATATGCCAACATCAACTCAAAATGAACCATATAAAGTCCTTTCTCGGTGTATCCAGTTGCAAATTCCTGAGATTCATCATTACCGCTAAAGGCATTCAAGTTGACCCTGATAAAGTAAAGGCTATCCTAGAAATGCGACCGCCCCATAATCTGGGAGAACTCAGGAGATTTCAAGGTTGTCTAGCTTACATCAGGAGATTCATATCCAACCTCTCTGGGAGATGTCAACCTTTTTCTCGCCTGATGAAGAAAGGTGTGTCATTCGTATGGGACGAAGCCTGTCAGCAAGCGTTTAATGACATCAAACGCTATCTTACTAATCCTCCAGTTCTGGTGCCTCCCGTCATAGGAAGACCATTTTTGTTGTATGTTCGAGCAATGAATCATTCTTTAGGAGCTCTCCTCGCACAGAAGAACAATAAGGGTCATAAACAGGCTATCTACTATTTAAGCAGGATAATGGTCGGAGCTGAACACCGGTACAATCCAGTAGAAAAAGAATGCTTGGCCCTAATGTTTGCCATTCAGAAGATACGATATTACGTGATAGGCCAAACTATTCATATCATCTCCAGAATCAATCATCTTCGGGTATTAATGAATAAGCCGAGTATTCTTAATTCCTGACTCATGACCTGGGCGATGTTATTACCACCGTATGATATAATGTACGTCCCTCAGAAGTCCATGAAAGGTCAAGCCTTGGCTGATTTCTTAGCTGCTCAACCAATTCCGGAAACCTCCAAACTATACGAGGACATTCCCGACGAAGTTGTAGAATATAATTCTGCAATGGAAGGTGATACATGACAGCTATTCTTCGATGGTGCCTCCAGGACTGGTCCCAAGGGAAACGTGATTTCAGGAGTAGGAATTATTCTGGTGACTCCTGATAAACTCATCATCTATCGAGCATATTCTCTTAGCGAACCCTGCTCTAATAATGTGGCAGAGTATAATGCTCTACTAATCGGGCTTTAAGTCGCTAAAGAATTGGATGTTGAATACCTGGAAGCTTTTGGTGATTCTCAGCTGATCGTCAATCAGGTCAGAGGAATATATGAAGTCCGAATCCAGACCTCATTCCTTATCACCAAGCAACGATCGAGATAGCCATGTCTTTTAAAGGATTCTTCCTAGAGCACGCGTCTCGATCTCAAAATTTAGTAGCTGATGCTCTGGCCAGTCTAGCCGCAGATCTAGCTATTCCTATAAGAAGGTAAAATTCGGTAATCCTTCTCAACAGAGATCTATTCTGTGTGAAAAATAATTTTTACATAGAACGCAGCTACTCTGTAAACACGGTTTCTCCTAAGAGAGACTGGAGAAGTCCCTTTATAGACTTCGTATCATAGGAAATCTTACCAGAGGATCCTAAAGAAGCAGTATCTATCAAAAGACGATCATTACGTTTCTATTTCGATGCTTCTTTACAAAGTCTATATTGTCGAATATACGATGGACTACTGTTACGATATCTCTCTGATGATGAGGCAAAGCGGGTTACCCGAGAAGCTCATGATGGTGTATGTGGAGCACATCAACCCGGTCCTAAGTTACAGGATCATATCAGGAGGATGGGCTATTACTGGCCTACTATGATCGCAGATGCCATAAAATATGCAAGACAATGCAAACCCTGTCAGGTTCATGCAGATTTTATATATCAGCCTTTTGAGTAATTACATCCTACCATTGCATCATGGCCCTTTGAAGCATGGGGTATGGATATCATTGGTCCAATTCACCCATCGTCTTCTAGAGGATATCGGTTCATATTGGCTATCACCGATTATTTCTCTAAATAGGCGGAGGCGATCCCCCTTGCTGAGGTAAATACATCCAACGTGATCAGATTTATCAAGTACCATGTAATTTATCGCTTTGGGATACCCCGAAGGATAATTTATGACAATGAGCCTCAATTCATCATCCAAGCGTTTCACCGATTTTGCGATAAGAATCGGATACAAAATATGGCCTCAACGACATATAATCCTGCTGTTAATGGTTTGGCGGAAGCCTTCAACAAAACCATTATCAAACTCTTGAAGAAGTTCCTCTCTTCGAACAAAAAATATTAGAGTGAGAAGCTGGGAGAATGCCTCTGGGCATACCACACAACGGTACGAACACCAACGGGTTATACCCTATTCTCATTAGTCTACGGGTGTGAAGCAGTTCTTCCCATTGAAGTCCAAATTCCATCACTCAGAATAGCAGTGGCTAATGAGTTGACTCAAGAAAATAATGATCGATTAAGGCTTCAAGAGCTAGAAGGATTAGACGAGAAATGCCTTCAAGCTCAACAATGCATTACGTTCTACCAGGCACGCATTTCCAGAGCTTTTAACCAAAAAGTGAAGGAAAGAGTGTTCAAAGTTGGTGAGCTAGTTTTAGCTGTGAAGAGGCCAATGATCATTACGCACAAAAGTAAGGGTAAATTTCAGCCCAAATGGGAGGGCCCTTATGTGTTTGAAATGACATTTTCAAATGACGCTTACAGATTAGCCAAGCCTAATGGAGATCTGATAATGGCTCCTATCAACGATAAATTTCTGAAGAAGTACTATGCTTAATCACCCTCGCTTAAATGGAGTATTATGAAGATCTCATTCTGACGATACTACGTACAAAGACTGGTTGGATCATATTTTATCATGTTCTTATGACCTCTGAATAGATATGTTTAACTAATTTGGAACTTTAAAACGTATCACGTCCATATTACCTCTGATAGTATTTTGTATACAAATTTAGTTGGATCATATTCTATCATGTCCATATAACCTCTGAATAGATATATCCAGCTGAAACTAACCGAAAGTATATCACGTCCATATTACCTCTAATATTACTTTCATCCTAGCCTATCATTTATATTCTAAAATGATGGGTCCACAAAGTCAGAAGAAGTACCTTTATTATCTCCGGGAATAGCAGATTACAAAAGAAGCAAAAAAGTACATCACTGGGAAAGAGCAGTTAAATCGCGAATCTGTTGCGCCAAAGCAGCCATCCTCTCATTCCTGGAGTTCAAAATGTTAGTGCGAGTCCGTTCCAGCCTTGTCTCATCATTGCTCAAGTAAGATAGTTCAGACAGAGAACTGACAAAACTTGCGTGGATGATACCCACATGTGCCAAGTTTGTTTAGCCGTATCCAGTTGGCCCTTCAGCACATCTCGAATTGCCGACGTAAGCCTCTCCCTTGCCTGAGCGAGTTCAGCTTTCAATTCTTGAACCCTCGCTTCATTTTCCTTATATTCGGCCTGACACTTAGCTAGCTGAGGAACGACCTCCACCAAGACAGCTTGCTCTTTATCCATCTCTTGCTGCTGTTCCTGGATGGATTTATTTAGAGATTCCATCTGCTCAGCAAGTTTAGCAGTTAAGGAGTCATACTTCGCCTGAACCAGATTATCGATGCTACCTCAAAATAGTTGCAAATATTCGTTGATGGGTTATTCTAAACCATTAACTATTTGTTCTAGCGTATCAGCTCCTTTAGCGTCATTAAAATTTCTAATCGGCGCTATCGTAACTGGGAGGACGTCTGTAGAGCATCAAAGTTGAGGTTCTTCTCCAACACCATAGATATCAATTCTTTCAAAGTGCGGTAGAATATGCTAGTGTATTATTCAAGTAGCATAGCAAAGATCGGACGTACACTGGGAGTGGCTACAATACCGGTAAATCTCCTTTCTGGGATGACCGCGGAGGATATTGCCACAGCCATTGCTTCAATGGATGGCACGACAAAAGAAGGGACACCAGCAACAGTTGAAGTTGGTGGCATACTCAACGAAGGAGGCACAGTCGAGATAATGGGCTCATCCTCCCCTGATGTTATTTAAACTGCTATTAGCGAGATGACATCCGAGAATATTGCAGATAAAAGATCGACAGCTTCAAAGCAGGCTTCTTCGACGTCGAACACCACCGTTTCATCAGCCAAATCCGCAACAAAGTCAGAGGTTGTGTCAACTTTGCCCTCCCCAGAGATGTCCTCGCCTGAAAAGAAGACAAGAGAAAGTTAATACCAATTTAATTTTAATTTTCCTAAAAGAAGCATAAAGACAATATTTACCCATGGCCGATGGTATGTATGTTGCGTCTGCAGCCTATACAGCTAAATCATTTCTTAATGATGCTAAGCAAGCTGTCATACCTGGAGAAGAGGGTGCACCAACTGACGTTTGAGGATAGTCATCCCAGTCGTCACCCAGATCCACTCGAGGTTCATCGGGTGGAATCTCGCTGGAAATACATACAGACGAAGGAGGGGTTATTCCTATTATTTTTTTGGATAAAGGTATATTGATTCTTAATATTCTCGACCTCGAAGGCGATCTCGAAGTACTACCAGTAGCAGTAGTAGTAGCAGCGATCTCGAGCAAAGAATATCCGACACTGTCAGCCAGAACTGTGGAGGTTCCCCCTCTAAAAGGCGAAGGACCTCTGATCAAAGAATCATCCCCAACAGGAGAAACAACAGGCTCACTCCTAGAGGCCCCCTTGGTGGAAGCCCTTTTAGGACCTCTGACAGTCTTCTTCTTGCGGGGGAAAGGCTCTTTCAGAGTGGAAGCCTTTCGCTTATTGGAGAAAATGAGAGGCTCTACTGGCGGAGCTATTACGCCTCTCGGTATTATCAACAAGAACTCGTCTGTCCCGGTAGTGTCCTCACCTTCAATAGAGGAGACGGATGGGATCTCCTCTCTTCCAGTAGAATTATGTGAGGGCATCCTAAAACTTTTATATACATCAAAATCACGATGGAAGGTATTGATGGACACATAAAATTGCGCGTACGAGTGAAGGATACGCAACTCCATGGAGAGAGAAGTCGCGAGCACAGCAAAGATTGCACCGGTACAACCCGTGATAAAATACTGCCATCCTCTGGCTCTATCAATAAGTCCACCTTTGGACTTGAAGCTGGTGATAGGATTCTCCACGTGCAACTGGTCGAACCCAAATTGCCTGGCGAACCGACTAGGCAGATAAGGCTCCAAGTAGCAGTGGTCCTCACTTCTCTACAGCAAGTGGAAAGGTCTAATGCAGACCAACCAGTAAAAGGCTTCAGGAGAAAGAATAGTCCTCCCTTGGCCTGTATCCTAAAGTTTAGTCTCCTATTGATTGATATGTACGAGGGAGACGGTACAAAAGAGATTCCAACCATGGGCAAAATTTAATGCTCGCCGACAATCTATGACGCTTGCCGCATTCCAAAGAAAATTCTTGTAATTCAACAAGAAGTTATTTTTTGAACCGCTGGCAGAGCCGGAAGACATCACTCTGGTATTATAAAGGATTAACCATCCCATCAGATATATGAATGGTAATTCCACTCTGGGATATCCTTCATGATGCGTATCATCAGCTAGCAGCCCATCAGTAATGGCCCTCAGGCCAGCTTGTATTCTACATACCATGGCAGGAAGCAGGCCCAGTCTTGCTCCAAACACCAAGCGCACTGCGGGCTATATGGTGTTGCGATGGATGCGATTTGCAGACGCGATGCCAGGCACTACCCATCGGCATAGCCAGACAGAAAGGAAGCCAGCCAGTTAAGCTTCCCTTGACAGAGGCTTACGACAATGCCTCATATAACTGATGGCTTTAGTGCCTGCAGGATAATCCCCTATCTCCTCATCGAGAATATAATTTGAAGCCCCTGCGTCTTCAATGATGTCATCGACCGTGATGGCACTAAGCATGCTCAGGAGGTTCAAGGGCTTATCTTTGCTATCTATAACCTTGTCCGGCTTAGCATTTCTGGCCTGATGGAAGAAGAGGTAGGATACCTATTTGTTGATATGAGCCAAATTAGAGGGCTCTTTGTAGAAGGTGGTGCAGGCAAGATAGTGGCTCATCAGCTCCTGGTACACCGCCACTACCCGAGGGTTTGTATCCCTCAGCTCCCTATTTGTGGGAACATACTCTTCATAAGGAGTGTCCCCCATTGGCAGCTTTGAAATCTCTGCCATCTCATGAAGGGCTAAGCCCAACTCACCTAGTAGAGTGGCAAAAGTCCCAGTAAGCGAATTGTATCGCTCCATCAGGGCTAAGAACAAGTTGGGGTTGACAGGCAGCCCAACACTAGTGGCACTCACAGCCGTAAATAAACCAATACTCTCCAGCTCCATCTGGAAGTGCTTCAAGGCCCAGGCAGTTAAACTGGCCCATCGAAGATTTCTGGGGCTAAGCCATCCACTGGTCCGAGGGTTAACCTTGGGGTACACTCCTCCATGCCCTATAAAGTCATTACAGAAAGTCGATATTTGAACCGGCTGGATCAGTGAAGTATCTTCACTCGGGATACTGCCCGGCAGTAATCCTCTGAAAGGAATAATAGGGCCTGAAGGGCTGCTCACAAAGATTCCTCGGTTCACTCCTTTCTTGTATGAGATCTTCCCTGGCCGCCCATGAAGATCTGGAGTTAGAGTCCATATCATCTTCCTGGGATGTGTGGCATGGAAGAATGCCGAGATAGGGTAATCTTTGGGCATCCTTAGCAGATACATGACCATGCACTCAGCAGTAAACACCCAATTTTCCTTCTTGGGCTTAGTCTGGGTTTGCTTATCGATAACATCCTCGAATAAGAAATCTGGTTTCTTATATTCAGTCATATCTATGTATGTCAGGGGCTTCCTACTGATCATACTCAGCAGCATACGTTATCCTTGGGACGAGATCATAGTTCCCCTTTCTTGAGGATACTCGATTCCAGAGATGGGGAATGTCACATGAGACAAGTCCTCCAGATAGTTAGAATTCAGCATCCCAGCAGCAGAGCCCATCACTTCAACCAAAGGAGGGATCTGTAAGTCTACTGCAAAATACAAGAAAACTAGTCAGTTTTTACCCTAGACGCTATACTCTTGCAGTATACGCCAAATACTAACAGTCTGAGCTTTTACGCCAGACTGCAAAAGCTTGAGCTTTTACGCTGGAATCTATTTTCAGTGCATAAAACTCAAGGTTGGCAGTATACGCCAAAATCTAACAGTCTGAATTTTAACGCCAAACTGCCAAAATTTGAGTTTTTACGTCAGAATTTACATCTAGCGCGTAAAACTCAAAGTTTGTAGTATACGTCAAATTTTGACAGTCTGAGTTTTTACGCTAACACATTAGAATATATGTGCGTATTATTTTGCATATACGTACAACGTGTGTGGAAGGTTCTCTATTCCTCTCAAAGTCTTTACCTGTGATGCCCGGAGCGCATCTCGTCGGAGGAGCACTTCGTTCAGATTGGGGCTCGCTCAGCCTAATGGGGGTTGCTCGTGCTTGAGCAGAGGAGCGAGATGAGGAAGCAGCTTTCTTTCCCTTAGCAGTGGAAGCCTATTTCGGTGCCATGGTGAAGCTCAAAGTTCTTAGAAAAGAGACGAAGATGAAGAGTACTCAAAGAGACAAAGGATTTTGCAAAGACAGATGAAGGGTTTTTCTCTCTCAAGACCTTGGGCTATTTATAGAGTTCTGATAACTCTTCGAATCCTTAACCAAATTCGATATTTAATAGTCGGTTATTATTTGGGACTATGTCAGCCTATCATTTAAAAAAGAAGACAGACAGTCAGGCTGCGTAAATGATCCAGATTTTACGTGCAGAGCAGATCTATGATTTTACGCTTAGAGGCTACAAATCTACGGTTTTATGCTCAGAAGTTTTTACGTTCAGAGGCTACAAACCTATGATTTTTTGCTCAGAGGCTACAAATCTATGGTTTTGCGCCCAGAAGCTACAAATCTATGATTTTACGCTCGGAAACTACAAATCTACGATTCTACGCTCAGAAGCTACAAATGACCAATTACAAGGGTTTACGCAAAAAATGCTCCTTTAGACTACAAAAATATTCCAAGTGCCTAGAATACACAGATGTCAGCATTGAATAAGACTCTTCGTCTTGGGCCATTGGGAGTTCATTCGAAGTCTAGCCAAAATCTTTTACATCTAAAGTTCAAGTATGGCCTATTCGGCGGATATTTCTCGCCCTATTTCTAGGGATTTTTGGGGAAGCCATTCTTGAAGATGATAGTCTGAACAGAAATTCTTCATATCATAGAAGTGACAGTTCAGAATTTTATGCGACTCCTCGTCCAAAAATAACATGACTGTTGGATCTTCAAGACAACTTAAAGCTAAAGAGCTTTTTACGTACGCATAAAAGTCAGGATGTGATCGGATAAACTTTTATCATAGTCAGCATAAAATTACTCAGACGTATCGAAGCCGTACATTATCAGACTTCCTTATAGCAAATATGGCAAATCAGCAATGTGCAAAAGAATACAAGTTTATTAATCATGATTACATATGATGGAAATCCAGTTTACAAAGAATTTTTCATTTTCATGATTACATATGATGGAAATCCTTTTTTTTATAAAGAATTTCTCATTAAAGATCACACTGGGAATCTGTTGTGCCAAGTTCTCATATTAGTGGTGATCTTTTTCTTCTTCTACGGCACTTCATCGGCTTCTGCGACCGATGAACAAAAAAATGATTAATGGCGGGAGGATACAAAACTGGGCCTGCATTATTCAAGCCCACCCTCCATACGCCATGGCAGACACGCCCTAGAATTGTGTTAGGGATTTAGTCCCAACACAATACTGGAAGACAGGGCCAAACTGCCTACCTACATCCAACTTCATAATGGGAGAAAATACAGCTAGCAAGCTGTGTGGTCCGATGAGACCCTTCCTCTCTCCTGGATGAATCGCCATATAAAATTGCTGATTATTCCGAGCAAAGGAAGCTATGATATCCTTCCATGATCCATCATTGCAGAGGATATTTTCTCAAAGATGCCTCCTTTTAAGGCTCCTTACATGCTGGAAGAGCATAATCTTCTTCTTTCTCAGGTCAGCCCGATGAATCTCGGCAACCATCTTTTTTGGTGAAGGAAGTATAGAAAAACAGGTTTACTCGCTTGCCTTTATATAGGCAGAAGAGAACATACCCAATCCCAGCAACTTCCTAAATATCTCCGAAAATTTAGCCTCGCAAAACGAGTCAAATTTGACCGTTTCATGCTTTATTCAAAGTATTTCATATTACGAGGAATTTAAAAACTTTGAAGGGGTCTTGTAGAAGTATAAAAAATACACTAAGGAATTATACGCGTAAAACCCCCAACATGCATGAAGTCCGCATAAAACAGAGCTCCAGCGCTGTGTAGCATAAAATATGACTTCAGAGCCATTGGCGTACAACAGAGCTTCAACGCTATCCAGCGTAAAACAGAGCTCCAAAATAACCTGCGTAAGACAGTACTTCCAGACTGCTTTGGCGAAAAAAGGTTGCTACATCACCACTACAGCGTAAAATATGTCTGCTTTTAATGCAGCGTAAAGTTGTACGAGAAACTCTTCGTATTCCTCGAATGAACTTGTCAGACAAAACAGTGAACCTGACTCCTGACAAAGAGTACTGCACGAGGATCGAGAGGACGGCTGTAATAATGATTCTACACAGAGGTCTAGGTTGTCGTTTAGTGACTTATCCTTGATACAAGTTATTTTTACGCATTCAAGGAATACGCTGCCTATTCTATACAGGCAGAGATGAGTTTTTATGCTCAAGATGAGACAAAATCAGACGCCACGTCAAAAGCTGTTCTTCGTACAGAACTCGAGGCACATCTCTGCAGTTAATGCGCGAGATGGGGGCCGATCTCTTCATTTAATGCAGAAGATTTGGTTCTATTTTTAATGACCGAGAGAGCTAAAACTAGGGTTAATACGCTCACATCACTATCCCTGCATGTTACGCCAACCCGGCTATTTTTAACTATAGGAGTACGCCATATGCTATCTCCTTAAAATACGCCAACCAGGCTATTTTTAACTATAGGAGTACGCCATATGCTATCTCCTCAAAATACGCCAACTCAGGCTATATTTGGAAAGGTACGTGATAAGGCTATTTGGCCCAGAATACGCTCAAGACATCAGTCAGGAAGGATAATTGGCTAGTTTACGCTGGTTACCAACCTATGCAGCATCAAGCTTAACGCAGAACTTGGCTTTTATGCCAACAAGACAGCTACTTGGCTTTTACGCCAACAAAATAGCTATTTGGCTTTTATACCAACAGGACAGCTATTTGGCTTTTACGCCAACAAGATAACTATTTGGCTTTTACGCCAACGAGACAGTTATTTGGCTTTTATGCCAACCATCTCTATGCGAGAGGCTGTTACCTACATTGATTGCATGCCATGATCTTCGATGAACGATTATACGCGTTACCTCCTAATGGGACACGTGTCATACGCGAATTCAGGAGATCATTCAGACGTGGGTAGCAGTTATTATAACCGCCGCATAAAAGGTGCAACTCTCTCCACTGTTTGGCTTCTACGCCGACTGGTCAGTGACTGTGACCGAGCTCTATAAATAGAGACTTCCGATAACAGGAAAGACGGATGGAGATCAGAGAGAGAGCACATACAGAGAGTGTTGATTGATAACTTTGGCAACCAGAATTCAATCCCTCCTGCAATCTTTGAAGCTTCTTCTTTTTCTACAGCACTTCTTCGTCATCGTGTGGTCCAAGGGACAAAGTGATCGACCGCAGATTAGACTCCTATAGTAATTTTCCCCAGAATTATTTTTTGTACTTAACATCCTCGTATAAGATTAATTTTACTTCTTTCTCTCTTATTTTTAAACAAAAAAAGGGTTTCGTATAAACCTACTCTCAATTTCTTTTGTTTATCATCAAACACCCTCTGAGCTGGAGAATGTGGTACAGTATCAGCTGATGTCCGCATCAGAGGTAGAGAAGTCACTGACCTTGTAGAAACTGCTCCAAAATACCGTGACCTGGTCTTCAGTAGCATCTTGAAGATAGGTCAAAACAAAGGAATCAATAAGACAAAAGATACGAGATCATCAAAGAAGGACAATAATATTCAAAGAAAGTAAATATTCAGATTAACAAGGATACCAAATCAATATATTAGAATTTTTTTACTTGTGATTGAGTATACTCTCATCCAATATCGTAAGTCCTATATCCTATAGCAGGCTTGTAGTAATACTCAAAGTCTGAGCACTACTATATTGACTTGCATGGGCCACCATAAAAATATGTCAAGACCCGCACCCAAAATGAGGGTACGAGTACGTGGGTATGTCCATCCTATGCCGCAGCATCGATGGTAGAACATTATCTAGGTCAGCATTACTATCTACATATCTGACACAATATATTTAAGGTACCTATCATGATATCCTAACTCCAAATGGAGGACAATATAAATATGATAATCAATACTCAATCACGATATAAAACTAAACTTAAGGCACAAGATGGAATAGAAGATAGAATCACAGAGTCAAAAATATAACCATGTCCAAGTCTAATAGTCTAGCCATAACACAATAGTCTCAAATATAATATACATGCCAAAATGTCTAACTGAGTCATTTACAATGTAATAATAAAAATAGTTAAGTATCCTCGGTAGTTGGTACTAGATCCTCATGCTTTAAGGGTGATATCTCAACTGGCTTGCCATCCTACGGCCGTAAAAGATAGGACATATCTCCTTTAGCCAATCATATAAAAAATATATCCAGTCAGGATTGGAGAGAAGTACAAAACTCTGAAAGTAGTTCCAAATACATGGTAAAAAATATATTACAAGTAATAGAAAAGAATACAAGATGTACAAATAACTAAGAAATAGAAATATAACTGAGATAAGCAGGTAAAATATTAAAAATATAAATACAGGCAATATAAAATAAACTGCAAGTAAGAGAAACTAGAATACTAACTAAGTGTCTTAGAGTACAAGTTCGTTATATGATTGGTTTAGGTTGAACACGTTTATTCTAAGGTAACTCGATTATATGTGAGGTGTGTAATCGATTGAACATGAATACACTAAAGGCTTGATTACATAACCAACTTCTACTCTCTCGTCCAAACCAATACTCATGGATCTGATCACGACATGTTACGTACACAAATATAATATAAGTACACGGAGAAAATGAATGAAGATGAGCACAAAAAATATCCGATGCGCACGATAAAGTACAAGTAGAAGGAGTATCTGAAGTACACGATAAGGTATAACATCTCTTGACAGGATCCATACAGTACCAGTCTGTGTAACCATGTCTCAAAATCAAGTATATAATTCTTGAACAAGTGATATATACACTATCATGTAATAAATACTAACTGAGAGATGTACTCGCATGTGATCCTGAGCAAGTAATCTAACTCGTTGTCCGAGCTGGTGTCGCACCAACCTATATATGAAATATCATGTCACTTAGGTGTAATAAAGTAATAAATAACTAAAATGAGTCAAAATATGCTTTCTAGGCCATTTCTAGTTCATATTAATCATACTAGGTCAAACTAGGTATTTACCTTCCTTCTAGGTTGGTTACAAATAAAAATAGTTAATACTAGGTTATACCTTTATTTTTCGGTCTATACTAGTCAAAATAGTTAATATAACTAGGTATTGAGTATAACTTATATAAACTATTTATTAATATTAAGCACTTATATATAACACTTACTGTCTCTCTATCCTTAGGTCATAACATAACCTAATCTATATCCTTGTACAAAATCCAATTAACTTGATTCATTGCTATACTAGTATCTTGACATTAACTCCAAACAGAATACTGAATAACCTGCCACACACTTGAACCCCCTATTCCCATATACCTTACTCAGACACTAACTTTCTTCTACCCTAATCTCACAGATGCTCTAGTCTTCAAAGGCCCAAATATGCATATAAGGACACAGTGTACTGCCTACATTAATCTGAGTATACACACATATCTTAGGACCCATTCCTTAGGCAATGGAACTCTAAAATACACTCTAATACATCTACACACCCACAAGCATGCATATACACCCACAAATAGCCACATCACCAATCAAATTATAGCTCAAGCTCACAACTCATACTCTAGTCTGAACACTCCTAACTGTATTCTCTCCTCTAAGTTGTCACTATAATAGACCCGAGCCCTCCCCCTTAGAACACATGTTGTAGAACCAACAATACACTAACCACATCCTCAAATATATTTGTATCAGAGTGCACTATTCTTATCACTGCTGTCTTAAACAAGTATCAGAACACCTTGCATATATCTATATATATAGATATACATACTTATATGTTTAATATATGTTAATATATATGCACATATATATACACAGACGAAACCTCTCATAATTAAGCTTTTCAATTGCAGTACTCCTTGTCCCTGACCCAGGCTCTTACTTTACCATTCCTAGCATCCTCAACTCCAAGTGCCCAGATATGTCTCTTACTGCCTGCAACAACTTACAAAAGAATCTCATACACTTCCAGGTAGCCACCCACTACACAGACCTTTTTTCCTCACTGATACATCTCTGCCAATGCTAACACTACACACACACAGTTAGCACAATAAAAATAGTTCACTCACTACTCACACTAAAACACACAGTGATCACTACACACTCATTGCCCTACACCCTCCTCCACAGGCATATGCTTGACCCCTCACTCCACACACAACCATAACATCACCAAGAACCACAATCACCCATATATATATATATAAAGTGCTATGGGTACACACTCCTACCATAATCATACACATATTATATTATAAAACATACTAGTAGTCAATACCTCAAACACCAAGGATGCTCAACTAGGATACGCATTCAAATAAAATACCAAAACTCCCAAAACTCTATAAATACTAAACATACATATCAATATCATCATTATATAACTAAAGCAACTAGTTACAATGAAAATTGAATAAAAATTATACTAATATGCACAAAATCCCCAAAATGAGTCACCGTATCATAACGTTTCACAAAATACCATAATGCACCCTACTCGTATCCAATTATGGATAAGTAACTAGTCTCACACACTTAATATAAGTCTAATTAAACCTAATGACAAATACTTGATACACCAATCTCAAAATTTCTCTAAATTGGGCACAAACTCAATATAGAAGTCATAATATAGGTCATATGAACATAGTTCTTCTTTCTATGGGTAGCCCTAAGCCATGGAAGGGTTCCTTATGCTCAAATATAATAAATATAATCTAATTAAATAAGAAATTCAGAATTATCCCTATTAAAAGATGGATCTCCAATGAAATGCTCAATGGACACAATTAGGACACAAGCTCCTAGCCAATTCCTTCTTCTCCAAGTTCTCATTGCAATCCAAGATCCTAAGTTCCTTAGGTGATGAGAATGAAAGAAAATTAGAGTGATTTGAGGGAAATTTGGTTGAGGGATGAGTCTAATGGGCCTAGCCCAAATATTGGATTCAATGTGTCATGCCAAGTCTAGATGGGTCTACTAGTGTCAAGTCCAAATAAATAGGCTAATCCACTTAACTAATAAATAAATAACATAATATAAAATATAACCACTAAATAAAAATAAGATGTAATGACAAAATTATCCCTATCTAGAAATATAAGTCCAAATAAATAGGCTAATCCACTAATTAATAAATCAATAACATGATATAAAATATAACCCCTAAATAAAAATAAGGTATAATGACAAAATTATCCCAATCTAGAAATATTGTAGTGACAGTCTATGTGCGTATAGCAGCCTTATGTGCACATAACAATATTTTAAGATTTTGTGTTTCCAATCCTTTTTGAAGGTGACTCAAAGCGTTCCGATAGTTCATTCTTGAACTTGCTGGATCTTTGGAGCAGATTGCAGTAAGAGGCGAATCTTGATTTGAGCATATGTGTTTTTGACCACCCGAGCAATGAGATTCTTTGTATTTTCTCTTTGTTTCTTTTTTTTCTATCTCATTGTAGCATCTGAGTGGCTTGTAATCTTGGCCTAGCACAGCTTGTAAAGTTTATCCATTATCAATAAATAGCTTGTTTTTGTTTCCATACTTTTGTTCATTCTATGTTTCTACTATATCGACTTTGTGAACTAGTTACCAAACTGTTGTTTACTCGTATCGTTAAATTATCTGCTGCATTTGAGACTATCTGTGTGACTCTGTGGCTTAGCTATTTTATTGCCAGTTCAGACCATGACCTTGTGCGGGCGCAGCTTATGCTCATGCTACATCACGTCATGATAGATACGATCATCCTGCGGGAGCACTGGTACTGTGATTTGCATTCAATGGGATAGTCGATCCTATGGGAGATCAGGGCGTAACATATTACTCTAAGGCAAGGTACACTTGCATGTTGTCTGTGGCTACGTGCTGCCTGTCTGATGTCCTCTGTTGGAAGAGTAGCAGATCCAAGTTGCCCTGTAGGATATATATATTCTAATCAATAACAATATATGCTAACTACCATAGAACAACACAAAAAATCATTGCACAACCTCAACCTTCAGTTGACGTTCTTGTCCAACAATCCAACACTTGCATAGCATTGAACCACGTGCCAAGATTCACATATCGTACCACTCTCTAATATTTTTTGAGGGCATCATATATCGACATACCACACATACTTATAGGAACTTACATGTGTTTGACTACACGTAGTCCTATACGTACATTGAAACGTATCAATGTCGCAACACTCGCAATAATGCTATCATATTCAGCTAACATGCATGAAACCTCTTAAATACCTATTTTAATATCGTATACTGCTAAAATAAATACTTATAATACTCTAAAATTATTTTTAACTAATCAAAATAACCAAACATCGTCATTGCATGACAAAGATCCCTGCGGACGATAACTAGTCGGTCTAACCAACTTTGACACGTAGCATAAACATGCAACCTCCATGTTGGTATCCAACCATGATTAAATAATAAATTAATAAATTAAATATTCTGTAATAATTATATTTTTAATTCTAGAATTTATTTATATATATATATATATATATATATATATAATATAGCAACTTTTATTTAACTACGACTAGCCATGGTATGACGTATCCGTGTCATGGTTGTTCATTAGTTTGGGGTACTTTTTATACGTAAAAATATAGATATAATATATGAGGATAATTCTAAACATTATCTAACATTAATATGAATTTACAATAATATTTGTTCATGGAAAAATAGGAAAAATGATCCAAGTTGAAAAACTTACACGAATACTATTACGTCGGGGACCTTTCTTACGACTACGGCCAAACGGAGTATCAAACGACCACCAAACTTTGAACTACTTGATAGAGTGCTAGAATAATTCGAATAGATAAATAAAAATAGGTTTTGGCGAATTTTTGGGTGCTTTTAACAGCAGTAAATTACAGCAGCACCTGACGGCCTGCTAGGGGATTGTCGGGTAGAAATTTGGCCTTGGGGTTGGCCGTAGGGTGCTCGTAGGGGTGCATGAAGGCATGGGGGAGGAAGAGGGTGAAGAAGATGGTGTTAAAAAGGGAGGGGAGTGGCTGGGGTCTTTCAAGGGTGAGGGGGGTGGCGGCTAGGGTTTGGAGAAGGGAAAAGGAGCATATATATAGGCTTGGTGTTGGGCCTGTGTGTTGGTAGCTTGGAGATTAGTTTGGGAGCAGGTAAGTGGGTTTGAGGGTCCACGAGGGTTTTTAGGCCTCCAATGATAAATGAATTTATTATATAAATATTTATTTTTACTTAATTAAAATGTACAAGGAGATGGAAAGGTACGATTTTCAAAAATCAAAAAATGTCTTTTAAAACTATAATTTGAACCATGAAAGAATTATATAGCATGTAGGGATTTAAAAAAATGGAACACCATTAACATGGACATAATAGGTCGAGTTAGACTCTAGATTATCAAGTTGGTTATATTAAATAGGTTGCTGTTGCGAATTTAAGTCGTG
The DNA here is from genome assembly GCA_036927795.1 of Iris macrosiphon. Lineage (NCBI taxonomy): Eukaryota > Viridiplantae > Streptophyta > Magnoliopsida > Asparagales > Iridaceae > Iris > Iris macrosiphon. Next base: position 52,643,913 of record JAYESA010000012.1, on the reverse strand, counting down.
CGCAACGGTAATGCGACAAATTCTCAAATTCTAGTTTTTATGTCGCAAAAATTGTTCGACCAAATGAAGCATAGGAATGAGAATTTATGAGTGACAGTCAAGTCATGGATCTAATTTGGCTTATCAAATTCTAGTCTCCAAAGTTGGTTGGAAGGTAAGAGCTAGTGTTGTACTCAAAATCTCAAAGGGTAAAGGGTTTATATAGCTCAATAATTTGCCAATTTAGTATTTAAATTAAAATTAAAAATAAAATAAATGTTAATTACCAAAATAATCCAATAAAATTAAGGTCCTCACAGACCTTGACCACATCTCTCTTTTGTAGCCTTTCCTTTATATATATATATATATATATATATATATATATATATATATATATATATATATATATATATATATATATATATATATGGAACCAACTTATGTTACAACCGTTGAAGGGATTGCATGACTGAGATTAAAATATGACAGTATCTACCTAAAAGATACTGGTGTATCTCAGCCTTCCAATCTAAATCTAACGGTTGTAAGGCTGGTTTCTCAAAATTAATCCACCCAGGTGATTTTTGAGCATATATATATATATATATATATATATATATATACAAAAATTTATCCATAGACTCTTATTTCTACATGAGTTAATGCATATGCGAACCAGTAAAAATGTAGTGATATCCCATTTTTCATGTAGATTTTTTTTATTTTCCATATATATATATATATATATATATATATATATATATATATATATAGGGTAAACGAGTTATGAGCCATAGTGCAAATATTCCTACATGAGTCATGCACATATGGAACAATAGGATTAGACTCATACATCCCATGTTCACCCATGTGCACTAGTACACTCTATTCATATTGGTCAATATGTGCATGACTCGTGTAAGAATATAAGCACTATGGCTCATATATATATATATATATATATATATATATATATATGAGCTATAGTGCTTATATTCCTACATGAGTCATGCACATGTAGTACTTATATTATGGTTGTTGCTAAAGATGGTAAGAATGATGGTGAGATAAAAAGCATATTTTTGAAAGTTGAAAAGGAAACTCATGTCAGAAGTTATAGATTACATCAATGGATTTCAACATCTGCACGCTAACAATGCGAATGCCTGTCATGACCCAATTTTGCTAAATTAGTAATCGTGCCACAGGCGTGATGTCATGCGAGCGTAAGACGCACCCTCACAAGGCCTAGGCATAATGATATACTTTAAAAATATATGCAACAAAGTATGCAAATGAGATATCACACATTGCAATAAAAAAACTTTTTTTTTATAATGAACATCTTATTACAAACTCTTGACTCAAAAATAAAAAGGGTACTACATGGTCTTATAACATGGACGTAAAATAAGATAGCTGATCTATGCATTTATTACATCCCTTTATAAAAAAATTTAAGAGAAAACCATATTAGGTGCGTGTTTGCACCATCGCCTAGGATCTTCAAAATAATATGTGCGAGCTCCTTGAGAATATGTACTAGCTCATCAAAAGTCACGAACACAAGCGCGTCAGATCAGTAAAAGGTTGGGGAAAGCTTCAGCTCCTTGTCGCGTTGCCTTGGCTCGGGGAACCTGCTGCAACGAGGGTCAGTACTTCGAAAAGTATCGGTGAGGGTGAGCTAACCCAACACACCAAATCCATACCTTATTTATGTGAACATGCAATATTATTATTATGTGATCCTTCTATCTTGCCTTAGTTTAATTTGATATCATCCTATAGAATGTAATAACATAACAAAAATATGCCACCGCTCGGTAACTTTTACCTACACCATCTGAACCACCTGTACACAACTTACCATGACCTTTCCTGTCACGAAGACATAGTTAGTTTGCATAGTTTAAATAAACAAAAGGATCATTGTCTTGAATAGCCATCATGGACTATATTCTGGGTAGATGGTGATGCCTGCAATGTAGGTACGAGCCCCACTATAAACTACTACGTCACCCTTGCTAAGTTGCTAGCAAGACTAACTATTGTTCCACCCGGGACGAATCAATGCTGGTGCATCAACGACTGTTCTTAAGAACCATATACTTTGTGTACAAGTTGCCCATGACCATTGAAGACTAAACATTAAGTTATCATACGAAGTATTTTAAGATATCAAAATGAACATAATTACTTTAGCACAGTACAATGGCATAGTCTACCTGCTGATGTGATCATATTTTAAGTTATGTACCACCCATTGTACAACTATAGATGAACAACTAAAACATAAAATAGATATATGCATAGAGGACAAGCATACAATAATATGATTGTATTATGATTTTATGTGACCATCATTAAGTGTTTCAAGTCTACTTCTTCTTTAATCTTGACTCAATTTATTATTATTATATCATTGATCGGAACGCAAAAATGAGTCAGATTATTGAGACTGAAAACTTGGAAGAAGGGCGCTAATCAGAAGTAATCCTCTAACAAGTTGGACAATCAGGAAAGAGAAATGGGAGATCTTCAAGACTGTGTTTGCGCATCGCCTACACGATCATTGGCACGCACCAACAGATGATCAATATATCCTGCCATGGTCTCCCAAAGTTTGATACAAAATGTGAAGTTAAAAAAAAGACAATAATATCCATCAAAATCGTTCAAGAAAAAGTAAATCACAAAACCAACAAGAAAACAACTAAGCGGCATCGAAAATGGGCAAAGAAACCAGCGCAACGGAAAGGCCCCTCTCGACTCTGCCGCCGAGTCATTTATTGAGGAAAGATCCGCTGAATATAGGAATTGATTCCAAAGAAACTAATCCATAATAAGAAAAGGATCTTGATTCAATCTATCTTTATTGAACGATATCAAGTATTTCTTAGCCGTGCTTCCCAAAAAGAGGGAAAGGGGCACTACATCACTACATCTTAACCAACTAATAAAATGTTTTGTCCCGATCGAAACTTAGGAATAAAACCTAACCCGAAGAAAATAATGAAGGAAAAAAATTCATGTCCGATTCGAGTTGCCAGGTCGACTCCTCGACCGCGTGGTTCCGCCAAAGAACGCGCACAAACAGAACCGCACAATTCCAAAACTAGTTCACTTTTTGATCCAAAATCTGAACGGGCTCTTCAACTTATTAAAAGTTTGCCTGCAGATCCAACTGACCAAAATCTACCACGTGGCTCGGGTCATGCACGTACTCCCTAAGCTGTGACACATGGAAAGTATTATGCACGCCTGATAGGGCTGGTGGTAATGCAATTTGATAGGAAACTGGAGAGACTCGGTTGAGGACTTCAAACGGACCAACGAATCTCGAACTTAACTTCCCTTTTACTCCGAATCTCATAACTCCTTGCATGGGCGAGACCTCCAAAAATACATGGTCACCTTTGAAGTACTCAAGGGGTCGATGATAAATCTCGGCATAACTCTTCTACCAGCTTTGTGCTACTTTTAGTCACTCTCAGATAAATCGAACCTTTTGGATTGTTTGTTCTACTAGTTCCGGCCCAAGAATTTAATGCTCCCCAACTTTATACCAGCAGATTGGTGACCTACACTTCCGCCTATACAAGCACTCATATGGAGCCATTTGGATGTTGGACTTATAACTGTTGTTGTATGCAAATTTGGCCAACAGTAGGTGGATGTCCCAACTTGAATTTTAATCGATCGCACAGAAATGCATTATATCTTCAAGCACCTGATTCAGCCTCACTATTTGGCTATCGGTTTGAGGATGGTAGGACGAGATAAACTTTAACTTGGTCCCCATCGCTGACTGAAGGCTCTCCCAGAAATGTGATAAGAATCGTCCATCCTAATCTGACACTATAGAAACTGACCCTCCGTGCAGCCTAACTATCTTATCAAGGTAGGTCTTGGCGAGGTGATTAATGCTCCAAGTAACTTTAATGGAAATAAAGTGCGCTGACTTGATTAACCGGTCGACGATGACCCCGAATATTCCTCTATTGCTTCTTTGGCAAGTTAACAATGAATTCCATGCGTATATGCTCCCATTTCCATTCTAGAATAGCAAAATTTTGCATCTCTCCTCCCAGTCTTTGATGTTCTGCTTTCACCCTCTAACAGGTTATGCATTACGATACAAAGCGCGCCACGTCTTTCTATATGCCGTGCCACCAAAAGACAATGCGAAGGTCTTTATACATCTTTGTGCTCCCTGGATAGACTTTGTAGGCTACATAGTGAGCTTCTATAAGAACTCTATTCTAAGTTCTACATCGTTGGTGACGTATAGACTTACCTTCACTCGTAATACGCCATTCTCATCTAATACAAAATCTTTCGCCTTTCCTGTTAGAATATGCTTGTGCATTTTTCTTAGGAATGGGTCGTCCCTCTGAGTAGACGTGACTCAATCTAACAAGTTAGGTACAAATTGCATCTGAGCAAATCGAGCGGCCCGGTATCGAATTCAGAGTTCAATGCCCATTTTCTCAAAGTCTCTTTGTAACCTACGATCGACGGATATGGATCCGGCAAACACTCAACTTAATACATCTTCTACAATATTCCCTTTGTCAGGTGTGTAATTGATCATCAATCCATAGTCTTTGAGCAATTCTAACCAATGCTGCTATCGTAGGTTATTGTCCGTTTGGATGAATAGGTACTTCAAGCTTTTATGGTCAGTGTAAATTTAGCAACCCACTCAATAGAGGTAGTGTCACCATAATTTTTGTACGAACATAATTGTCGCTAGTTTCAGGTCATGCATAGGATAATTTTTTTTTGTGCTTTTTTAGTTGTCTTAATGCGTAGGCTATCACTTTATCCCGCTACATGAGTACATACCCCAAGCCTTATCCTAACATGTCGCTGAATATTTAGAATCCCGAGGTCTCGTCTGGTAGTGCAAGTATTGAAGCAGAGGTAAGGCATTGCTTTAACTCTTTAAATGAGCCTTCACAGTCGGTGGACCACTCGAATGTGACTTCCTTCTGAGTGAGGCAAGTCAGAGGTGATGTGAACTTAGAAAAGTCCTTCACGAACCGCCTGTAGTAGCTCGCTAGCCCGAGGAAGCTTCGAACCTCACTGACGGATGCATGCCACTTCCACTTGTTGATGCTTTAACTTTCTTTGGATCGACTGAAATATCTCTTACAGAAAAGATGTGCACGAGAAAAAATACATTGCTCAGCCAAAACTCACACTTACTCATTTTTGCATATAGCTTGTTGTCCCAAAGAGACTGTAGCACAATTCGCAAGTGCTCTATATGTTCCTCCCTATTCTTCGAGTACACCAAGATATCATCAATGAATACTACTACAAACTTGTCAATATATGGCCGGAACACCCAATTCATTAAACCAATAAAGGTGACAGGGGCATTGGTCAGTCCAAATGATATTACAAAAAAATTATAGTGGCCGTAGAGAGTGCGAAAGGCTGACTTCAGCACGTCGTCTATCTTGATATTGAGCTGATGATGACCCGAGCGAAGATCAATATTTGAAAATACTATCGCACCTTGTAGTTGATCAAAAAGGTCATCGATCCTGGAGAGGGGTACTTATTTCGGACAGTGGTCTTATTCAATTCTCGATAGTCGATATAGAGCCGCATCAAACCATCATTTTTATTCACAAACAGTACATGCGTACCCTATTGAGACATACTCGAGCGAATATACCCATGATATAACAATTTTTGTAAGTAGACATTTAACTCTTTTAGTTCTACCGGGGCCATTCAATATAGAGCTTTAAAAATTGGTTGAGTCTCTAGGAATGTATCTATAGTGAACTCTATCGCTCGGTTGGGCGACATGCCTAGCAACTCTTCTCTTCTAAAAATATATCAGAAAATTCTGCCATAATAGAAGTAGACTCTATGTTTGTACAATCTCGCTGAGTGTCTCAAACGGACACCAAGTACCCTTCACGACCGAAATGTATCATCCGTCGAGCAGATATTGCAGAGTTCGCCATACAGGCATTCAATGCTCCTAACGCTGGACTGTACATATAGCAAAATTTGATCTCGCCAGGTAAACAAAATAAAACTTTATTTTTACCACAATCAATGATAGCCGAGCAAGCATCGAGCCAATCCATCACCAAAATGATGTTGTAGTCTCTGATGTCTAAGACTATTGCATCAAGTAATAATTTTCTTCCTCTGATGTAAATATTACCTTCATGACAAACTAAGTGAGCTGGCAGATCTATACCCAATAGAGTACTGACGCTAAGGTTTAGTCCTAGCAGTGTGATAGAAAATTTGTTTTTGACGGCAAAATCCATCATAATAAAACTATGTATGGCACCAGAATTAAACAATACTCGAGAAGGTACATTATTGAAAAGTAATATACCTGACACCACCGTGTTGGAATCAAATGCCTCTTCCTGAGTCAGAACATAGATCTGGCCTTGAGCGTTCTGTAGTGCCGTATGGTTCGCTCGAGTTGCTTGACCCTAATTTTGATGAGAACGATATGGTTGTTGCTGTGGATGGAGCGGGGGAGATCGTTGGGGCTATCTCGACAGTCACGAGCAACGTAGCCAAACTTATCACAAACGAAATATCTTCCTTTTCGAATACGACAGTCGTTGACATGGTGTCCTGGCCTATGGCAATAGGTACAAGGGGGCCCTTAGTTCCTTCCTGGATTATCGTCCTAAGATTCGTCGTTATTATAGCACTTGGGCGCATTGTTACTTCTTGTGTTGCTATGGCGCTTGGGATAAAAAATTTGTACAACGTCGGTATAAACTGGGAGGTACTGTGACTCTAAGGAGAGGGCATGGTTTAAAGACTCTTGTATGGTACGGTATTGAGGGACGATGATGTGAGCATGAATAGAAGTTCACAGTCCTATATCAAATTTGTAGGCTCAACTTTCGGTGCCACAAAGATGAGACTTGGCAAATTTTGTAAGCCTGTTGAATTCTGCAGCGTACTGCCACACAGTCATACTCCCTTGTTGAAGATATATAAATTTTTATTCCTTCTCGTGATGGACGGCTGGTCGAAGGTACTCCTCTTCGAAGGCTTTACCGAACATGGACCAAAAGATGAGTGTTTTATCATCTTTACTAAGATAGCTTATTTGTGCACATCCCACCAATTATGTGCATTTAAACGGAGCTAGAGCTAAGCATCAGGAACTCTCTTCGTCTCATCCATACAAAGCAATTAAAAGTGGTCTTCTAGCTCAACTAGTCAATCTAACCCCACAGAGGGGTCATCAGTCCCTTTGGAGGTAGCATGACACATCTTCTTAAAATCTGATATTTGAAGGATGGAACCCTTCTTGTCTGAGGGCAGAGGTCCCTGAGAGCCCTGCGGTCCTGCGATCTCGGCTACAACTGGCACTATCGCGAAGGTCGTTTATACAGAATGGTTGTTGGCGATGAGCGTCGTCATAATTGTTTGTAGGGTATTCATCTGCTTCTGCTGTGCCTCGGCCTGAGTCCGTTGCACCTAAAATTGAGCCTCAATCCGGGACTCAAATTGTCTTTGACACAATTCTGCAAGCCTCTACTGCATTTCCATCAAGCGCATTATCCGCTCGAACAGATCAACAGGGGCGCCGCTGCTTGACTTCCTGAACTGCCCGAAGTACTGAAACTGCTCCTTTGCACCTGTGCCACTACCTGCGCTGGTGCATTTGGCACTGAGGTCGTTCCTTAAAATAAAAGTAACTTACACCAATCTTAAAATATATTATAGACTCATTGTATGGAACACATCTCATTTTGGCCAAGCAAATTCAAGAGCTAAACTATGAGGGATAGGGTCATTTCAAGAAAACTCTTCTGACACGAAGGTTAAAGGATCTGAAGCAATGCTTTGATACCAATATATTATACCCTGATTTCTAATAAATTGATAATCAACCCCCGGGCATGATGTCATGCGAGCGTAAGGCGCGCCCGCATAAGGCCTAGGTATAATGATATACTTAGAAATATATGCAACATAGTACACAAATAAGATATCACATATTAGAATGAAGAAAAGTTCTCTTTATTGAAAATTAATATCTTGTTACAAACACTTGACTCAAAAGTGAAAAGGGTGCCATACGGGCTTACAATATGGACTCAAAATAGGATAGATACATACATTACATCCCTAACTAAAATTCAAAAGAGCAAACCACCTTGGGTGCGTGTTTACACTATCGCCAATGATCTTCAAAAGAGTATGTGCGAGCTCCTTAAGAATATGTACTAGCGCTCCAAAGGTTACGAAGATAAGGTCGTCAGATCAGTAAAAGGTTGGGGGATAGCTTCAGCTCCTCATCACGTCGCCTTAGCTTAGGGAACCTGCTGTAACGAGGGTCAGTACTTCAAAACTACCGGTAAGGGCGAGCTAAATCAACACACCAAATTAACACCGTATTCATGTGAACATGCAATATTATTATTATGTGATCCTTCTATCTTTCCTTAGTTTAATTTTATATTATGTGATAGAATGTAATAACATAACAAAAATGTGCCACCGTTCGGTGACTTTTACCTGCACCATCTGAACCACATATACACAACTTAGTATGACCTTTCCTACCACAAAAATATAGTTAATTTGAACAGTTTAAATATACATAAGGATCACTGCCTTGACTAGCCATCATGGACTATATTATGTGTAGACGACGATGCTTGCAGCACAGGTAGCGATCTTTGCTACAAACTCCCGCCTCACCCGTGCTATGTTGCTAGCATGACTAACTATTATTTTGCCCGAGACGAATCAGCCCCGGTGCCCCGGCGACCATTCGCAGGAACTATATACCTTGTGCACAAGTTGTCCATGACCATTGACGATGTAAACACTAAGTTAATATACAAAACATTTTAAAACATTAAAATGAACATAACTACTTTAGCACAGTGCGATGGTATAGTCTACCTAACAAGAAAACATAAATCACAAAACTAACAAGAAAGTAACTAAGTAGCATCGAAAATGGGTAAAGAAACCAGCACAACGGAAAGGCCCCTCTCGACTTTGTCGTCGAGTCCTTCCTTGAGGCACAATCCGCTGAATATGAGACTTAATTTCAAAGAAACAAATCCATAATGAGGAAATTATCTGGATTTAATATGTTTCGATCGAACGATACCAAGTATTTCTTAGTCGTACTCCCCGAAAAGGGGGGGATCAGGGCTCTACAATGTCGATATATATGATGATGATGATGGATATGATGCTAATGTTGTTGCTTATGAGGATAATTGTGCTATTTATAATTAGTGCAATTGTATAGGTAGCCTTAACTGAACAGTTCCAAAAAATCAAAAATAAGGGGAGAAATATTAGGCGCACGGAGGCGTTGCCAACCCACCTGAGATAACCAACCAATCTAAAGAACACCAAGAATATATCAAAGACAACATATATGGAGGTAACTATATCACTTGGACAAATCCTAATCTATATATAGCTCAGATAAAATTACAAGATTCACAAAATTCAATGTTAAAATCCTTTGCCCTAATAGGTTTAACCCCCTCACCATACTCAAGAAGAAAAAATATATTATAATTAAAATCACTTACCAAACCTCACAGAAATTTTCCAGAACAAAGGCGATGACTCCTCGATTAAATCTCCTATTCCATCTGTCTTGGACGTCGACCCCTAAGAGCAAAGCACAAACTTTCTCTTAGATTTTTTGTGGACGAGAATCCTGAATCTCCACCTTTGTGCAATATTTGTTAGATTGGTGAGGCACTAACGATCGAGGGGTCAAGTAAATAAATCTCTACCGCAGTCCGATGAAGCGCTAATGAATCAAAATTTGATAACAATAGCCAATGCTTAATGTAGAAGCATGAAAATTATGCTATAGGATTATACGCAGTATGCATAAAACCCGCATAAAGCAGAGTTTCAGTGCTTTGTGGCGTAAGACATGACTTCAGAGCTATCGGCGTACAACAGAGCTTCATCGCTAATACAGCGTAAAATATACCTCCAGAACAACCCGCGTAATGCAGTATTTCAGAATGCTTCAACGTAAAATGGTTATTATATCGCCTTTATGGCACAAAATCCATCCGATTTTAATGCAGCATGGAAGTATACGAAGAACGCTTCGTATTCCTTGAATGAACCTGTCAGACAGTACAATAAACCTGACTCCTGACAAAGAGTACTGCACGACTATCAAGACGACGACTGTAATGATGGTTTGGCACAGAGACCCAGACCATCGTTTAGTGACATTTCCTTGATACAAATTACTTTTACACATTCAAGGGAATATGTTGCCTAGTTTTACACAGGCAGACGTGAGCTTTTACGCTCAGCAGGAGACGAGACGAACCGCCACGTCAAAAGCTGCTTTCCGTACAGAGCTTGAGGCACGTCTATGCAGTTAATGCACGTGATGGGGCAGATCTCTGCATTTAATGCACGAGATTTGGTTCTACTTTCAAAGACTGGGTGAGCCATAATTATGGCTAATACGTCCACATCATCACCTCTGCATGTTACGCCATAAGTCTATTTTCAGCTATAGGAGCACGCTGTATGCTATCTCCTTGAAATACACCGACTTGGCTATTTTCAACTATAGGAGTACGTCGTATGCTATCTCCTCGAAAAATGCCAACTCATGCTATATTTGCATTGGTATGTGAACGGGCTACCTGATCCAGAATACGCTCAAGACCTCAATCAAGGAGAATCGGCTATCCTTTACGCCGGCAACCTATCTATGCAGCATTGGGCTTCTATGCCTACTTGGCTTCTACGCCAACCTGACAGCTATTGGGCTTCTACGCCTATATGTCAGCTATTGGGCTTCTACGCCTACTTGGCTTTTACGCCATCAGAACAGCTATTTGGTTTTTACGCCAACGAGACAGTTATTTGGCTTCTATACCAATCATCTCTACGCGAGGGGCAGTTACCTACGTGGCTTGCATGCCATGATCTTCACAGCAGTTATACGCATTATCTCTTAATGGGACACGCATCACACGCTTATTCAGAAGATCATTTATACGTGGGCAGCAGTTATGATAACCGTCGCGTAAAAGGTGCGGTTCTCTCCGCTGTTCAGTTTCTATGCCTATAAATAGAGACCTCCGTCCATGGAGGTTAAAGGTCAAAAGGAGGTCAGATTTTTAAGGAGCGGATTTGATCTTTGAGAGACAAAGGGCGGAAAATTGAGAGAAAAGAGTCTAAATCACAGACAGAGGGAAGTAATTGACGACTTTGGCATCGAGCATCCAATCCCTCTTGCAATTTTTGAAGCTTCTACTTCTTCTATAGTACTTCTTCATCATCGTGTGGTCCAAGGGACAAAGTGATCAACTGCAGATCAGACTCCAATAGCAATATTTACCCAGATTAAATTTTGTACTTAACATCCTCGTATAGGATTAATTGTACTTCTTATTTGTAAACCTAAGAAAGGGTTTCATATAAATCTAGTTTTATTTCTTTTGTTTATTATCAAACACAAGATGGCGACTCAGCTGGGGATCACTTTCTCATCTGACGAGAAAGCAATTGCTCAACACGATGCAGTATCAGTAAGATCAATAAAGAAGACCTTGGTCGTCCAGTTCGACCAGTTAGCCTACGAAGACATGCTTCGAGCAAGGGGTAGCTCTCATTCCCTCTCTGTCCAAGACAACAGGAAATTGCGTAAGGTGTGGATGCCCCGGACATCCCCTACCATTCCTGCCGACTCTCTGGTTTCTCCGACCAACAAGGTTGTAGCTTCGCAACCTCCGTGCTCTGCGCATAAAATTCTGTCTCCCATTTGTGACATGGCAGACAAAGCTTCTGGTTATGCCTCAGTGTTAATCCAGAAGTCTACTCCACGCTCTGCACATAAAAATCTGTCTCCCATCTGTGACGTGGTAGACAAAGCTTCTGGTTATGCCTCAGTACTAATCCAGAAGTCTGCTTCGTGCCATGTGCGTAAAATTTAGTCTCCCGTCTGTGATGCGGTAGACAAAATTTCTGATAATGCCTCAGCGTCTATTCAGAAATTCCAAATGCGTTACACGCGTAAAAATGCATCTTCCCTCCGTGGAAAAGTAGATGGTCCCTACAATATACGCAAGGGAAAACAAATGGCGGATTTCCCAACCTCTCGGCCGTTACGCTATCAAGAGAGGAATCTGCCTGCTCTCCAGATTATGCGAGAAGCTGATGGCCGTTTGAGGACTTCCTCAGCTATACGCCAACCTGAGCAAAATTTCAAATTATGCCAGGAGAAGCCCCTCGGCGTCAAGAAGACTCAGTTTGTGGATAGATACGCTCCTCATGGATTATGTGCTACTCACATGGCTGAACTGCTGTATTCTTACGGCAGAGAGAGGGTTGGGGTTCCCAATATCCGCGTTCCCACTAATGTAAAAAAGGCAGAATAAGCCTTCTTATTCTATTGACTTGCGTAAACTCTTGATCCAGAAACGCAAAGGCAGAGGTCAAAATCAAGATTTGGCGTCCTTAACTTCCAAGCGTGGGGAGATTCTGTGGGAAGATGAGTCAACATCTAATATCGTCATGACATATGGGCCACATGAAGATTCTATCTTTATTATCTTGCCTACTCATGGCAATCAACATCCAATAGTCTTCGGTCGTATGCGCAAAAAACCGATGGTACATGAAGATTCTCATGAATCAAATGCTGGGAAAATATAAATCCACATATATAGCCCACAAGCTTTGAGGATTATGCAAAATATGGGTTACAATTTGAAGTTGAAACAAGGCCTCAACTATAGAAAAGGCAGACGAACACCATTGCATGGTAATCCTTATTGTCAACAAACTCGTTTTGGGTTGGGGTATACTGCATCTCTTGCAAACTCTAAAACTCCAGAGTCTAATCTTATAATACCAGAGGCAGGTCCTTCTAAATCAACTTCTATGGACAAATGCCACGACATGTCTGGGGGTAGTCTACCTCGACAAAATAGAGTAGCATTCGAAACTGGGGGTAGAATTCCCTCTGAATCCGAAGATGATGCAACGATGACCATCTTCCCGGAAGACCGTAAAACTCAGGCATCGGGAGCCCGAAGGCCAAAAGGGACTTTTTCCTTCAATGAAGATGATGTCATAGAAATTTTCAATATATTGATGAAGGAAAACAAACTTCAGCTACCCAACATCAGATTCCCTAAAAGGGCTGGCACAGTCGATGATCCAGATTATTGTCTCTTTCATCGGTACATTCATCACCCCATAAGGGCGTGCTACATATTAAAAAGGAAAATTCAGGAGTTGATCGATGCCAAAGTCATCACCTTACATCTGTAAACGAGGGGACGATCACTGAAAATTGATTTTACTCTAACGTAACAATTTGCTCCCTCACGAAAATATCGGATGATGAGTCCTTAAAAGTTTCTCCAGCGGATTCTTCAGGTCTATCCCCACTCAAGAAAATCACTCTACAGTGAATTTTTCGGACATGAGTTCATGTTCATATTATCTCTGAACTATTGTCCAAACATTTCTTTATTTCCCTAGCTGAGTTTGTCATGTTCATATTACCTCTGAACAAACCTTCCTGGTTTGGCTATCGATTATCATGTCCATATTACCTCTGACATCGGTTGTCTTATCAACTTAGCACCCATACTTAACTCTAAGTACGCCAGTGGTGTTAAGTCCACAAAAACTGCCATATCTATATTACCTCTGGCAGGGCTTGTCCTAAACTTATTACTTGCACTCACGTGCACAAGGAGTAATAGGTCCATAAAAAATTCCCCTGTGGAATGCCCGCAATGGAAAATGAAATGTTCATGTCCATATTACCTCTGAACTATCCTTATTTTCCCAGCGAAGAAAGAGTCAGTCCATATTCATCCCTACAGAGTCATATTTTATCGTGTCTATATTACCTCTGTCAGGATTTGTCTCAAACCTATTACTTGCACTAATGTGCACAAAAAGTAATGGGTCTACTAAAAATCTCCCAGTGGGATGTCCTCAACAAATACGGTATCGTACTATGTCCATATTACCTCTAGTACGATATTCAAAATTCGCGCAGACAATCATAAAGAAATGAGAGGGCCCTTATATGATTGCAAATGGCACTTACAGATTAGCCAAGTCTAATAAATTTTTTTTTGGCTACTATCAACTGCAAATTCTCCGAGAAATATGGACATAGTACTAGAGGTAATTACAGGAGAAATAAGAAGTACATCATTGGGGAGGGACAGTTAAATCCCTAATCTGTCGCGCTAGAGAGGCCATTCTCTCATTCCTGGAGTTTATGACGTTAGCACGAGCCCGTTCCAACCTTGCCTCCTCATTGTTCAAGACAGACAATTCAGACCGAGCATGTACAAAATCTGCGTGGATGACACCCACACGTGTCAGGTTCTGCTGAGCCGCTTCCATTCGGTCCTTCAACGCATCTCTAGCTACCGATGAAGCAAGAGCCCTCTCCTCTGCCTGAGCGAGTTCATCTTTTAATTTGCGGACCCTCGCTGCCTCTTCCTCATATTCGGCCTCGCACTTAGCCAACTGGGGAATGTCATACCCTAATATGGCGTGCTCTTCATTCATCTCTTGCTGCTGAGCCTCGATGGACTTGCTCAGAGTTTCCATCTCTCTAACAAGCCTCGCAGTCATGGAGTCATACTCAGCCTGAATCAGGTCATCAATGCTGCCTTGGGATAGTTGCAAATAATTGTTAATGGGTTGTTCTAAACCATGAACTATTTGCTCCAGCGCATCAGCTCTCCCAGCGTCGTCGAAATTCTTGATCGGCGCTATCGAGAGCTGGGAGGACGTCTTCAGAGCCTCGAAGCCTAGATTCTTCTCCAGCACCATTGATATCAATATTTTCAAAGTGGTGTAGAAAATACTAGTATATTGCTCAACTATCATGGCGAGATCCGAATGGACACTGGGAGTGACGGCAATATCGGTGAACCTCCTTCCAGGAATGACTGCAGAGGGTGTCGTCACAGTCGTCGCTTCAGCAGATGGCACGACAAAAGTAGAGGCACTAACAACGGTCGAAGTGGCTGACATACTCAAAGGAGGCATAGTCGTGATGACAGGCTCGTCCTCCTCTGAAGATATCGGGACTGTATTGGGTGATCCATCACCCGAAAATATTGCCTCTTCAAAATCGAGTACCTTCGTTTCATCGGTAGGAGCTTCAACAAAGCCAAAGGTTGCGTCGACGCTGCCTTCCCCGTAAATGTCTTCCCCTGAAAAGAAGACAAGAGAAAGTTAATATCAACCTGATGTTATTTTTTTCTAAAAGAGGCGTAAAGACAATATTTACCCATGGCCGATGGTATATATGTCGCGTCTGCAGCCAGTACAGCTAAATTATTTCTTAATGATGCTAAGCGAGCTGTCATACCTGGAGACGGGGGTGCACCGAACGACGTCTGAGGGTAGTCATCCAAGTCTTCACCCAGATCCAATCGAGGTTCATCGAGTAGAATCTCGCGGGAGATACTTACAGATGAAGAAGGGACTGGACCCATTATTGGCTTGGATAAAGATATTCTTATTTTGCTCTACCTTGATGGCAATCCCATAGCACTGCCTGAAGTGGTAGCAGCGGCAGCAGTCTCGAGCAAAGAATCTTCGGCACTGCCAGCCGGAACGGTGGAGGTTCCCTCTCTAATAGGCGAAGGACCTCTAGTCAAAAAATTATCCCCGCCCGGGGGAACAACAGGCTCACTTCTAGGAGCCTCATGGCTGGAAGTCCTGACAGGACCACTAACAGTCTTCTTTTTCTTGCGAGGGGAAGTCTCTTTTAGAATAGGAGCCCTTCGCTTACTGGGGATAACAAGAGGCTCTGCAGGTAGAGGTATCACGCCTCTCGGTACTGTCAATAAAACTCATCTGGAGCGACAGAGTCTTCACCTTCGTTAGAGGAAATCGATGGACTTCCTCTCTTCCAGCAGACTTATGAGGTGGCATCCTAAAACTTCCACGCATATCAAAATCACGATGGAAGGTATTGATGGCCACATAAAATTGGGCGTACGAATGGATGATGCGCAACTCCATGGAGAGAGAAATCACGGGCACAGTAAAGGCTGCTCCAGTATAACCTATTATGAAGTACCGCCATCCTCTCGCTCCATCAATAAGCCCACCTCTGGACTTGAAGCTGGTGATAGCATTTCCCACATGCAATTGGTCATACCCAAACTGCCTGGTGAATCGACTAGGCAGATACGGCTCCAAGAAGCAGTGGTCTTCACTTCTGTATAACAAATGGGAAGGTTTAATGCAGACCAACCAATAAAAAGCTTCAGAAGAAAGAACGATCTTCTCTTCACCTGAATCCTGAAGTCTCTTCCCCTGTTAATTGAGATGTACAGTAGGGACGATACAGAAGAGCTTCCAGCTATGAGCAAAATTTAATGCTCGCCGACAGTCTACAACGGTGGCGTGGATGAAACTCATACATAAGAGATTCCCGTTCTTCCAAATCTGCACTTTCCAAATCCAGATGACGGGATTCCAGGATTCGATTCCTCCCTGGGGCAAAGACTTTGACGCATGCCTATTCTGGTCTTCTCTTCACCTGAATCCTGAAGTCTCTTCCCCTGTTAATTGAGATGTACAGTAGGGACGATACAGAAGAGCTTCCAGCTATGAGCAAAATTTAATGCTCGCCGACAGTCTACAACGGTGGTCACGTTCAAAGTGGAATTCTTGTAATTCAACAAGAAATTATTTTCTTAACTACTTGCAGGGCCGGGAGACATCACCCTGGGGTTATGAAGAATTAACCATCCCATCAGGTACAGGAACGGTACTTCTACCCTGGGAAAGCTTTCATGCCGTATTTCGTCTGCAAGCAGCCCATCAGTAATGGCCCTCAGGCCAGCTTGTATCCGGCATACCATGGCATGGAGCAGGCCCAGTCTTGCCCCAAACACCAAACGCACTGCAGGCCATAAGGTGTTACGATGAATACGATCCGAAGATGCAATGCCAGGTTCTACCAATCGGCGGAGCCATACAGAGAGGAAGCCAGCCAGTTGAGCTTCCCTTGACAGAGGCCTGCGGTAATACCTCATATAACTGTAGGCTTTAGTGCCTGAAGGATAATTCCCTATCCCTTCATCGAAAACTTGATCTGAAGCCGCAGCGTCTTCAATAAGGTAATCGACTATTTGAGCATTGAGCACGCTCAGAAAGTTCAAAGGCTTATCCCTGCTATCCACAACTTTGTCTGGCTTAGCATCTCTGGCCTGATAAAAGAAAAGATAGGACGCCCATTTGTTGGTATGAGCCAAATTAGAGGGCTCATTATAGAAGGTGGTGCACGCAAGATAATGGCTCATTAGCTCCTGGTACACTGTCACTACCCGAGGGTTTGTATCTCCCAGCTCCCTGTTTGTGGGAACATACTCTTCATAAGGAGTATCCTCCATTGGCAGTCTTGAAATCTCTGCCATCTCGTGAAGGGCCAATCCCAACTCCCCTAGCGGAGTGGCAAAAGTTCTAGTGAGCGAGATATACCGCTCCATCAAAGCCAAAAATAGGTTGGGGTTGGGAGGTAACCCAACACTGGTAGAATTCACAGCTGCGAACAGACCAATGCTCTCCAGCTCCGTCTAAAAATGCTTCAGGGCCCATGCAGCTAAACGAGCCCATCGAAGATTCCCAGGGGTAAGCCACCCGTTGGTCCGAGGATTAACCTTGGGGTATACTCCTCCATGCCCCATGAAGTCATTACAAAAAGTTGATAATTAGACTGGCTGGAGCAGTGAGGTGTCTTCACTCGGGACGCTACCCGGCAGTAATCCCCTGAAAGGCACGATAGGGCCTGAAGGGCGGCTCACAAATAATCCTTAGTCTGATCCTTTCTGATAAAATATCTTTCCCAGCTGGCCGTAAAGATTAGGGGACAGAGTCCACGATATCTTCCTGGGATACGTGGCATGGAATAATGTCGAGATTGGGTAATCTCTCGGCATCCTGGGCAGGTACATGACCATGCCCCCAGTAGTAAAAACCCAGTTTTCCTTCTTGGGCTTCGTCTGGGATTGTTTATCAATCATATCCCCGAATAGGAAAGCTGGTTTTATATATTTGGCCCCATCTAGATACGTCAGGGGCTTCCCGTTGATCATACTCAACAGTATCCATTCTCCTTGAGATGATATCAAAGTTCTCCTTCCTTCAGGATACTGGGTTCCAGAAATAGGGAATGTCACGTGGGACAAATCTTCCAGGTAATTGGAGTTCAGCATCCCAGCAGCAGAACCCATCACCTCAGCCAACAGAGGTACCTGCAGTCCACTACAAAATACAAGAAGAACAAGTCAGTTTTTATACTAGACATTACAGTCTTGCTGCTTACGCCAAAGATTAATAGTCTGTGTTTTTACGCCAAGACTGTAAAAACTTGAGTTTTTACACTAGAACCTATTTCCGAGGCATAAAATTCAAGATTGGCAGTATACACAAAAAAATCTGACAGTCTGTGTTTTTACACAAGACTGCCAAAATTTGAGTTGTTACGCCAAAATTTTTATCCAGAGCGTAACACTCAAAGTTTGTAGTATACGCCAAATTTTGACAGTCAAGGTTTTTATGCCAGACTGCGAAAATATGGAGTTTTTACGCTGACACATTAGGAATATGGGCGTAAATGATAAAATATCTATGTGCATCATCTTCCTCGAAGAAGCTCTCAGCACAGAAGATGACCTAGCGCGTTCACGTACAACGTGTACGAAGGATTTTTTTGTTTTTCTCGTCCCAAAAGCTTTACCTATGACGCCTGGTGCACAGCTTGATGGTGGGGCACTTCGTTCAGAGCGAGGTTCATTCAGCCTAATGGGAGTCGCTCGTGCTTGAGCAAAGGAGCGAGAAGAAGATGCAGCTTTCTTTCCCTTAGTGGTGAAAGTTGATTTCGGTGCCATGGCTAAAACTCAGAGTTCTCAAAAGAAGAGACGAAGAAGAGCTCTCAAAGGAACAAAGGATTTGTGCAAAAGACAGATGAAGAGTTTCTTCTCTGAAAGCCTTGGGATATTTATAGAGTTCAGATAAACTCTTCGAATCCTTAACCAAATCCGATATTTAATATTCGGTTATGATTGGGGAACACGTCAGCCTATCATTAAGGGAAGACGGACAGTCAGCGAATTCGAAAAGTTTTTCGTGCAGAACAGATCTATGATTTTACGCTAAGGAGCTTTTACGCTCGAGAGTCTACAAATCTACGGTTTTACGCTCAGAGGCTATAAGTCTATGGTTTTACGCCCGGATGCTTTTACGCTCGGTAGCTTTTACGCTCGAGAGGCTACAAACCTACGACTTCACGCTTAGAGGCTACAAATCTATGATTTCACGCTCAGAAGCTTTTTAAGCTCAGAGGCTACAAATCTACGACTTCATGCTCGGAAGTTTTTTTTAGAGGCTATAAATCTATGGTTTTACATCCGGATGCTCTTATCCTCAGCAGCTTTTACGCTCGAGAGGCTACAAACCTATGATTTTATGCTCATCTACATTACGGATCTATAACTTTTCGCATATCTGAAAATACGCAAGCCAGAGTATGCGTATATCTGAACAATTCTCAAGACGTTAAATTACATGGGTTCACACAGAATATGCTCCTTTTTGGCCTTAAAACATCCCAAGTACCCAAAATATACAGAGTTCAGCCTTGAAAATGACTCTTCGTCTTGGATCGATTGGAAGTTTATCCAAAATCCAGTCAGAATCTTTTCTCTACAGTTCAAGCATGGCCAGTTTTGACAGCCATTTCTCGCCCTACTTCAAGGGATTTTTGGGAAATCATTCTTGAAGATGATGGTCTGAACAAGAATTCTTCTTATCAAAGAAGTGACAGTTCAGAATTCTACGCGACTCCTTGTCCAAAACAGCATGACAGTTTAGATCTTCAACTTATATGCTAAGCAGCTTTCTACGCGTCTTCAGCTACGCATAAAAGACGGGACGATATCAGATACTTTTTATTAGAGTCGGCATAAAGTTATTCAGAATTCATCACAGCAAAATATGGCAAATCATTAGATGCGTAAAAGAAGACCATTTTATTAATCATGATTACATATGATGGAAATCCAGCCTATAAAGGGTTTTTCATCTTCATGATTACATATAATAGAAATCCTTTTCCTATAAAGGGTTCCTCATTTTTATTTAGGATCACGCCAAGAATCGGTTCTGCCAGGTTCTCGTATTGGTGGAGATCCTTTCTGTCTTCTATAGCAGTTCATCGACTTCCACAGTCGATGAACAAGAAAATGATTAATGGCAGGAGGATACATAACTGGGCTTGTCTAAATTATTCAAGAGCCCACCCTCCATACGCCATGACAGATTGAGTTGGGATTCAGACCCAACTCAATACTGGAAGACGGGGCCAGTTTGTCTGCCCTCGTCCACCGACGTAACGGGAGAAAATACAGCCTGCAAGCTGTGTGGTCGAATGTGACCCTTCCTCTCTCCTGGACGAATCACCATATAAAATTGCTGATCATCCCGAGCAAAGGAAGCTATGATATCCTTCCATGATCCATCGTTGCAGAGGACATTTGCTCGAAGACACCTTTTTTTTGGCTCCTTACTTGCTGGAAGAACATGATCTTCTTCTTCCCCAAGTCGACCCGACGAACATCGGCAACCATCTCTGTGTGGTGAAGGAAATGTGGGAGGAACAGGTTAACTCATTCGCCTTTTTATAAGCAGAGGAGAACACACCGAATCCCAACAAACTCCTAAAAATCTATCGAGAAATTATCCTCGAGGAACGAGTCAGATTTGATCGTTTCATGCTTCATTCAAAGTATTTCAAATTACGAGGAATTTGAAAACTTTGAAGGGGGTCTTGTAGAAGCATAAAAAATATGCTACAGGATTATACGCAGTATGCATAAAACCCGCATAAAGTAAAGTTTCAGTGTTGTGTGGCGTAAGACATGACTTCAGAGCTATCGGCGTACAACAGAGCTTCATCACTAATACAGAGTAAAATATAGCTCCAAAACAACCTGCGTAATGCAGTATTTCAGACTGCTTCAGCATAAAAAGGTTGTTATATCGCCTTTATGGCGCAAAATCCATCCGATTTTAATACAGCATGGAAGTGTACGAGGAACGCTTCGTATTCCTCGAATGAACCTGTCAGACAGTACAATGAACCTGACTCCTGACAAAGACTACTGCACGACTATCAAGACAATGGCTGTAATGATGGTTCGGCACAGAGACCCAGACCGTCGTTTAGTGACATTTCCTTGATACAAATTGTTTTTATGCATTCAAGGGAATATGCTGCCTAGTTTTACACAAGCAAACGTGAGCTTTTACGCTCAGCAGGAGACTAGACAAACCGCCACGTCAAAAGCTGCTTTCCGTACAGAGCTCGAGACACGTCTCTGCAGTTAATGCACGTGATGGGGGAAGATCTCTGCATTTAATGAACGAGATTTGGTTCTACTTTTAAAGACTGGGTGAGCCATAATTATGGCTAATACATCCACATCATCACCTCTACATGTTACGCCATTAGGCTATTTTCAGCTATAGGAGCACATTGTATGCTATCTCCTTGAAATATGCCGACCTAGTTATTTTCAACTATAGGAGTACGCCGTATGCTATCTCCTCAGAATACGCCAACTCAGGCTATATTTGCATTGGTATGTGAATGGGCTACCTGATCCAGAATACGCTCAAGACCTCAGTCAAGGAGAATCGGCTATCCTTTACGCAGGCAACCTATCTATACAGCATTGGGCTTCTACGCCTACTTGGCTTCTACGCCAACCTGACAGCTATTGGGCTTCTACGCCTATATGTCAGTTATTGGGCTTCTATGCCTACTTGGCTTCTACGCCAACCTGACAGTTATTGGGCTTCTACACCTATATGTCAGCTATTGGGCTTCTATGCCTACTTGGCTTTTACGCCATCAGAACAGCTATTTGGTTTTTACGCCAATGAGACAATTATTTGGCTTCTATGCCAATCATCTCTACGCTAGGGGCAGTTATCTACGTAGCTTGTATGCCATGATCTTCGCAGCAGTTATACGCATTATCTCTTAATGGGACATGCATCACACGCTTATTTAGAAGATTATTTATATATGGGTAGCAGTTATGATAACCGTCACGTAAAAGGTGAAGTTCTCTCCGTTGTTCAGTTTTTACTTCTATAAATAGAGACCTCTGTCCATGGAGGTCAAAGGTCGAAAGGAGGTCAGATTTTATAAGGAGCGGATTTGATCTTTGAGAGACAAAGGGAGGAAAATTGAGAGAAAAGAGTCTAAATCACAGATAGAGGGAAGTAATTGACGACTTTGGCATCGAGCATCCAATCCCTCTTGCAATTTTTGAATCTTCTACTTCTTCTACAGCACTTCTTCATCATCGTGTGGTCCAAGGGACAAAGTTATCGACTGCAGATCAGACTCCTATAGCAATATTTACCCAGATTAAATTTTGTACTTAACATCCTCGTATAGGATTAATTGTACTTCTTGTTTTTCAACCTAAGAAAGGGTTTCATATAAACCTAGTTTTATTTCTTTCGTTTATTATCAAACACTTAATAGCAGTATCCTCTCACAGGGTATTAAGGAAACAGGTCAAGTCAAGTGCAATCAAGTCAAGTAATACAAGGACACAAGATCAAGTCAAGTAGTAGTTGCAAGTAATGTAAAAGATTCATCAAGTAAAGATATGTCAAAGATAAAATATATTATTCGATAAAAATATTAGATAATTTTTATAGGATAACCAATAAAGTACATGTAACATGAACCGTATACAAACAACATATGACAATAACTAGCATAAAATTACAAGCAAGTGAGAAACATGATAGATGGCAAAATATATAAGGAAAGCAATAGAAATAAGCATGCATAAATATTGTACAGTCGGGCAAGGTTTACTTACCTATGATGTCCATGCTGAGTTAAAAGCCCAAGAATAACAAAGTCTAACCATGAACCACGTATATGATCATTGTAAATATCTAGCAATCCCAAATACAACCAATAATATGTTATACACTAGTACAATTTATAAATAACCACTCCTAACTAGGAAAGTGGGATCGATCTATGTCACATAAGCCGTTTATTAGTCATATCTTTTAGAACTAAGTCAAACTAGTCTCTATAATTAATATCCTTAATTTTAAGTTATACCCAAAAATAAATTATATTTGAAATTTTGGGATTCATGGCATACAAATTGAGGCGTTATGTTGACCAAAATATCAACTGATGTAAACAAAAAATTTGAGTACATGAACATGTTAATTTCAGTGTCACAAGAACATTATAATTGATGGTTTGTATGGATCTCAAATCGGTGAACAAATATTAAATTTATAAGTTACGAATTATGGTTTTAGTAGTTTACTAATCGCCTAGAATTTTTATTAATTAAATGGAATAGAAAAATAATCCGCTAAATTGTAACTTGATACCTCAACTATCCAAACTTTGGCAACTTGATATCTTAAAAAAATAATACCAAACCTGCCCCCCCCCTCTCTTCCCCAGGCCCAGCACCTATCCCCCTTCCCACCCCCCCGCCACCCCGGCCACAGGCCCCCTTCCCCCACCCCACCTCCCCCCCCGGCCCCCTCGCCTGGCCCAGCCCCTATGTATGTAAATTTTGGGACTATTTTGAACGAAAAATAGAGACAGATTTTGAATGATAGAAAAAAAAGTAAAAAAATTATATATGTATTTATTTTAAATTTATTTACTTTCGTGGATAGGATTTAATTTAGACATATATGATTAATTTGTTAGGATATAATATGAATTCAGTTGCTTTCCTATTAGACATAGGACTATGATTAATTTAAATTATATTTTAGATTTATCTAAATTATTTATAATCTTATATAGAATTACATAGATAGCACATATAATCTACACATATATATTTATTTGAAAAATCTATATCTAATCTAATTTATACAAGGTGTATTTATTAACTCTAAATTAACAACCATCCTATATTAAGTATATAGTATAATCCAAATTCTAAATAATTATTTATTCTATTAGTTATTTCTAATTACTTATTTCAAAGCCTAATTTGATAATTAAAAATATTTAGAAATTGGATAGGGAATTTATATTCTACCCACCTTAAAAGAATTTCGTACTCAAAATTTAAATTTATTATTATTACTTGAAATTCTCAAAATTTAAATGAAAATTCACACTTATCATAATCCCTTCAAAATTTTAAATAATCATATTCAATCGATCAGATTCGAAATTTAAGGTTCTAGAATTCTATAATATTCAAATTTAAGTTTAATTTTTCATCCTCAATATTTAAATTTATAATTCAACCCTAAAAATATCCAATCTTCAAATACTAATTTTTAAATCCAATCTATCAAAAAATTTTAATTCAATTCCTAAGACACTCTTCTCCTCAAAGTCAATTTAAACTTTCAATAATATTTTACTCCATATTATTGTTAACCATCATATAAATTTTTTAACTATAATATGAGTTTGATAATACAACTTCTACCTACTTTAAAATAAAAAAAATCTTTCATAAACACAAGATTATACATTTGGTGATTTAAAAAAAAATTCATTTATGTTCATAAATCCTCAAATATTTTCATATGTACATAACTTAATTAATATCACACTAATACATTATGAATTGCCAAAGTAGTCCACCTAATAATGTAATTGACATATTAGGTGTTTACCTAATAATAGCTATTTTTTCATCAACCATTAGTGTTCATCTCTCCAAAATAGGGGGAGATCAGAAATAGTAATAGTGATGTTAAAGGGAATAAATGAGTACAATTGTGAAGGCCAATGGAAATAATCGAATTCAAAAAGAAAATTATTAAATCAGTTCTGGATTGAGTTCCTATTTTTATCTCATGTCCACGACGTCTCATGTCCACAACACGCACGATCAGGACCTCTAGCTAGTGCAACAAATCATAATGATATATATATATATATATATAATATGCAAGTCTCATATCAAACATAATGATATATGTATATAATATTTCTAAATAATCAAAAATAACCAAATATCGGTATTGCATGCCATTATTTGCTTCGGACGATAACTAGTCATTCTAACCAACTTTGGCACGTAAACTTGACATACAACCTCCATGTTGGCATCCAAATATGATTAAATAAAAAATTAATATATTAAATATTCGGGAATTAATATACATTAATTTATGAAATTTATTTACTTCATTAAAATATAACAACTATAACTAGTCTTGATGCGACGTGTCCGTATAAAGGTTGTTCATTGATTTGGGGTAGTTTTTATACGTAAAAATATAGATCTAAAGCATAGAACTAATTCTAAACATCATATATCATTAATATAAATTTATACAAGATTTTATTCAAAAAAAATAGGAAAAGAAACAAAGTTGAAAAACTTACACGATTGCGATTAAGGCGGGGACATTTTTTGCGACTACGGCCAAACGGGGTACCAAACGAACTCAAAACCTCAAAAAACATGATGAGGCTCTTGGGAACTTCAAGTATGATGTAAATCTAGGATTTTTAGAATTTTTTTCTGCTTTGGAGGGGTCTGAATTGCTGTTGCAACTAGCAGCCAATATTTGGCCAGAAAGGTTAGGGTTTTTATGGAGTTGTGGCATGTGGGGAAGGAGAGAGAAAGAGGGAAAGAACTAGAAGAGGGAGAGAACGTGAGGAAGGAGTTTTTTTTTTGTGAGGGAGAGAAAAAGGAGGGTCGAACCTAATAATTAGGTTTAAGTGTTGGAGAGTTGATAAATATATGTAGTTTAAATAGGTGGGTGGTTAGGATTTGATTTAATATTTAAAAATATGTGGGTAGAATTTTGTAAAGTTTTAATATAATAAGAGACTAAAATTTAAATTAGGAAATTTTCACACAAATATTCACATAGTGTTTTGTTTAATCCAAAGATACGAATATGCAACAAACTAGGGGTTTCCTAATTTGAAAATATGGTATTTAAATCTTTAATTGATTTGTTCAGATTTTGTGGATATATTTTATATATGGTATCTATTGTAGAATATAAAAAAAAGATGCGGGGGTTGTTTGTTATTATTGGAATTTTGTTGGTTAGGATTTTGGGTAGTTAGGTAGTTAGGCCAACTATGATGACACATATGACACTTTCTATAAATAAAATTTTTATAAATAGAAACAAATAAATTTAAATATTATATATATATATATATATATATATATATATATATATATATATATATATATATATATGTGGGATATTTTGGTGTACCACATGTCTACATGTGTTTGGGTTTGGTTTTGGTCAAGTTCTAGTAAAAAGGAAGTAGTTTTACGGTAACCGTGGTTCTAAATGTTTGTCAATATTTTTGGAGCATGGAGAGATCAAACAAATACAACATCTATATTAGGTACAATCAAGATTAGTAATATAATTTTTTTAGGAAGGAAAAATATTGTGCATTGCTCCAAATATTAAGCCATGACAAAGTGTCATATGTAAAAAAGGATTTTATAAATTAATACTTTAAAATATTAAATTAAATTAAATAAATTAAAAAGTACCAAATTATCCTATTCTAAAATGAGGGGGCTTACAATCTACAACCTTAAAAGAATTACGTTCTCGCAATTTAAAATTTTTAATAATACACTTTTTTTTTCAATGGGGTCAAATTATTTATTGTTATTTTGCAAAGTCCTCAATATTAACTTCATTTTTAATAGTTAAAATAAAATTTTAAGTCCTCGAAATTTAACCCCTTCAAAAATTTAACTCCTCAAATTTAAATTAAATTAAATTCTCACTTTTAAAATTATCCCTATTCTACTAGATCAAATTTCTTTATAATTTCAACAATTAATCCATTAGATTTCAAGTCCTCAACATTTTCAAAACTTGTGTTTAATTCGAATCCTCCAAATAATTTTTTTTTAAATACATTTTACATCAACATCTTGTAGTCTAAGGACTATGATATAAATCTTCTTAAATTCCTTAAAATTATAAATTAATAACCTAATACTCAAAATTTTAAATCCAATCCTCAAAATTTTATCTTCCAAATTTAAATTCCAAAGATTTACTCTTCTAGAGTTAGACCCTTCAAATCCAAAGAAAATTTAAATCTGGAATATCATGATCTTTCCAAAAATTAATATTTTACTATTATCACATAATAGCTTTTAAATTTTATCATCAAAGTTGTCAAACTTTAAAATTTTAAATTCAATTCTTAAGATAGTCTTCTCCTCAATTTCTCCAATTATTGAATTATTATTTTTCTTCGAATCTATAATACACATACTTAATCAATTTATCCTCTATTATTAAACCTTGCAATCATAAATTTACCCAACAAAAATTGTTATATGGCATATATAATCCTAGTAATCTCTTAAGATCAACTCAAATCCTCAAATTTTATAATTTTTAATATATTTTTATTTTCTTAAAATCTAAAAATTTAATTTAATTCCATCTATTCTTATAATTTGAATCCAATTACAGGATTTAAATATTCTTATTTAAAATTTGAATTCCAAAATTTGTTCAATCAAATTTACTCTATTTTTTTTCAATTACTAAGACGTTAATAATTAACTTTACAAAATTATCAAATTTGAATCCACCAACTATCATGTCCCAAAATCCTCCAATTTAAAGTCCAAGTTCAGTCTTATTATGATCTTCTTATCCTTCTTCAAAATTTTAAAATTTTAGTTAACACAATATTCAATTCTCTTTATTTGTAACTAACAAAAATCTTTCGAGGGCTGCTAGCCATCTTCAATCCAACAAATCTATCTTTTATTTAACCTTAAAATCTAACAAATTGAAATCAATCCTCAAAAAAAAAAATTATTTTGAATTCATATCTATTTAAATTTCTCTAATATTGATAAATTGATTATCCTCAACAAATTCAATATTATGATAGTCCGATATTCATTCAATTCAAAAAAAAATTTTAATCACATAGAAGTTTAAGTCTTAAAGCACCAAAATTTGATAATTCTAATCTTCATCAATTGTATAACCTCTAAACTAAATTTGCTAGTCGAGAAGCCTACCAACCTTAGATCAAACAATCTCATCAAAACACAATAATATACCCTCACATAAAATGACTCACATTCATCTAAAAGATTTATCTAATAGTAAGCCATCACTTATAATCTATGGCAATTGATAGAGTCCTTCTTATTTTAGGTTCCTACTACTAATGTCAATTCTCATGTCTTTAATCTATTCTAACTCTAATATCTAGAAATTATCTACCCTAATCTTTCCTACTCAAGTATCCCTCTTGTTACAAATATTCTACCAAATATGTCTTCTTCATTTTGACAAAAAAAATTGGAAAAAATTACCGCATACGAGTGCTCATCTCTCCGGGATAAGGTAAAACGAGAATCAATGAATTAGAGTTTAAAAGAAGTATGAATGAATATAATTTTGAGATTCAAGGACAAAATTAGAATTTAAAAAAAGTTCCAATAACAATTGTGGATTGAGATCCTAATAAACTTATTCTAACGCAGGCTTGCTCGGTACAGTAACGCAACCGATATGATTTAATCAGAACCTGCATGAGCCACTACAAAAATATATAATGCCCAGTCCCAAAATACGTAGGACTAGAAGTACGTAATATGCCAACTACACATTCGACCAGACTCTAGTCTGACTCGAATACGTATAAGTTGTATTATAATGGTCAATATATAGATAATCTAGTAAATATAAATATCTATGTCTCAATCCACAATGGACAAAATACAACAAAAATAAGCTACATGTGCTAAAGTCGGTCGTCCAGTAACACACAAGCTCAAAAAAACTCGAGAAAGAAATATGAGTCTATAAAAACTAGGCTACATCAGCAGATGAATCAATAATATAAATAAATAGCATAACTTTAGTAGAAATGATATAAGTACCTGGTAACAATACCCACATGGCAAAGCAACCAAAATCAGCAACTCCAGGCAGGCTCCATAACTGCCTATGCTGCAAAACTGGTAAGGGACCAGGTCCTCAGAGGGACGTAACAAGGTACAAATAATAGCGTACCAAAGTAAAATAGTATAATGCCACATACTCAAGGGTAAACTACTGTAACCATCTAAGTGATATGTACATGAGAATATCACTCATACTCAGGCTGAAACCACTACAGGATCTGTGTTCAGGAGCCCATAACAGCAAGTAATATCTCGTAGGGCTAGTAAAAGTGCCAAAGATCTGGGACAAAGTCTAAGGAACCTCCAGT
This sequence comes from Iris macrosiphon, assembly GCA_036927795.1. Lineage (NCBI taxonomy): Eukaryota > Viridiplantae > Streptophyta > Magnoliopsida > Asparagales > Iridaceae > Iris > Iris macrosiphon. Next base: position 52,614,623 of record JAYESA010000012.1, on the reverse strand, counting down.
AACATAGTATATATATACATATATATATATATATATATTTATATAAACATAATTAGCATGATGTAGTATGATGTGTCTCTCTCTATCAAATATAACCTCAAGTCTCATGTCTACGACGTCTCATATCCATTACATGCATGATAAGGACCTCCAGCTAGTACAACAAGTCATAATGATATATGTATATAATATTCAAGTCTCATATCATAAGTTCTATAATCCTATACAGAATCACCATGAATACCTCAAAAAAAATTATGTCACATGAAATTGTGTCAAGTGTCCTACGGTCTGACGTGCAAGGATACAAGCACATAAAATATGATCGTATTATTAACTCTCTAAGTGATGTTACTCGACACTGTGTACGACGTCGAACCCAAAATTTTGTTCGGACACTAAGCAACGTCTCATGGCCCTAGGATAAACACACATATCAACCATATCAAATAACTATAATAACTTAATAAGATAATTAAGATAAAGAACTGTGATACAATATGGCAAGGTACACTTGCCTGTTGTCTATGGCTACGATGTTGTCTGTCCGAGGTCCTCTGCTGAAATAGTAGCAGATCCAAGATGCCATGTTAAATATATTATAATCAATAATCATACGCGTAAACTACTCTAGGACAACACGAAAGATTATTTCATAACCTCAACTTTCAGTTGACGTTCTTGTCCAACAATCCAATAGTTGCGTAGCATTAAACAATGTGCCAAGATACACGGGCCATGACACTCTCAAAATATGTTGTGAGGGTGTCTTACATTGACATACCAAACGTACTTATAGGAACTTACATGTGCTTGGCTACACTTAGTCCTATTTGTACGTAGGAACGTATTGATATCGTAAAACTTGCACCATTGCTATCCTATTCATCTAACATGCATGTAACCTCTTAATCATGTATTTTAACATCATTTATTACTGAATTAATCATAATTAATATTATGCAATTATTTTTAAATAATAAAAAATAATCAAATATCGGCATTGCATGCCATTATTTGTTTCGGACAACAACTAGTTATTCTAACCAACTTTGGCACATAACTTTGACATACAACCTTTATTTTTGCATCCAAATATAATTAAATAAGAAATTAATACATTAAATATTATATAATTAATATACATTAAATTTTGAAATTTATTTACTTTATTAAAATATAACAACTATCAAAGAACTATAACTAGTCTTGATGCGACGTGTCAGTGTCAAGGTTGTTCATTGGTTTGGGATAGTTTTTGTATGTAAAAATATAGATCTAATACATGTAACTAATTTTAAACATCATATATCATTAATATAAATTTACACAAGGTTTTATTCATGAAAAAATAGAAAAAAGAAACAAAATTGAAAAACTTACGCGATTGCGATTACGACGGGGACCTTTTTTGCAACTACGGCCAAATTAAGTACCAAACAAACTCCAAATCTTCAAAACTGGCGAGGTTCTTTGGAACTTCAATTATGATGTAAATCTATGATTTTTAGGATTTTTTTCTACTGTAGAGGGGTCTTAACTACTGCTGCAACCAGTAGCCAATATTTGGTTAATAAGGGGTTCGGTTGAGATTTTTGTGGAGTTGCGGCATGTGCGAAAGGAGAGAGAAAGAGGAAAAGAATTAGAAGAGGGAGAGAATATGAGAAAAGATTTTTTTTATGAGGGAGAGATAAAGGGGGGCCGAACCTAATAATTAGGTGTAAGTGTTGGGGAGTTGATAAATATATGTAGTTTAAATAGGTGGGTGGTTAGGATTTGATTTAAAATTTTAAAATATATGGGTAGAATTTTGTAGATTCTTAATATGGTAAGAGGCTAAAATTTAAATTAGAGAATTGTCATAAAATATTTACTTAGGATTTGGTTTGATCCAAATATAGGAATATGCAATAAACTTGGGGTTTCCTAATTTGGAAATGTGAGATTTAAATCTTTAATTAATTTTTTCATATTTTGTGAATATATTTTATATGTGACTGTGTTATAAAATAGAAAAATGGTGTGGGGGTTGTTTCTTAGGATTGGGATTTGGTTGGTTAGGATCTTGGGTAGTTAGGTAGTTAGGTCAACTATGATGACACCTACGACACTTTCTATAAATATAAATTCTATAAATAAAAATAAATAAATTTAAATATAATATATATATATGGGGTATTTGGGTGCACTACATGCATACAAGTGTTTGGGTTTGGTTTCAGTCAAGTTCTAGTCAAAAGGAAGCAGTTTTACGGTAACAGTAGTTCTAGATGTTTATCAATATTTTTGGAGCATGTGAAGATCAAAAAAATGTAACATACATATCCCAAATATATTAGATACAATCAAGATTAGTCTTCTCCTCAATCCCTCCAATTATTGAATTATATCCTCAAAGTTGTCAAACTTCAAAATTTTAAATTCAATTCTTAAGATAGTCTTCTCCTAAATCCCTCCAATTATTGAATTATTTTTTCTTTCGAATCTATAATACACATACTTAATCAATTTATCCTCTATCATTAAACCTAGCAATCATAAATCTATCCAACAAAAATTGGTATATGACATATATAATCCTAGTCAATCTTTTAAGATCAAATCAAATCTTCAAAATTTATAATTTTTAATACATCTTTAGCTCCTCAAAATCTCAAAATTTAATTTAATTTTATCTACTCTTAAAATTTGAATCCAATTACAGGCTTTAAAATATTCTCATTTAAAATTTTAATTCCAAAATTTGTTTAATCAAACTTACTCCTCCATTTTTTTTCAATTAGTAAGACGATAATAATTAACTTTAAAAAATTATCAAATTTGAATTCACCAACTATCATGTCCCAAAATCCTCTAATTTAAAGTTCAAGTTAAGTCTTATCATGATCTCCTCATCCTTCTTCAAAATTTTAAAATTTTAATTAACACAATAATCAATTCTCTTTAATTACAACTAACAAAAATCTTTCGAGAGCTGCTAGCCATCTTCAATCCAACAAATCTATCTTTCATTTAACCTCAAAATCTAAAAATTTGAATACGATCCTAAAAAAAAAAAAAATAATTTTAATTCATATCTAATTAAATTTCTCTAATATTAATAAATTGGTTATCCTCAACAAATTTAACATTATCATAGTCTGATATTCATTCAATTTAAAAAAAATTCAAATCACATAGAAGTTAAAGCCTTAAAGCACCAGAATTTGACAATTCTCATCTTCATCAATTGTATAACCTCTAAACCAAATTTTCTAGTCTAGAAGCCTACCCACCTTAGATCAAACCATCTCATGAAAACACAATATTATACCCTAATATAAAATAACTCACATTCATCTAAAAGATTTATTTAATAGTAATCCATCACTTCTAATATATGATAATTGATAGAGTCCTTATTTTAGGCTCCTACTGCTAATGTTAATTCTCATATCTTTAATCTATTCTAACTCTAATATATAAAAATTATCTAACATAATCTTTTTTACTCAAGTACCCCTCTTCTTACAAATATTCTACCAAATATGTCTTCTTCGTCTTGAGGAGAATCTTCTGAAAAAATTACCACGCATGAGTGTTCATTTCTCCGAGATAGGGAATGACGAGAATCAATGAACAAGAGTTCAAAGGAAGTATAAATGAATAAAATTTTGAGGTTCAAAGATAAAATTATAATTCAAATAAAGTTCCAATAGCAATTATGGATGGAGATCCTAACCAACTTATCCTAACGCAGGCTCGCTCGGTACAGTAATGCAACCAAAACAATTTAATCAAGACCTGCATAGGCCACCATAAAAATATATAATATCCCAGTCCCAAAATACGTAGGACTAGAAATACGTAATATGCCAGCTACATATTCGTCCAAACTCTGATCCAACTCGAATACGTATAAGTTGTATTATAATGGTCACTATATAGATAATCCAGTAAATATAACTATCTATGCCTTAATCCACAATGAACGAAATACAACAAAAATGAGCTATATATGCTAAATTCGGCCATCCAGTAACACACAAGCTCGAATAGACTAGAAAAAAAATATGAGTCTATAAAAACTAGGATACATCAGCAGATAAATTAATAATATAAATGAATAAAATAATTCTGGTAGAAATGATACAAGTATCTGGTACCAATGTCCATATGGCAGAGAAACCCAAATCAGCAACTTTAGGCAGGCTCCACAACTGTCTGTGCTGCAAAACTGGCAAGGGATTAGGTCCTCAGAGGGACGTAACAAGGTACAAAAAATAACATGCCAAACTAAAATAGTATAATGCCACATACTCAAGGGTAAACTACTGTAACCATCTAAGTGATATGCACATGAGAATATCACTCTTACTCAAGCTGAAACCACTATAGGCTCTGTATCGGGGAGCCCATAGCAGTAAGTAATATCTCGTAGGGCTAGTAAATATGCCAAAGATCCGGGAGATAGTCTAAAATACCTCCAGTAATATAGTATATAATATATATATATATATATATATATATATATATATATATATATATAAACATAATCAATATGTAGTATGGTGTGTCTCTCCCCATCAAATGTAATCTTACGTCTCATGTCCATGATGTCTTATGTCCATAACACGCACGATCAGGACCTCTAGCTAGTACAACAAGTCATATTAATATATATATATATATATATATATATATATAATATGCAAGTCTTATATTACGAGTCCTGTAATCCTACACAAAATCACCATGAATACCTCAAGATGGATTCTGTCACATAAAATAGTGTCAAGTATCCTACGGTCTGACATGCTAGGATACAAGCACATAAAATAGGATCGTGGTATTAACTCTCTAAGTGACGTTACTCGACTTCGCGTATGGCATTGATACTCGAATCTTGTTCAGACACTAAGTAACGTATCACAAACCTAGGATAAATACACACATCAACCATATCAAATAACTATAATAATTAAATAAGATAATTAAGGCAAGGAACTATGATACATCATGTCAATGTACACTTGTCTGTTGTTTGTGGATGGGATGTTGTCTGTCTGACGTCCTCTGCTGGAAGAGTAGCAGATCCAAAATGCCCTATTAAATATATTCTAATCAATAACCTTACACGCTAACTACTCTAGGACAACACGAAAGATCCTTGCACCACCAAAATATTCAGTTGACGTTCTTGTCCAATAATCCATTAGTTGCGTAGCATTGAACAACATACCAAGATACATGGGCCATGCCACTCTCAAAATATATTGTGAAGGTGTCTTACATTGACATACCACACGTACTTATAGGAACTTACATGTCTTTGGCTACACATAGTCCTATATGTACATAGGAACGTATCGATATCGTAAAACTTGTACCATTGCTATCATATTTATCTAACATGCATGGAACCTCTTAATCATATATTTTAACATCATTTATTACTGAATTAATCATAATTAATATTCTAAAATTATTTTTAAATAATAAAAAATAACCAAACATCGGCATTGCATGCCATTATTTGTTTCGGATGACAACTAGTCATTCTAACAAACCTTGGCACATAACCTTGACATACAACCTCCATGTTGGCATCCAAATATAATTAAATAAGAAATTAATACATTAAGTATTCTGTAATTAATATATATTAATTTTTGAAATTTATTTACTTCATTAAAATATAACAACTACCAAAGAACTATAACTAGTCTTGATGCGAAGTGTCCGTATCAAGGTTGTTCATTGGTTTGTGAAAGTTTTTGTACGTAAAAATATAGATCTAATATATGAAACAAATTCTATATCTTATATCATTAATATAAATTTATACAAGGTTTTATTCATGAAAAATAGGAAAAGAAACAAAGTTAAAAAACTTACAAGATTGTGATTATGACGGAGACCTTTTTTGCGACTACGGCCAAATGGAGTACCAAATGAACTCCAAATCTCATAAAACTTGATGAGGCTCTTGGAAACTTCAAGTATAATGTAAATTTAGGATTTTTAGGATTTTTTTTGCTATATAGGGGTCTGAACTGCTACTGCAAACAGCAGCCAATATTTGGCCAAAAAGGAGTTTGGTTGGGATTTTTGTGGAGTTGTAGCCTGTGGAAAAGGAGTGAGGAAGAGTAAAATAATTAGAAGTGTGAGAGAATTTGAGGAAAGAGTTTTTTCATGAAAGGGAGAGAAAAAGGGGGGCCAAACCTAATAATTAGGTTTAAGTGTTGGAGAGTTGATAAATATATGTAGTTTAAATAGGTAGGAGATTAGGATTTGATTTAATATTTAAAAATTTGTTTGTAATATTTTAGGAAGTCTTAATATGTTAAGAGACTGAAATATAAATTAGGAGATTATCTCAAAAATATTCACTTAGGATTTGGTTTGATCCAATGATATCAATATGCAAAAAACTAAGAGTTTCCTAATTTGGAAATGTGAGATTTAAATCTTTAATTGATTTATTCAGATTTTGTGGATATATTTTATTGTGGTATATTTTGTGAAATAGAAAAAAGCTGTGCGAGGTGTTTGTTACGATTGGGATTTAGTTGGTTAGGATCTTGGGTTGTTATGTAGTTAGGCCAACTATGATGACACATATGACACTTTCTATAAATAAAAATTCTATAAATAGAAATATATATATATATATATATATATATATATATATATATATATATATATATATATATATGAGAATATTTGTGTGCACTACATGCCTACATGTGTTTGGGTTTGGTTTGTGTCAAGTTCTAGTCAAAACGAAGCAGATTTACGGTAACCGTGATTCTAGATGTTCGTCAATATTTTTGGAGCATGGGGAGATCAAACAAATGCAACATCCATATCCCAAATATATTAGGTTTAATCAAGATTAGTAATATAAATTTTTTAGAAAGAAAAATGTTCTGCATTGCTCCAAATATCCAAGTCATGGTAAAGTATCATATATAAAAAATGATTTTATAAATTAATACTTTAAAATATTAAATTAAATAAATAAATAAAATAAAAAATTACCAAATCATCCCTATTCCAAAATGAGAGGGCTTACAGCATGTGGGATACCACAAAAATTATGTCACATCCCGCTTCCAAAATACGCAGGACCAGTCTATGACAATGACCAGCTACACATCAAGTGGACTCCAGCCCAACTCGAATACGTATACTCTGTATAGAATAGTTTCAAGCTATTTATATACTAGTATAATATGCTATCTCAATCCACAAGAAGAATAAATATGCCATAAATGAACAATATATAAGACATTTGACCGCCCTGTAATATACATGTTTGAACAAGCTCAAAAATAAGAATATAGCTTGCAAAACTAGACTATACAGCAGGCGATGTTATCATAAAATATAAAAGATGGAAGAATGATAAAAGTACTACCAACGATACCAGAATCCTGGAGATAGAATCGAAACCATCTATATACTCTATCAAGCGAGCTCAGCAATAATCTGAAAAGAAACCAGGTCCTCAGGGGGATGTACCAAGATACATAATAACATGTTAAATATAACAGTAAATAAACATGCAACTAAAAGAAAAGGAAATAAACATAATGAAGTGACGACATCTAAGAGGGTGACATGCCATGAGAACATCGGTATCAGTCGTGGCTTTGGATAAATCGGGTAATAAAAACTGTATTCTGGTGAGGCACTAATAGTCATATCACTAGTCACTATCGGAGTCCGGTGAGGCACTAACGATCAAGGGGTCAAGTAAACAATTCTCTATCTCAGTCCGGTAAGGCACTAACTAGTCAAAATTTGATGACAATAATCAATACTTAATAACGGTATCCTCGCCTAGGGAACTAAGAAAACAGGTAAAGTCAAGTGCAGTCAAGTCGAGTAATACAAGGACACGAGATTAAGTCAAGTCGTAGGTGCAAGTAAGGTAAAAGATTCAACAAGTAAAGACATGTCACAAATAAAATATAGTACTAGAAAAAAATATTAAACAATTTATATAGGATAATCAATAAAGATACAAGCAATATGAACTATGTACATGCAACATGTGACAACAACTAGCATAAAATGACGAGCTGGGGACAAACATGATAGAGGGCAACAAGTATAAGGAAAGCAATAGAAATTAGCATGCATAAATATTGTACAGTCGGGCAAGAAATGCTTACCTATCATGTTCGTGCTCAGTTGCGAGCCCTAGAATAACCAAGTTTAACCATGAACCACATATATGACCATTGTGAATATCTACCAATCCTAAATACAACCAATAATATATTATATACCAATATAATTTATAAATAACCATTTCTAACTAGAAAAATGAGATCAGTCTATGTCACATAAGCAGTTTATTAGTCATATCTTCTAGAACTAAGTGAAACTAGTCTCTATAATTAATATCCTGAATTATAAGTTATACCAAAATATAAATCAAATTTACAATTTGGGGATTCGTGGCATGCAAGTCAAGACGTTCTGTTGACCAAAAAATTAACCGATGCAAACCAAAAATTTGAATACATGAAAACATAAATTTTAGTTTCACAAGAACGTTGTAATTAATGGTTTGAATGAATTTTGAATCGATGAACAGATATTAAATTTACAAATTAGGTATTATGGTTTTAGTAGTTTACTAGTAGCCTTGGATTTCTATGAATTAAACAGAATAGAAAATAATCTAATAAATTCAAAAAATATTTTTATATTAATGTTCTTATTTTTCTCTTTCCAAAACAACAAACGGATCACGAAAACGAGTTTGGAATCTCCAAAAATCTCGAAAACATTAAAACATAATCGTATTTAAAACGTCTGATATTAAAATAATTTTATATTATACATTTTGAATTAAATCTATTAAAATATATATTTTATCTCGATACGCTTCTGACAAAAAAAATTGGACATGAATCGGAGTTCGTAGTTAGAAGATATGACACTTCCGACTCGATGCAGCTACTGAAAAATTGAGCTACTTTTTTTTGCCAATTTTGGGACTATTTAGAGATAGATTTAAATGATAGGAAGAAACAATAAATAGATTATATATGTATTTATTTCAAATTTATTTACTTTAATAGATAGGATTTAATTTAGATAGGTAGGAGTTGATTTGTTAGGATATGATATGAATGGAGTTGCTTTCCTAGTAGATTTAGAATTATGATTAATATAAATTATAGTTTAGATCTTTCTAAATATTTATAATCTTATATAGAATTAAATAAATAGCACATATAATCTATTCATATATTTTTTTGAACATTATATATCTAAGCTTATTTGTACAAGGTGTATTTAATAACACTAAATTAACCTCAATTATATATTAAGTATATACTATTAGTTATTTCTAATTAATTATTTTGGAGCCTAATTTGATAATTAAAATTATTTCAAAATTATAAAAATTGGACAGGGGATTTACATTCTACCCACCTTAAAAGAATTTTGTCCTAGAAAATTAAATTAATTATTATTACTTAAAATTCTCAAAATTTAAATACAAAGTCCACCCTTATCATAGTCCCCTCAAAATTTTAAATAATCAAAATTTATTCAATCGATCAGATTCCAAATTTAAAGTTTTAGAATTTTGTAGTCTTCAAAATTAAAATTCAATTTTCCATAATCAAAATTTAAATTTATGATTCAACCCTAAAAATGTCAAATCTTCAAATTATAATTTTTAAATCACATCAATAAAAAAATTTAAATTCAATCCTCAAGACACTCTTCTCCTCAAAGTCAATTTGAACTTTCAATATTATTTTACTCCATTGACATGTTAACCATCATATAAAATTTTCAACTATAATTTGAATTTGACAATACAACTTCTACCCACCTTAAAATTGACAAATCTTTTATAAACACAAGACTATACCTTTAAGTAATTTTTTTTAAAAATTCAATAGTGTTGATAAATCCTCAGAAATTTTAATATGTACATAACTTAATTTATATCAAACTAATACATTCTGAATTGCCAAGGTAGTTCACCTAATAATCTAATTGACCTATTAGGTGTATACCTAATAACAACTATTTTTTCATCAAGCATGAGCGTTCATCTCTCCAAAATAGGGGAAGATGAGAAACAATAATAGTGATATAAAGGGGAATAAATGAGTACAATTGCGAAGGCCAAGGGAGATAATCGAATTCAAAGAGAAAATTGTTAAATTAGTTGTGGATTGAGATCCTATTTTGTTCTATTCCTATTTGTGGGCCCGTATAAGTACAGTTACATAATCGATATGGTATGCTCAGAGCTGCATGGGCCACCACAAAATTTATGTCACGCTCGGTCCTAAAATACGTAGGACCAGAGTACGTGGCAATGCCAGCTATTGTCATGACCCGCACCCGAAAATCGGGCATGAGCCGTGGGTACGTCCAGCCTATACTGCAGAATCGACGGTAGAACGCTGTAAGGTCCGTTCTAGGTCAACCAACTATCTATATATCTCACAGAAAAATCTGCCATGGCCTCTCCAAAAAGGAGGGCAACTACGCAATATATATATGAATAATCCTCTCCAAAAGGAGGGCAACCACGCAATATATATATGAACTCTCAATCATAAAATCTAGGGGAAGAATAAAAGCACGATATGATATCAACAAAGAAACAGAACCAAAAAGAGCAAGACAATATCCAAAAATATACAGTCAAAGGCCATAATAGCTACAATATCTCACAGCAACAAAAGAAAAAGTACAATCATCCAGAAAACCACTGGGAATAACCCAGGAAACCCACCTAGCTAACTAGGGCGCTAACGGCGTCTCCTCGGCGCACTCCTCCTCGATCTCGGGGTCATAACCCTCGTCAACACCCGGCCCGTAGAACGTCGGGCAATAGTCCTCAGGATCCTCTGGAAAAATATGCCCAGTCAGGACTGGAGCGAAGTACATAACTCTAAAAAAAACTCCAAATACAAGGTAAGGTATATATGACGAGCAATAGAAAAGTATACAAGATCCACAGAAAATAAATATATGCTGGAGCACAATAAGTAGCTGCAAGGTAAATTGGAGAATAATACAAGTACTAGAAAAGTAACTGCATGTGAGAAAACATGAATAATAGCTAAGTGCCTTGAGCACAAGTTTGTTATGTGATCGGCTTAGGTTGCACATAAAAAATACTATGATAACTCCGTTATGCGTGAGTTGTATAACCGACATACACATGAATACTGTTTGGCTTTGATCACATAACCAACTCCTACTCCCCTCCCCCACTAATACTCTTGGATCCAACCACAACACGCTACAAACATGATAATAGCTCGCACACACGAAGGCGAGAGCACAAGAAGCACATGATAGCACATGAGAATCAATACCCGAAGCACATGATGAAATATACGTGATAGAGTACCCGCTGAACACGGTAAGGGGGATAGCATCTCATGACGGGATCCACTAGTACCAGCTCATGTAACAATATGTCAGAATCAAGTATTACAGTTCTAGAACAGGTGATATAAACGGTATCATGAAATGGAAACTATCAGAGGTAGGTACTCGCCTGATGTCTTGAGCAACTGATGAGGATCGAGATCCGGACCGGTGTCGCAAGAACCTATTGCAAAAAGCAAGATTAAACAGGGTTCTAAGAATTTAAACTGATATAAAATAATTAAAAACAGGCTTCAAGGGCTATTCTAGGCCGAACGGGTCAAACCGGTGAAATTCGGGTCAAAAGTCAACCCGGGGTCCAAAAAGTCAACTCTAGGTCAAAACTAGGTCAAACATTGACTTTTACGGTCAACGAGGACAATTATGGTCAAAGCTAGGTCAAACTAGGGTGCCCCTAAAATTCTAGGTCAAATCAAGCTCATTAAGCTAGAAAACTCTCAAACTCGCCTCCTCGAGATACCGGGATACCCTCGGTATCCGATACCTCGCCCTAGGCCACGCACCCCGCCTAAATCCGCTAAAACCTATGCTAGCACACGTAAATATATATACATAAGCATATAAAAATTACTCCAATACTATTCCCAGGCTATTGCTCAAATACCTTGCTCGAAACTTAATACCTTAGATATCTCAAGGTATTGAGATACCTCGGTATCTCAAGGTATTGAGATACCGCTCTCAAACCCCTCTAACTAGTTATTAGGCTAATAAGTATATACCTAGTTATTAATCTAGGCTAGAAAATATATATATATATCATATATTTACATATGTAAGCACCTATGTACATATATATATATATATATATATATATATCCACACACATATACACATACCCATATACCTTACCTATACATATATATATATATATATATATATATATATATATATACCTATAGGTATATAGATATCTATACAACTAGATAGACATATATCTAATACCTAGCTATCTATCTATCCATCTAACTATCTATCTACCTATCTAGGTAACTATCTATCTATTTAATCTATCTAACTAATAGCTATCTATCTATCTATCTTATCTATCTAACTATCAACTTATCTAGCTATATATATATATATATATATATATATATACATATATATATATATATATACATATATATATATATATATACATATATATATATATATATATATATATATCTCACTCTCTCTCTATCAACTATCTCTCTATCACCTATCCCTCGCCAACACCCTCACACGAATGCTAGCTGCTGCTGCTGCCTGTACTACTACTGCTCTTGCATATTCTGCTGCTGCTGCCCTTGCTTAAAATGCTGCTGCTGCTCGCTGTTATTGCTGGTGTGCTGCTGCTGCAGTGCAGCAGCAGCTGCTGCTACTGTGTAGGCTACCTCCCCCCCTCGCTTCTCCACACACACGAACACGCACACACAGACACACATACACCTATATACATATATATAAATCACTATATATATATATATATATATATATATATATATATATATATATATATATATATATATATATAAACATACATATATCTCTATATATATATACAACTAGATATATATATATATATATATATATATATATATATATATATATATATATATATATATATATATATATACCCTAATACACACACTAACACACTCACAAACACTTAAACAGACTCACATATATATACATATATATATATATAATATATACTACTATATATATATATACACACATACAAATATCTATATATTCATCTCAACACACTCACTCTAAGATATATATATATATATATATATATATATATATATATATATATATATATATATATATATATATATATATATATATATATATATATATATATATATATATATATATATATACACATACACATTTATACATATATATATATATATATATATATATATATATATATATATATATATATATATATATATATATATAGAGACATATACATACACAAGCACATAGATATAAATACACACATATATATATAAATATATATACATATATATAGACACACATACAAATATATATATATATAGACACTTATACCCAAACACCACACAACGCACACAACACACAAACAACACGCCCCACTCACGCCCAACGACCCCGACACTCACAAATACCTAAAAATATATAAAATATAACTCAAAAATTCTAGCACACACTCTCTGATGCTAACCCAACGCGCGCACAAGCCCGAAACAAGAAAACCAAGTCGAAATGGCCGTTCGATCATTTCGACGAACACGTGGTGTGCGGTTTGGAAAACCTCCTGAAATGCACAACAAACCAACTCGGAATCGGCCCAAAATTTACCCACGAGTTCTAAACGATGCCTAGATCCTAGAAAAAATTCTACCACGTCAAATCTAGGCCCGTGGCGGAAACGCGCACGCACTTAGAATCGGCGACGATGAAAACCCCAAATTTGCCCGAAACACCCGTTTCTCTGCGACACGACTTCCCGTGTTCGAACGGAGACACGCACTCACCATCAAGACACCCGACAATATCTACCTAGGTCCGTCTAACCTAGGTCATCACCCAAAATTGGGCCAAATTTGGATTTCACCCGAAATTGACACAAAACCTAGTGTCAAAGTCTCCAAACTCAACCAAACTAGTTCCAACTTCCTCCCACAGGTAGGCTTAGGGTCTAGGAAGATTCTAAACCACTAATTATACTACATAAGAGTAATTAGCAAGGGAAAAGTTAGGGTTTACCTCTTGGGAGTTGGAATCTCAAAGCCAAAGTCTCTGATCTACTTGGAATCACCTCCCTCAAGCTCCAAGCCACCAAATCTAGCCTCCACACTAAATCTAGGCTCCACACACCTAGGTTAGAAAAAATACAAGGTTAGGGTTAGTATAAAGAAGAAGGAATGGAAGAAAGAAGGAAGAAAAATGAAGAACACTTACTTTAGAAGAAGAAAGAAGAAGAAAGAAGAAGTGGAGAAGAAGAAGAAGTGAAGAAGAGGAAGAAATGAAGAAGAGGGGCTGCTTGCTGCTGTGATCGGGTGGGTGTGGGTTGGTAGGGGCCGGCCAAGCTAAATTAAAGGGGGTTTACATGTCCAAAAGTCCAAAATGCCCTCCACACACTTGGGTTTGGGTTCCGGGTTCCAAAAGTACTCAAACTAACTCCAAATTTCTCCAACTAACCCACTACAAATATAATAAATAATTCTAAGCCCCAAAATAATCCTCACAAGGGTGTTGGTCGGGTCGGACATGGGTCCACTATGGTCTGACATGGGTCCAGGCTAGCCAAAACCCTAAATTAATCAATTAAAAAATAATGCAATCACTATTTAAATATAAATATAATTAATTAAATACAATACATAATTTATCAAATAAAAATAAAAAAAATCCTATTTTCTAGAATCGGGTAGTGACAAGCCTACCCTCCTTAAAATAATTTTGTCCTCGAAATTAAAAGACGAAACTAGGACAGGAATGCAAGGAAAGAACCATACCTCAGGGCTCGAAAAGATAGGGGTATCGCTCGCGCATTTCATCCTCCGTCTCCCAGGTCGACTCACCTGGAGAGTGATGCCTCCATGCGACGCAAACCAAGGGGAATAGTCTGGTTCCTCAACACCTTCTCCCGCCGATCCAGAATCTCCACCGGCTGCTCTGGATAGCTAAGAGTATGGCCCACCACGATCTCCGAGTAATCCAATACGTGACTGGGATCCGCCATGTACCGTCTCAACTGCGATACATGGAACACATTATGAACTTCCTCCAGCGTAGGCAGTAACTCAAGCCTATACGCCACGGTGTCGACCCTCTCAAGGATACGGAAGGGTCCGACGAAACGTGGGCTAAGCTTCCCGCCTCAACCGAAGCGAATAGTGCCCCGCGTCAGAGAAATCCTCAAGAACACCAGATCTCCAACCTAGCACAAACAAGGTCTCTGTACTTAGTCTAAAATAAGCAATCACAAGCAAACACAAGAACAAAATCTAGATTCTAAGCTATACCTCGAACTCCAAAGGTCACCGATGGCTATCGGCCCAATGTCGCTGTCTGTCCTGCGCCACCCGAAGTCTATCTCTAATAAGCTTGACCTTCTCCGCTGCATCAACCACCATCTCCGGGCCAAGCAAAGCTCTCTCGCTTACATCATCCCATGATAACGTAGTGCGATACCTCCGTCCATACAATGCCTCGAAAGGTGACATCTCGATACTGGCTTGGTAGCTGTTGTTGTAAGCAATCTCTACCAAGTGCAAGTGATCCTCCCAAGGGCCTCTGAAATCCAAAACACAAGTTCGAACCATGTTCTCAAGTGTCTGAATGGTCCTCTCTGACTGACCATCTGTCTGTGGGTGATATGCAGTACTAAACTTGAGCTGGGTGTCCAAGCTAGCCTGCAGACTCCTCCAAAAATACAAAATAAAGCGACTGTCCCGATCTGATACTATGCTCACAGGAACTCCATGCAGTCTGACTATCTGGTGCACATACATCTCTGCTAGTCTCTCTGTAGACGTACCCACCTTGAATGGTAGAAAGTGGGCCAATTTGGTCAACCTGTCCACGATGACCAAAATCGTATCCTTCCCGCCTGGAGAACGGGGAAGTCCAGAAACAAAATCCATGGTCACATGCTCCTATTTCCACTCTGGAATGGGTAACGGCTGGAGCAAACCTCCTGGCCTCTGCCTCTCCACCTTCACCTGCTGGCACACTAAGCATCGGGATACGAAGCGTGCTACCTCCCACTTTATCCCGTACCACCATACATGCTCTCTCAGATCTCTATACATCTTGTTGGCGCCTGGATGCATAGAATACTGGGATCGTTGCGCCTCCTGAAGAACCTCCTCGCGCAATGACCCACTCGACACATACAACCTGGTACCGTGACGCAATGAACCATCATCAGTAATGATGAAGTCATCTGATAATCTCATCTGAACCTACGCCCTGATGCTCCTCAGGGACTCATCCTTAAACTGTGTAGCCCTGATCCGGTCTACCAACTCTGACTGAATTTACAGTCCCCATATCTGTATCTCAACTCCAGGCACTATCATCTCAATGTCCAAGCTCTCTAGATCTGCCAGAAGATAACAATCTGTAGTCAGGCACATAGCTATCGGATACCTGCTCAACGCATCCGCAACTATGTTCGCCTTCCCTGGATGGTACTGTAATAATATGTCAAAGTCTTTCATCAACTCCAACCATCTCCTCTGCCTCATGTTCAGCTCTATTTGGGTAAACACATACTTCAAGCTCTTGTGGTCTGTGACGATCTCCACATGCTCTCCGTATAAATAGTGTTTCCACAACTTTAGAGCAAAGATGACCGCTGCCAACTCCAAATTGTGGGTAGGGTAGTTCTTCTCATGAGGACGTAATTGCCTAGAAGCATAGGCAATCACCCTCCCATTCTACTGCAACACACAACCCAGTCCCTTCCCCGATGCATCACTATAGATAGTGAATCCTCTAGAACCTGATGGCAACGTCAACACTGGAGTTGTCGTCAACCTCCTCTTCAGCTCATCAAAGGCGATCTGGCACTCCTCTGACCAAACAACTCCATGTCCTTCCGAGTCAGCCTGGACAATGACTCTGCAATCCGAAAAAAATCCTGAACAAATCTCCTGTAGTAACCTGCTAGTCCCAAGAAACTCTTGACCTCGGCTACTGAACTCGGAGCACTCCATGCCTCAACTGCCATAATCTTTCTCGGATCCACCGAGATACCCTCTCCAGTCACTACATGACCAAGGAATTCAACCTTGTCAAGGAAAAACTCGCACTTTGAAAGCTTTCCATAAAGCTTCTCCTTCCTGAGAGTCTCCAGCACTATCCTCAGATGCTCCTCGTGCTCCTCTGGGGTCTTCGAATACACCAAGATATCATCTATAAATACCACCGCAAACCTGTCCAGATGCTGATAGAACACCTTGTTCATCAGATTCATGAACACTGTCGGGGCATTAGTCAACCCAAACGGCATCACTATGAACTCATACTGTCCATATCTTGTCCGAAAAGCTATCTTCGGAATATCCTTATTTTTGACCTTCACCTGGTGGTAGCCTGTCCTCAGATCAATCCTGGAAAATACCCTCGCTCCGCTCAACTGGTCAAATAGATCATTAATACGCGGTAGCGGATACTTGTTCTTGATCGTAAGGTTGTTCAGAGCCCTGTAGTCGATACACATCCGTATCGACCCATCCTTCTTCGGCACAAAAAGTACCGGAGCACCCCACGGAGAAGAACTAGATCTGATAAATCCCTTGTCCTGAAGCTCATCCACCTGCTTCTTCAACTCTATCAGCTCATTATTGCTGACTCTATAGACGTACTGGGATATCGGCTCCACGCCTGGCACCAAGTCTATAGAGAACTCCACATCTATGTCCGGAGGTAACCCTGGCAACTCCTCTGGAAAGACATCCATGTACTCCTCTATCAGTGGATATAGCAACCTCGGCTCTACCACCAGGGCTCCACAGAAGACTCCCTCGGTCTGCTTCACTACTCCTCTGGCAAACTGAAACTCTGGCTTACCTGGCGGACTAAATAAAACTCTGCCTCCACGATAATATATACTATCATAATGCGTACTCAACCAATCCATCCCGAGTACAATATCGTAGCTCGGAAGTGGCATTACGAGTAAGCACACACTCAACTCTCGGCCTTCCAAGGTAACTCTTCGGTCTCTGCAGACATCACTGACTAGGATAATACCACTCCCGGTCGTGATCTTGCAGAGTCTAGCTAAAGGTTCAGCAACAAGATGGTGTCTAACAGCAAAAGATACAGACACAAAGCTATAAGAAGCACCGAAATCAAATAAAGCAAGTGCTGGAATGGAATCAAGAAGAACAGAACCTGCGATCACATCACCAACGGGCTCGACCTCGTCTACGGTCAGGGCAAAAGCTCACCCCTGCTGTCCTCCTCGGTGCTGCTGCTGGTGCTGGGCAAACCTCTGCTACTGAGTCTGCAAAGGCTGTCCTCTCTGCTGCGCTGCAGGTGCTCTGGCTGGTGCCCTCTGAGCGGCTCCTCTGCCCTGAGCTGTACGAGCAAGTGCTGAAGGACAATCCTTCAGCTGGTGATCTGCTGCTCCATACAATAAATATCTGCCCAGCCTCTTTCTGCAGATATCCCATCCGTGCCCTGGCTTCCTACAGAAAGGATAAATCATGGGCTACCTCTGGCCCTGCTGTTGTCCCTGTCTCTGCTGTTGGGGCGCCTGCCGGAAGGGCACACGACCCTGACCCTGGTGCTGTTGGGTCTGCTGGAATAGCCTCTTGGTTGGGCCTGCACTACTGCCTGCTCCTGAAGCATCTCTGCTCCTCTTGGTCTTCAGCTCCAAATAAACCTCAGCCCTCTGAGCGTCGCTAACAATCTGCTCGAAGGTCGCTTCGCGGTCACTCCTAGTCAAGGACTTGACCGCCATGACCAAACCCTTGCGGAACTTCCGCGCCTTCGCTGCATCAGACAACCCCTCAACAAATCTGCCCAGACGGCAGAACTCTGCAGCATACTCGTCCACTAGCAAGGTGCCCTGGACGAGCGCCTCAAACTGGCTCTCCAATGCACTGAGAGCCACATCCGGGAAGAACTTCTCCTTGAAAAGCTTCTTGAAAGCCTCCCAAGTCAGTCCCGGTACTGCTATCCGCGTATTCGTGCGGTACCAAGTAAGGGCAAGATCGAACATCTGGCTGCCCGCTGCCTCGATCTGCATGCTGGCTGGGATCATCGCCAGCCTAAAGATGCCCTCTATATGCTCGATCCAGTTGTCGGCGTACAGAATCCCCTCTGTACCCCAAAACTCCTTGGGCCGCATCCTCTAAAAATCGATAATAGTGTCCGGCCTAGGATGCTGAGCCTACTCAGCCTGTGGCTGGATCTGAGCTACTCTTTCCACCGCTGTCATAGCCACCTGATGAGCATTCTCAATGCCCATCCTCATAACATCTACCTGGCGGTGCTGCATGTCCATCATCTCGGAAGAACGCGAACAACTGCGTGGCATCAACCGGTGCAGGCGGTAGTGGAGGAGGTACCCCCAGAACAACTGGGGTGACTCTCGGATCAATGGGAGTGAGAGGATCTCCGAGAGAAATAGACGCTCCCTTAACCGTAGGAGTGGCGAGTGGAGCGGTAGCGGCTGCCGAAAGTCGAGCAGGACGAGAGGTGGCAGACCTCTTGGTGGCAGCTGCTGGGATGGTGCGCTGAGATCTGGTCTTCGGAGGCATCCTGAACACAGATCAAAAGAAGTTTATATAGTGCAAGAAACGATATCATCAAAGAAGGACAGTAATATTGCAAAAGAAAACAATTTCAGAAAAATTAAGATAGCAAAAGAAATCAGGAAGGGTCCTAGTTGTGATTGAGCACACTCTCTCTCAGCCTATATCCTATATCCTATTGCAGGTAACCTAAAAACTAGACCTGCATGGGCCACCACCAAAAACGTGTCACGATCCGCACCCGAAAATTGGGCATAAGCCGTGGGTACGTCCAGCCTACGCTACAGAATCGGCGGTAGAATGCTGCAAGGTCCGTTCTAGGTCAACCAACTATCTATATATCTTACAGAAAAATATGCCATGACCTCTCCAAAAAGGAGGGCAACCACGCAATATATATATGAATAATCCTCTCCAAAAGGAGGGAAACCATGCAATATATATATGAACTCTCAATCACAAAATCTTGGAGAAGAATAAAAGCATGATATGATATCAACAAAAAAACAAAACCAAAGAGAGCAAGACAATATCCAAAAATATACAGTCAAAGGCCATAATAGCTACAATATCTCACAGCAACAAAAGAATAAGTACAATCATCCAGAAAACCACTGCGAACAACCCAGAAAACCCACCTAGCTAACTAGGGCGCTAACGGCGTCTCCTCCTCGATCTCGGGGTCACAACCCTCGTCAACACCCGGCCCGTAGAACGTCGGGCAATAGTCCTCAGGATCCTCTGGAAAAAATATGCCCAGTCAGGACTGGAGCGAAGTACATAACTCTGAAAGCAACTCCAAATACATGGTAAGGTGTATATAACGAGCAATAGAAAAGTATACAAGATGCACAGGAAATAAATATATGCTGGAGCACAATAAGTAGCTGCAAGGTAAACTGAAGAATAATACAAGTAGTAGAAAAGTAACTGCAGGTGAGAAAATATGAATACTAGCTAAGTGCCTTGAGCACAAGTTCGTTATGTGATCGGCTTAGGTTGCACATAAAAAATACTACGATAACTCCGTTATGCGTGAGTTGCATAACCGACATACACATGAATACTGTTTGGCTTTGATCACATAACCAACTCCTACTCCCCTCCTCCACTAATACTCTTGGATCCAACCACAACATGCTACGTACATGATAATAGATCGCGCACACGAAGGCGAGAGCACAAGAAGCACATGATAGCACATAAGAATCAATACCCGAAGCACATGATGAAATACACGTGATAGAGTACCCGCTGAACACGGTAAGGGGGATAGCATCTCATAACAGAATCCACTAGTACCAGCTCGTGTAACAATGTGTCATAATCAAGTATTACAGTTCTAGAACAGGTGATATAAACGCTATCATGAAACAAAAACTATCAGAGGTAGGTACTCGCCTGATGTCCTGAGTAACTGATGAGGATCAAGATCCGGACCGGTATCGCAATAATCTATTGCTAAAATAAAGATTAAACAGGTTTCTAAGAATTTAAACTAATATAAAATAATTAAAAATAGGCTTCTAGGGCTATTCTAGGTCGAACGGGTCAAACCGGTGAAATTTGGGTCAAAAAGTCAACCCGGGGTCCAAAAAGTTAACTCTAGGTCAAACATTAACTTTTACGGTCAATGAGGACAATTATGGTCAAAGTTAGGTCAAACTAGGGTGCCCCTGAAATTTTAGGTCAAACCGAGCTCATTAAGCTAGAAAACTCTCAAACTCGCCTCCTCGAGATACCGGGATACCCTCGGTATCCGATACCTCGCCCTAGGCCACGCACCCAGCCTAAACACGCTAAAACCTATGCTAGCACACATAAATATATATACATAAGAATATAAAAATCACTCTAATACTATTCCTAGGCTATTGCTCAAATACCTCGCTCGAAACTCAATACCTTGGATATCTCAAGGTATTGAGATACCTCGGTATCTCAAGGTATTGAGATACCGCTCTCAAACTCCTCTAACTAGTTATTAGGCTAATAAGTATATACCTAGTTATTAATCTAGGCTAAAAAAATATATATATCTATCATATATTTACATATCTAAGTACCTATGTACATATATATATAGATATCTACACACATATACACATACCCATATACCTTACCTATACATATATATATATATATATATATATATATATATATATATATATATATATATATAACTATAGGTATATAGATATCTACACAACTAGATAGACATATATCTAATACCTAGCTATCTATCTACCCATCTAACTATCTATCTACCTATCTAGGTAACTATTTATCTATTTAATCTATCTAACTAATAGCTATCTATCTAACTATCTATCTATCTTATCTATCTAACTATCAACTTATCTAGCTAACTATAGATATATATATATATATATATATCACTCTCTCTCTATCAATCTATCTCTCTATCACCTATCCCTCGCCAACACCCTCGCGCGAATGCTAGCTGCTGCTGCTGCCCTTGCTTAAAATGCTGCTGCTGCTCGCTGTTATTGCTGCTGTGCTGCTGCTGCTGCTGTGTAGGCTACCTCCCCCCCTCGCTTCGCCACACACACGAGCACGCACACACACATACACCTATATACATATATATAAATCACTATATATATATATATAAACATACATATATCTCTATATATATATATACAACTACATATATATATATACACACATATATATACTCTAACACACACACTAACAAACTCACAAACACTTAAACAGACACACACATATATATATATATATATATATATATATATATATATATATATATATATATATATATACTACTATATATATATATATATATATATATATATATATATATATATATATACATACACATACACATTTATACATATATATATATATATATATATATATATATATATATATATATATATATATATATATATATATATATATATATATATATATATATATATATATACATAGACATATACATACACAAGCACATAGATATAAATAAACACATATATATATATATAAATATATATACATATATATAGACACACATACAAATATATATATATATATATATAGAGAGAGAGAGAGAGACACTTATACCCAAACACCACACAACGCACACAACACACAAACAACACGCCCCACTCACGCCCAACGATCCCGACACTCACAAATACCTAAAAATATATAAAATATAACCTGAGAATTCTAGTACACACTCCCCGATGCTAACCCAAAGCGTGCACAAGCCCAAAAAAAGGAAACCAAGTCGAAATGGCCGTTCGGTCATTTCGACGAACACGTGGTGTGCGGTTTGGAAAACCTCCTGAAACGCACACCAAACTGACTCGGAATTGGCCCAAAATTTACTCACAGGTTCTAAACGATGCCTAAATACTAGAAAAATACTCCCGCGTCGATTCTAGGCCCGTGGCGGAAATGCGCACGCACTTAGAATCGGCGACGACGAAAACCCCAAATTCGCCCGAAACGCCCGTTTCTCTGCGACATGACTTCCCCGTGTCCGAACGGAGATACGCATTCACCCTCAAGACACCCGACAATATCTACCTAGGTCCGTCTAACCTAGGACATCACCCAAAATTTGGCCAAATTTGGATTCAACCCGAAATTGACACAAAACCTAGTGTCAAAGTCTCCAAACTCAACCAAACTAGTTCCAACTTCCTCCCATGTGTAGGCTTAGGGTCTAGGAAGGTTCTAAACCACTAATTATACTACATAAGAGTAATTAGCAAGGGTCAAGTTAGGGTTTACCTCTTGGGAGTTGAAATCCCAAGGCCAAAGTCTCCGATCTAGTTGGAATCACCTCCTTCAAGCTCCAAGCCACCAAATCTAGCCTCCACACTAAATCTAGGCTCCACACACCTAGGTTAGGGAAAATGCAAGGTTAAGGTTAGCATAAAGAAGAAGGAATGGAAGAAAGAAGGAAAAAAAATGAAGAACACTTACTTTGGAAGAAGAAAGAAGAAGAAAGAAGAAGTGGAGAAAAAGAAGAAGAAGTGAAGAAGAGGAAGAAATAAAGAAGAGGGGGCTGCTTGCTGCTGTGATCGGGTGGGTGTGGGTAGGTAGGGGCCGGCCAAGCTAAATTAAAGGGGGTTTACATGTCCAAAAGTCCAAAATGCCCTCCACACACTTGTGTTTGGGTTCCGGGTTCCAAAAGCACTCAAACTAACTCCAAATTTCTCCAACTAACCCACTACAAATATAATAAATAATTATAAGCCCCAAAATAATTCTCACAAGGGTGTTGGTCAGGTCGGACATGGGTCCACTAGGGTCTGACATGGGTCCAGGCTAGCCAAAACCCTAAAACAATCAATTAAAAAATAATGCAATCACTATTTAAATATAAATATAATTAATTAAATACAATACACAATTTACCAAATAAAAATAAAAAAAATCCTATTTTCTAGAATCGGGTAGTGACAGCTATGCATCAAGTGGACTCCAGTCCAACTCGAATGCGTATACGTTGTATAAAATAGAGTCAAGCTATTTATATACTAGTGTAATACACTATCTCAATCCACAAGAAGAATAAATATGTCATGAATGAACAATATGTAAGACAACTGGCTGCCTTGTAATATATATATCCGAACAAGCTCGAAAATAAGAATACAACTTACAAAACTAGGATATACAATATGAGATATCATCATAAAATATAGAAGATGGAAGAATGATAAAAGTACTACTAGTGATACCTGAATCCTGGTGACGGAATAAAAACCATCTATATACTCTACCAAGAGAGCTCAGTAATAACCTGGAAAGGAACCAGGTCCTTAGAGTGACGTAACAAGATACATAATAACATGCAGAATATAACAGTAATAAAATGCAACTAAATGAAAAAGAAATAAACACAACGAAGGGAAGACATCTAAGAGAAAGAATAAACACAACATAATTGGGTTAAACCTTACCTCGATTGCCTTGGATGGCACTTCCAAGTATGACACAGGGCCGTATTGGCTGTATAAGATCAAATTTATAGATTTTATTTTTGAATTCATAATTCAGACATATTTGTATCTTTGACATGTACCTAAGTTTGAGTTTCCAAAATTATTAGTTTTCTTTAAAATTCCTAAGAGAAAGATATAGCATAAATATGTGTAATTATGATCAAAAGTTTTTTTCCTCAAATAAAATTGAATGTATGCAAAGGATATTATTGTTGAATGGTTAAATGTATTTTTTATCACATTACCGATAATATATGCAATATCAGATAAGTAAGTAATGATAAAAATTCTTCCATTTTTGGTATAAATTTTTTGACTAAAGTTATTTTACTATAATGAATATTAATTGTGTGTGTTCTGGTGTTAAGTGTTCCACAGAAAGGGACGGTGAACCTGAAAACTTCTACGGAGAATTGCTTTGGGTCTATTTTATAAATTTTAAAAAAATTTGGAGTCTAGAATACAAAGAAGATTCTGTAGAAATTTTTGGAAATCTAATAATTTGTTGAAACTCTATTACAAGTTATCTTAGTTACTTGACTTTACGACTTGAACTACAAAATTCTTAGATTCAGTATTTAGTCTCTAGAATGCATAAGATACAATTGCATGTACACAAAAGTCCATAAAAATTTTAAATCTTTCATGTTCCCAAAAGGAATACTATTTCCAAGAATGGAACATCTTCTACAAATAAAATTATCACCATATAACATGATGTCGTGAACACACGAAATAGGATATAAATTGATGTTATGAATTATTTGCTAAAATATAATACCTTGTCGAACCGTATCCTCATAAAGTATGTTTTCACCGATACACAAAACGAGATAGGGATCAAAAAATTTAATTTTTTATAAATTATGTGAATAGATATAAATTAGTCTTGAATTATTGAATCGTATTGGGGTGGGAGAGAATATTTGGATCATAAGGACAAAATTTTTGCAATAAGCACTAGTTGAAAACTTATCAGTAATTGTCGACATCTGTAAGGATATACGATGATTCAAGGTGAGGCTTAGCTCACGACACTTGATAGAATTCTTAAGAACAACTCAAGTAATTTGACACTTGTTATAAGGGATTCTTCAGTGCAACTAAAAAAAATCGACAATTATTACTGTTCCAATAAATCTCACATTTTATAAAATTATGGAAATAAAAGATGATATAAAGATATCACAATACTTGACTCTTGTAGGATTGGAATTTAAGCACCATACATCAATAAAATTTACCTTCGCTCAGATATATGGGATTTATTGTTGAGAAATTAGACGATGTATGTGATCCAATACGTTCTCTAAAATTTTATTCATATATCAGAATTTTATGTTATTGATTGTGATGGTGGTTGTGTTTTCGACACCAAGCAGAATAGGTGTTGCTAGAAATAAGATATATCATCTTTAAAGTTGACACTATAAATCAGCATTTGGTATTCGAGTTGCCACCTAAGTTATTCATCTTATCTTTAGATATAACTCTTCCTTAAAACTTCACATTCATTTTTTTATAATTTATTATCCATTTTTGATATAAGGGCTTGCTTGCCATTCTAACGACCTAGTTTTATTTATTAGGAGAAGAAGAAAATCAGAAGGAAGAACTACCTCTATATAGCAATGACAAAGTTGACGAATGATAGGAGTTGGTCTTTCAGTAAAGCTGCACATTTCATTTTTAGCTGGATATGTATATTAAAGGTTTTGGGAAAAGTTTTGTAAATGTTATGAAAGAATGTATAATATCCGAATATTTTAGAAAGTATCAAGTGTATTAGATGCCATATACCTTATCCTAGGACCTACAAGAGATAATTACAAATACAAGAATAGTGTATTTTATTGGTGCATAGTATATATGGATATGTATTCTCATACCCGGTTTGCATAAATATCATGAGAGACCACAGGTTCCGTCTTATAAAATAATGGGGTAATCAGTCCGTCCATGACCGTATCACCCAGCAGGCAAGTGAGGAACTGCATCACAATCATAAAGATATAAGAAGATAGGGGTCCCCTTGTCTCAGGCCTCTACCGCTCCAAAAAAAAAAACCCTCTGGTTGACCCCTAATAATAATGGAGAAAGAGGGGAAACATACACATTCTCTCATCATGTCGACCCACCATTTGTCAAAACCCATATAGAGCATAATGTAACAAAGGAAGTCCTGATTGATCATATTATAAGCTTTTCTGAGATCAAGCTTCAAGCACATTTTGTTACCATCCTACTTGTTAAAAGCCTCACAAGCTTGCGGGCAGGAAGTAGTTCTCCGAGATAGCGCGTCCATGGATAAAAGCTATCTGATTAGGAGAAATAAGCTCTACATGACATCCTTTATCCAGCCACATATTAGGTGGATGATGATCTTGTATAAGAAGTTGCAACATGCAATAGGCCTGAAGTCTCCCAGCGAAGTTGCTCCCTCCTCCTTCATAATCAAGCCACAAAATTATGGTTAAGCTCCTTAAGCATCTTAAAATAGTTGAAAAACTCCCTCACCGCTTCCAGAACTTCCTCCTTGATCATGTCCCGTTATTTCTTGAAAAAAGCAACCCTAAATTCCTCTATCTTAGTGATTTGTTAGGATTCACCTTCTTAATAATATGCTCTATCTCCTCCAAGGACAAAGGGGCCTCTATTCAAAGTTACCCTGCCTAGATACCAGCTTCTTGAATTAAAAGTACAAAAAATTGAACGGGTAGGAATTCTAGTTATAGAGCTCCTAGTAGAAATAAACCACCTCATCCTGGATATCATCAGCCCCATTAACAAGCATCATATTAGGATCCATCAACCCATGAATGGCATTCCAATTCTACCTAGCTTTTCCTTTGGCATGGAAAAATTTAGAACATTTGTCACCATCTTTGAGCTAGTTACATTTTGCTCGTTATCTAATTTGGATCTCATCCAAGAATCTTTTTCTACACAGCAGATTTTAGAGGAAAATAAGGACAGGATCGAGTGGATCTTACCAAACCCTATGTTAAATGTATTCTAGTTTAGCCTCCATCTTTTGGAGAGAAATAACATTTCTCCCCTTGTTATAGGCCTTCAGAAATCCTTTAATATACTTCAACTTATGCACGAGCCAATATTGAGAAGACCTACTTACCCTACTTCCACAACCTTGCATAACCACGTCCTCATACCCCTCCATATGAATTAAGGTATTGTTGTAAACCCCCTCACCCAAAATAGGTATTTTGTGTGTATTTTATGTTATTATATTTTTTATATATTATTTTAAATATTGAATTACTTTAGAGTATTCTTTTAGTTAATTAGAAAATAAATTTCTTAGTATATTTACTTATGTAAATATTTATTTAGAATCATTTTTAGGTTATTTTAGATTTTTGTAGATTTTTCTGGAATTTTTAGGTAATTAAAATATAGGGAACCTAAATTTCTAGGACTTTCATGATTTACTTTGAGACCATACTTGCATGTTGTTCCTACCAAATATTTATTTTAGTTTAAAATATTTAATTATATTTTTTTGTAATATATTTAGAATTTTAAGAAATTTATTTAGATTTTTGAAATTATTTAGGATTTATTTGGATATATATAATCTTAATATTAGATAGATGCTAATTTAGTGTTAATAGATATTAATAAGATTATATATAAATTATTTGTATTATCTTTAATTATATTTAAGATTATAAATTATTGAGATAAACTCAAACTCTATTTTAAATTAATTCAAATCCTGAGCCTACTAGGAAAGCAACTTCATGCATATCCTATCCTTATTTAAATTCATCATAATCCTATCCAAATTAACCAATCCTAGGCGTATTCAATTAATTAGTGTCCACCATTATAAATACCTCATCCTTCATATTTTTCTCCCATAAATTCACCTTTTTTTCATCCAAAAAGAGTCAAAATTTGTCATAATTTCAGCCTCATTTTTTAGTAGTTATAACGACTTAAAAAGACGATATCTCCTAGCTCCGGACTCCAAACGCGCTCCAGTTTTTTTTGTTAGAATCATATCAAGGTTAGTTTTCTGAATATATAAATTATTTTAATAATTTCAAAATCTATTTTTCCAGAAAATTCTAAAAGTGCCAGCTGTCCAAAATAAGACGCATTTTGATATTTTCGAGATTTTGGAAGATCCCGAACTCGGAATTATGAACCGTTTAAAGTTTCGAAAAGTTGACATGATGAAATTCTAAAAAAATATTTTTCCAGAATTTAAGATATAAGTTTATTCTACTATAAAATTCGTGCAACGTAGACGTAAGTAGGAAACCACCGAAAACTTTCATCTATGTGCCCTTGTGGCCATAACTCTTTACCGACTTATGATTTTATGAAACCGTCAATTCCGATATTCATGTAGCATTGAAATCTATAGGATTCTAAGACAAATCCAGGATTTGAGTCAATTGACTTTTTGGTCAACGGATTGCCCCGATTTGCGTGTCACAGATCACAAATCCGTAAAGTTGACTTTCTTTGGACCAAAATTAGGGTTTAACAAAAAAATCAGATTATAATAAGATTAAAATACTATTTTAGGTAATTTTATTAAGAATTAAAATAGATTAAAATGGAGGAACCTATTCACCCACTTTTGTAATCTAACTTGTTTAATTTATGTGACGGGTAGATCGGACGATGCCTTGAGTTGGGACTTCATTCTTTTTCAGATTAGGCAAGATACCTTGCCAAATTGCTTACAGTATTTTGCATGCTTAGTATATTTCTGTATATTTATTATATTTTTTTTATTCATTGCATGTGTAGTTTCTTTCAGTCATTACTATATATTAGATATGTTGACACACACATGACACTTAGTATCATGAGAGGACAATCAATAGGCGTATGGGCTTTTAACCACTCTGGTAAACCGTAGTATATAGTTCGCACGACGGGCGTGTGTCGCGCTGGTCGCTACCCCCGAGGTATATCAATTTCTGTATAGTCGCGCTGCTCGCTACCCCCGAGGTATGACGATTTCTGATGTCCACTGGCGGGTGTGTGAGTTCTGAGGCTTAGATCGAGTAGCCTACCCTTACCCATATGTCGAAACGTTGTCCTCATTTGCATTTATATAGATTGTCTTGTACAGCGTACTTATATATTTTCAAACATTATGCATTTTTACTGTATTCAAATTGGCTTGCTTCTATGTATCTTGTTACGTCCCTCTGAGGACCTGGCCCTTCCAAGTGTCGCTGTTCTTGAGTATTCGCAGGGGTGCAGATTCAGATAGTTACATATGTTTCGAGGATATCTTCTTTTCGAGCCGTGATTGTTAGCTGGTATTCTTATATTGTGTTTGTTGAGGTATACTTATATTGTATTTTCTCTTACATTCGAGTTAATAGTGGATTTATTTCCCCCAACTATCATCTTTAGATACTTCTTATTGAGATCTAGTTATATAGATGTTGGTTATTTATTTATATTGATTCTCTGTGGATGAGATTTAGATTGTACCCTGTGACTTGTGATACATTTTATACTTCTTGTGGATTTGATATTTATATTATAACGTACGTATGGGTTATGGTTTCCATATATTGGAGTTGCTATATCCATGTGGTTGGCATGCTTACGTGTCCTAGTCCTATGTATTTTGGCACTGGGGCGTGACAATTGTTGAATCTGAAAGACCTTCCTTTGATAACTGGTGACTCCGTTAATTTGATGACAATAGGGGAGTAGTCACTAGTACTTGGGAACAAGCATTCCACCTGACACAGTTAGAAAGTATCCAACCACCTCCCATTACCAATGGCACAATCCAGAATGCTGACAATCTAATTAAGGATCGCCCAATTTTTCCAAAGTCCAGATGTGTTCGATCTTAGCCATACACTTGAGACCAGAGGATAAGAGATATTGTCAAAACTCTGAGAGGATCATTTGTTGAACCGGCCAACCTTCCTTCTTCTTGTTAGCATATAAAGTAGCATTAAAGTCTTCCACAACAACCAAGGGCCATCTGTCCCCAATATATGTACTAGTAATAGTAATATCTCTCCATAGTCATAGGCGCTTGGTTCGATCATTATGTCCGTACACCTCTCCCACCACTATTTGAAGACCCTCTTTGGTGGTGAATTTAATAGTAAAAAGTTGGTCAGACTACTAAATCCATATCTCTGTGCCATAACCTTGGGTCCCACAATACCCATATACGAGCTATATCATCACAATCAAGTTTGTGGGGGGATGACTCGTTCGACCAGGTCGCTGGTAATTTTAGTAACCTATCTAATTTTAGACTCTAGAATGCTGATAATTAAGTACCTAGACTTCTTAGCATACTTTATAATATTCCTTCACCTACCTACCGAATTTGTCTCTCTCACATTCCAGGTGAAAATGGTCATAAATTACGATAATTAATTTTTTTGTTAACCCCCGAACTCTCTCTAGAGGGAGAGAGTCCAACCTGCCGAGAGTCAGAAGCTTTATCACCTACCGCTTTTGACTCAACTTTAGGCTGCCAGATAGGATTCGGTTATGCCAAAGGTTCATGACTAGTTTGTGCCATATCCTGCCACACGGCTACTTTATCTGAGTCATAAGAGCAGTGGTCTACCAGATGAATGATACAAAGTGCACCTCCATTTGCTAGTCTCCTCTATATTATCCCGCACGTAATCCTCTTTTTGGCTAATAGCCATGGTGCTGAAGATAACCAAGCTCAAATTATCTTCCTCCGGTTGCTTGTCCTGCCAAACACCACCACCACTTGATGTGCCTTGTCATTTCCTCCCTCACTCCCTTCTTCTTTATTCTCTACTTCTACTTGATTGGAGGGTGCATTTATAAGACTTGCTCGTCCATACCATATCATTGGTTTCATAGATATGTCATCCTCCTCTCCCGCAGTGCTAGGGAGAACCATGTTTGCTCTCACGACAACTTTCGTTGCAGGCTCCTCTTGAATAAAATAAGGATTTAAATAATAACCTCAGAAGACTCTTCTACGTTTGGGAAATGAAAGATAGTGTTCCCAAAGCTATGATAGGAATGACAGCATGGCAAAACCTACTCATACTTAACTTTTTGATAGATAATATCATATGTCGAAAGCTCAATCTCCAGTTTATCAGGAAGTATTTTGCCGCATTAATTTCAATAAAAACCCAAACAAAAGGCAATAGCTCCCTTCTACCACGTACAAATATTTGTACGTAAGAGGATTTCTACTCTTCTAGCCAACTTCATGATTGTCGATGTCTAGAGTGCTTTGCAACATTGGAGAAGAGAAGAAGGATTAGAAGCCATTTCGAAGAAGGAGTTCAGTTTTAGATTTTTTTGTTATCTTTCTTCTTCAGGGTTGTAATCTATTTTTTATTCGAATGAGTTATGATGATACATGTTGGATCGATGAGAAGATTGTAGAGGATATAATATTTTTATTTTATTAGTGAAGATTCTTCAAGGTTGGACTGCGATCGTCCCGTAGTTTTTTTCGTAAGGTTTTTTCATGTAAAAATCTTTGTATCTGCAATTTATGTTTGGCATTTTTGGTTTGTGTACTTTTGCTCGATTCTCTCATAGGACTCTCTAGTTTTGGAGAATGTTTTTCGAGTTTTATTCCAAACATGTGGTATCAGAGTCAGGTTCTGGAATTCAGATTAGTATCAAGAGTTAATAATTAAATTACGGAGAAGAGATAGACGTGAAGCTGGTGCACATGATAAACCTAAATGGTTCCAAATACCACTTCTAGCAGAGCAAGATGAATGATTTTCTATTTGTCAGGAAGCTGCATCTTCCAGTATTTTCTTTTGAGAGACCTAGTGATAAATCGAAAGAGGGCTGAAAGTTTGAGCACATACAGGTATGTGGGTACATACGGTAGTTTGTTGACAAGAATATGTACAATCACAATACCAGTATAGAGAACACATAGACATTGTAGGATAACCTAGAATCTTTGTATATAAATAAGAGTGAGGTAAATAAACTATTCCTAATCCAGATAATGATGGGTCTATGGTAAAAAGATGGTACGTCTATTATGGACCACTTGAGCGAGTTCCTGGGTGTGATTGACCCGCTATACTCGCTGGGAGTCAAGATCGACGATGAAGTTTAGGGACTATAGTTTTTGTGTACATTGCTAGACTCGTGGGAAACTGTACGGATGTCTATGATCGCTTCTGTTCTGGAAAGTATGGTCAATCTAGATTTTTCCAAGAGCGAAGTATTAAATGAAGAGATGTAGAGACGTTCTCTGGGAACTTTATCTATATCTCACTCAGAGATGCTAGTTTTAGAGAGCTACAAATGGAGAAAAAACAGGGGTCCGAGTGGTGGTAGAGTCAAAAGTAGAGAAAGGTCCAAGGGTCGGTTTGAGGATGCAGAGTATTATAATTATGGCAAGAAGGACTACATCAAGCCAAACTATTTTGCTTGGAAGAGAGAGAAGAAGGGCGACAAAGGAAAGTAAAGTGAGAACACTACAGCGACAGCCTCGTCACATGGAGGTGATATAATCATTGTAGGTGATGAGGTAGTTATAAACCTCGCCTATAATGACAACTCTTGGCTGGTGGACTCAGGTGCTTCATTGCACGTATCTCACAATAGGACACTATTTGCCACTTACACAACAGGCGACTATGGAGTATTGAAGATCAGCAACAAAGATGTATCGAAAGTTGTTGTTATTGGAGATGTACATTTGAGGACGAAGATGGGTGCAGTTCTTGTTCACAAAGATGTCCGTCATGTCCCTGATATCTGTTTCAACCTAGTATCGGTTGGAAGGTTGGATGACTAGGTTTTCTTTAATCTCTTCGGGAATGATCAGTGGAAGATTTCTAGATATTCGATGGTGATTGTGAGCACAAGCAAGAAGTCCAAACTCTATTATGTGAAAGGGAGCACACATGGGGAACATGAGGTAAACACAGCTACCGATGTATCTACCAAGTTATGGTATATGTTGCTCAGCTATATCAGTGAGAAGGGAATGAGCTACTTGGTGAAGTAAAAGGTGATTCTGGGGCTAAGTATACAAAATTGGAGAGATACATGAACTGTTTGTCGGGGAAGCAAAATAGGGTAACTTTCCAAAGTTACCGAAATTCAAGGAAGCCGATGTTGCTCGAGTTAATTCAATCAGATATTTACTGTCCTATGAAAGTAAAATCCATTGTTCGTATATCAAATTTTATGATGTTCATTGATGATTATTCTAGGAAGGTTTAGTTTTATGCCATAAAGACCAAGGATCTGGTGCTGCCTACTTTCAAAGAGTTTCTGGCCTCTGTTGAAAGGAAGATGGACAAGAAGCTACTATTATTTCAGTCCGACAATGGCAGAGAACATTGATTTCTTTGATGCTTATTACAGAGAGCAAGGGATATAGCACCAGAAGACTTTGCCCAAGACACCTTAGCTCAATGGTTTAGTGGAGCGAATGAACAAGATACTAATGGAGCGTGTAAGATATTTGCTTTCATAGGCAAACTTACCAGATAGTTATTAGGGTGAGGCTATTTAAAATGATTCTTTTGTTATTAATTTATATCCTAGTACTCCTTTGAAGGGTTATGTACCTGACAAAGTATGGTGCAGAAAAGAGCCATCATACAATTACCTGCGAGTATTTAGTTGTAAGGCCTTTGTAATTATACCGAAGGACGAGAGATCGAAACATAAGATGAAGATGAGATAGTGTATCTTTGTCAGCTATGGTCGGGATGAGTTTGAATATAGACTCTACGATCTAGTAGAAAGAAAGCTCTACAGAAATAGGGACTTGGTATTCATCGAGGATCAGACCATGGCCAACATTCAGGATTCTGATATGCTTTCTGAGGCTAAAAAATTTCCTGAGTTAGTCATTTTGCTTCAAGCCATTTCCAGAGGATATTATAGAGGATCCAGTTATTGAGAAGCCAATATATGGAGTTCCTTCGAACCTTGATCATCAGCCTACTGATGGTGGTTAGGGTGACCCTCTGAAGGATGAGTATGTCGAGGACATAGTTCCTAAAAGGGAGGAGGATATTGATATACAACCAATACCAGTCGTTCTGACTGATGGAGGAGAGCCCAAAAGTTTTATAGAGGCTATGGAAGATAAACACAGACAGAAGTGGATGGAAGCTGTACAGGAAAAGATGAGTTCCATACATGTCACGCCCCAGTCCCAAAAATACGTAGGACTAGGACACGTAAGCATGCCAGCCGTATGGATATGGCAACTCCAATATATGGAAACCAAATCCATACGTACGCTGTAATATGAATATCAAATCCACAAGTGGTATAAACATATGTCACAAGTCACAGGGTACAATCTAAATCTCATCCACAGAAAATCAAATATAAATAAATAACCAGTATCTATAAAACTAGATCTCAATAAGAAGTATCTAAGGATGATAGTTGGATGGAAACAAATCCACTACCAACTCAAATATAAGAGCAAATACAATATGAGTACAACACAATAAACACAATATGAGAATACCAGCTAACAATCATGGGCTCGAAGAGAAGACATCCTCGAAATATTTATAACCATCCGAATCTGCACTCCTGCGAATACTCAAGAACAGATACACCTGGCAGGGGACCAGGTCCTCAAAGGGACATAACAAGATACTTAAACACATGCTAATAAAGTACTGAAATAAATATCCAAAGGGGTCACCTAACCGTCTAAGTGAATACAGTTAAGAACAACTTTCCCCACAAGTGAGCTATCTGGCTGAAAACTGGGATTGGCATGACTCTCTCGGAGAACCAGGGGTCTCAAAGGCACGTCGTCTTTTGAACGGCGGAGGCCCGTCAAGTAGTATAGGGTTCATCACCGTCCGTATCTCCAGCGGAGCTTCCAGGTTACAGAAGGAAAAAGTGTAAAGGAGCTCAAATACGATACTTGTTGTTCTCCCCACCCCATGCTCTAAGCATGTCACATCCATGACACCATTTGGTTCATAGCCTATTCTTAGTACCCTAGCCCAATTCTGCAACCAAATAAGCACAAGGATGGGACCACCGTACTACAATAGGCTATGTCCCTAGACCTCTAATAACTGCTAAGTCTACTAGCATGCAAAGTTTCTAACAGCAGTTATTCCTAACGCACGGCCCACACGTACAGGAGGCCAAATTTGCACGCAAGTCCGTGATCTATATGAGACTCATAACTCGTGTAACAACTGTGTTACGACCAATGAACCTAATGATGCTACATGATAATGGGGTAGTCTCATAAACAAGGTCAATACAAATACATAAATAAAAATATATCGCGACGACACCGTCGCGCGCATTTTATATAACAGTTAAAATATATGAAATAAAGACAGAAAATAAAGATACATGCAACATATAGAATATAAATAACAGTACAATGGCAAGGTATACTTGCCTGGCAAGGAAGCTGTAATGTACCAATAATCTGCTCCAGAAATCGCGCAGAATAAATCCAATATCCTATGTACACATAAATATAATACAATAGAATCATTAGTCTTTACACTAGCACATACACAACCACATTTATACTGGACTCAGGGGGTATACTAGGGGTAACACTAGTCATCTAAGACGATCAATTACGAGTTGAATTACGCGGGTGTCGTGTCTTCAAGTACTGTACGAAATCAGTCAGTCAACTGACATGTGTCTATGCCAGTACGTTAATGTACGCAAGGCGGACAAATTCACAAGTTTTTAGGGTCAACATGATCAAGGTAAGTATGGGATAGTCCACGGTGTCCTAGGGTCGTACAGTCTGAATATTTAGTCATAATTATCAATTAGCATTTACTTAAATATATATTCATATAACTATATAATAATATAACCATCAATTTATTTACATAATTATTGGAATACATATAGTAATTACGTACATAAATATATATACCAAACTGAATAATATTTGCGTACATGTAAATGTACGAACGCGCGTTGGCTTCTCCGACT
Source organism: Iris macrosiphon (assembly GCA_036927795.1). Lineage (NCBI taxonomy): Eukaryota > Viridiplantae > Streptophyta > Magnoliopsida > Asparagales > Iridaceae > Iris > Iris macrosiphon. The sequence continues at coordinate 52,577,977 of JAYESA010000012.1, read as the reverse complement.
CAGGGTCTGATGTAAACTAACCGTGGTGGCTAAATACTACGCCTTACTAGAACACTGTCAGAGAATGTACTCGTCTGGGGTCCTGCTGCTGGTATGAATCAGAGTCCAAGTTACAGTCCAAATAGCCTATGTATTACAAATTTATCACATCAAAAGATAATTTATTTAATTCTGGAATAATTACTCTAAATTTCAATTTTAATCTTATTATTCTGATTTTTATGTTAATTCCTAAATTTTGTCCAAAAAAACTAAATTTTATCAACTCGAGACTCATGGCACGCAAATCGAGGCAATCTGTTGACCAAAAAGTCAACCGACATAAACTCGACTTTCATGCATAATTTCCTGTAGATTTCAGCATAAAAAATATACTGGAATTTATGGCTCGTTCAAATTCAAATTTGTTTGGGAATTATGGCACATACAAAATTTGTATTGTGCACCGATGGTTAAATTCTAACCTAGAAGTTCTACAGAATTAACAGTATGTAAATACTTCGAATTAATTCTGGGAAAAATATATGTCGATGATCTCGATATTAGCTTTCCGAAACTTTAAACGGTTCATGATTCTGATTCCGGGTTCTCCCGAAATTGCAAAAATATTGAAACACATCTATTTTCGGACATGCTGTGTTCTACGAATTTTCCAGAATTTAATACTAATAATTTAGGAAAACAATTTATATAATCAGAAATCTAACCTCAATATCTTTCTAACGCAAGAAACTAGGCCTCGTTTGGAGTCCGGAGCTATGCGCAATGGCTTCTGGAAGATGAAGGAACCCTAGATGGCAATTCTCTAAAAATTGACTCAAGAAAAACCCTAGAAAATAACTTAAACTATTATATATATATAAAGGAGAGAGAGTGCAGCCGCGGCTCGGAAAGCGCCACATGGCAGCCATCCACGCTGCCCCGCCCAAATCGGACGGTCCGAAACTGACGCGGCTCGGCTCAGCTAAGTCCGAGTCGAACTCTGACTCGGCTCGGCTCGAGGTCGGCTCGGCTTCACCCCGCGGTCACTGACAGGCGGGCCCGGCACTGTTCGCTGCGGGAGGCTGACAGGTGGGCCCCCTGTTTGCTGAATGGGCAGAATTAGTTACTTTTTGGGTTTTCTTTTTCAGAAATTAGTTTTTAATTCAGTTTTTCATAATTAACTCAAAATAAATGTTAAAAATAATCAAAAAATTCCCAAAAAAGTTTAGAAAATATATTTTAATATTTAGAACCTAAAATAAAAGTTTGGAATATTTTTAATTAAGTTTGAAAATAAAATAAATTCTTCAAAGTCCTAGAAAATTAGTGTTACTAGTTTTTAATTAACTAAAAATTATGGAAAAATTCCAATAATCTAAAATAGCCTAAAAATAATTCTAAATAAATATTTATATAAGTAAATATACTAAAAAAATTATTTTCTAATTAACTAAGAGAATACTCTAAGTAAATTCAACATCTATAATAAATATAATAATATAAAATATACACAAAATACCTATTTTGGTTGAGGGAGTTTACAATCTACCCAACTTAAAATAATTTTGTCCTCAAAATTAAAATAAGGCATAATTTATTAAATCCTTCACATTCGTACATAAGGTACGTCAATCGCAATCTCTTCCAAAAATTTAAATAACAAAATCTATTCAAATCTATCGCGATCATTTCAAAATTAAGATAATCATTGTTCAAATCAAAATTCAACCTATTGTATTCTCTTCTCACTTTTCCAAATCATCAATATCCAAATTTAAATTGAATCCATATAATATCTTCAAGATTTAAATAACCCATATCAAATTTTACCTCATGATCTCCAACTATCATAATCTCCTCTAGGAGTAATTCGAGTCCAATATTATTCCTATTTTCACTTATAAATTTTTGTATTCTTCAACTTTTTAAATTCCATTCACATCCTCAATATTTCAAATAGGTAGTCCAACCATCAAATTTTAATTCTTAATTTAAATCATCAAATTGAAAAATAATTTAAATGCAGTCCACCAATGTTCAAGTCTGAAATTATATATTTATCCTTCAAATTCAAATTGATGATTTTACCTTCAATACTCTAAAATTTAAATTATGTACTTAAGGTATAAATATTGGGTCCTCAATATCAAGATTTTTAAAATTCATTAATCCTCATCATCTTAGTCATTCTTCTAAAATTATCAAAATTAAATGGCTTGAACCTCTCCCAATCTAATCTTACTCGATCACAATCTAAAAGAAATTACTCTCGAGTTGCCAATGCACTGCTACCCAACTTAGAATTTACCCATCTATCACAGAAGGCTATATACTTTAAGAAAAATATTCCTTAATTTATTTACTCATGTCATTCAATCCTCAAAACTTTAATGCCGATTATATCATATATGATATGTCCTTAATTACGAAAGAATAATCCTCAAGTATGTGATCGGCCTATGGGGTATATCTAGTACTCTCTGTGTATCAAACTTATACCAAGCACGAGGTTTCGTCTTTCCGAAATAAGGGAAGACGGAGATCAATAATAAAGAGTTCAAGGGCGAGGTAATAGAATAGAATTATCGGTATCAAGGCATTTAAAGAATTCAAATAGGAATTGTCAAAGCAGTTATGGATTGAAGTCCTATTTTGGTAATGCCTATCCACATGCTCGTATCGGTACAGTTATGTAACAGATACGATATGCTCAGACATATCTAGAGGGCAAGTTCATTCATCTACTAATCACTAGATATTTCAATCCACGTAAAGTAGTTATACGAAGGGCAAACCAAGCGCACTATGGTTGATCAGACCGTAGTACACTAATTCTGAAATGTATTAATGTATGCATCCACTAATACATATATAGTGAACAAGCTTGATGAAAGAATAAGCTTGCAAAACTAGGCGATAATAGCGGCATAAGTCAAGGTGGTACAACAATTATAGGTACGCTAGATGATAATGAAAGGAGGTACAAGTCAATTCAAGTTCATAAAAACAAAACAAAAAAGAATAAGCAATAATAATAAAGACTCTACAAATCTCTATAGTTATCATACAACCTCCTTGTCTATGTTGCTAGTCGACCAAATGGGGTCAAGGACCTCTAAATTCTATTGTCTGAATAAACACTATCGTCTTATGCTAGCATACAATTAATGTCATTCAGTTACACTACCTCGATGGGTCAAGTGGACTATGTGATACTAGGTTGTGAGACATACTATCCAACTTAAAAGAATTAAACTAGTACTGTGACAGTCCTAAGAGGATCCTACAAAAATAACCTTGCACATGTACATAGAACAGAAACTCTTATTAGGGTCTCCTATTGCATTATATAGGTAAGGGTCACCTTAAGTCTTAATCATAGTGCTCATAGAACAGGTGTCAATCATAGGGATAGAAGAGTTACTAGCCGTTAAGGGGAGAAAGGGGTCTAACTCGTATCGAGGTGAGGGTACAAATTATGCGATTTAATACTAAGGGATAATCATTGGGTCGCAGTCTGCAAGAATAACTCAACTTATTAAACTTTAACTACCAAGCACAAAATGTTCAAATTCAAGACTACAACTATAATCCTAGCAAACTATATGTCTTTAACAAAGGATAAAATTACTTAGCCTACTATCAGGAGGATCAGGTGACACAAGTTAAAAGATGAAGAAGAGAAAACATGATTAGTCGTCGCACAAGTAGCGAGCGCTAGGGTTTCAGGGAACAATATATGAAATAAAATAGAGAGGCTATAGATAATGTCAAGGTTTCCTAAGGGGAGATGCTACGCTACTCTCTGCATTTGCGGTATGATCAAGAAAATACTATATTCAATGCTCTTGGCTTTCTAAGGTACTGTCTGCTTATCTCAAGACAAGAACCTAAATTTAGTTCTCTAATACTTATCTAACTGCGAAGGTTAGGTTCAGTCCTAATATTCAATTTTGGTTTTCTATTGGTTCCTCAATACTTGGGTCAAACATTATGGTCAAATTTCAAACTAATCCTAGTAGTGTTTATACTACTCTCAAGTCTTCATAAATACATCAAGGGGTAATGGTAAACCAATCTATAGATAAGGGACGCTAGGGTTCATTAGGTATTCTAATTTAATGATGTGTTAATACTCTAGTCGTATTCTTAATAGGTGTGTTACCCTAATTATCATCTACAACAAGGATTTCTATATTCTAGGAGAATGCCATACTCAAGAAACTATTAGGGAAACACAGTAATCAAGCAGGATGCGATTATTTAGATAGAACAGATTGAAAGGAATGAGTCATAGTCAATTATGGATGAGATTCTATATTCTATTCCTAGGTGCAGGCTTGCTCGGTACAGTAACGTAACCGAAATAATATGCTCTCGACCTGCATGGGCCACCACAAAAACATGTCACACCCCAGTCCCAAAAATACGTAGGACTAGGACACGTAAGCATGCCAGCCGTATGGATATGACAACTCCAATATATGGAAAGCAAATCCACACGTACGCTGTAATATGAATATCAAATCCATAAGTGGTATAAACATATGTCACAAGTCACAGGGTATAATCTAAATCTCATCTACAGAAAATCAAATATAAATAAATAACCAATATCTATGAAACTAGATCTCAATAAGAAGTATCTAAGGATGATATTTGGATAAAAATAAATCCACTACCAACTCGAATATAAGAGCAAATACAATATGAGTACAACACAATAAACACAATATGAGAATACCAGCTAACAATCACGGGCTCGAAGAGAAGACATCCTCGTAACATCTGTAACCATCCGAATCTACACTCCTGCGAATACTCAAGAACAGATACACCTGGCAGGGGACCAGGTCCTCAGAGGGACATAACAAGATACTTAAACACATGCCAATAAAGTATTAAAATAAATATCCAAAGGGGTCACCTAACCGTCTAAATGAATGCAGTTAAGAACAACTTTCCCCATAAGTGAGCTATCTGGCTGAAAACTGGGATTGGCATGACTCTCTCGGAGAACCAGGAGCCTCAAAGGTACGTCATCTTTTGAACGGCGGAGGCCCACCAAGTAGTATAGGGGTCATCATCGCCCGTATCTCCAGCGGAGCTTTCGGGTTACAGAAGAAAAAAGTGTAAAGGAGCTCAAATGCGGTACTTGTTGTTCTCCCCACCCCATGCTCTAAGCATGTCACATCCATGACACCATTTAGTTCATAGCCTATTCTTAGTACCCTAGCCCAATCCTGCAACCAAACAAGGATAAGGATGGGACCACCGTACTACAATAGGCTATGTCCCTAGACCTCTAATAACTGCTAAGTCTACTAGCATGCAAAGTTTCTAACATCAGTTATTCCTAACGCACGGCCCACACATACAGGAGGCCAAACCTGCACGCAAGTCCATAATCTACATGAGACTCACAACTCGTGTAACAATTATGTCACGGCCAATGAACCTAATGATGCTACATGATAATGGGGTAGTCTCATAAACAAGGTCAATGCAAATACATAAATAAAAATATATCGCGACGACACCATCGCGTGCATTTTATATAACAGTTAAAATATATAAAATAAAGATAGAAAATAAAGATGCATGCAACATATGGAATATAAATAATAGTACAATGGCAAGGTATACTTGCCTGGTAAGGAAGCTGCAATGTACCAATAATCTGCTCCAGAAATTGCGTAGAACAAATCCAATATCCTATGTACACATAAATATAATATAATAGAATCATTAGTCTTTACAATAGCACATACACAAGCACATTTACACTGGACTCAGGGGGTATACTAGGGGTAACACTAGTCATATAACACGGTCAATTACGCGTTGAATTACGCGGGTGTCGTGTCTTCAAATACTGTACGAAATCAGTCAGTCAACTGACAGGTGTCTATGCCAGTACGTTAATATACGCAAGGCGGACAAATTCATAAGTTTTTAGGGTCAACATGATCAAGGTAAGTATGGGATAGTCCACGGTGTCCTAGGGTCGTACAGTCTGAATATTTAGTCATAATTATCAATTAGAATTTACTTACATATATATTCATATAACTATATAATAATATAACCATCAATTTATTTACATAATTATTGGAATACATATAGTAATTACGTACATAAATATATATACCAAACTGAATAATATTTGCATACATGTAAATGTACGAACGCGCGTTAGGTTCTCCGACTCAGGGTCTGATATAAACTAACCGTGGTGGCTAAATACTACGTCCTACTAGAACACTGTCAGAGTATGTACTCGTCTGGGGTCCTGCTGCTGGTATGAATCAGAGTCCAAGTCACAGTCCAAATAGCCTATGTATTATAAATTTATCACGTCAAAAGATAATTTATTTTAATTTATTTAATTCTGGAATAATTACTCTAAATTCCTATTTTAATCTTATTATTCTGATTTTTATGTTAATTCCTAAATTTTGTCCAAAGAAACTGAATTTTATCAACTCGAGACTCATGGCACGCAAATCGAGGCGATCTGTTGACCAAAAAGTTAACCGATACAAACTTGACTTTCATGCATGATTTCCAGTAGATTTTAGCATCAAAAATATACTGGAATTTATGGCTCATCCGAATTCAAATTCGTTTGGGAATTATGTCACATACAGATTTTGTATTGTGCACCGATGGTTAAATTCTAACCTAGAAGTTCTATAGAATTAACAGTGTGTAAATACTTCGAATTAAATTCTGGAAAAAATATATGTCGATGATATCGACATTAGCTTTCCGAATCTTTAAACGATTCATGATTCTGATTTCGAGTTCTCCCGGGATTGCGAAAATATCGAAACACATCTATTTTTGGACATGCTGTGCTCTACGAATTTTCCAGAATTTAATACTAATAATTTCGAAAAACAATTTATATAATCAGAAATCTAACCTCAATATCTTTCTAACGCAAGAAACTAGGCCTCGTTTGGAGTCCGGAGCTATGCGCAATGGCTTTTGGAAGATGAAGGAACCCTAGATGGCAATTCTCCAAAAATTGGCTCAAGAAAAACCCTAGAAAATAACTTAAACAATTATATATATAGAGAGGAGAGAGAGTGTAGCCACGGCTCAGAAAGCGCCACGTGGCAGCCATCCACGCTGCCCTGCCCAAATCGGACGGTCCGAAACTGACGCGGCTCGGCTCAGTTGAGTCCGAGTCGAACTCTGACTCGGCTCGGCTCGAGGTCGGCTCGGCTTCACCCCGCGGTCACTGACAGGCGGGCCCGGCACTGTTTGCTGACTGGGCAGAATTAATTACTTTTTGGGTTTTCTTTTTCAGAAATTATTTTTTAATTCAGTTTTTCATAATTAACTCAAAATAAATGCTAAAAATAATCAAAAAATTTCCAAAAATTCTAAAAAATATATTTTATTATTTAGAACCTAAAATAAAAGTTTGGGATATTTTTAATTAAGTTTGAAAATAAAATAAATTCTTCAAAGTCCTAGAAAATTAGTGTTACTAGTTTTTAATTAACTAAAAATTATAAAAAAATTCCAATAATCTAAAATAGCCTAAAAATAATTCTAAATAAATATTTATATAAGTAAATATACTAAAAAATTTATTTTCTAATTAACTAAGAGAAAACTCTAAATAAATTCAGCATCTATAACAAATATAATAATATAAATTATACACAAAATACCTATTTTGGGTGAGAGAGTTTACAATACAGGCTAACTCCACTTATGATCTGGTACGATTGCCAAAGTATAAGAAGGCTTTGAAAAATATATAGGTGTTCAGAGTGAAGCAGACAAATGATGCTACTCGCCCTCGATACAAAGTAAATCTGGTAGTTAAAGCCTACGGTCAGTGAAAGGGCATAGATTATGATAAGATCTTTTCGTCAATCGTCAAGCAGTCTTCTATTCGGGTGGTTCTAGCATTGGAAGACTGTTTCAACTATAAGGTCAAGCAAATAGACGTGAAGACAATATTTCTCCACGGTGATTTTAAGGCAAAGTTGTACATGGAGCAACCAGAGAAATTTTGTGAGAAGGGCAAGTTATACTTGGTCTTCCAATTGAGGAAGAGCTTGTATGGTCTGAAGCAGGATCTGAGATAGTAGTATAGAAAGTTTGAGTCATTTATGGGGGAGCATGGCTATGCACAGATGACATCGGACCACTGTGTATTTGTGAGGTACTTTGCCGAGGTTGATTTTATCATTATACTGCTCTATATTGATGATATGCTACTGGTGGATCAGAATGACACTAGGATAGCCAATTTGAAGCATAAACTAGATGTGGCCTTCTCTATGAAGGATTTGGCCACAACAAAGACTATTCTTAGGATGAAGATCAGCCGAGAGAGAGAGAGAGAGAGTCCAAGTTGTTATTGTAAAAGATGTACATTTATTGGGTACTTCAGCATTTTAGGATAGACCGGTCAAAGAAAGTGAGCAACCCCCTTGTGACTCACTTTTTGTTTACTTAGGAGGAGTGTCCATATACCAAGAACGAAAAAAAAATATGGAGCGGGTTCCATATGCCTCAGCTGTAAAAAATCTCATGTATGATATGGTGTATAAAAGGCCAGACAATGCTCACGCAGTTGGCATAGTTAGTAGGTATCTTTCCAAACCTGGAAGGGTACATTTGAGTACGGTCAAGTGGATTCTACAAAATATTTAGGGCACTCCCGATTGAAAACTTTCTTTTAGGGGTGACGAGTCAAAGCTGGTTGGGTATACCGGCGCTAATATGGCTGAAGAAGTATGTCACTCTCACTTTTTAAATTAAGGGTATTTTTGTCCTTCCGTAATTAAAATATAAATAATTACATGATAATTAATTATGTCTAAATAATTATGATCTTAATTAATTGTTGCACTTTACCGTTGTTCGATAATTAGAGCGCTATACTAGTCTTGTCTTCCAAACAGATTTTATACCCTTGTCCTAGACATGCCCAACTGTTATTTTAATCCTTGTGTGACTCATAATCATGTCTTGTCATGTTCATTTTAGACGCACGACATTCGTCGCAACCAATTTCATTTAAAATTTAATTAATTAAAACCAAAATCACTCCTTGTGCAATTCCTAATTATTGGGCACTTTGGTGCAAAAGAACATTAAGGTATCCACCCTATTGGACATGACACGTGAACAAAACCTATTTTACTTCATTTATATTTTTCCATAATTTTTGGGAATGTGTAATTGAACACCAACCTCCTCAAACCATAGCCCTCCAAACTTTAAACAAAATACAATTCTAGCCATCTATTTTGAATGTATTAAATCATAACCCTTGAAATACCCATATGAGAAGCCCTTTTTTTCAAGGGTTTGACCAAGCCAATTTCTAGGTCAACCCAACCCCTTGCATATATGTATAAATATTCTTTCCCCTTTACTTTTTATTTTCTTTTTCTATTCCTAAAAACCTAAGGAGCAGCCGACTACCCCCCCATCCTTACTGTTCACCCGCCTCCTTCTTCCTTTCCCGCCGATCACTCGCCGGAGTTCGCCTGGACTCGCCTGGACTAGACTGAATCGAAGCACCCTCGTGCCAGACTGAACGGTCCCAACCCCCGTGAACCCGCCGTTCCCCTCCGCCCAGACCGAAGCCGGAGACCGCTGCTGAAGCCTGATCATCCCGCACCGACTGCGTTCGCCGGAGCCTTATCGCCAAACCACCTGGACGACCGCCAGAACCCACCGTCCTTCATCCTACGTCGACCGAAGCCAGTAGCACCCCGCTGCCATCCCGTTAACGACCCCGTCGACAACCCCGACTGCCCTCGAATGACCCTACGCCTGCACGACCGTCTGAAACTCGCCGGAGACGATGCCGTGATCTGCTGCGGACGACCTCGACATTGAACCCTTTACTTTCACGTACACAAGTTAGAATCCCTCGCATGCATGAATATGTATGTGTTTGATGATAAACGAAATAAATTGAAACAAGGTTTATACGAAACCCTTCTTTGTTTACAAAGAAGAAAAAAAGAAGTACAATTAATGCTATACGAGGATGTTAAGTACAAAAAAATGATTCTGGGGAAATATTGCTATAGGAGTCTGATCTGCGGTCGATCACTTTGTCCCTTGGACCACACGATAATGAAGAAGAGCTGTAGAAGAAGGAGAAGAAGCTTCAAAGATCTGCCCCCATCTCGCGCATTAACTGCAGAGACGTGCCTCGAGTTCTATACGAAGAACAGATTTTGACGTGGCATTTGGTTTTATCTCATCCTGAGCGTAAAAACTCATCTTTGCTGTGTAGAATAGGCAGCATATTCCTTGAATGCGTAAAAATGACTTATATCAAGGATTATGTCACTAAACGACAGTCTGAGTCTCTGTCCAGAATCATCATTATTGCCATCCTCTCGATCGTCGTGCAGTACTCTTTGTCAGGAGTCAGGTTCACTATTTCGTCTGACAGGTTCATTCGAGAAATATGAAGAGTTCCTCGTACAACTTTATGCTGCATTAAAAGCAGACAGGTTTTACGTCGAAGTGGCGATGTAGCAACCTTTTTACGCTGAAGCAGTCTGAAAGTACTGCTTTACGAGGACTGTTCTGGAGCTCTGTTTTATACTGAATAGTATTGAAGCTCTGTTGTACACCAATAGCTCTGAAGTCATATCTTATGCCACATAGTGCTGGAGCCCTATTTTATGCGGGCTTCATGCATGTTGGAGGTTTACGCATATAATTTTCCAGCATATTTTTATGCTCCTACAAGACCCCCTTCAAAGTTTTTAAATTTCTCGTAATTTGAAATACTTTGAATGAAGCATGAAACGGTCAAATTTGACTCGTTCTGCGAGGCTGATTTCTCGACGAATTTTAGGAATTGATTGGAATTTGGTACGTTCTCTTCTGTCTATATAAAGGCAAGTGAGTGAACCTATTTTTCCACACTTCCTTTACCAAAAAGAGATGTTTGCCGAGATTCGTCGGGCTGACCTGAGGAAGAAGAAGATCATGTTCTTCTAGCATGTAAGAAGCCATAAAAAGAGGCATCTTCGAGCAAATATTCTCTGCAATGATGGATCATGAAAGGATATCATAGCTTCCTTTGCTCGGGATAATCAGCAATTTTATATGGCGATTCGTCCAGGAGAGAGGAAGGGTCTCATTAGACTACACAGCTTGCTAGCTGTATTTTCTTCCATTATCGTGCTGGGCGAAGGTAGGCAGTTTGGCCCTGTCTTCCAGTATTGTGTTGGGTCTGAATCCCTAACACAAATTCGAGCATAGCTGCCATGGCATATGGAGGATGGCTTGACTAATTTATACAAGCCCAGTTCTGTATCCTCCCGCCATTCATTATTTTCATGTTCATCTGCCGCAGAAGCCGATGAAGTGCCGTAGAAGAAGAAAAAAAATCTATACCAATATGAGAACCTGGCATAACAGATTCTCGGCGTGATCTTAAATGAAAATGAGAAATCCTTTGTAGAAAAAGGATTTCCATCATATGTAATCATGAAAATAAAAAATCCTTTGTAAGCTGGATTTCCATCATATGTAATCATGATTAATAAACTTGTCTTCTTTTACACATAGCTGATTTGCCATATTTGCTGTAAGAAAGTCTGATAATGTGCATCTTTGGCGCATCTGAATAATTTTATGCTGACTCTGATAAACGATTATCCGATCACATCCCGACTTTTACGCGTAACGGAAGATGCATAAAAAGTTCCTTAGCATTTAGTTGTCTTGAAGATCCAAACTGTCATACTATTTTTGGACAAGGAGTCGGATAAAAATTCTGAACTGTCACTTCTCTTATACGAAGAATCTATTCAGACCATCATCTTCAAGAATGGTTTTCCCGAAAATCCCTCAAAATAGGACGAGAAATGTCTATCGAACAGGCCATACTTGAACTTTAGATGAAAAAGATTCTAACTAGACTTCGGATGAACTTCCAATGGCCTAAGAAGAAGAGCCATCTTCAATGCTGACCTCTGTGTGTTTCAGGCACTTGGAATATTTTGTAGCCAAAAAGGAGTATTTTCTGCGTAAACCCTTGTAATTGGCCATATGTAGCTTCTAAGCGTAGAATCGTAGATTTGTAGCCTCTGAGCGTAAAACCGTAGGTTTGTAGCCTCTGAGCGTAAAATCGTAGATTTGTAGCCTCTGAGCGTAAAATCGTAGGTTTGTAGCCTCTGAGCGTAAAAATTTTTGAGTATAAAACCGTAGATTTATAGCCTCTGAGCATAAAAACTTCTGAGCATAAAACTGTAGATTTATAGCCTCTGAGCGTAAAACTGTAGAACTGCTATGCACGTAAAATCTAGATCCACTGATTGTCCGTCTTCTTTTTTAAATGATAGGCTGACGTGGTCCCAAATCATAACCGACTATTAAATGTCAGATTTGGTTAGGGATTCGAAGAGTTATCCGAACTCTATAAATAACCCAAGGTCTTGAGGGAGAAACCCTTCATCAGTCTTTTGCAAAAACCCTTCGTCTCTTTGAGAAATTTTCGTCTTCGTTTCTTTTCTGAGAACTTTGAGCTTCGACATGGCACCGAAACAGGCTTCCACTGCTAAGGAAAAGAAAACTACTTTCTCATCTCGCTCCTCTGCTCAAGCACGAGCAACCCCCATTAGGCTGAGCAACACCGATCTGAGCAAAGTGCTCCTCCGACGAGCTGCGCTCCGGGCATCACAGGTAAAAGACTTCGAGAGGGATAGAGAACCTTTCGCACACGTTATACGTGTATGCAAAATAATATGCCCATATTTTTAATATGTCAGCATAAAATCATCTTTTTGCAGTCTGGCGTAAAAACTATCTTTTTGCAGTCTGGCTTAAAAATTCAGACTGTCAAAATTTGGCGTATACTACAAACTTTGAGTTTTACGCACTGGATGTAAATTCTGGCGTAAAAACTCAAATTTTGGCAGTCTAGCATAAAAAGCTCAGACTGTTAGATTTTGGCGTATACTGCCAACCTTGAGTTTTACGCACTGGAAATAGATTCCAGCATAAAAGCTTAAGTTTTTGCAGTCTTGGCGTAAAAGCTCAGACTGTTAGTCTTTGGCGTATACTGCAAGAGTGTAGCGTCTAGCGTAAAAACTGACTTATTTTGTTGCATTTTACAGTGGACTTGCAGATCCCTTCTTTGACTGAAGTGATGGGCTCTGCTACCGGGATGCTGAATTCTAATTATCTGGAGGACTTGTCCCATGTGACATTCCCCATTTCCGGAACCAATTATCCTCGAGAAAGGGGAACCCTGATCTTGTCCCAAGGAGAACGTATGCTACTGAGTATAATCAGTGGGGAGCCCCTGACATACATAGATGGGACTGAGTATAAGAAACCAAGTTTCTTATTCGGGGATGTTATCGACAAACAATCCCAGACTAAGCCCAAGAAGGAGGATTGGGTGTTTACTGCTGAGGGCACGGTCATATATCTTCCCAGGATGCCCAGAGATTATCCTATCTCGGCATTCTTCCATGCCACACATCATAGAAAGATGATGTGGACTCTGACTCCAGATCTTCACGGTCGGCCGGGGAAGATTTTATACAAGAAAGTATTGAACCGAGGAGTCTTTGTGAGCAGCCCTTCAGGCCCTGTTATGCCCTTTATGGGATTACTGCCGCGTAGCGTCCCGAGTGAGGAGACTTTGCTGATCTAGCCTGTTCAAATATCGACTTTCTGTAATAATTTTATGGGGCAGGGAGGAGTGTACCCTAAGGTTAACCCTCGGACTAATGGATGGCTTAGCCCCGGGAATCTTCGATGGGCCAGTTTAACTGCCTGGGCCCTGAAGCACTTCCAGGTGGAGCTGGAAAGTATTGGTTTGCTTGCGGCCATGAGTGCCACTAGTGTTGGGCTGCCTATCAACCCCAACTTGTTCTTAGCCTTGATGGAGCGATACAACTCGCTTACTGGGACTTTTGCCACTCCGCTAGGTGAGTTGGGCTTGGCCCTTCATGAGATGGCAGAGATTTCAAAGTTGCCAATGGGGGATACTTCTTATGAAGAGTACGTTCCCACAAATAGGGTACTGAGGGATACAAACCCTCGGACAGTGGCGGTATACCAGGAGTTGATGTGCCACTATCTCGCCTGTACCACCTTCTACAAAGAGCCTTCTGATTTGGCTTATATCAACAAGTGAGCATCCTACCTCTTCTTCCATCAGGCCAGAAATGCTAAGCCGGACAAGGTTGTAGATAGCAGAGATAAGCCCTTGAACCTCCTGAGCATGCTCAGTGCCAACATGGTCGATGACCTCATTGAAGACACAGGGGCTTCCGATTATATTCTCGATAAGGAGATGGGGGTTTATCCTGCAGGCACTAAAGCCTTCAGTTACATGAGGCATTGTCGCAAGCCTCTGTCAAGGGAAGCTCAACTGGCTGGCTTTTTCTCTGTCTGTCTACGCCGATGGGTAGTGCCTGGCATCGCGTCTGCGGATCACATCCATCGCAATACCATATGCCCCATAGTGCGTTTGGTGTTTGGAGCAAGATTGGGCCTGCTTTTCGCCATGGTATATAGAATATAAGCTGGCCTGAGGGCCCTTACTGATGGGCTGATAGCTGATGATACGTAGCGTGAACGGTATCCCAGAGTGGAATTACCATTCCTATACCTGATGGGATGGTTAATCCTTCACAACACTAGGGTGATGTCTTCCGGCTCTGCCAGCAGTTCAGGAAATAACTTTTTGTTGAATTACAAGAATTTTCTTTGGAATGTGGTGACCGTCATAGATTATCGGCGAGCATTAAATTTTGCCTACGGTTGGAAGCTCTTCTGTACCGTCCCCTTCGTACATATCAATCAACAGAGGGCAAAACTTCAGGATGGGAACCATGGAAGGACCATTCTTTCTCTTGAAGCCTTTTACTGGTTGGTCTGCATTAGACCTTCCCACTTGTTGTACAGAAGTGAGGACCACTGCTACTTGGAGCCTTATCTGCCTAGCCGGTTCGCCAGGCAATTTGGGTACGACCAGTTGTATGTGGGGAATCCTATCACCAGCTTCAAGTCCAAAGGTGGACTTATTGATGGAGCCAGAGGATGACGGTATTTTATCACAGGCTGTACTGGTGCAACTTTTGCTGTGCCCATGACTTCTCTCTCCATGGAGTTGCGCATTCTTCACTCGTACGTACAGTTTTATGCGTCCATCAATACCTTCCATCGCAATTTTGATGTGCATGGAAGTTTCCGGATGCCCTCCCATAAGTCCACTGGAAAAGAGGAGATACCGTCTGTTTCCTCGGATGAAGGTGAAGACACTACCGGGGCAGACTAGTACTTGTGATAATATCGATAGGCGTAATAGCTCCGCCAGCAGAGCCTCTTATTATCCCCAATAAACGGAAGGATTCCACTCTGAAAGAGCCTTCCCGCTACAAGAAGAAGACTGTCAAAGGTCCTAAAAGGGCTTCCACCAAGGGGGCTTCTAGGAGTGAGCCTGTTGTTTTCCCTGTTGGGGATGATTCTTTGATCAGAGGTCCTTCGCCTTTTAGAGAGGGAACCTCCACAGTTCCGGCTGACAGTGCCGGAGATTCTTTGCTCGAGATTGCTGTCGCTACTACTGCTACTGGTAGTGCTTCAAGATCGCCTTCGAGGCCAAGCATATTAAGAATACCTTTATCCAGACAAATAATGGAAATAACCCCTCCTTCGTCTGTAAGTATTTCCAACGAGATTCTATCTGATGAACCTCAAGTGGATCTTGGTGACGACTGGGATGACTATCCTCCATTGTCAGTTGGTGCACCCTCTTCTCCAGGTATGACAGCTTGCTTAGCATCATTAAGAAATAATTTAGCTGTACAGGCTGTAGACGCAACATACATACCATCGGCCATGGGTAAATGTTGTTTTTATGCTTCTTTTAGGAAAATTAACATCAAATAGATATTAACTTTCTCTTGTCTTCTTTTTAGGCGAAGACATCTCTGGGGAGGGCAGAGTTTATGCAACCTTTGACTTTGTTGTGGATCCGGCTGATGAAACGGCGGTGTTCGACGTCGAAGAGGCATGCTTTGAAGCTGCCAATCTTTCATCCGCAACATTCTTGGGTGTCATCCCGCCAGTAGTAGTCCAAATAACATCGGAGGAGGATGAGCCCATTATTACGACTGTGCCTCCTTCATTGAGTATGCCACCAACTTCAATCGTTGTTGGTATTCTTTCTTTTGTCGCGCCATCTGTTGAAGCAACGGTTGTGGCAACATCCTCGAGGGTCATCCCCAAAAGGAGGTTTACCGATAACGCAGCCACTCCCAGCGTACATCCGATCTTTGATATGCTAGTTGAACAATATACTAGCATATTCTATCGTACTTTGAAGGAGTTGATATCCATGGTGCTGGAGAAGAACATAGGCTTTGATGTTCTGATGACATCCTTACAGCTTACGATAGCGTCGATTAAAATTTTCAACGACGCTGAAAGAGCTGATGCGCTAGAGCAAATAGTTAATGGTTTAGAACAACCCATTAACGAATATTTGCAACTATCTCGAGGCAGCATCAACGATATGGCTCAGGCCGAGTACGACTCCTTGACTGCAGAACTTGCTGAGCAGATAGAATCTCTGAACAAATCCATCCAGGAACAGCAGCAAGAGATGGATGAAGAGCAGGCTGTCTTGGTGGAGGTTATTCCTCAGCTAGCAAAGTGCCAGGCCAAATATGAGGGAAATGAAGCGAGGGTCCGAGAATTAGAAGCTGAACTCGCTCAGGCAAGGGAGCGGGCTCTTAAGACATCGGCAGCTCGTGATGTACTGAAGAGCCAAATAGATACAGCTCAGCAGAACTTAGCACATGCGGGTATCATCCGCGCCAGTTTTGTTAATGCTCGGTCTGAACTATCTCATTTGAGCGATGATGAGGCACGACTGGAATAGGCTCGCGTTAACATCTTGAACTCCAGGAATGAGAGGATGGCTGCTTTGGCACAACCGATTCGTGATTTAACTGTTCCTCCCCAATGATGTACTTTTTTGCTTCTCCTATAATTTCTCAGAGATAATAAAGATACATTTTTTGACTTTGTGGACCCATCATTTTAGAATATGATAGGCTAAGATGAAAGTGATATCAGAGGTATCATGAATATGACATACTTTCGTTAAGGTTTTTGCTGAATGTAAACCTATTCAGAGGTGATATGAACCAGATAGAATATGATCCAGCTAAATTTGTATACTAAACACTATCAGAGATAATATGAACATGATAGGTTTACAAATTAGTTAAGCATATCCATTAGGAGGTCATACGAATCTGATAGAATATGATCTAGCTAACCTTTGTGTATGGTATCGTCAGAATAAGATCTTCATTATACCCCGTTAGGTAAAGGAGATCAAGTATAGTACTTCTTCGGAAATTTGTCGTTGATAGGAGCCATTTATAAATTTTTATTAGGCTTTGGCTAAGATGAAAGCGCCATTTAAATCATATAATGGCCCTACCATTTCTTTATGATTGTTTGTATGAACTTCGAATATCGTACTAGAGGTAGTGTGGACGTAGTACAATATCGTGTTTGCTGAGAACATTCTACTGGGGGATCTTTGGTGGACCTATTATTTGTTACGCATGTTGAGTGCAAATAAAAAGTTTGAAACAAGCCCCATCAAAAATTTGGATGTGATAGGTTTTGGGGATAGTAAGGGTATCCTGCTGGGGGATTTTTGTGGACCTATCACTTTTTGCGTACGTTAGTACAAGTAAGGGATAAGTCCTGGCGGATGCTTGTAAAATATGACTATGTGGGGATAGTGGAGAGACATATTTCATAGGTAATATGAACATGACCCAACTTTTTTCTTTGCTGGGGAAACTGAAGATAGTTCAGAGGTAATATGGACATGAACCATTCGTTTTTATTGGACCTATTACTTCTTGCGCACAAGAGTACAAGTAATAACTTTAAGACAAGCCCTACCAGAGGTAATATGGACGTGGCAGTTTTTGTAGACTTAACACCACTAGCGTACTTAGAGTTAAGTATGTGTGCTAAGTTGAGATGACAATCGATATCAGAGGTAATATGGACATAATAATCGATAGCAAAATTCGGCTGGTTTGCTCAGAGGTAATATGGACGTGATAAACTCAGCCGGAGAAAATTATGACAGCAGTTCAGAGGTAAGATGTCCGAAAAACTCATTAAGAAGTGATTCGTTGAGTGTGGTCCAGAGGATCGCTCTGCTGGGTAGATTGATGGGACGGTAGTTCAAAGGTAATATGAACATGGCTAGCATAAAACGAGATTGGTTTGAATAGTCACTGCGGGAGTGTGCAAGTAGACCTAAAGATTATTCCGTTGGGGAAATTTTGAGGATCCCTCATCCATTGCGTATCCGAGACTCTTGGGCACGGATGATGGCTTTTTACAAGAATTTATAGCGAAGGAGAAAATGTTGCACATAGGCACTTGCTGGGGATGATGAAACCAAGAGTCGATTTGTTCTTCTGGGTTGTGGACTTATTACCTATGGCGTACCTTAAGTACAGGTAATGAGCTGAAATAACCAGCACTACCAGGGGTTACGCGAACGGGATAGTAGAAAGTCAAAAAGAAGAACTTTACTCAGAGGTAATATGGACATGGAAAATTTCTAAAAATATCATACTCAGAGGTAGTATGGACGTGGTAATATATGACTTTGTGGGGATAAAGAAAAATATGATAGGGGTAATATGACCATTTTTATGGTGATAGATTTACCCTGCCAAAGAAAGTGGAGACACATAGCTCAGAGGTAATATGGACATGAACTAATCGATAGCCACAACCTGGAAGGTTTTGCTCAGAGGTCCCTTGGACTTGGCAAATTTAGCTGAGGAAAAAGAAATGTTTGGATAACAGTTCAGAGGTAATATGGACGTGAACAAATGTCCAGAAAATTCACTAGAAAGTGATTTGCTGAGTGGGGATAGACCTGAAGTTTGTTCCTATGGGGAGATTTTTAGGGATTCCTCCTCTGGTACTTCTTGAGGGGCAAATTACTACGTTAGAGTGATATCAATTTGCCGTGACCGTCATCTTGTTTATAGATGCAAAGTGATGACTTTGGCGTCGATCAACTCCTGGATTCTCCTTTTTAGTACATAGCACGCCTTTATAGGATAATGAATGTACTGATGAAAGAGACAAAATTCTGGGTCATCGACCTTGCTAGCCCTTTTAGGGTATCTGATGTTGGGTAGCCGAAGTTTGTTTTCCCTCATCAATATATGAAAGATTTCCATAATGTCATCTTCGTTGAAGGAGAAAGTCCTCTTTGGCTTTCGGGCTTCCGATACCTGAGTTGTACGATCCTCAGAGAAAATGGGCATAGTTGCATCACCTTCGGATACAGAGGGAATTTTACCCCCAGCTTTAGATACTGCCTTGTTTTGTTGAGGGAGACTACCCCCAGATATGTCATTATTCGGTTCTTCTTCTTTTTGTTTGCCTTTGTCCACAGAAGTTGATTTAGAAGGACCTGCCTCTGGTATTGCAGGATCAGACTCTGAAGGTTTGGAGTTTGCAAGAGATACGATATATCCTAACCCAAAACGAGTTCGTTGACAGTAAGGATCACCATACAACGGTATTCATCTGGCTTTTCCATGATTGAGGCCTTGTTTTAACTTTAAATTATAACCCATGTTTTGCATAATCCTCAAAGCCTGTGGGCTATATCTGTAGAATTGCATTTTTCCACCATCAGACTCGTGAGATCCTTCTTGTACAATCGTTCTATTCTGCATTCGACCGAAGGTTATTTGATGCTGATCGTCGCGAGTAGGTAGGATAATAAAGACATATTCTTTATGTGGCCGATATGTCATGACAACATTAGATGTTGATGCATCTTCCCATATGATCTCCCCACGCTTGGTGGTTAGGGGCACTGAATCTTGATTTTGACCCCTATCTTTGCATTTCTGGATCAAAAAATTATGCAAATCGGGTAGACTAACTGAAGAAGAAGGCTTATTATGCCTTTTTACGTTGGTAGGGACATGGAGATTGGGAACCATAACCCTTTCCCTGCCATATGAATATAGCAGTTCAGCCATGTGAATAGCACATGATCCATGAGGAGCGTATCTTCCCATGAACCGGGTCTTTTTTACGTGGATGGGCTTATCCTAGCGTAATCTGGAGCTTTGCACGGGTTGGCGTAAAACAGGAGAAGTCCTCAAACGGCCTCCAGCCACCCGCGTAATCTGAAGAGTGGGCAACTTCTTCTCTTGACGACGTACAAGCCTAGAGGTCGGAAGATCAGCCACTTATTTTTCCTTGACGTGATCAAAGAGACCATCTACCTCATCGTAGATAGGAGATATATTTTTACGCGCAGGGCGCATTTAAAATCTCTTTATTGGCACTGAGGCATTGTCAGAAATTTTGTCTACCTCGTCACAGACGGGAGACAAAGTTTTACGTACAGGGTGCATTGTAGACTTCTGGATTGGCACTGAGGCATTGCCAGAAGTTTTGTCTACCATGTCATAGACGGGAGACGGAGTTTTACGCACAGGGCACGATGTAGACTTCTGGATTGGCACTGAGGCACTGCCAGAAGCTTTGTCTACCACGTCACAGATGGGAGACAGAGTTTTACGCGCAGGGCGCGGTCTAAACTTCTGGATTGGCATAGAGGCATTACCAGAAGCTTTGTCTACCACGTCACAGACGGGAGATGAATTTTTATGCATAAGACATACAGGTTGTGATGTCACAACCTTGTTGGTCGGAGAGAGAGAGCCTGCAGGAAGGGTAGAGGATGTCCGAGGTATCCATACTTTATGCAACTTCCTATTTTCTTGGACAGAGAGGGAGCGAGAGTCACCCCTTGCGCAAAGCATGTCTTCATAAGCAGATTGGTCGAATTGGACGACCAGAGTCTTGTTAGTTGATCCGACGGATACAGCATCGTGTTGAGCAATAGCTTTCTTGTCAGATGAGAAAGCGGTCCCCAGCAGAGTCGCCATCTTGTGTTTGATGATAAACGAAAGAAATTAAAACTAGGTTTATACGAAACCCTTTCTTTGTTTACAAACAAGAAAAAAAGAAGTACAATTAATCCTATACGAGGATGTTAAGTACAAAAAAATAATTCTGAGAAAATATTGCTATAGGAGTCTGATCTGTGGTCGATCACTTTGTCCCTTGGACCACACGATGATTTCGAATTGCTGTAGAAGAAGGAGAAGAAGCTTCAAAGATTACAGGAGGGATTGAACTTTCGTTGCCAAAATTGTCAATCAACACTATCTGTATGTGCTCTCTCTCTGATCTCCTCTGATTCTGATCTCTTCTCTCTCGACCGATCTTGACCCTGACCTCGTCCTTGACCTCTCTTTCTTGACCTTGGTCTCCTGTGGCCGGAAGTCTTTATTTATAGAGCTCGGTTACAGTAACTGACCAGTCGACGTAGAAACCGAATAACGGAGAGAGTTGCACCTTTTACGCGGTGGTTATAATAACTGCTACCCACGTCTGAATGATCTCCTGAATCCGCGTGTGACGCGTGTCCCATTATAAGATAATGCGTATAATCACTCATCGAAGATCACAGCATGCAAGCCACGTAGGTAGCTGCCCCTCGCGTAGAGATGGTTGGCATAAAAGCCAAGTAACTGTCTCGTTGGCGTAAAAGCCAAATAGTTATCTTGTTGGCGGAAAAGTCAAATAGCTGTCTTGTTGGCATAAAAGCCAAGTAGCTATCTTGCTGGCGTAAAAGCCAAATAACTGTCTTATTGGCATAAAAGTTAATTTTTGTGTCTTATTGGCGTAAAAGCCAAATTTTGCATAAAGTATGATGCTGCATAGGTAGGTAACCAGCGTAAACTAGCCAGTTATCCTTCCTGACTGAGGTCTTAAGCGTATTATGGGCCAAATAGCCTTATCACGTACCTTTGCAAATATAGCCTAAGTTGGCGTATTTCGAGGAGATAGCATACGGCGTACTCCTATAGCTGAAAATAGCCTGGTTGGCGTATTTTGATGAGATAGCATACGGCATACTCCTATAGTTAAAAATAACCTGGTTGGCATAATATGCAGGGATGGTGATGTGAGCGTATTAGCCCTAATTTTAGCTCTCCCAGTCATTAAAAGTAGAACCAAATCTCATGCATTAAATGTAGAGGTCTGCCACCATCTCACGCATTAACTGCAGAGACGTGCCTCGAGTTTTGTACGAAGAACAGCTTTTGACGTGGCATTTGGTTTCGTTTCATCCTGAGCGTAAAAACTCATCTCTTCCTGTATAGAATAGGCAGCGTATTCCTTGAATGCGTAAAAACAAATTATATCAAGGATTATGTCACTAAACGACAGTCTAGGTCTCTGTGAAGAATCATCATTACAGCCATCCTCTCGATCGTCGTGCAGTACTCTTTGTCAGGAGTCAGGTTCACTGTTTCGTCTGATAGGTTCATTCGAGGAATACGAAGAGTTCCTTGTATAACTTTATGCTGTATTAAAAGCAGACAGATTTTACGTCGAAGTGGCGATGTAGCAACCTTTTTACGTCGAAGCAGTCTGGAAGTACTGGTTTACGTGGACTGTTCTGGAGCTCTATTTTATGCTGAATAGCGTTAAAGCTCTGTTGTATGCCATTGGCTCTGAAGTCATATCTTACGCCACATAGTGTTGGAGCTCTGTTTTACGCGGGCTTCATACATGTTGGGGGTTTATGCGTATAATTCTCCAGCGTATTTTTTATGTTTCTACAACGTACTCGTATACACGTATTCCTCGTAGTATTTTACATGTATTAGCCATGGTGTATTTAGTATATGATTGGTATAATTGCATACATATTTGTATATGTTAAACGCATTTTGGTATATATATATATCCATATATATATATATATATAGTGTATCTCCACTTGCATATATACATATATGTCTTGAATATATATATCCCTAAAATATATTTAATATGTATATATATATATATATATATAGGTACTAGTATTAATTCTCAATTGGTATAATACATACGTGTATGTATTGTACGTGCATCCCTAGTACATATTTAATATATATATATGTATATAGTATAAATTCTATTAAGTATGTATATACATGTAACTTTTATAATTGTAATTAGTTAACATTTATGAATATGATAGATAATATATATATTATGGGCCTAGGTACTAGAGGACTGAGTATAACCACGGATACCCCATAGTTATATCGACCTGTAACCATGTAGCGTGATAGAAGACTGCCATATGTACCTTGACGTACTGGCAAGACCGTACTAGTGACTGTCTGTTATGCACAGCAACGACATACGTGACCACCCTAGCGTAGTCCCAAAGATCATGGTGTTTGATTGTGTATTAGTAAAATATCTGATGCAGTATTATGTTTATGATATATCTATAGGACTGTTGGATCATTCAGACGATACATAGGAACCCGGATATTGGTATTGCCAGCTAAGGACCACAGGCGAGTACATTCTCTAATAGTTTCTATTATATTGATTATCTCTATAAATCTTGTTGTATAGCGTACATGACTCTGACCCTGTTATTTACATGAGTTGGCATCATTGAGACCTGTCACGAGGAGTCATAATTGGAATCCTTCGTGCTAGCTGGGAAAATAGGGAAATATTAGTAGCTTATGTGATCATATCCAAACTTTACATGCATCATAGCTCACCCATACCTCACATCGGTGCAGCCTTACCATTACATGCCTCATCGCTGTTACATGTGGTTAGCCTGACTGTACAAGGATGATCGCTAATCAATGTAATGAGTCATATAGTCCCAAGTCAATCACATGATATACTGATGTTTCACACACTTAGTTAGATAATTCTTGACATGTATCTCTAGTATATTGATCTGGCATCTCCATATATTTTAGTTATTATTTTTGTACACACTTACTTACCAGTTCATTGTTCTTGCATGTACTTGTAGTTCTGTTTATTGCTAGATGTATTTTGATGATGATGTTCCAGTATTTTTTATTTCAGCATTTCCTTATTTTCAGTATTCGTATTACCAGTATTCCTATATGTCTTGTATTTCTTTACACTGTGTTATAGTTTTTGTCAATATATGTCGAACTGCTGTTAGAAGTGTATTTTGTTCCAATCCTGACTGAATATATTTTTCCATAGGATCTTGAGAAGTTTTGTACTATACACTACGGAACAGGTATAGATGCAGACTACACACCAGAGATCTTAGAGGAGACCATTTCTTTAGATGATATATTACCTGCAGCTATATAGAGAGTATTTAATTATGCTTTGAGACTTATTGAGGTTTTATTTCAGACTTATGTTAAGTTTAATTTGAGACTTGTAGAGACTTTATGTTGGACAGCTAGACTGTGATTTATCTTTATGTTTGAGACATGGTGTTTTACTATGTCATTCTTCTTATCTTTTATCGTGCCAAATACTTTATAGTTGTTATGATTGAGTTTATATTGTGAGATGTTATGAGATGTATATTGTCCTCCTTATGGAGATGGATATCATTGACATGTGTTAGTTATATAGTATTACTGTGACCTAGATAGCGTTCTTCCGTCGATTCTGCGGCGTAGGCTGGACGTACCTACGCTCTTGTGCCCCTATACCGGGTGCAGGTCGTAACAAAGAAGATACGAGACGATTGACTTTAGATTATGTGATGATATTTGCTGGTGGAGTAGTATCATGGCAGTCACGGTTGTAAAAAATATATTGCTTTCTTGACGATTGAGGCATAGTACATTGTGGCTACAGAGGCTTGTAAGGAGTTGCTGTAGATAAAGAAGTTGTTGCAGAAAATAGGGCTAAAGAAAAGAGCAATACACTTTTCTTTATGATAGCCAGAGTGCAATTCACCTTGTGAAGAATCAGACATTTCATAGTCGGTCTAAACATATTGATACCAGGTATCATTGGATACTGGATGTAGTTGAAAAGAAGCAAGCGGTACTAAAGAAGGTTCATACATATGACAACAGAGCAAACATGTTCATAAAGGTTCTACAAAAGAAAAAACTTGAGTACTGCAGGCGGATCGTCGGTATAACGACCCCATCCACATAGTTTTAAAATGGAAGATTTTTTGGAGTAGGTGTGGTTCCCAACCTATGTAGAGAATACCCTAGAGTGTGACGAGCATCATTCGTGTCTCAAAAAATCTCGGAGAGTGCATCTAGCGCCATATATTAGAAATTTTATTATAAGCAAATATTATATTAGATTTTTATATTTGAATTTGATTATATATTTATGATTGAATATTTTATATATGAACTTTCCATATAATTGGATTTTTAATTTATGACAAGCTAATTTATGATTTAATTTTTATTATATATATGATTGAATGTAATTAGATTTCCATAAATATTTTGGACTTACATATATATATTTTGAATACATGGAAAACCTAATTCATGTAAGGGTTTATAAAAGGCTCATGTAATATACAACAACGAGAGAATAAAAGTAAAAAAGGTGCAAGAGTGCATTGCAACATTGGAGAGGAGAAAGAAGGATTGGAGGCCGTTTCAAAGAAGAAAATCAGTTTTGGATATTTCTTGTTATCTTTTTTCTTTGTGGTTGTAATCTATTTTATGTTACAAAGAGTTACGATAATCCATGTTGGATCGATGAAGATCTTGTTAATGGTGTAATCTCTTTATTCCATTAGTGGAGGTTCTTCAAGGATGGACTCTGAGTGTCCCGTAGTTTTTTCCGTAAAAGATTTTTTAAGTAAAAATCTCTGTGTCTAAGATTTATGTTTGGCATTTTTGGTTTTAGTTCTTTTGCTCTATTCTCTCGCAGGGCTCTCTAGTTTGGGGGAACAATTTTCGTGTTTCATTCCCAACAGTCAGACTGCCCCAAAGTTGAGATAAGAGCCATGTTAACCTAATCCATATTAGTATGGTAGCCAGATAATTCCATTTTGAATCAGCATTCACTTATTAATTGGGCATTATGATGCCAAGGTTGTTTAGGTATTTGAACTTAGTTCTTCTCAGGGCCCTGAGGTAGGGCTGGAATTATTTCTTTATTTATATAGTGTTGGCATTTTTGTCTTTAGACTAGTAAAGATAGTTCTACATTGGCTACACCACCAAGTGAGTGTCTCAATATATTGCTTTCCTTGTGTTAAGGTGTACACATGGGGTATGGTGGAGCATATGTGGGTGCAATATGGGGGTATTTTTATAGGAAAAAAGGATTAACTCCTCAAAGAAAGCATTTATGCTTTTTGTCACATTCATGAGAACATTTTCTTTGGAGCTAAGCCCCAACGGGGCTTAGCGACTCAAACTCGGACTCGGTCTTGGGCTCGACGGTGCAAAGTGGTACTTTATAGGTGTACTTTGCACTTTGATTTTAGCACGTCAGCATCCGCGCATGGCACTGGTGCATATTTAATTTGCTCATGCGGTCGGTTATGTGCGAGCTAAGTACGTTATTACAAGCGCGGTTGTATACGCGGGCGTATAAGGAGGGCACTGAGCGGGAGTTCGTGGGTGTATCCGAAGGCATTGCATGGCCATGCACAGCTACACACGTATGCTCATGTAGGTGTATGCGCACATGTACAGTTGTACGCATGGGCCAATGTGCTGCTGTACTGCAAGCTTATGCAAGTAGGAGCAGTTCGGTTGGGCTGTTGCCCGCATATTCAAAGATAGCGCGGTTGACGCATGATATCCCATTTTGTAATATTTGAATAGTTTTGAAAGATAAAATCATTAGTTCAGATTCAATTTTTCTGGGATTTGATTTTTATTCGTTCCTATCTTTTTATAATTTTTGGGCCTGCCCTATGCCTATAAATACTTTCTTCTTAGCCACTTTTAGAACCTACTTCAAAAATTGGGAGATGAAGAGAGTTGTTACTGCTTCCGCCATTGGAGTCCACTAAGTTCGTGCGAGTTCAAAAAAGAGGTAAATTCGAGCATTCCAGAAGTTTTTCGTGAATTTGCTGGTTTTTTTGGAGCAGATCATGTGGGATGAATCTTGCTTTGAGAAAAGATAATCTTCATCACCCATCAAGTAGAGGTCCATCTATTTCCTCTTCTATCTTTGTAACTTGTTCTATCTCAATTCCAATTGTATTTACAAGGAAGAACGAAGAATGTTTCTGATTATTGTATCTTTGGCAGCAAGTTATAATCATAATTATATTATATACTTGTTCTTTACTTATTTGCTGAAACTTTTGTGTATCGACTACAACTTTAGGATTAAACAGAGGGTATATTATAAATTTTTCTAGAACCTCTGTTCCTGGCCCGTTTCTCCTTTTTTTAATTAAGCCTAAGGACTAACAATATCAAAAAAAGGTTCGAATAAGATGGAGAACAACCGTGAAAACCTTCTCGATACAAGTTTTAACAAACTTGAGAACCTTGACAGAGAGAATTACAATATTTAGAAAAGAAATGTCTGTATTAATCTTCAACTCGTAAACCTGCAGTACGTGTTGACAGATCCTAAGTCTATTATTCAGGAGGGTGATGATACTATTATTCGGGCGATTGCTAATGAAAATGCTAAGCAGAATAAGTGGAGAAGAAACAACAAACTCTACAAATTGCTGATTTTGAACTCAATTGAAGATACTCTGGCGAAGTTATACATCAAGAACAACCATCGAAAGGTTGTTTTGGAGTCACTAGAAAAGCATTACAAGGCGGATGAGAACCGTAACAAGATTCATATGACCAAAAATGTCTGGAAGATGCGATTTGATGACGAAAAAAATGATGTTGCCTCAAGTTATAAAATTTCTTAAGTTACGTCAAAAAATTAAGAAAAATGGCATGCCCATGGTAGATGCTTTTATCGTGGTAGTATTATCGCCAAGCTCCCGCCTGGATGGATCAACTTTATCTTGGACATGCAATGAAAGAAGATGGAGGTCAACCTTGATCAACTATTGTACAACATCCACATTAAAGATGGTTTGAGAGCACAAAACAAACTGGACATGCTATCTAACCAGTTGGCAAAGGCTAACTTGGTACATGTTGGTGACTCCAAGGGGAAGCAGAAGGGTTCATACAAAAATAAGGACTTCAACTATATGAAGGTGAAGTCAGCTCCATTCAAACCAAAGCCTAAGTCAGATATGACTTGTTTCAACTGTGACAAGAAGGGCCACTACCGAAAATACTGCAGATCTAAGCAAAACTAAATGGAGCAAGGTAAGTCTAACAAGGTTGCTATAATTGTGCAGGTTATCACTACTGGTTTTAACACTGACTGGTAAATGTACACTCATGCATCCTGCCATGTTTGCTCAAAGAATGAGTTATTCACCACTTATAAGCCAACATCTGAGAAGGTCAGGATGGCAAACCAGACACAAGCTAAAGTACTTAGGATCGGAACAGTGGTTCTGAATCTGACTTCGAGGAAGTCGTCGATACTTCAGGATATAAAGCATGTACTGGTGATGGCAAAGAACCTATTCTAGGTAATGTCATGCCCCGATCCCACAGGGGATCATTCGTCCTCACTTGGTCCCTACGAAACCGACCATTCTCGTACGGACGTGATACCGTGCAAGCTTAAGCTGCGCTTGTACAAGGATAAAGTTTTAAACAAGTAAAAGTAAGCTATTCAAGATAGAAGCAGAAAAGTAAGAAACACAATATGATATAAAAATAAGCTCTTTATTGATAATCAAGATGTGTTACAAGCAGCGCTTGGCCAAGATTATAGTTCGCTCAAGCTCTTTTTCCCTCGATTATAATGATACCGTTCCATACATTATATTCCTCTATACAAAAGCATCTCAAAGTAATCTTGATACGTCTCAAGGCATCGACTCTAGATTTCTAGGTCCCTGGGATGAGGCACGGCTATCGCTTCCTCGGACAGTCCAGCACCTGAGAACAAGTAAACTGTTGGTGGGTCAGCACTTTAGAAAAAGTACTGGTGAGTATAAAATCAACGAACAAAAGTTTCACCCCCTGAAACCTACACTAAGTAATCATTTTATAAAATATTTCATTACTAGGGATCTTTCTCGTTTTACCTATATTTATTTCATGCAACACATAAACAAAGTCATATTACTACTTTTTAGAAACATCTTTGAAAACAGAGTTCATGCTCAATATAAAAGAAAACAGGCAAGACAAGCAGTTCATATACGATAAGCAGACTTATTTATTATCTTTGGTGCACAGCGTATCTCGTGAATCATATGTATTTCTTGGAAGACTCTAACAAGCATCTAGTGGACTATTGTCTAAGCATCTCTCTCTATCAATCTCTCTATTACACTTATCAAATAACATCTTATCGTGTGAACGAGATATAAGCATATATAAAAATAAGACTTCTCTATGCAAGCATTTAATACAGAATAGCATATTTGATAGCATGTATATCACTTATTCAGTAATTCTTACCCTTTCACTGAGTGGTTATCCCTACAGCGGACATACAAGTTAGCAACAATTTACATAAACATATATGTATGAATAAGGTTATCTCTTTCCATGTCCGTCTCTGCATCAAACAGTTACGTATGCAAGAAGGCTGGCCTAGCATACATCCTAAGTATATGATGGTCCATGAATCTCCTTCCTCAAGATTAGTAGTGGTACTATCATGTTCTAGCACTACACTATATATACTTGCTCATATACATAGCTGCTATGACACGTGAACTAGCTATCTAATAGATATGAATACCCCCTGATCGCAAGGACTTCTTAGCCTCCGGTATTCCTCTAATCCTTCCAGGGCGAATGGTCTCCAGTGCCCCAGAAAACCGTTCATGGGATCTTCTCTTATGCACAAGTTGTCTAAGACCAATGCATGAATGTAACTCTATCAGATAAACTCTATATGGATACAATAGTTCAATAACAAGCATATATTCAATCTCTTTTCTTTCTGTCTCTTATCTCATATCTCTGTCTCTGTGCAGATAGGCCACCATTTATATCTCTTATTGCAGACTGACTGCCATATTCTCTGATACCGTTCAAGTATTTTGATAACTTCTATAGAAACGTATAACAATCTCTATTTATGAAAGCAAGCATGTAAACAGTTCTCTATCTCTTTAGCTAAGTATACAGTTTTACTCTTTCTCTTAACATATACGAAGGAAACATATGAACATCTTTTACTCTCATTTATTAGTATGGCAGCGGTTCATTCGATAGCAGTGACCGTGTAACTAAACATGCAACATCTCATTCTTTAACTAGCATGGCAATGGTTCTATCTCTTTCTCTTTAAACAAGTATTTCATATTCTCTAGTTAGGCAAGCAGACTCGTTTCAATGACAAGCTAGGTGAGTTCTCTTATTAAGCATGCAGAGTCAGGTTCTATCATTCTTCTTATGAAACTATTATCTTAAGCAAGAAAGCATTTAAAAACTCAGATTCATTCTTAAGGTATGTAAGAATCAAGGAATAATGTTCTACCCACTCACCTAGATCAATCATCTTGTATTTCGATCGAAAACTCTTCGAAAAGATTAATACTCGAGCCAGCAAAGCGATATCTCTTGTACATAGTGCCTATGCAGAGTGGGGTACTACAGGTAAGTCTACTCTACAACGCAGGCTTGAGGATAGAGATCAATACTAGACAGATGGTGATGTCTTACAAAGGAACATACTTCCAAAAAGTATTTTGTACTGAAGTAGTGTTCAAACTTTAGCTTATAACTCCAGCTAATATAATAAATGTAGTCTCTTCTTCGAGTTATTCTCTTGAATTATGGCATAATAGACTAGGAAGTTCATTGTAAAAGAATAAACAAAATATCTACTCTAGGGCTTATCTCCAAATATGGGGTAAGGAGAGGGAGAAGTGTGAGGTCTGTCGGTACAGAAAGATCATAAGAAAACTATTAAAGCGGGTTAACCGGAGCACAGATCTTCTGGAGTTGGTACACTCAGATATCTGTGACTTCAAACAGTTCTCCACAAAGGCTAAGATAAAGTACTTTATTACTTTTATAGATGGCTAAAAGTATACGTTCGTCTATCTGTTCAAGTCAAAGGATGAAGCATTCGAGAAGTTGAAAGATTTCAGGACTGAGGCTGAACGTCAAACTGGATAATAACTCAAGAGACTCAGAAGTAATCGAGACGAAGAGTATAGGTCTATTGAATTCATATCGTTCTACAAAGAACATAGAATTTTTAATGAGAAAACTGCTACGTTTTCTCCTCAATCAAATAAAGTAGTTGAAAGAAAGAAAAAGACGTTGACAGAAATGATAAATTCAATGATGTTGATTGCGGGTCTTCCAAACTAGTTCTGGGAGAAGCTGCACTTATGTTACTTTTTATAAACACCCTCACCCAAAATATATATTTTGTGTGTATTTTATATTATTATATTTATTATAGATTATTTTAAATATTAAATTTTTTTAGAGTATTCTCTTAGTTAATGTCACTACCCAACTGTAGAAATAGAATTTTTTTTAATTTGGTAAATTATGTATTGATCATAAATATTTGTATTTATATTTAATTAGTTGGTTGTATTTATTTTTATTGGTTGTTTTAAGATTTTGGCTAGTTTGGACCCGTGTCAGACCCTAGTGGACCCATGTCAGACCCAACCAACACCCTTGTTAGACTTATTTATTGGTGTAGAATAGTTATTTTATTTTTAATTATCTAGCTGGGTTGTTTTGCATTAGTTAGATTGGTTTAAGAAATCCTAAACCTAAAATCCTAGTTTGGAAGACTTAATTTAAGTGTATTATGGTCTTTGTATTAGGCTCCATTCTCCTTCTTTACTTCTTTCTTTACTTCTCACCCATTTCCAAGTAAGTGTTCTCACCTTCCTTCTTCTTTCATTTACTTTCCTCTTTAATGCAAACCCTAACCCTTCATTTTTCCCCAACCTAGGTGTGTAGAGCGTAGATTAGCTTGGTTTGGAGGCTTGGTGTAGTAATTTCTAGAGATTTTGGAGACTTTGCCTTGGGATTCCAACTCCCAAGAGGTAAACCATAACTTTTCTCTTAGTAATTACTCTAATATAGTATAATTAGTAGTTTAGAACCTTTCTAGATCTTAGGGCTACCCATGGGAGGAGTTGGAACTTGTTTGGATAGGTTTGGAGACTTTAACATAGAGTTTTGTGTCAATTTTGGGTAAAATCCGAGATTGGCCCAATTTTGGATATTGCTCTAGGTTAGACGGACCTAGGAAGACGTGCTTGGGTGTCTTGAGGGTAGGTACGTATCTCCGTTCGGATACGCGGGATCGTA
Source organism: Iris macrosiphon (assembly GCA_036927795.1). Classification (NCBI taxonomy): domain Eukaryota; kingdom Viridiplantae; phylum Streptophyta; class Magnoliopsida; order Asparagales; family Iridaceae; genus Iris; species Iris macrosiphon. The sequence goes on along the minus strand of JAYESA010000012.1, from coordinate 52,545,728 downwards.
TCGCAGAGTTTTGGGCATTTCGGGCGATTTGGGGATTTTTTCTTCGACGTTGGTTCCACACACAAGTAAAATTTTGCCACGGACCTAAAATCGGAGAGTTAGCATTTTTTATGAGATTTTAGACATCGATTAAAACTCGTAGGAAAATTTTTGGTCAATTCCGATTAGGTTTGGCGTACGTTTCGTGTGGTATCGCAAGCCACACTCCAAGTGTTCGTCGAAATGACCAAAGGGCCATTTCGACTTGGTTTCTAGGTTTCGGGCTTGTGCGCGGGTTGGTTTAGACTTGGAGAGTGTGTATTAAGGTTTTTGAGTTATATTTTTATATATATATGTATATCAGTGTTTGTGTGTGTGTGTGGTTGTGTGTGTGTTGGTAAGGTTGTGTGTGTGTGTTAGTGTGGTTATGTGTGGTTGTGTGTTTGTTTGAGTGTGGTTGTGTGTGTGTGTGTGTATATATATATATATATATATATATATATATATATATATATATATATATGTATGTATGTAAGTGTGTATGTGTATATATATATGTATAGTGGGTGTGTGCATATATATATATATATATATATATATATATATATATATATATGTGTGTGTGTGTGTGTGTGTGTGTGTGTGTGTTTGAGTGAGTGAGTGATAAGGTGAGTGAGTGAGGTAGAGAGAGCAGCAGCAGCAGCAGCAAGTAGAGGGAGCAGCAGCAGCAGCAGTAGTAGTTAGCAGCAGCAGCAGGTAGTACTAGCAGCAACAATAATATCTTCCCCCCTTTTAGTGAGTTGATATATATATATATATATATATATATATATATTATATATATATATATATATATATATATATAGTTAGATATATATTTATATATAGTTAGATATATATTTATAGGTATAATTAGGTGTATAGTTAGTGAGTTGAGAGGGGTAAGGTAAGGTATCTCAATACCTTGAGATATCAAGGTATTAAAGGTAACTTGAGATACTCAAGGTATTGTGTATCGGGGCGAGGTATTAGATTTTTTCTTAGGATTGGGATTAGAGTTACTTATATATATATATATATATATATATATATATATATATATATATATATATATATATATATATATATATATATATATATATATATATATATATATATATATATATATATATATATATATATATATATATACATGTTAGGATATATATTGGAGGGTATAGGCGGGATGTATAGCGTAGGTTGAGATATCGGATACCAAGGGTATCCCGGTATCTCAAAGAGGCGAGTTTGAGGGTTTAGTCGCTTAATAAGCTAGTTTTGATCTAGAATTTTAGGGGCACCCTAGTTTAACCTAGAGTTGACCATAATTGCCCCGGTGTCTCCAAAGTAAACCTTTGACCTTGTTTCGACCTAGAGTTGACTTTTTGGACCTCGGATTAACTTTTTGACCCAGATTTTATCAGTTTGACCCGTTTGACCTAGAACAACCCTAGAAGATTATTTTTAGTTATTTTATATCTGTTTAACTCTTTCGAATTCCTTTTAACCTTACTTTTTGCAATAGGTCTTTGGGACGCCAGTCCGGATCTCGATCCTCACTAGTTGTTCAGGACGTGCCAGCACCTACCTCTGATTGTTTCTATTTCATGATAGCGTATATATCACCTGTTCTAGAATTATTAATACTTGATTCTGACATATTATTTCACGAGCTGGTACTAGTTGGATCCCGTCATGAGATGTTATTCCCTTACCGTGTTCAGCGGGTACTCTATCACGTGAATTTTATCATGTGCTTCGGGTTTTAATTCTCATGTGCTTCATCTGGTTTGTGTGCTCTCGCTTTGATGTGTGTGAGTTATTTATCATGTACGTAGCGTGTTATGGTTGGATCCAAGAGTATTAGTGGGGAAGGGTAGTAAAAATTGGTTATGTGATCAAATCCAAACAGTATTCATGTGTAGGTCGGTTATGTAACTCACGTATAACGAAGTTATTGTAGAATAAATCATGTGTAACCCAAGCCGATCGTATAACAAACTTGTGCTCAAGGCACTTAGCTAGTATTCCTATTTTCTCATATGTAGTTACTTTTCTACTACTTATATTGTTACCCAGTTTTATATCACTGTTACTTTATCAGTTCTACCTTGTATTTACTTTCCTGTGAATCTTGTATTCTTTTCTATTGCTAGTCATATACACCTTATCATGTATTTGGTGTTGCCTTCAGAGTTATGTACTTCGCTCCAATCCTGACTGGATATATTTTTCCAGAGGATCCTAGGGACTTTTGTCCGACTTACTACGGGCTAGGCATCGACGATTGTTGCGACCCTGAGATAGAGGAGGAGCCTATCCCAGCTGAGAAGATGCCGCTAGCCCCCTAGTATAGCTAGGTGGGTTTCACTGGGTTTGTTCCCAGTTGGTTTTTGGATGACTGTATTATTTATTTTGCTACTATGAGATATTGTAGACTCTTAGACTTGGACTGTATATTTTGGATATTGTACTTGGTTCTTTGTTTCTTTGTTGATATCTTATCGTGCTTTTACTCTTTCTCTAGTTATTATGATTGAGTTTATGTATATATTTTTATGTTGTCCTCCTTTTGGAGAGGTTATCTTGACAGGTTATTGTAAGATATAGATAGTTATGACCTAGTAAGCGTTCTATCGACTATTCAACGGCGTAGGCTGGACGTACCCACGACTCATAACCGATTTTTTGGGTGCGGGTCATGACAACATTTTTGGTGGTGGCCCATGTAGGTCTAGTTTCTAGGTCTACATGCGATAAAATATAGGATATAGGCTGAGAGAGAGTGTGTGCTCAATCACAACTAGGACCCTTCCTGATCTTTTGCTATCTTTAATTTTCTGAAATTATTTTCTTTTGAAATATTACTGTCCTTCTTTGATGATATCGTTTCTTGTACCGTATTAACTTCTTTTGATCTGTGTTCAGGATACCTCCGAAGAAACTGTCTCACTATACCATTCCAGGAACTGCCACTGAGAGGTCTGCTACCTCTCGTTCTGCTCGACTTCAGACAGCTGCTATTGCTCAACTCACCACTCCTGCGATAGAGGGAGCATATGCTTCTCTCGAAGATCCTTCTCCACCTGTCGATCCGAGTGCTACCCCTGTTATTCCGGTGGTACCTTCCTCTACCACCTCCTACACCGGTAGACGCCACCCAGTTGTTCGTATTCTTCAAGGAGATGATGGACGCACAGCACCGACAGGTAGACATGATAAGGTTGGGCATAGAGAATTCCCACCAGGTGCCTATGACGGCCGTAGACAGAGTGGCTCAGATCCAGCCACAGGCAGAGCAGGCATAGCATCCTAGGTCGGGCAACATCATTGACTTCCAGAGGATACGGCCCAAAGAGTTCTGAGGTATAAAAGGAATTCTGTACACGGATGACTGGATCGAGCATATCGAGGGGATCTTCAGGCTGGCACTAATCCCAAACAACATGCAGATAGAGGCAGCGGGCAGCCAGATGTTCGATCTTGCCCTTACTTGGTACAGTACTGACACGAGGATAACGATACCGGAACTTACTTGGGAGGCTTTCAAGGATCTTTTTAAGAAGAAGTTCTTTTCGGATGTGGCTCTCAGTGCCTTGGAGAGCCAGTTTGAGGTACTAGTCCAGGGGAGCATGCTGGTGGACGAGTATGCAGCAGAGTTCTGCTGTCTGGGAGATTTGTAGAGGGCTTAAGCGAGGCAGCAAAGGCGCGAACATCCCGCAAGGGTTTGGTCATGGCGGTCAAGGCCTTGACTAGGAGTGACCGCAAGGCGACCTTCGAGCAGATTATGAGTGATGCTTAGAGGGCTGAGGACGACTTGGAGATGAAGTCCACGAGGAGTAGAGATGCTGTCAGAGTAAGCAGCAGTGCAGGCCCAACCAAGAGGCCATATTTCCAGCAGGCGAGGCCGTTCCAGCAGACTCAACCGCACCAGGGTCAGGGTCGTGCGCCTTTTTAGCAGGGGCCCCAACAGCAGAGGCAGGGTCCGAGGTAGCCCATCACTTTCCTTTTCTGTAGGAAGCTGGGGCATGGATGGGGCATTTGCAGGAAGAGGCTAGACAAATGCTTGTTATATGGTGCAACATATCACCAGTTGAGGGATTTCCCTTCAGTACTCGCTCGTACAGCTCAGGGCAGAGGAACCGCTCAGAGGGGACCAGTCAGAGCACCTATATTACAACAGAGAGGACAGCATTTACAGACTTAACAGCAGAGGTTTGCCTGGTACTAGCAGCAGCACTGAGGAGGCCAGCAGGGGCGAGCTTTTGTCCTGACCATTGAGGAGGTCGAGCCCGTTAGTGATGTGATCTCAGGTTCTGTTCTTCTTGATTCTATTCGAGCACTTATTTTATTTGATTTTAGTGCTTCCCATAGCTTTGTGTCTGTATCTTTTGCTGTTAGACACCATCTTGTTGCTGAACCTTTAGCTAGACTCTACAAGATCACGATCGGGGGTAGCATCATCCTAGTCAGTGATGTCTGCAGAGACCGAAGAGTTACCTTGGGAGACCGGGAGTTGAGTGTGTTCCTACTCGTAATGCCACTTTTGAGCTGCGATATTATACTCGGGATGGATTGGTTGAGTATGCACCATTCTAGTATAGATTATCGTGGAGGCAGAGTATTGTTTAGTCTGCTGGGAGAGCTAGTGTTTGAGTTTGCTAGAGGAGCAGTGAAGCAGAGCAAGAGAGTCTTCTGTGAAGCCCTGATGGTAGAGTAGAGGTTGCCACATCCATTGATAGCGGAGTTTATGGATGTATTTTCAAAGGAGTTGCCAGGGTTACCTCCCGACAGAGATATAGAGTTCTCTATATACTTGGTGCCAGGCGCAGAGCCGATATCCCAGCACATCTAAAGAGTCAGCAATAGTGAGCTGGTAGAGTTGAAGAAGCAAGTGGATGAGCTTCAGGACAAGGAATTTATCAGATCTATTTCTTCTCCATGGGTACTTCGGTACTTTTTGTGCCGAAGAAGGATGGGTCAATACAGATGTGTATCGACTACAGGGCTCTGAATAACCTCACAATCAAGAACAAGTATCTACTGTCGCATATTGATGATCTCTTTGACCAGTTGAGCGGAACGAGGTTATTTTATAGGATTGATCTGAGGATAGGCTACCACCAGGTGAAGGTCAGGAGTGAGGATATTCCAAAGATGACTTTTTGGGCCAGGTATGGATATTATGAGTTTATGGTGATGTCGTTTGGGTTGACTAATGCCCCGACAGTATTCTTGAATCTGATGAACAAGGTGTTCCATCAGCATCTAGATAGATTTGTAGTGGTATTTATAGATGATATCTTGGTGTATTCAAAGACCCCAAAGGAGCATGAGGAGCATCTGAGGATAGTGTTGGAGACTTTCAGGAAGAAGAAGCTTTATATAAAGCTTTCGAAGTACGAGTTCTTCCTTTACAAGGTTGAATTCCTTGGTCATATGGTGACAGAAGAAGGGATCTCGGTGGATTTGAGGAAGATCATGGCAGTTGAGGCATGGAGTACTCCGAGTTTAGTAGTAGAGGTCAGGAGTTTCCTGGGGCTGGCAGGTTACTACAAGAGATTTTTTCAGGATTTTTCTCGAATTGCAAAGCCGTTGTTTAGGCTGACCTAGAAGGACGTAGAGTTTATTTGGTCAGAGGAGTGCCAGGTCGCCTTTGATAAGCTAAAGAGAGGTTGAAGACAGCTCCAGTGTTAACATAGTCATCGGGGTTTGGAGGATTCACTATCTATAGTGATGCATTGGGGAAAGGGCTGGGTTATGTGTTACAGCAGAATATGAGGGTGATTGCCTATACTTCCAGGAAATTAGGTCCTCTTGAGAAGAACTACCCTACCCACGATTTATAGTTGGCAGCGGTTATCTTTGCTCTGAAGTTATGGAAACACTATTTATACGGAGAGCGTGAAGAGATCTTCACTGACCACAAGAGCTTGAAGTATTTATTTACCCAAAAAGAGCTGAACATGAGGTAGAGAAGATGGTTGGAGTTGATGAAAGACTTCGATATATTATTGCAGTACCATCCATGGAAGGCGAACATAGTTAAGGATGTGCTGAGCAGGTATCCGGTAGCTATATGCCTGACTACAGATCGTTATCTTTTGCTGATTTAGAGAGCTTGGGCATTCAGGTGATAGTGCCTGAAGTTGAGATACAGATGTAGGGACTGTAGATTCAGTCAGAGTTGATAGACCAGATTAGGGCTAGACAGTTTAAGGATGAGTCCCTGAGGAGCATCAGGCGCAGGTTCAGATTGGAGTATCAGATGACGTCACCATTGCTGATGATGGTTCATTGCGACACGGTACCAGATTGTGTGTGACGAGTGGGTCATTGCGCGAGGAGGTTCTTCATGAGCCGTATCAAACCCAATACTCTATGCATCCAGGTGCCAGCAAGATTTATAGAGATCTGAGAGAGCAAGTATGGTAGTACGGGATATAGTGGAAGTAGCATGCTTCGTATCCCGAAGCTTAGTGTGCCAGTAGGTGAAGGTAGAGAGGCAGAGGCTAGAAGGGTTGCTCTAGTCGTTACCTATTTCGCAGTGGAAATAGGAGCATGTGACCATGAATTTTGTTTCTGGACTTTCCAGTTCTCCAGGAGGGAAGGATGCAATTTGGGTCATCGTAGACAGGTTAACAAAATTGGCCCACATTCTACCATTCAAAGCGGGTATGTCTATGGAGAGACTAGCAGAGATATATGTGCGCCAGATAGTCAGACTGTATGGAGTTCCCGTAAGCATAGTATCAGACTAGGACAGTCACTTTACTTTATATTTTTGGAGGAGTCTGCAGGCTATCTTAGGCACCCAGCTCAAGTTTAGTACTACATATCACCCACAGACAGACGGTCAGTCAGAGAGGACCATTCAGACCCGCGAGGACATGCTTTGCACTTGTGTTCTGGATTTCAGAGGCTCTTGGGAGGATCACTTGTACTTGGTAGAGTTTGCTTACAACAACAGCTACCAAGCCAGTATCGAGATGTCACCATTCGAGGTATTGTATGGACGAAGGTATCGCACTACGTTATCATGGGATAATATAGGCGAGAGAGCTTTTCTTGGCCCGGAGATGGTGGTGGATGCGATGAAGAAGGTCAAGCTCATTAGAGGTAGACTTTGGGTGGTGCAGGACAGGCAGCAGCATTGGCCCGGTAGCCAAGACCTTTGGAGTTTGAGGTATAGCTTATAATTTAGATTTTGTTCTTGTGTTTGCTTGTGATTGCTTATTTTAGATTAAGTGCTGAGACCTTATTTGTGCAAGGTTGGTGATCTGGTGTTCCTGAGGATTTCTCTGACGAGGGGCACTATTCGTTTCGATGGAGGCGGGAAGCTTAGCCCACGTTCCGTCAGACCCTTCAGCATCCTTGAGAGGCGCGGCGTTGTGGCGTATAGGCTAGATTTGCCACCTAAGCTAGAGGGAGTTCACGATGTGTTCCACGTATCACAGTCGAGACGGTATATGGCGGATTCTAGTCACGTATTGGATCGCTCAAAGATTATGGTGGGCCCTACTCTTAGCTATCCAGAGCAACCGGTGGATATTCTGGATCGGCGGGAGAAGGTATTGAGAAACCTGACTATTCTTTTGGTTCGCGTCGTGTGGAGGCATCACTCTCCAGGAGAGTCGACCTGGGAGAGGAAAGATAAAATGCGAGAGCGATACCCGTATCTTTTCCAGCCTTGAGGTATGGTTCGTTCTTTTCCTTGCATTCACGTCCTAGTTTCATCTTTTAATTTCAAGGATGAAATTATTTTAAGTAGGGTAGGCTTGTCACTATCCAATTTTAGAAATAGAATTTTTTTATTTTAATTTAGTAACTTTTGTATTGATCATAAATATTTGTATTTATATTTAATTAGTTGGTTGCATTTATTTTTATTGGTTGTTTTAGGGTTTTGGCTAGTTTAGACCCGTATCAGACCCTAGTGGACCCATGTCAGACCCAGCCTTCACCCTTGTCAGACTTATTTATTGGTGTAGAATAGTTATTTTATTTTTAATTATCTAGCTGGGTTATTTTGGATTAGTTAGATTGGTTTAAGAAACCCTTAACCTAAAACCCTGATTTGGAAGACTTAATTTAAGGGTATTATGGTCTTTCTGTTAGGGTCCAAACCCTAACCCTACTATTTCTTACATGGCCGCCCCTCCCGTCCCTTCCATTTCATTCTTCTTCATTTTTTTCTTTCCATTCTCCTTCTTTACTTCTTTCTTTACTTCTC